>CP136065.1:120607582-121327972 GCA_032622095.1 Siphonodentalium dalli | reverse complement strand
TGTCATAACAAATCACGTATCATGTCATATGCAAACATCTTTTATTGCAATAGTGCATGGTGTTTCAATTATTACCACAACTACATATAATTTGGTCGTAAAAGTTTAATTGTGTATACATATACACTTTCATATCTATGCATAATGCAATGAATAATATAGGCCTGGTTGGTGAGGGTGTGTATTGAACCAAGTCATATCAAAATATATCGGTTGAAACCTTTGTTTGTCAATCTAGGTGATCATACAGTGCCATAGACTCTACATTCCGTTTCATGGCCTGCAGTTCCAAAGTGCCTTTTCTGCTGAACAAATTAATCGATTAAATAAATCTAAAGGCCAATTGACATACTTACACGCGTTATAACCGTGTAGGATCTAAATATAAATGCAGTACACCTATGTGGGATAAATGGAGCACACATCATCACGCACCCGGATTACAGTTCTATTTTCTGACGACGAAGATAATATACACAGGGCTCTCCTCGCCTTTGTCGGCTATGTAGAAGCTTGTAAACTTCAAGTCAACACAAAGAAAGACCAAATTAATTATTTTCAAAAGAAATGATCGAAAAATCTCCCCGTATTAATGTATAGAGAGGCTAGGGCCCTAGAAATAGTTTTAAAGAATTCACTTATATATAGGTGTTAAATTATTTTTATAATGGTCGCTTCTGTCAGAATATAAGAAGACAGTTAATTCTGCAACAAGGGCCATGTACGGACTGCTTAATATAGGGTCCGAAAAATTAACCTCCCCATTGATATAATGCTTGATTTATTCAATTAGATGATTTCACCTATTTTATTGTATGGAAGCGAAATGGTACTTTGAAACGTACGAAAAGTGTAGTGAACTCTACATCTAACATTTTATAACAAGGTTGCGTCTATCTAAATGAGTACCCCCAATTATACATAGTATATGAAGAATTCGCACCGTATCGCACGGCATCCTGTTTCTATATAGAATACCACGCCGAGCTCAGACATTAAAACTGGTCAAAGCTCGTATCGAGTGACGGCTCTGAGTTAGCTAAGACTATTCATGCCTTATTTTATGAGACTCTGGTGGGGGGGGGGGGGGGGGGGGTGAGTGCAGCAGACAATAGGGATGCGGACCGAATCGGACCGCCGTCATTGGACCGCTTCGGACCTGTCCACCCATGGCGGTCCGGCACTGTACCGGTTCGCGAACTTGAAGTAAGGGCTAGAGTACAATAATTGTTCTTTTACCAGAATCAATCGAGTCGAAGACGAGATTTGTTCTGGTAAAGAACTATTCGCGTGCTCTGACCGACTAGAGCACAATTGATCCCACATAATGCAATCAACTGGAAATGTGCTGTTGAGCCTGTTTTTGACCACGACGCACAATCCGTGCTCTGGTCGCGATTGGATGACCACCAAACAAATTAACATTCACATTAAACATTTTAGAATCACACAATAGTATATATGCAGTAATTCAACAGAATGACCACTTCACTGTATTTGGTGGAAATTTGAATAAACACTTTGGGAATTATATTATCCGCATGTCCGAGATAACGAATAACACAACTTGTATCTGGAAAATCTGGAGGAACCAATGGAATGGTATTAATTTCGAAACAGTTTTCTTGTAACAGCGGTGTGTCACATACTAATGATGTGCATCTTTAAAGTAAATTGGTTGTTGTTAACATGTCCAACGCTTGAAGATCAAACTCCTTATCATCTGGCAGACCGACTTCTTCGTAATTTCATTATCCACTTGTAATATAATAGTACGACACATGTGACTGACACATTCGACTTTCCAAAACTAAGTGGGATATGGGCTATATGGGCCACGCAGATCTGCGAGGTGGTTGGATTTGGTAAAAACGGGTCAACGTTAATCATGTGCATGCATGGGACGAGTCCGGGTTGTTTTTGACATATCTATTCACATTCAACGGCGATCAGTGCATCGTAATCACGTCGTTGGGCGTGGCTAACGGGCTATTTGTCCAATCGCCACCCACGGATTGTGCGTCGTGGGCAAAACACGTTCAATGTCGCATTTCCAGTTGATCGCATTATGTTGGGATCAAGTGTGCTCTAAGTCGGTCAGAGCACGTGAATAGTTCTTTACCAGAATAAATCTCGTCTTCGACTCGATTGATTCTGGTAAAAAACAATTCTTGTGCTCTAACCTTACTTATATATATACAACTGCTGTGTTCTCGACATTTTGGCCTCTATCTGACATATATTGGGTAGGCCCTATGCATCTATTGTTAGTGACGACGACTGGTGTCAGACAAGATAGCGAATTACCATCAATACCATGTCAACTACTCTTCATCTACATTTAATATACTGACAATAGGTCGCGAATCGCGATATGCTATAGTGGCAATATCTAACTCCAGGTGACTACATTCAATACCGATAGGACAGTACGCATTGTCGAAAATTTACCAATATATCTGGAATATGTCAGTTGGCAATGCTAACAACAAAAAGTTATGAGTGCTGGAAGACTTGGATCAATTGCACAATTTGCACTCTATCAGTGGGGGGGGGGGGGGGGGGTAAAAATTTGCAGGAAGGTATGCCGTTTTTTTGCATCTGACATTTTTCGGGGGACCCACCACCCCCAAACCTGCAAAAAAAATATTTGTTACTCTCAATTTTTAGACCCCCCACCCCCCCCAAATTTCACTAAATGTCTCAAACAACATAAAACCCTACTGATATCCCTCATATGACTGGGAAATTATCTCGTTTGGATAATATGACAGTTTAACCTGTTCCAGATACTGTTTTAATTGAAAAAATTGTCAACACGTACATGCAAAAAATAAAAATCAAATACTGGCTGATACATACAAATGAACATACATTGGAGTTTCCAGGTAAGAGTTTGGTGAGAGCATGCTAGGTCTACCTGGATGGTCAAATTTGACACTGCTAAATGAAAATCCTAATGCATCGATATAGTGGACAAATACAGTAACCCAGAAGTTGATATGTGCACACAAAACACTTTTATAAGGTACATATATGCATACAATTTAAAAAAAAATATATATATATATAAATTTCCCAGCATATCCAGTGAGATAACGTTTTCCCATGCAAGCTATTACATGAACCAAACATCTCAGGACAATGAAATCAATCTTCACATATATATATAAGACATATAAGTTGTTGAGCTCAAATTCAAATAGAGTAGATATATATTTTGAAAATAATTTACCAGGCAGCAATTGGAAATATCATTTTATAAATTGCTGATATCTGCAAACCAAGCTCATTGTGCTCGATTCACACAATTCCATAATTTCTAACTAATTCCTGATCAGTCGGTCAATCAGCCCATTATCTAGCATTATTCCATACCACTGATGTTAGTCTAGTGGTGCAACTTCAATTATAATAAATGACAAGCAGCCATTATGTCGGACTTGGATACTTTAGGTGTTGTGAGAGTAACAGATCATCTGAGTTGATACACATGCAAGTTATTCACTGATTAATTTGATGCACTGATGACAGTTATGTTCTAGCCATTGATAACCACATTTGCTCGCACTTGGTCCATGCACACAATGGTCTATGTTGGACTTTGAGATTAACGCTTTATATTGTACCCTGATATATCGGACCTGGTTTATTGGCGCGACCAACTTTATGTTTATCATTAGTTTATCTATCGTTGTAACGAGCGGTTGTTAAGTTTATTGATCCCGGATAGTTCTAAATATAACATGGCGTCCTCGACACCGGAATAATGGCAGAATTCAATTTTGCGACCTCTCGATTGATGCCACACCAGCTGGACATCTCAGCGGAACGCGGTGAAAGCCTCACATTGTGGATTCAGCGATGGAAAGATTTCGCGAATTTGTAAAAGTTGGATGGACATGGCAGCCGAGATGAAAATGGCAATATTGCGTTCTTGCTTCACAAACGATACGCTGAAAGTTGCGATGAACCTGACCTTATCAGATGCTACAAAAGATAAACCACTGGAGGTCATTGGAGCATTGCGTTTGCATGCATGCATGTGGACAGGTCAACATTGTCATTGAACGTCGGAATTTCAACCTTCGTCATCAACAAAATGGTGAGAGTTTTGATGACTTTGTAACCGATCTTCGCGAGCTTGCTAAGACTTGTCAGTTTTGTGATATTTGCCAGGAATCTCTTTTGCGCGATCGCATTGTTACGGGCATACGTGATGCTGACACGGTAGAACAATTATTAGCCCAAAAAGATTTGAATCTTGTAAAAGCTGTTGAGTTATGCAGAGCTGAAGAAGCAGCCAAACGCTATTGTAGAGAAATCACCCAGAATGATCATGCTGACATGGGTGCAATTTCCAAATACAAACGTCAACAGAAGTATAATAGACCAAATAAACATACCGAACATAGCCCAGAATTTAGTATGAAGAACCAGGATTCTTCTGTGTGTGCACGTTGCACGAAACGCCATTCTGAAGACAGTTTTTGTCCTGCGTCAAACACTAAATGCGCCGTCTGTCTTAGAAAGGGACATTGGGCTAAATCAAAGCTGTGCACAGGATCCAGGGCGCCTCAACATACTAGCCAGCAGATGTCAAGTATTCGTTTTGGTCCCCTTCTCGCATCGATTGTTGAGAGACAGTCGCCTACAGTATTTTTGACTGTAGGTGGTGATATCGCCAACGGATCTGTGATTATATAGAGCAGTGCCTGACACTGGGGCCGAGGGTTCGGCATGTGGTCTTGGTATATTAGAAAGACTAAATATTGATACCGCAAATTTGCGTTCACCCACACTGACTCTTAAAGCTGCAGATAACCATGATATTCGACAGATTGGCGAATTCGATGCAATGCTGGAGTGTGGTTCATTCACTTGTCCGGAAACAGTGCACGTGTTGGACGGGACAAAGGGATTTTATATCTCTTGGTTGGCATCTAAAAAATTAGGCTTCATACCGGCTGATTATCCAGCACAGAGAGTGGATACACATTCTAAAGACGCCGAATTAGACGATGTCACAAGCGCCCGTACGCATGTGATCACGGGATCGTTAACGCATATCGACCACACGGATGCGATATTGGATTCAAATGTTTCGCCACATGTTCTGCATCATGATACTGAACGGGAAAATTCCATAACCGCCCATACAAACGCGAGTAAGGGATTGTTGCTGCCGATGCTATGTCGCGCAATCCTACAGCTGACCCAGACAAAAGCGATCAAATTTTGGAACAAAAGGTCGATTACCACATGAGTGCATTGAAGAGTTCTACTCGATTGGACAATATTTGTGATGATTTGAAGTTGCAGCAGGTGAAAGAGGTTTCCCAAAATGATGAGGAATATAACAAACTCTATACTGTTATTGAAAATGGATTTCCGAATGCCAAATCGGGTTTGCCGCTGATTATCAGATCATACTGGAACGTGCGTGACCGTTTGTCAGTTGATCAGGGATTTATAGTTTACGGTTGTCGTTTGATAATTCCCACAAACATGCGAAAAAGGATTCTTGAAAACTTGCACGATAGCCACCAAGGAATAAAGCGCACAAAACGGCGTGCGCGTCTAATTGTCTACTGGCCGCGAATAGATAATGATATAGAGAAAACTGTGCGTTCGTGTTCAGCGTGTGCAAGAAATCTACCTTCGCATTGTCAGGAACCACTCAAGATGCACACAGACCCTACGCGTGTATTTGAACACATATGTTCAGATTTGTTCACTACTAATGGGTGCATGTACCTTGTGATCACTGATGTGAAATCAGGTTGGCCGTCGATATTTTCGCTTGGGAAGGACACGACAACTGGCGCTCTCATTGATTCGTTCAGAAGAGCATTCATGGACATCGCTGTATTCTGACAATGGACCTCGGTACACCTCGCATAAATTCGAGAATGTTCTGCATGATTGGGGGATAAAGCACATCACATCGTCTCCGCGATACCCCCAATCTAACTCCCATGCAGAAGCCAGCGTGAAAGCCATGAAAAGTCTAATTAGTGCATGTTATTCAGAACGCGACAGAAAACTCGATATGGATAAATGGACAAAATAGGCCTGCTGCAGTGGCGAAATACACCTAAAGCTAATGGACGTTCCCCAGCTCAGGTGGTATTTGGGTGTCCCGTTAGAGATACTCTTCCGGCACATAAACGAGCTTTCGCACCAGAATGGCAGATCGCCATCAAGACTGCAGATAAAACACTGGACAAGCTCGAGAGACGATATAATGCATCCGCTAAGAGTTTGCCACCTTTACACACTGGCTCGAAAGTTGCAGTGAAGTCGCATGTGTCTAAAAGATGGAATACCTATGGCACTGTCATTGAAGTCGGGACAAATAGGGACTATTTGGTTAAATTACCGTCAGGCCGGATATGGAGACGAAATCGCCGTTTCTTACGAAAGCGTTATCCTGTTTTGCCACCTCCTATGACCGGACAAGGCGGGTTGATCGAGACAATTTCAACACTCCCAAATGTCGTTCAACCTCGTCGCAGCGTACGTGAAGTTCGCCCTCCAAGACGGCTCGTCGAAGAAATGTGATTTGTATACATGTCAAATAAGACTCACATGTATTACTTTTCGTTATACTCATTGCACAAGTATTAGCTGCAATTGTCACTTTAATTTCGGAAGGGGGAGAGTGGATGTACAATTGGGAAAGGAGACTTAGGACTTCGACAGTGGGAAAAGGAGATGTTGGACTTTGAGATTAACGCTTTATATTGTACCCTGATATATCCGACCTGGTTTATTGGCGCGACCAACTTTATGTTGTAACGAGCGGTTGTTAAGTTTATCGATCCCGGATAGTTCTAAACATAACAGTTTACATTTAGGCTTAAATGTCTTTGTTACATCAGGACAAGGTTATTTATTTCGATATTGCATTTCTCGAAGGTTCTTTCCATATGGTGACGGGAAGGAAGTTTTTCACCTCACCGTGCAATATTCAACATGCCATAACTTAATGTCATCTCCCATACGGCTCATATGAGGTCCCAGTAACATAAATGGTGTTGTTTGCAGTAACTGTTATCTTCTACTATTTTGAGACTTCCGTATATAAATGTGTGTGTTTGTCCTTTATAGACTCGAACACGGCTGGTCAGATTGAGCTCAAACTACCCATGTAAGGGTAAAAAACCACGGGAATGGTCGTCGCGGCTTTTTGGAGAAGCTCCGACCACCCGTTCTTCACTCCCAGTCACAGAACTTCGGAGTTAATCGCGTTGATAGTTAAAGAGCGTTCCTATCCGCAGTGTAGTTGATAAAGAGCGTATGTGCGTAATGTACGTCTGTACACGGGCGTCGGTTACCAGACATGAGCATGTTGTGTGATTCTTACGTACTTAGGACTTCCTATGAACGGGGATCGGGTCAGTTTTTCCGCCCTCGGTGATCTTCACCTTGAAACGGGTACCCACAAATGATATATATGTGTGCGTCCTTTATAGACTCTAACCGATTGAGCTCAAACTTGCTACCTACGGGAAGTGTCATGGGCGGGTTAAATTGTGACCCCGACCTGACCTTGACCTTGAAAATGATCAATTCAAGGTCAAATCGGGTAAAATTGAAAAACAAAAAACTCATTGAAAAACAAAAAATTAAATTAAAAAATTAATTCAAAAATTAAAAATTGTCATGTTTCCGACGAACGCCGCCAGTGGCGGGCTAACCTGCTAGTCTCCTATATATTTTGAGACTTCGTATATATATGTGTGTGTAAATATATTTGTCCTCTATAGACTCCAAAACGGCTGGACCGATTGGGCTCAAACTTCCAATCTAAGGGTAAAAACCCACGGGAATCGTCGTCGCGGCGTTTTGGAGAAGCTCAGAGCACCCGTTCTCCACTCTCAGTCACTGTGGGGTTAATCTCGTTGATAGTGAAAGAGCGTTCGTATCCGCAGTGTCGTTGATAAAGAGCGTCTATATACACGACGAGTATAAATACGGCTCCATTGATCGTCTCGAGGCGAAATTTCGTACTTAATTTCGTACTTAGGGCTTCCTAGGAACGGGGGATATTTTCATCTGGTCAGATTTTCCGCCCGATGTGATCTTCACCTTGAAACGGGTACCCACAAATGATATATATGTGTGTGTCCTTTATAGACTCGAACCGATTGAGCTCAAACTTGCTACCTACGGGAAGTGTCATGGACGGGTTAAATCGTGACCCCGACCTGACCTTGACCTTGAAAATTCAAGGTAAAATCGGGTCAAATTGAAAAACAAAAAATTCAATTAAAAAATTAAAAAGGCACAAAACAAAAAATTCAATTAAAACATTAATTAAAAAAATTAAAAAAAGTCATGTTTCTGACAATTGCCGCCAGTGGCGGGCTAACTTGCTAGTCTAATATATATTTTGGGACTTCTGTTTGTTTGTCTGTTAGCTATGGCCGGGAAAACGGCTGGACCGATTGAGCTCAAACTTCCAATCTAAGGTTAAAAAGCCACGGGCAGTGTTTACCGCCGTTTTGGAGAAGCTCCGAGCACCCATTCTCCACCCTCAGTCACCAAAGTGGCCGTCCTTGGCACTGTCCTTAATCGCGTTGATAGCTAAACAGCGTTCGTATCCGCAGTGTCTTTGATAAAGAGCGTATGCGTGTAGTGTTTCTGCGTGAGTGTTTCTGTATCCAGACATGAGCGTGTTGTGTGATTCTTATGTCTGTCGTCGTACTAAGGGGTTCCAAGGAACGGGAGAGATTTTCATCGGGTAAGTTTTTCCGCCCGATGTGATCTTCACCTTGAAACGGGTACGCAGTGATCGCGTTTGGCTAACGAAAACGACCTTCTCATCTAATATATATTTTGGGACTTCTGTTTGTTTGTTTGTATGTATGTTTGTCTGTTAGCTATGGCGGGAAAATTGCCGGACGGATTTCGACGAAATTTGATATCTAGGGTTTTTTGTCCGGGGAGTGTTTTGGACGGGTCAAATCGTGACCCCGACCTGACCTTGACCTTCAAAATGGTCAATTCAAGCTATTTTATAATGATTGGACCGACGGTCGGGCAAGAATACCGGACCACAGAGAGCTGGACCGAACAACGTATCAAATTGTATCACCCAGACGGGCCGCACCGCTATTGAACTGAGAAATGAAAAAAAAAAACGGTTCTCAAACAATTATATACGTCATTGAGACGCGCTACTCGTTGACGTGAACGCATCTGATTTGTCGGGGTGGTGGCAATTTTATAATTTTATTAAAACTGAACTATGGCTATCCAAATTACTTGAAGATTGTACCGTCTGATCTATCGACATATACCTTCTGAAACTCAGAATAGCAAATCATAAACTGCCTATAAGATCCGGATACCATTTAGTTAATATATATGCAGTCATTAGGATGAAATCAGAAAACAAGATATCCTGAATACTTTTGGAAGAACCCTATTCTAGAGAGAAATTTCAAGCATGGTCCCCTATCTCTTCAAAATATAAGCCTCATAAAAAGACTATGCATATTCCTAATGTGTGCCTTTAAGAATGTGTCTTATTCTTTATGAGCGGAATCGTTTATTGTTATGGGTGAACACATGTAATTATCCTACTCGTTAAGTTTTTCGCCTATTATTGTGTAATCTAATTTAATTACTTATGTATATATAAACATGCTTATGTATATATAAAATGAACAATGATTAATGTGATGTCCGAATTTTTGTACATAGTTTATATCCGTTTTGCTGGTTTCACTGTTTTGCAATACGTCAATCAATCAAATTAACAGGCGTAACCACGAATCTATCGATCACTGTTGTATTATGTTGAAAAGTTTTGTATTCGCAACCATTTTGAGCTTTGGAAGTTTTTCATGTGTTCTACGCCTGCATGCATATATAGATGCATAATATATTGTGCTCATCGGCGTACACTGTGTCCATGACTGGATACACTCTTTCCATTTGTGAAAAAGGACCTTGACTTGTTAAAAATTTGAATGACGTATAACTACGGACGTATATAATTATGTCATATAGTGATGCATTGATATGACCGACCACAATGTGCTTTTTTGACAATTATATATATCGGCAGTGTTACAATGAATAATTTTACCGATTGAAGTATAAGGGATACATAATATTATATACTAATACGTACATAGATATATAACTCTATTTAAATACCCCGTAAACCCACTCAAATGTTGCGGAGTCCGACAATGTACATAGATTGACACTAATATGTATGAATATTGATAAATCTGTTGACAAAAGTCACGCAAACTAGTCCCAATCGATTCACGGCCTCTCAGGCTCTCACTCGATCTCTCTCTCTGTGAAAATTGATGTACAGTTTTAGTCGGAATGAACATCCTTGCGCCACCAAATGGAGGGGACAATGTGCATTACTAGTGTTTGAAGTGGAAATTAAAACACGTGCAAACCAAACAAGACCATATTAATATACGTGTATACATGCGCAGGGGTCGGAAAACCCCATATAAATACTAACGTATATATTTACGTCATTGGGTCTATATGTATTGAAACCATTGCAATCTTAAATGAGCCCATGCGGGGTGGATTTCATCATGGTGTTATGGATCACTGTATACCAGTTTATTTCTTCAATATAATGTAGACCAATGCTATAGCGTTATATGTTACTATTTTATATATGGATTTATTTATGCCCGCATTGCCTCTATATATTCTTCGTATGATCGTATCTTGCTGAAATACATTCAGGTCCGGAATTTTGGAAATTGCAGTCAGAGACCAGTACTAAATCATGCAGTTACAATCTTTAGTATTTACTCATGAAACAAACGTACACCCAAACCGCGTACATGAAAACAAAAGAATATGTCCCTAATATAAGTATTGCATTATATGCATGATCTGTAAAATGATAGAATATGCCTCTATACTGACTATATTGAGTCCCAGTTTACAAACCACCCCTCATGCATAATACGATACGTATATTTCTTAAGGTGAGGTATTTTATTTTATGTTGACCACCCCCCCCCCCCCCCCACATTATTATTCTGTAAAATTACTCACACTTTCATCGGTCTGAATGTGCTCGAAGAACGTAGCCAAACCTGTTCGTACTCTGTTCTGGTGTCCCCGAACTGTTCCCCGATCACTGACAATCTGATGTTCGCGAACAGTGCCTGGTTGCGAGACTGCGGATGGGAACACCTTGCTTGAGGCACCGATCCCATTCTGATCAACGCGCGCATCGGGCAACGAATGTGCTCCGCTTGCAAAAACGTCGTCACAGCCTTCTTGTGAACTATATGTAGCTGATCTTACTCTGGTCCGTGGATCTCTCTGCTTGTACGAGTTTTTCCCGAGCTTCACATAATGTTTTTCCATCTGTTCCCATGTTATATTGTCTCCTGATTGGCTTCTGGGGATCTTTCCGTGACTTAATGCCGCGGGAGTTGGCGTAGTGGGATTCAAACGACAATCCATGGTGATAAATACTCAAATTATAATCCTTTTCTCACAAAATCGAACAAATCACACACAGTGTACACATGCCACACAAGTACTGTAAACCATGCTTACGGGTATCGCCCACGTTTCCAAGTGTGGTACCCAGCTTCGAGTCTTGGGCGTTTCCTGCGATGAAGAATTCTCGCCGTCCGTTCGACTGTAACACTGGCGTTAGATTGTCTCACATCAAGTAGTTTTATCGGGTTTTATCAACGGCGGATATTTATAGGTAATTCCAATACGCGCCGCCGATGTTTACCGTGATCTGAACAAATCATCAAAATAACCATGGGAAACTCGACAATTGCAACTATCGCTTGTTTGCAGTTCTAACTGTTAATCGACAAACACGGTCAGATTGTTTCAACACTATATTGTTGATGGCCATTGAAGGGTTGCTCTTTGCTCGTGTACTGACACAAATCATATGCATTGTTAGCCACGCCACTTTCCATTTTGCTCTTAATAATTTGCAATGATACATCGGCCAAGAATATTTTGTTTTGTTATGCTTCCCAGCATGCATAAACATATGGCATCCTGCATGGCCGGACCCTTTAATACCTACATGACGAACATGCAGTAGTTTCATGAAAGTTATCATATTTCAGAATATATTGATTCTTTTCTTAAACACTTCAGTGCAGGAGTCAAACGCCAAATGTGGTCGGGTACCCGTATACCCATGCACCAGAATGCGGGTGTAAATGTTAGATCACGGTATGTTAATTGGGCTCAGACTATGAAAATTATGGATTCCAAACATAATTATGTTCGAAGGAGAAAACAGCAAACCACATTCTGAGAGATCACACCAGAAATATACATGTACATATTTTTCTTCTAGTTAAATTGTTGTTGATAATGCTAGTGCTCCACATATATTACATTTATATTTGCATCGATCGGGAGACAGGGGGAAAGCAACAAGGACAATATATACGACAAAGTCATGACAAAATTGGAATAGTCAATTCGTTTTGTGATGTAAGGGACAGAAAATATGTGAGGATTCATTCGTAGAATTGATCAGCAAAAGTCCATCTACGCTGTCTGCTGAACGTTTTAGCTGAATCGAAGAGAATAGAACAATGGGAAAATTAAGACAAATTGCGGCGATTAGATTAGAACAAGATGCACATTAATGTTGACATGCAGGGGGTCTGAGTTTTGAAATAAAACATTGATTTCTGAATTTGTCGTAATTAATGCAAAAATGTTTGCTATAATTCATTAAATGTAGTTCGTCTTTCTTCTTACGTCTTTTACACATGTGTGTTTGTAATTCAAATGCGAAAAAAATCCCAACTAAGATAATGCATGTATGACATTGAGACACCAATCTAGACATAGTGCGTGACCAGAGTATGCTAGGTCAGCCTGTGATGGTCAAATTCCACACTGCTAAATGGAAATTATAATGCATCGATGAAGTGGACAACTATAGTAATCATTCAGAAGCTGATAGCTGCTGCATATACTAGCTAGCTCAATAGTAAAGCCATAATATGCAATAAATTTTACAAATATGTTATACATATCCTGTGAGATATCATTTTCTCATGCAAGCTACCGTATTACATGCACCGAACATGTGTTTGAACTTTGAACTTTGAATATAGCATTATCTCAGGACAACGAACTCAATCTTTACTTTCGAGTTACTACTGCGATTCTGTAGACACGTCGGTGACATATCAGTTGGTAAGCTCCAATTCAACTAGAGTTGACATATTTTGAAATTAGATAAACACAGAGAGGAGATTTACCAGGCTGCAGTTGGAACTATTACTTGATCAATTGCTGATATTAGCAAGCCTACCGGGTAGATTCACACAGGTGACAGGACACGCACAATTCCATAATTTCTAGCTATATTCTGATTAGTCTGTCAACCAGCTCAGCATTATTCCATACCACTTTTGTTAAGTCTACTGAGACGTTATTTTGTGGGAGAATCTGGATTCAGAATCAGAAACCGATTACGGGGCGGGCTAAATCGAGATTACACGGATTCTAGCCACAGGTCCCCAGAACTAAAATTGACCCCAACCCCAATAGTACTTGATCCTATATAGAAAGGTATCCAACTTGGCCCGGGCTAATTTGTTATAATTTTTACAATGTCCACAATCAGGTTCAAAATACACAAAAACAATTTTTGTTACATAAATGCCTCATATACATGAATTATGTTATTACTCTTCAATTTGATGCATCCCCTATACAAATTGGTATAAGTGAGTAGATGGGCGCGAAGCGCCCGGGATGGTCGAAAAGATCGAGTGATCTTCTCCTTCACCCCACACAAATTGGTTAAGAAAAACTCCGTTTATGAGCACAGGTCTGACGCAAACCGGCTGTAAAATTTCACTCGTTCGAGAATCGAGATGGTGTCCGCTAAACTGTGTCAAATAATCCGGTTTTAACACAGACTTTCGCTTCAAAAACACGCTCAACGGTAAGTAGAATATATATGTTATAAACTAATAGAAGCGAAATTGTTTACTGACCCACCCAACCCAATCATGCAACACCACAGCACCGTAGCACTCGTATTTATTGAAAAAAATATGTTTCATTAACCCGGAAGCAAATTGCAATTTTCCAAAACCGGCCATTTTGACCCACCCAAACCAATCATGCCACACCAGTGACACCACGGCATCGTATCTCTCGTATTTATTGAAAAAATCAGTTTCATAAACCCGGAAGCAAATTGAAATTTTCCAAAACCTGCCATTTATAAATATTGTAAGCAAGCCGAAATGACGTATTAACAGTATGTCATGGGCCAAATATATAACTAAGAAGTAGTGTATATACGCTCTAAATATTTATGAAGTTATATTCTTGTCCATATATGTATGTTTTAAAATCGGCATTAGTGTTAAATTCAGTATTTGTGTAGTTATTTAATTTGTATAACTATATATTGTGTTGCATAAGAACTATAAATAGTACTCTTAGCAGACTCGCACAAAATGGCTGGTTTTGGAAAATTTCAGTTTGCTTCCGGGTTTATGAAACTGAATTTTTCAATAGATACGATGCCGAGATGTGGCGTGATTGGTTTGGGTGGGCTAGTAAACAATTCCGCTTCCAATGATGTATAATATATATATTCTACTAACCGCTGATTGTGCTTTTTGAATCGTAAAATTCGCACTCTTTGACCCAGTTTAGCGGACACCATCTCGAACGAGTGAAATTTTACAGCCGGTTTGCGTCAGACCTGTGCTCACAAGCGGAGTTTTTCTTAACCAATTTTTACACGGGATACCTAAAATTGAAGATTAAGAACATATCTTTCTACCTATATATGAGGCATTTATGTAACACAAATTTTTAAAATCTATTTTGAACATGATTGTGGACTTTGTGAAAATGATAACAAATTAGGCCGGGCCAAGTTGGATACCTTTCTATAGGATTAAGTATTATTGGGGGTGGGGGTCAATTTTTTTCTGGGGACCTGTGATTCTAGCAATCTCTACCAGAGCGCACGAGTCATACTTCCTAAAAATAGAATAGACGTCGCACTGATGGTTATCAAACTCTAACGCGATTGGGCGCAGTCGTTGCCTGGCCCCTAGCGTTAAGGTAGTTCACATAAGTAGGGGGGGGGGGGGTCATTTTTACGTTATATTTACATAGGGTTCGTGTACGGTTGTGAAGAAATATTCGTAATAAAGTACTTTATATTAACCTTTTATCATAATGCTTTCAATGTGACATTCAATTAATGCCACCAAATGCGATTTGGTCCGTGATATGCATTTTCTGGAATAGAAAGTGCCCGTAATTCGACGTCATTTACTGCGCTATAACAAACTGTCTTGTGGCAAGTTGTGCGTATTTTGCGTCGAGGTTTATTTACTCTGATTTCTTAAGTGTGGTGGGGATTTAGTTTTGTAATTTTCCTCGATCAGCTATAGTGCAAGTATTGGAGGGATCTGATTTCTTACGTACTGCACCTCATTCTATCTTGTATTCTAACATATACGAGTATTATAAACATGTCTTAATTCCTTTAATATCCGAGAGAAATTAATTTCATCTTGGAAAACAGACATATCATGCATGTTTATTTACATAAATGAATAATAGTTAAATAAATGAATAAAATAGTTAATGATTATGGTACAATTTGTAAAATATACTGGTAAAGATAACATTCTTATAGTTCATTTACATTGGAGAATTACAGCTACTGAAGCTGAATGGTATCAATGCTATGGGGGGGGGGGGGGGCTAGAGGATACTTTTTCAGACTGGAGGGGACACACAATATGCATATGAACATGTGTGTTGCCTTAGTATGGATACGTACCATGTGGCATGTGATAGAGAGACAATGTTTGTAATTTATAATTAATTTAATGACGCACTTATAAATAGTGAGTTTGCGATTTCAAACCGGTACGGGTACGAGTACGGGTAGCTACCCGTACCGGTAAACGTTTTGTAATAGCAAACTGTTTTACGGGTAGAATTCATCACATCAACTGCCAACTGCAACAACAAGATATTATAATATAGATAGATTGTTATTCGTGTTCGCTGTAATTTGCCGATGTTATACTTACCGTTATGGATTGTTGGAATTTTTTTATTTAGATTATATGGGCCCCGAGGATTATCAGTTGCGTTCATTAAGGACGAGGCGGCAGTTGGGTGGTGTTGGTGCTTTTCTATTACTCATCTTGTTGTTAACATTTTCAACAATTGGATTGTACATGTTTGTTGATACATGTATGACCGTTTGTATTATGTTCTTTATATACTATATTATAATTGTGTTCATATATACAATCTTCAGTAATGGAGGATAATTAAAGATATATTGGAAATCGGTTGGAATTTTCAGACTTAGAAAATAGATTACGATAGCTCAAATATAAAATTACGTTATAGTTAAATTTTCCAACCAATATTCGATATAAATTGTATTGTTTTAGACCCAGGGTATAATAATGTCCTACACGTATTTCAGTCAGATATAAGACAGAATTTGTCCATTATTTTAGTTGGAGAATATTTAGTCATATTAAGTAAGTTGTTACATTGGTTTGGAATTTTTCAACAGATCGAAGTGTTGGGGCAAGGGAATATTTATCCCAAGGGATCTAAACCCGGGGGTAGGATGCCAAGTTAAAATTGGTAAAGATAAATTGTGTTAAAATGTGGTCTGTTTATTATACGGATTGAATAAAGAGCGTTTACTTCACATATGTGTAATCACAGAAAACAACTGAAACTCGCTCTGACTGTGCGTAGATTTTGTAGAGTATGTATAGGTGTTTCGTGTTTTTAGCGACCTATATTATCCCCACTACACAATACACAAGTATTGTGGTTCAAATGTGCCATGTCCGTTCAGATGGTAGATATATATTAAACTGAGAAATCAGTCCCATACGATAAAGTAACTAAACGGTCGTGTTAAAATGTGCAATACATGGATAAATCCACGATATATTGATGCCCTTGTACAAAGGGTTGAGACACGGACGTGACAACAGGGGTATCTCACCCCAACGTTGGTCAAATGTTCAACAGTTGGAAACTTTATATACCTGACTCAACATTTGTTGGAAAATTTCACACCAACGGTAGGTTGAAATTGTTCTCGTAGTTTAAATTTCCAACAATTTATTAGTGGAGAATTTGTAGATTTTAGACCAACATTTGCATAGTTTGGTCAAACATTTGGACTCAAATGGGCTATCAGGAACTGTTGGAAATTTTCCAATATTTGGGGGGTGCCAAGTCTCAATTTGAGACTCTCAAAATGTCCAACAAATGGAAAGCTTGATGCCAACTCTGGAATCTAGGATTTAGCAGATTTCATGTTCAGATATCAGTTATTTCTCACACGGGGGTCGAACCGGTCTGTCCCGATACCTCCCAGTGGCCAGTCAGAAACTGATAATTAATTTAAGAAAAAAAAGAAGAAAAACAAAATCGGGGGTTAATTTGCATGGCGTTAGACCACTAGATATTTATGATATTAGGATTGTTCAGGCTCAGATCTACACATTTTCTTGCACTGGATTATGCCCACCCCCGGCTAGTGACAAAAATACTACTGGTTCATTTAGAATATGCTACCATGCATCCAGGCGGATGTGAGGGACCAGTTGGGGAAAATCAAAGCCCAACGGGGGTGGGGGGGGGGGGGGGGGGGGGGGTTGGGTGCAAAATGGAATAACGCGCAAACTTGTGAATTTGATATGGTTCAAGGGGTGTAATTAGAAGTTGGACACCCCTTCTAACGCGGAGACAATCTATAGCCACGTCCCTGCAATGGGTCGAGACTTCGACTATAGCACCATCTACTCACTCCATTAGCCACAACCTGTCATTAATGAAGTGCATGAACAACGTTGTTAAAAAGTGAACAGATCGGCCTTCCGTATTTATCGAAGTGCTAGAAGCCGCCTCGGGAATTTGAACATATAACCTAGCTAAAATGACAACTTTAGCAATGATGTTTGCTTATGAAATCTTGCAATAAATAGGTTAACACATAGCTGACTGGAATTTCATGTAATTCATGAACATTTGAGTGAGAAAATTGTAGTGAAAGGTTACCGGTCAACAAGACACATCTACCCGTTCCAAATCGCTATCGCTCTATGAGCTGCATTGAAAGTACCCAAAGAGACCCTGAGGCGTTATTTCGCTAAAATCCCGATTCAGAATCTGGATTCAGATTACAGATTGGTCCCCGTACGACTTGGTTCGGCAAAAGAACCGACCAGAAATTGGCAGAATCAGTAAACGAACAGACCGTAATCTCAATCTCGTGGTAATCCGAATCTGGATTCCGATTCCGATTACGGACTCAAATGTTCGTAATGTAAACAAACCGAGATTTCGCCACCTCGGAGTTTAAAAACACACTAAAACATAAGAATCTGTCTCTTGTGTACAAATTATTGCAGAATATAAACGATCTATATCAAAGAATTTTAAATGCGGAGACAAATTTGTTTTATTGAATGTAAACTGGGAGAATATTACTGAAATTAGCCAAATAATAACGCTATTGATAGTAACGCTGGGGGAGCACTTCGGTTGGTGGCGAAGCAAATCATTGTTGATTGTCACTTTCCATATGTCCATTTCATAATTCCATCCTTAAAATACCGCCCGAACGCATGTCGATTTCGAATTCGGCGGATGCGTCACCATTGACCGAATTCATATGAACCTGCATGGATATGTCTTCTGCTGTGTTCGTTATTATAATGTTTCTTCCTATTCAAGAAATAGTAGGATTATATGATATCGATGGATTATCAGATACAGGTATGTACTATCATCTAGTCTTATAGCAATTTCATGTTTAAAATGTTTTGTTTCGTTAAATGCAGTCGTTTTGCACAATAGTCTGTGTAGACAACAGACACATGTTCCAGGGACGTGGCTAGAAGTTTCCTCAAATTTCCGGCCAACTGCACCCCCCCCCCCCCCCCCCCCCCCCCCATTGAACCAAACATCAATCTCACAGGTTCGCAGAATTCCATTTGCTCCCCTTGGAAATATCCAACCAGACAAATACTAAGATTGGAAAAAATTACCAACTTTTACTGGTTGAAAAAAATCAAACAATGAGAACAATGCCAACCTATATATGGTGTGAAATTAATGTCCAACTAATGTTGTGTCATGCATGAAATTTCCGACTGCTGGAATGTACCAAAGTTTAGTTTAGATATATTTATTTCAAATATATGTCAAATTTAGATAACACTTATATATAACACATACATTTGTTTACACATACAAAGGAATTGGGGGGGGGGGGGGCAAGTGCTGACTCACTTAAGGGTCCCATATGTTATTACACTGAAAAAATAAATAATAGTAATGACAAAGCAACATGACTACCAAAACAAGTTGAACATATATACAGATCACTGGACACCCCCTCTCCGAGTTAGTCATAAGTTTGTATATGTATTTATTTAAAATCGGGTTTGTTTGTTGCGTTTTGCTGGCTTGTACGTATCATTATTTGGAACAGTTAGTCAAAATAATCCTGATTTTCCTCACGTATGAATGACTGAACAGCTAAGCAAATTGTACCAAAGTTCTGGGTGGGGGTCGAGACACCCAACCAACCCCTGTCGTCACGTCCCTGTTCAACTGACAAGTTTCGTGTGTTCTTCACAACATCTTCGGAATTTGATTCAGGAGGCCTAGAGCTGTCACGTTTAGATATGCTTGCCCTCATCAATAAACACACTTTAACTTGAAATGAAAGTGTCAATGACACTGTAGCTCAACTTGGAAAGGGAATAATTTAATGTATTACAGTCAATGGAGCGATTAGGAATGTGGAAAGTTGAATGTCTAATACTAGTTTATAGACATGAAGAGAAAAGTAAAATCCAAGATGGCTGCTGGCGGCCATGTTTTCGGCCGAATGACCCCAAAATGAGTCGTTTCCATCTACATGTCATCGTTAACATCAATGACAAATTTTATGACGATCAGACTAAAGGTACGACCCTGTAGGCTGTAGCCCACTGTGTAGGAACTGTTACATCGGAAATCGTTCTATCGCCGGTTTGTGATGGTTCTTGCCTGATTTGTGACGGTTCTTGCTGTTCGAAATTATACATTTTCACGACTTTTTGACAGTTAAAACGCAATTTTGAGGCATCTAGGTGATAATTCGATTAATTATTTTCGATCCCATAACAATCTGTGGCACCAATGAGCGTGTTAATAACGAAAAATTCATTGTGCGAGTCATAACAGCGACAAGAACCGGGAATTTTGATTATTGTTTGGGTTCTCTCCTGATCGAGTCGGTTCTATCCTCATTAATCGTTCTATACGGGTAAAACTATTGCTAATATTTGCCATGGTACATGGTTTCAAACTGCCAATTTTGTGAAAGTATACAAAGATAAACACAACAAACTATGCATTAAGTTGAAATTTGCACCACTTGTCATTAATTTCGACGAATTACACTGCCTTTCTATGCTTATCCAATAAGCTGTGTTACGCCTATCAAAATTCACAAAGTCGCCAGCTAGTTTGGAAAATAAGGCGTTTTGCAGGCCTGACATTTCCATGAGTCAACAGCCGGTTAACAATAGTGAAATTTCATTGCGCTGGACTTCGTAAAGCGGTGAGCGTAGACGGGATATATAGAGTTATCTGTCTTGTATTTTATCTATTATATATTTTGGAACTTCTGTCTGTATGAATGTATTTGCGTTATAGACTCGAAAAACTGCTCGACCGATCCGACTCAAATTTGGGTGTGTAGGCCTACTTTGATCCGGGGAACAATATGGGCGGGTCCAATTTCACGTGCGTCCGTGTCCTTGACCTCGCTCAAATACGCATGTTTCTGGACCTCAACCGATCCCACTCAAATTTGGTAGCTGGTTCTACTTTGATCATGGGAACAATATGGGCGTGTCCAATTTCACTTGCGACCGTGTCCTTGACCATATTCGCTCATATAGGCATGTTTCTGGGCCGATCGAACAATAGTTTGCCCAGGCGGAGACGATCACAAAAAAATCCCCAAATAGCCCGGACGAAGAGGGCCGGGCACATCGGCTAGTGTTGTCTATTTTCGAATATTATTACAAATATTATTATATGGATGTTAAACCTTTGGTTACTAAATGCGCTGTAATGAGAATTGACTTGAATCCTAATTGATTAATTTGTAGGAATTCTTAGCTATTAAGTTCAACAAGCAGTAACATATAAAAAAGAGAAAAGAATCATGCAGTTACAAATATTATTATATGGATGTTAATTCTTTGATGGACTAAATGTGCTACAAAGAGCAGCGACTTGAATCCTATTGATTCATTTGTAGGAATGCTCAGCTATTAAATTCAACATGCAGTAACAGATTGTTTGAATTATTAGCTAAACATTCATACAAATGAATCATTAAAAATTAGTGTTATGGGTGTCTGAACCTGGCTATTACAAGGCACATTATTACTAACGTGTCAAAGTGAGCAGGGACATGGGCTGGAGGGTATCCAATGTTGGGGCGTCCACCTTGGAATTTCCAACCGCACCATCCCCTTGAAACTCATGCACAAGATCTGGGCTTTGGTTTTCCCCAACTGCATGACACATTATAGCTCTAGATTGCATACCATTCTGAAGTGAATTGATCAGTAGCCTTTGATTGGCCACCATGCAAACCGGGGGGAGAAACTCAGGATACATGGGCCCAGTGAGAAAATGTGGATATCTGAACCTGAAAATTGCAAAATAACATATAGACTGGCTTCAAGATTCCCAAGTGTTGGAAGTTTCCAACCTGGCGCCCCCACCCCCACAACATTGGAAATGTTCCCAACAGATGGAGAGAGAGATGATTTATTTTGCAAAAGAGCATACATTATTTAATACAAAGCATACTAATTAAATGGAATTAGATTATTTGTCCATTAAACCAGTTTCTTGCCAATTGAGGGGGGGGGGGGGGGGGGGTAAATGTGATATAGAAAACTAGATCACAACTGCTCCCTACTTGATGTCCACCCATCATAGTTTTGGATCAACTCTAAAGAAGAGGGTGTCCATTTGTTTATGTCAAATATGGTTGATTACATGTTTAAAGTGTAGGAAAGTACGCAAATGTTAGTCTAAAAACGACAAAATCCCCACTATTAAATTGTTGTCAAATCAAATTAAGAGAACAATTTCAACATTTTGTTGGTGTTAAATCTCAAACCAATCTATTGTAAGATAAGAAATTTGTAACTGTTGAACATTTTGACCAAAGTTGGGGATTCAACTCTTTGTATGACTAAATCCTTTAGCACGGGCTACAGGTTGTACCTTTAGTCTGATCATCATAAAATTTGTCATGAATGTTAATAATGACATGTAGATGGGAACGAGTCATTTTGGGGTCATTCGGCCAAAAAACATGGCCGCCAGCAGCCATCTTGGATTTTACTCTTTGTATGACTAAATCATTTAGCACGGGCTACAGGTCGTAGATTTAGTCTGATCATCATAAAATTTGCCATAAATGTTAATAATGACATGTAGATGGGAACGAGTCATTTTGGAGTCATTCGGCCAAAAAACATGGCCGCCAGCAGCCATCTTGGATTTTACTCTTTGTATGACTAAATTCTTTAGCACGGGCTACAGGTCGTACCTTTAGTCTGATCATCATAAAATTTGTCATGGATGTTAACAATGACATGTAGATGGGAACGAGTAATTTTGGGGTCAATCGGCCAAAAAACATGGTCGCCAGCAGCCATCTTGGATTTTACTCTTTGTATGACTAAATCCTTTAGCACGGGCTACAGGTTGTACTTTAGTCTGATCATCATAAAATGTGTCATGGCTGTTGAAATTGGAATGTAAATGGGAACGAGTCATTTTGGGGTCATTCGGACAAAAAACATGGCCGCCAGCGGCCATCTTGGATTTCAAAATTTAATCCATTAGCACGGGCCACAGGTCGTACTCTTCGCCTGATGATCATGAAATTTGTCATGGATGTTAATACTGACATGTAGATGGGAACGAGTAATTTTGGGGTCATTTGGCGAAAAAGTATGGCCGCCAGCATCCATCTTGTATTTTACTCTTTGTATGACTAAATCCTTTAGCACGGGCTACATGTTGTACCTTTAGTCTGATCATCATAAAATGTGTCATGGTTGTTAACAATGACATGTAGATGGGAACGAGTAATTATGGGGTCATTCGGCCAAAAAACATGGCCGCCAGCAGCCATCTTGGATTTTACTCTTTGTATGACTAAATCCTTTAGCACGGGCTACAGGTTGTACCTTTAGTCTGATCATCATAAAATTTGTCATGAATGTTAATAATGACATGTAGATGGGAACGAGTCATTTTGGGGTCATTCGGCCAAAAAATAATGGCCGCCAGCAGCCATCTTGGATTTTACTCTTTGTATTACTAAATTATTTAGCAATGGCTACAGGTCGTACCTTTAGTCTGATCATCATAAAATGTGTCATGGCTGTTGAAATTGGAATGTAAATGGGAACGAGTCATTTTGGGGTCATTCGGACAAAAAACATGGCCGCCAGCGGCCATCTTGGATTTCAAAATTTAATCCATTAGTACGGGCCACAGGTCGTACTGTTCGTCTGATGATCATGAAACATGTTTTTTGTCCGAATGACCCCAAAATTACTCGTTCCCATCTACATGACATTGTTAACAACCATGACAAATTTTATGATGATCAGACTAAAGGTACAACCTGTAGCCCGTGCTAAAGGATTTAGTCATACAAAGAGTAAAATCCAAGATGGCTGCTGGCGACCATGTTTTTTGGCCGATTGACCCCAAAATTACTCGTTCCCATCTACATGTCATTGTTAACAACCATGACACATTTTATGATGATCAGACTAAAGGTACAACCTGTAGCCCGTGCTAAAGGATTTAGTCATACAAAGAGTAAAATACAAGATGGCTGCTGGCGGCCATACTTTTTCGCCAAATGACCCCAAAATTACTCGTTCCCATCTACATGTCAGTATTAACATCCATGACAAATTTCATGATGATCAGACGAACAGTACGACCTGTGGCCCGTACTAATGGATTAAATTTTGAAATCCAAGATGGCCGCTGGCGGCCATGTTTTTTGTCCGAATGACCCCAAAATGACTCGTTCCCATTTACATTCCAATTTCAACAGCCATGACACATTTTATGATGATCAGACTAAAGGTACAACCTGTAGCCCGTGCTAAAGGATTTAGTCATACAAAGAGTAAAATCCAAGATGGCTGCTGGCGACCATGTTTTTTGGCCGATTGACCCCAAAATTACTCGTTCCCATCTACATGTCATTATTAATAACCATGACAAATTTTATGATGATAAGACTAAAGGTACGACCTGTAGCCCGTGCTAAAGGATTTAGTCATACAAAGAGTAAAATCCAAGATGGCTGCTGGCGACCATGTTTTTTGGCCGATTGACCCCAAAATTACTCGTTCCCATCTACATGTCATTATTAATAACCATGACAAATTTTATGATGATAAGACTAAAGGTACGACCTGTAGCCCGTGCTAAAGGATTTAGTCATACAAAGAGTAAAATCCAAGATGGCTGCTGGCGACAATGTTTTTTGGCCGATTGACCCCAAAATTACTCGTTCCCATCTACATGTCATTGTTAACATCCATGACAAATTTTATGATGATCAGACTAAAGGTACGACCTGTAGCCCGTGCTAAAGAATTTAGTCATACAAAGAGTAAAATCCAGGATGGCTGCTGGCGGCCATGTTTTTTGGCCGAATGACCCCAAAATGACT
Source organism: Siphonodentalium dalli (assembly GCA_032622095.1). Classification (NCBI taxonomy): domain Eukaryota; kingdom Metazoa; phylum Mollusca; class Scaphopoda; order Gadilida; family Siphonodentaliidae; genus Siphonodentalium; species Siphonodentalium dalli. Next base: position 121,303,143 of record CP136065.1, on the reverse strand, counting down.
CGTTCCCATCTACATATCAATATTAACATCCATGACAAATTTCATGATGATCAGACGAACAGTACGAACTGTGGCCCGTGCTAATGGATTAAATTTTTAAATGCAAGATAGCTGCTGGCGGCCATGTTTTTTGTCCGAATTTCAACAGCCATGACAAATTTTATGATGATCAGACTAAAGGTACGACCTGTAGCCCGTGCTAAAGGATTTAGCCATACAAAGAGTAAAATCCAAGATGGCTGCTGGCGGCCATGTTTTTTGGCCGAATGACCCCAAAATTACTCGTTCCCATCTACATGTCATTGTTAACAACCATGACAAATTTTATGATGATCAGAGTAAATGTACGACATGTAGCCCGTGCTAAAGAATTTAGTCATACAAAGAGTAAAATACAAGATGGCTGCTGGCGGCCATACTTTTTCGCCAAATGACCCCAAAAATTACTCGTTCCCATCTACAAATTTCATGATGATCAGACGAACAGTACGAACTGTGGCCCGTGCTAATGGATTAAATTTTTAAATGCAAGATGGCTGCCATGTTTTTTGTCCGAATTTCAACAGCCATGACAAATTTTATGATGATCAGACTAAAGGTACGACCTGTAGCCCGTGCTAAAGGATTTAGTCATACAAAGAGTAAAATCCAAGATGGCTGCTGGCGGCCATGTTTTTTGGCCGAATGACCCCAAAATGACTCGTTCCCATCTACATGTCATTATTAACATTCATGACAAATTTTATGATGATCAGACTAAAGGTACAACCTGTAGCCCGTGCTAAAGGATTTAGCCATGCAAAGAGTAAAATCCAAGATGGCTGCTGGCGGCCATGTTTTTTGGCCGAATGACCCCAAAATTACTCGTTCCCATCTACATGTCATTGTTAACAACCATGACAAATTTTATGATGATCAGAGTAAAGGTACGACATGTAGCCCGTGCTAAAGAATTTAGTTATACAAAGAGTAAAATCCAAGATGGCTGCTGGCGACAATGTTTTTTGGCCGATTGACCCCAAAATTACTCGTTCCCATCTACATGTCATTATTAACATTCATGACAAATTTTATGATGATCAGACTAAATGTACCACCTGTAGCCCGTGCTAAAAAATTTAGTCATACAAAGAGTAAAATCCAAGATGGCTGCCATGTTTTTTGGCCGAATGACCCCAAGATGAATCATTCCCATCTACATGTCATTGTTAACATCCATGACAAATTTTATGATGATCAGACTAAAGGTACGACCTGTAGCCCGTGCTAAAGAATTTAGTCATACAAAGAGTAAAATCCAGGATGGCTGCTGGCGGCCATGTTTTTTGGCCGAACGACCCCAAAATGACTCGTTCCCATCTACATATCAATATTAACATCCATGACAAATTTCATGATGATCAGACGAACAGTACGAACTGTGGCCCGTGCTAATGGATTAAATTTTTAAATGCAAGATGGCTGCTGGCGGCCATGTTTTTTGTCCGAATTTCAACAGCCATGACAAATTTTATGATGATCAGACTAAAGGTACAACCTGTAGCCCGTGCTAAAGGATTTAGTCATGCAAAGAGTAAAATACAAGATGGCTGCTGGCGGCCATACCTTTTCGCCAAATGACCCCAAAAATTACTCCTTCCCATCTACATGTCAATATTAACATCCATGACAAATTTCATGATCATCAGGCGAAGAGTACGACCTGTGGCCCGTGCTAATGAATTAAATTTTGAAATCCAAGATGGCCGCTGGCGGCCATGTGTTTTGGCCGAATGACCCCAAAATGAATCATTCCCATCTACATGTCATTATTAACATTCGTGACAAATTTTATGATGATCAGACTAAAGGTACAACCTGTAGCCCGTGCTAAAGGATTTAGTCATACAAAGAGTAAAATCCAAGATGGCTGCTGGCGACAATGTTTTTTGGCCGATTGACCCCAAAATTACTCGTTCCCATCTACATGTCATTATTAACATTCATGACAAATTTTATGATGATCAGACTAAATGTACGACCTGTAGCCCGTGCTAAAAAATTTAGTCATACAAAGAGTAAAATCCAAGATGGCTGCCATGTTTTTTGGCCGAATGACCCCAAGATGAATCATTCCCATCTACATGTCATTATTAACATTCATGACAAATGTTATGATGATCAGACTAAAGGTACAACCTGTAGCCCGTGCTAAAGGATTTAGTCATACAAAGAGTAAAATCCAAGATGGCTGCTGGCGACCATGTTTTTTGGCCGATTGACCCCAAAATTACTCGTTCCCATCTACATGTCATTGTTAACAACCATGACAAATTTTATGATGATCAGAGTAAAGGTACGACCTGTAGCCCGTGCTAAAGGATTTAGTCATACAAAGAGTAAAATCCAAGATGGCTGCTGGCGACCATGTTTTTTGGCCGATTGACCCCAAAATTACTCGTTCCCATCTACATGTCATTGTTAACAACCATGACACATTTTATGATGATCAGACTAAAGGTACAACCTGTAGCCCGTGCTAAAGGATTTAGTCATACAAAGAGTAAAATACAAGATGGCTGCTGGCGGCCATACTTTTTCGCCAAATGACCCCAAAATTACTCGTTCCCATCTACATGTCAGTATTAACATCCATGACAAATTTCATGATGATCAGACGAACAGTACGACCTGTGGCCCGTACTAATGGATTAAATTTTGAAACCCAAGATGGCCGCTGGCGGCCATGTTTTTTGTCCGAATGACCCCAAAATGACTCGTTCCCATTTACATTCCAATTTCAACAGCCATGACACATTTTATGATGATCCTACTAAAGGTACAACCTGTAGCCCGTGCTAAAGGATTTAGTCATACAAAGAGTAAAATCCAAGATGGCTGCTGGCGACCATGTTTTTTGGCCGATTGACCCCAAAATTACTCGTTCCCATCTACATGTCATTATTAATAACCATGACAAATTTTATGATGATAAGACTAAAGGTACGACCTGTAGCCCGTGCTAAAGGATTTAGTCATACAAAGAGTAAAATCCAAGATGGCTGCTGGCGACAATGTTTTTTGGCCGATTGACCCCAAAATTACTCGTTCCCATCTACATGTCATTGTTAACATCCATGACAAATTTTATGATGATCAGACTAAAGGTACGACCTGTAGCCCGTGCTAAAGAATTTAGTCATACAAAGAGTAAAATCCAGGATGGCTGCTGGCGGCCATGTTTTTTGGCCGAATGACCCCAAAATGACTCGTTCCCATCTACATATCAATATTAACATCCATGACAAATTTCATGATGATCAGACGAACAGTACGAACTGTGGCCCGTGCTAATGGATTAAATTTTTAAATGCAAGATGGCTGCTGGCGGCCATATTTTTTGGCCGAATTTCAACAGCCATGACAAATTTTATGATGATCAGACTAAAGGTACGACCTGTAGCCCGTGCTAAAGGATTTAGCCATACAAAGAGTAAAATCCAAGATGGCTGCTGGCGGCCATGTTTTTTGGCCGAATGACCCCAAAATTACTCGTTCCCATCTACATGTCATTGTTAACAACCATGACAAATTTGATGATGATCAGAGTAAATGTACGACATGTAGCCCGTGCTAAAGAATTTAGTCATACAAAGAGTAAAATACAAGATGGCTGCTGGCGGCCATACTTTTTCGCCAAATGACCCCAAAAATTACTCGTTCCCATCTACAAATTTCATGATGATCAGACGAACAGTACGAACTGTGGCCCGTGCTAATGGATTAAATTTTTAAATGCAAGATGGCTGCTGGCGGCCATGTTTTTTGTCCGAATTTCAACAGCCATGACAAATTTTATGATGATCAGACTAAAGGTACGACCTGTAGCCCGTGCTAAAGGATTTAGTCATACAAAGAGTAAAATCCAAGATGGCTGCTGGCGGCCATGTTTTTTGGTCGAATGACCCCAAGATGAATCATTCCCATCTACATGTCATTATTAACATTCATGACAAATTTTATGATGATCAGACTAAAGGTAAAACCTGTAGCCCGTGCTAAAGGATTTAGTCATACAAAGAGTAAAATCCAAGATGGCTGCTGGCGACCATGTTTTTTGGCCGATTGACCCCAAAATTACTCGTTCCCATCTACATGTCATTATTAACAACCATGACAAATTTGATGATGATCAGACTAAAGGTACGACCTGTAGCCCGTGCTAAAGAATTTAGTCATACAAAGAGTAAAATCCAGGATGGCTGCTGGCGGCCATGTTTTTTGGCCGAATGACCCCAAAATGACTCGTTCCCATCTACATATCAATATTAACATCCATGACAAATTTCATGATGATCAGACGAACAGTACGAACTGTGGCCCGTGCTAATGGATTAAGTTTTTAAATGCAAGATGGCTGCTGGCGGCCATGTTTTTTGTCCGAATTTCAACAGCCATGACAAATTTTATGATGATCAGACTAAAGGTACAACCTGTAGCCCGTGCTAAAGGATTTAGTCATGCAAAGAGTAAAATACAAGATGGCTGCTGGCGGCCATACCTTTTCGCCAAATGACCCCAAAAATTACTCCTTCCCATCTACATGTCAATATTAACATCCATGACAAATTTCATGATCATCAGGCGAAGAGTACGACCTGTCGCCCGTGCTAATGAATTAAATTTTGAAATCCACGATGGCCGCTGGCGGCCATGTGTTTTGGCCGAATGACCCCAAAATGAATCATTCCCATCTACATGTCATTATTAACATTCGTGACAAATTTTATGATGATCAGACTAAAGGTACAACCTGTAGCCCGTGCTAAAGGATTTAGTCATACAAAGAGTAAAATCCAAGATGGCTGCTGGCGACAATGTTTTTTGGCCGATTGACCCCAAAATTACTCGTTCCCATCTACATGTCATTATTAACATTCATGACAAATTTTATGATGATCAGACTAAATGTACGACCTGTAGCCCGTGCTAAAAAATTTAGTCATACAAAGAGTAAAATCCAAGATGGCTGCCATGTTTTTGGCCGAATGACCCCAAGATGAATCATTCCCATCTACATGTCATTATTAACATTCATGACAAATGTTATGATGATCAGACTAAAGGTACAACCTGTAGCCCGTGCTAAAGGATTTAGTCATACAAAGAGTAAAATCCAAGATGGCTGCTGGCGACCATGTTTTTTGGCCGATTGACCCCAAAATTACTCGTTCCCATCTACATGTCATTGTTAACAACCATGACAAATTTTATAATGATCAGAGTAAAGGTACGACCTGTAGCCCGTGCTAAAGGATTTAGTCATACAAAGAGTAAAATCCAAGATGGCTGCTGGCGACCATGTTTTTTGGCCGATTGACCCCAAAATTACTCGTTCCCATCTACATGTCATTGTTAACAACCATGACACATTTTATGATGATCAGACTAAAGGTACAACCTGTAGCCCGTGCTAAAGGATTTAGTCATACAAAGAGTAAAATACAAGATGGCTGCTGGCGGCCATACTTTTTCGCCAAATGACCCCAAAATTACTCGTTCCCATCTACATGTCAGTATTAACATCCATGACAAATTTCATGATGATCAGACGAACAGTACGACCTGTGGCCCGTACTAATGGATTAAATTTTGAAATCCAAGATGGCCGCTGGCGGCCATGTTTTTTGTCCGAATGACCCCAAAATGACTCGTTCCCATTTACATTCCAATTTCAACAGCCATGACACATTTTATGATGATCAGACTAAAGGTACAACCTGTAGCCCGTGCTAAAGGATTTAGTCATACAAAGAGTAAAATCCAAGATGGCTGCTGGCGACCATGTTTTTTGGCCGATTGACCCCAAAATTACTCGTTCCCATCTACATGTCATTATTAATAACCATGACAAATTTTATGATGATAAGACTAAAGGTACGACCTGTAGCCCGTGCTAAAGGATTTAGTCATACAAAGAGTAAAATCCAAGATGGCTGCTGGCGACAATGTTTTTTGGCCGATTGACCCCAAAATTACTCGTTCCCATCTACATGTCATTGTTAACATCCATGACAAATTTTATGATGATCAGACTAAAGGTACGACCTGTAGCCCGTGCTAAAGAATTTAGTCATACAAAGAGTAAAATCCAGGATGGCTGCTGGCGGCCATGTTTTTTGGCCGAATGACCCCAAAATGACTCGTTCCCATCTACATATCAATATTAACATCCATGACAAATTTCATGATGATCAGACGAACAGTACGAACTGTGGCCCGTGCTAATGGATTAAATTTTTAAATGCAAGATAGCTGCTGGCGGCCATGTTTTTTGTCCGAATTTCAACAGCCATGACAAATTTTATGATGATCAGACTAAAGGTACGACCTGTAGCCCGTGCTAAAGGATTTAGCCATACAAAGAGTAAAATCCAAGATGGCTGCTGGCGGCCATGTTTTTTGGCCGAATGACCCCAAAATTACTCGTTCCCATCTACATGTCATTGTTAACAACCATGACAAATTTTATGATGATCAGAGTAAATGTACGACATGTAGCCCGTGCTAAAGAATTTAGTCATACAAAGAGTAAAATACAAGATGGCTGCTGGCGGCCATACTTTTTCGCCAAATGACCCCAAAAATTACTCGTTCCCATCTACAAATTTCATGATGATCAGACGAACAGTACGAACTGTGGCCCGTGCTAATGGATTAAATTTTTAAATGCAAGATGGCTGCCATGTTTTTTGTCCGAATTTCAACAGCCATGACAAATTTTATGATGATCAGACTAAAGGTACGACCTGTAGCCCGTGCTAAAGGATTTAGTCATACAAAGAGTAAAATCCAAGATGGCTGCTGGCGGCCATGTTTTTTGGCCGAATGACCCCAAAATGACTCGTTCCCATCTACATGTCATTATTAACATTCATGACAAATTTTATGATGATCAGACTAAAGGTACAACCTGTAGCCCGTGCTAAAGGATTTAGCCATGCAAAGAGTAAAATCCAAGATGGCTGCTGGCGGCCATGTTTTTTGGCCGAATGACCCCAAAATTACTCGTTCCCATCTACATGTCATTGTTAACAACCATGACAAATTTTATGATGATCAGAGTAAAGGTACGACATGTAGCCCGTGCTAAAGAATTTAGTTATACAAAGAGTAAAATCCAAGATGGCTGCTGGCGACAATGTTTTTTGGCCGATTGACCCCAAAATTACTCGTTCCCATCTACATGTCATTATTAACATTCATGACAAATTTTATGATGATCAGACTAAATGTACCACCTGTAGCCCGTGCTAAAAAATTTAGTCATACAAAGAGTAAAATCCAAGATGGCTGCCATGTTTTTTGGCCGAATGACCCCAAGATGAATCATTCCCATCTACATGTCATTGTTAACATCCATGACAAATTTTATGATGATCAGACTAAAGGTACGACCTGTAGCCCGTGCTAAAGAATTTAGTCATACAAAGAGTAAAATCCAGGATGGCTGCTGGCGGCCATGTTTTTTGACCGAATGACCCCAAAATGACTCGTTCCCATCTACATATCAATATTAACATCCATGACAAATTTCATGATGATCAGACGAACAGTACGAACTGTGGCCCGTGCTAATGGATTAAATTTTTAAATGCAAGATGGCTGCTGGCGGCCATGTTTTTTGTCCGAATTTCAACAGCCATGACAAATTTTATGATGATCAGACTTAAGGTACGACCTGTAGCACGTGCTAAAGGATTTAGTCATACAAAGAGTAAAATCCAAGATGGCTGCCATGTTTTTTGGCCGAATGACCCCAAAATGACTCGTTCCCATCTACATTCCAATTTCAACAGCCATGACAAATTTTATGATGATCAGACTAAAGGTACGACCTGTAGCCCGTGCTAAAGGATTTAGTCATACAAAGAGTAAAATCCAAGATGGCTGCTGGTGGCCATGTTTTTTCACCCACTGACCGACGCGCGTCCAGTGGGTGTCTATAATCGTAGGACTCATGCGTTTCTGCTGAATTGAACTAGTGCCTATGCGTTTCTGCTGAGCTGCACTGACGTTTGATCGCAAAATAAAATTATAATCATTATCAAAGCACACCTTTGGATAACACCGCCATAAACTGTTTCATATTATGCTGTTGAGCTCGTATCATCAATAAAATTATAGAGTTATAGCTTATAAAACTAAGAATTACTGCTAAAGTATTTCTACCAATTGAGTAACTAGATTCAGGTTGAGCTGGAACTTGAGAACTTTTTAATTTCAACCAATTGAAATGTCGTTAAGAGTGGAAAGGGTTAAGGTTGGGAAGCAACGCAAATGACGTCATCGCAAACAAGGTGCCTCAAAATCAAATCGTACACATGTACGATGTCTCGCTTCGTCTCGGAAGCTGATTTAAATTAATTCATTACTTGCGCCAGTCCATGCTGGATGCAAGTAATGTTTTCGGCTCGGATGTCTGTTTATCCTTCCTTCCTTCCTTCCGTGAATATGTTACGTCATACCGGAAGTACATACTGTAAAAAATGAACACGCGCTAATATGAAATGGTTGCATCAATTGTTATTTAAATCCACATATATACTTAATTTGCATTGTTATCTGGCTTTATTTTGGTAATAAATCGTTCATAAATCACCCCCCACCCCTGTACGTGGTATCGCCAAAACCGAGGGTATCGCCAAAACCGAGAATATGGGAAAGTCATTTTCACATATATGATATGGGGATATGTTTGTTTCTCATCGTAATACATACATCGAGCATCGTATGTGAATGTCCACACGAAGCAGGAGTATTTATCCACTAGTTGTCATTTAATTTTCCAAGATCAGACCATTAATTTGTTTTTGGCGATTTTTTTCAATGGTGTTTTTGCTTTTGCTCACTCAAATTTTCGAGAACATCCATTCACTAGTATAGTTCCTGGACTCCCACGCTTCCAAAACAAATGCCGGTATATAGTTGAATCTGTCAATGAAGCATACGATTTGACAGAATTAAAAAAATCCCGGTCGTTCTCAATATCCGCGCGATATGAAGGGACCACTGTCGGTCCAGAAAGATGCGAACGGCACAGATGAAGATGCGCCAAACGCCGAGTTTATTTGCAGTAAATATGCGTATTGCGGAGTTCTGATGAGTTTTCGAGTGTTTTTATGTGTATCTGAGACTGATAAATTGGACTGCGAATATCATCTGAAATATGAATCCATAACATATTCGAAATATTGTGTGCAAATATATTATGAATGTGTTTCAATTGAAATTAATTGAACATTCATCTCAGCATTCAGATTTGCGATCTCAAGAACGTGAATGAATGATAACGCGATACCGGATACCTTGATCACACGCACGTGAATGCTGCCGTTTCGCATGCATGCAGCTAATCGGTTATTCGTTTAGTATTAACATGCTTGGAGTTTGCATATATACCACACATGCCGGACGACACGCTACGGCGTATCAACGATTTGTTATAATCATGTTTATTTTACAGACTTTATGACTCGTTCCCACTCGAGTAGACCGTTCCGCGAAAATGAAACCGAATCATCTTATCGAATACGCATATATCGTATTGCTCCAAATTATGCAATTCTGGCTTTTTAAGAGTAATCAGATAATATTGTAACGATTCTATGTTAACCTTAAACATCCGTACACCACTGTCACATCCCTATAACCGAGTGGATGAATTAGCCGACTAAAAGACAGAACATTTGGTCTTCGGATGTAGCCTAGTATGTTCGCGGATAGAGCACGTATAAATATTTATCTTTTTCCTGTGATGTTTTGTATAAGAATTATCATTGGAAATTGCTCGCCTGACCGCCACCATGTGCTATGGTGTCCATTTTTCTCTGTTGAATGGTTTGACAGAGGTTAAGACTCCGCCCCAACAAAACAAATACTCTCCCCGAAGACAAATAAATTCATGATGAATGACACGTTATACTCATCATCGGGCCTCGTGAAAGTTTGCACGAGTGGAGCTATAATCACAACAATTATCTATGTCTGTGAACAAAGCAAAAACAGCCAGTCCGCATAAAATCATAATAAAATTATAATTGATCCCTTAATCAGTCAATTCGTCCGGTCCCTTGTGTGTTGCGCGGATATTTTGTGGCATCTCGAATTTAGTATTATGAAATACCATGTCTGAATCAGATGCGCCATTGGAAATTGTGCCCATAGACGAAGCGTTAGGGAAAGTCAGATGCGACTTGACGTTGAACATCCATAACAATTTTGGTTAGAACCATAAACCAAACTCAGGACGGAGAGAAGATTCATTTCGGTTAAACCACAGGAGCTTGGAATTTGGTCAAGGAACGAAACACGAATTTGTTGCCACCCATTTTGAACTCAACTGTATTCCTACAAAAAATATATTTTCACTAAAAACTTTTGGTACCTCTTACACCTTAGATGCCAATCTACAACATTCCATAGGTATATTTTTCCAGTTCTTCGAAAACCTCACTTTATTTCGGTAATGTATTGTAAATTCACCAACGAAGACAAATCTGCGTATTCTCCATCACCCGTTCTAGAATCTGAGTAGCGGAACTGGTACCAAAATATGCGGAAACTTTAAAACTATGATCCGGAGACGGATAGCATGAAAGTACCGTTTATAATTTCGAACATAGCTGCTGATTACATGTTTATTACATGACCGTACCGAGATCATCATGAACTTTTTGATGGATGATAACATTGGCGTCTAGATGGGAACGAATCATTTTGGGCTCATTTGCATAAAAACATGGCCGCTGACAGTTTGCCGACAGAGAAAACAATAACTTTGAAATAAAGGGATATAATCATATAACAAGGCCCACGTGCATTTTCGCATAATTTTTTAGAGTTATATCCCTTCGACCATAGCGCTCAACACCACACATTAAGGACCACATTCGGTTTCAAATTTCCATTTTATTTATTCATGAGGAATTGGTCATTTGTGAGACTATTTATTAGTGGTAATTGGTAGTTGGTAGCACCGTGAGACTTCAAAGCACATAGTATACGGCAGCCCTGGGAATTAGCATCGACAATGGGCAGTGCCGAGGCAAAATCCGACGCGAAATGAATTTGCGTCAGCATTTTTTTAGCCGAGGAAAATAAATATAGACATGTTCAATTAGTTTGTGAATTTGACGTTCGTTGAAGTGATAGTGATGCCATGATCCGTACGGCACATGTCCACAAAATAATTTTACTCGCAATTTGCACACATTGACACGATCAGCTAGTTTGGTCAATAAAAATCTGACATCGTTATCCGCCTCCAAGCAACCGGTTACGGTTGATAGAGCAAGCTGCACCAACTTGAAAGGAGGTCATTGTGCCAGTCGCATGCGCGCGACATACCAATCATCTCACAACGTCGCCAACTAATGCTAGCGCTTTGATGTTTCCGACGAAGCATATCCAACTTGACAAGCACGTGCTCCGATGTTTTTTTTTTTTTACTTTTTCGACTGCGCATTTCCGGGAAGTTTGGGACTATTATACATTTATACTTGCTCTAACTTCCCTGTTTGTTGCATATGCACTGGGTGGAAACTGTTTCACCAGGATCGATTCTATCGCCCGTTTGTTCCGTCTCTATTGGCGTTGAGATCCGACTTTTTCATTTTTTCTAGAAAGTTGTTGGCGCCATTTTCACAAAAAGATGACACAAAGTTAAGTTTTAAACTATTATTATTGATGTATGAAATGTTTATAGCCATTCAGTAATAATATTTATGCAATCGATGTTGTGTTACGTGCATATATCCACACATGTAGACCATACAACTCGATCGTGTGTATTTCCTATGTAAAATCAATGTATCATTCAACGCTGCAAATTTGGTCTATTCTCCAGTAAATCCAGTCGGAAATGATCAGGGCGTATACCAGGATGGTGGCAGAGTATAATGAAACCCATCTCTCAAGATTCCCGCAGCAGAATAATAATCTAAATGAACCGTCAAAAATAGTGAAAAATGTTCCGACTCATTTGTGATTTTCATGTTCTAGATCGATTCTATCGTCCTTCTAAAGACGCAGTTTTTATTCGATCGACGGTTGTTTTATCAGGCTGCTCAGCCTTATTTTGCCAGTTATGACACACAATTACAGCACAGAACGGGTAACATAAATGGCCACCAATGTATATTGAATAGCGCGATGAGATTATGGTCCTTTTGGATGTCTATGGCTTTTGAATTCATATCATTATAAAGGTTGCCTCTAAATATGTTGAATTTTTTCCCTTCAGAATTTATCCTGCAATCGGTGGCGCGATGTTGAGCCTGGAGTACTCGGTGTTCTTACTTGATTTATCCGTCGACCTGATGGGATGGAGTTCGGCGATGAACTTAATTCAGTAAACACCTTCACCACACCGGCTGCAATCAGCACGCCCGCCAAAGTTGTGCCCGAATAATTCAACCTCTCGAAGCTGTGTCCCAAAGCCCATAGCAATCGTTTTCCCGTCCAAACAAATTTTATACGCGCGAGACATCGTTTGTGGCTGCACTTTTGAAATGTTCTATATTTTGACCAATGATTCCTGGTTTGTTGCATTCACTCTCTGAAGAATTTAATTCTGTCCTAAGTGTTTTTAAACTGGGGCACACAAAATTAATTCGGTCATCTTTTGTATCAGCACTTTCCCAATCCTGGAACCCTGCACATTTCGGCCCGCCCATAAACCGAATAAATTCGGATTGAAATAGTCTGTTTATCGGGAATGTCCCCGAGGCTAATTGTCGAAGAAAAGACATCCAGTCTGGAAACCTATCTGCGTCGTTTAAATGGTGTATATTGTTTCTGGTAAGAGGCCAGTTATCTCGTCCAATGTCGCAGATATCACTTTAACTGAATCGCAGCAATCTATATCCAAATTGGAGTCGATCGTGTCGGTAAATAATGACCTCCCGGCATGAACATCATTCACTGGCGTGTTCTTTTTTGAAACGTTGGTACATGCATGGACTTAGTAATAGATGAAATTCTGCCGCAGACAACTTCAAGCGACATTTTTTCGTCGTTCAGCACGAATTCTGCATCGCCCTGTCTCAGTTTCTTCCGTTGCACCCAAAAAATTAACGATTTTGTATCTATGGTTTCTACTCAACGTCATCTTCTCCCACTATGCAATGACAACAGGTTCATCATCAGGATGTGAATCTACAAAATATCTCAACGGCAAACTTCTTCTGGCAATAATAGCGTCTGATTCTCTGGATAAATAGAGAGATATAAGTGTGTCACTATAGACGATATCTGCAAATGATGATCTTACGGTTGAAATTTATATACTATACAAATGTTTGACGCAAATAGTCAAGAAACATATATAAGCTTCAACGGAGTCCAAAATAAGTTTTGAAGCTACACATGTCCATTACTATTGCATTACTCTGTCTCAAAATCAGAGTAATTTCGTGTCAATTGAACTGGCAATCGAACCGGAACCTATCAATTTGGTGTGAGAAAGAGTCGGAACCAAAAAATATAGAGTCGGAACCCACGTGTTACTTTACAATTACGCGTTTTACTGATTGATTTTTACTTTTTCAAATAGTTTGATGTGTCAAGATTTAACTTATATGATCAAATATTATATAAATCGTATTGAAACACGCGAGATCCTCTCTTGTTTCATACTATTTCGAAGGTTAAGATGAAGTTTTGCAAAATTATCAAAACAATATGACTGATCATCACGTAAAATTAACATTAATATGTGATATGGAGATTGTTTCCATCCTGGAACATTGAAATGAATGTTTCCTGGATCTAGATCCATTGACGTATGTGTGGATAACTATTTTAAAACTATATACTTACAATTTTCCTGAATGTTGTCCTTATTTTTCACATTTTTGTCATTCAAAATGGTTGAAAAATCAGTAAATGTAGCGATAGGGTCGGAACGGAAATAGCGATAGAATCGATTCTGGTGAAACAGTTTCCCCCCAGTGATATGATGGGTTTCAACCTACATGGAGAATATTATAACTTGGGACGGTATTACGATATTTTTATTTCAGACGATATTATTGACGATATCAAAATTAAAACCGGCTATACCCGATATATCGTCATATCGCCCAGCACTATTCATTGGGGCTCGCCTGAATATGAAAAGCTGGCTACGAATGTGATCGCCATAGAAAAGCTGGCTACATTTGTGATCGATTAAAAAACCTGGCTACGAATGTGATCGGATCGCGGAGCCTTGTGACGATGATCCCATCAGCGAAAGTTACATTAAGTAATGTTTTTAATATTTTTTTGGTATTTTTGATTTTGAGAAAATCAATGCCGATGGTGGCTAGCTGTCTTGAATTTAAAAATTGAATTTCCAATTCATGAGCACAGGCTATATAATCATATGCATAAAGCCATTCTTTTAAGAGTGTTGGTGCTGATTCGTTACGACACACGAGTCAGGAATACTATTTATAGATCCTGGTACCGGTGCAGTTAACAATACTTATAGTTGCTTATTACATAAAATTTATGTTAGCGAGTTTATCACTAACACAAATTTATAAACTAGTTATTCACAGACAGACAGACAGACAGACAGACAGACAGACAGACAGACAGACAGACAGACAGACAGACAGACAGACAGACAGACAGACAGACAGACAGACAGACAGACAGACAGACAGACAGACAGACAGACAGACAGACAGACAGACAGACAGACAGAGAGAGAGAGAGAGAGAGAGAGAGAGAGGAGAGAGAGAGAGAGAGAGAGAGAGAGAGAGAGAGAGAGAGAGAGAGAGAGAGAGAGAGAGAGAGAGAGAGAGAGAGAGAGAAAGGTACCAATAGATTTTAGTGAAAATATATTTTTTGTAGGAATACAGTTGAGTTCAAAATGGGTGGCAACAAATTCGTGTTTCGTTCCTTCGGTGGTGGTTCTGCCAATAAAAGAGGGTTTTTTTTACCAAATTCCAAGCTCCTGTGGTTAAACATACATATCAATTACAGTATATGCAACCTATACGATAACATAATGAAGTCTTGTGTAAATATTATGCCCACTAAATATGTGGTCCTAGGGCTACATTAGAAAAGTTATAAACTATAGTGCAATTTACATGTGCACATAACAATCATGGCAGTATACACATGTTCCACAGTGAAGTGTTTATTATAGATAGCAGTAACTTTGTTGTGTGTGTGTGTACATATATGTTCGGATGTTTAGTGTGTTAACATCAGCATAGAATCGTTACAATTTTATCCGATGACTCTCAAAAAAGCCAGAATTGCATAATTTGGAGCAATACGATATATATATATGTACTAGAAGGTGACCCGACTTCGTTCGGGCTTTGACCTTGAATTTGCCATTTTGAAGGTCAAGGTCAATTGGGGTCACGATTTGACCAGTCCAAAAACACTGCCCGGTCAAAAGTACCCGACAAACGTGCCCGTCGAAATCCATCCGGTTTTACCCAATTTGACCTTGAATTGATCATTTCGAAGGTCAAGGTCTGGTCGGGGTCACGATTGGACCCGTCCAAAACAATCAGTGGACAAAAGTAACCCCACGTATCAAATTTCGTCGAAATCCCATCAAAATTGGCGATTTGACATTGAAGTTACCCGATTTCAAGGTCAAGTCGCACGGGCAAATTAATATGCTTAAGAGACTCGCCATAAGAAAGTACCCCCACATACCAAGTTTCATCGAAATCCCGTGATATTCGGGCGTTTGACCTTGAAATTACCCGATTTCAAGGTCACGTCGCACGGACAAATTAATAGGCCTATGCCAGTTCTCGGCCGAAAATACCCCCACATACCAAGTTTCATCGAAATCGGTTCGGCCGTTTTCGAGTCCATCGCGAACACAGACAGACAGACAGATCTTCCAAAATATATAATAGACTAGCCGATGAGCCCGACGTTGTCCGGGCTATTCAAAACCAAATTTCAAGTCGATAGCTCCACCCGTTTCCGAGATCTGGTCTGCGCATGCGCGAAGCTGGCGTCGCACGGGCTCGGCGACCCGATAAAATTCGTATCCGGGGCAAGATACATTCACATAGCAAATTTCAAGTCGATAGCTCCACCCGTTTCCGATATCTCGTCTGCGCATGCGCGAAGCGGGCGCAGCACGGGCTCGCCAATACGACAATGACGACCGCCTGGTCAAACTACACACACGTACCAAGTTTCGTCCTGATCGGTCGAGAATCGTAGATTTGTATAAATGACATACATACATACATAGACAAGAGGTCTTCAAAATATATAGGAGACTAGCCGATGAGCCCGACGTTGTCCGGGCTATTCAAAAACCAAATTTCAAGTCGATAGCTGTACCCAAACCAAATTTCCAGTCGATAGCTCTACCCGTTTCGAGATCTGGTCTGCGCATGCGCGAAGCTGGCGTCGCACGGGACAAGATACATTCACATACCAAATTTCAAGTCGATAGCTCCACACGTTTCCGAGATATATATATTACCCAATGTCATTTGCGGATACCTCGGCCGGTGATGAGTTAACGCGACATCGGCCGGTTAAGAGTTAAACGCGATCACGTCACGATCTCTCGACGGCGTAATATATTTACGGAATGTTTTTCGATCACTGAAGCATGGTCCTGCGTTCTTCCCGATAATTAAGGTAGAAACTTTAAACGGACGCAGGCGAGTGATACATCGTTGGAAAGAGGAAGCGCCACAGATTCTAACCGTGCAAATTATATGACTGGCAATTTATTATTCGCGCTATATCGAATCGATTTGTGAGCACCGAACTGAAATATATTAGCGCAAAACGGCGTAAAAACAGATTTGACCTCGGCACGTGAAAAGTTGATCTCGGATCTGAAATCTCCAACCGTTTCCGAGATCTCGTCTGCGCATGCGACCCGTTAAAATTCGCATCCGGGGCAAGATACATTCACATACCAAATTTAAAAAGTCGATAGCTCCACCCGTTTCCGAGATCTCGTCTGCGCATGCGCTGCACGGGCTCGCCAATACGACAACGTCCACCGCCTGATCAAACTACACACAAGTACCAAGTTTCGTCCCGATCGGTCGAGAATCGTAGATTTGTATTAATGACAAACATACAGACAGACAGACAGACAAACAGACAGAGGTCTTCAAAATATATACGAGATATTCAATAAGATGATCCGGTTTCATTGTCACGCCACGGTCTACTCGAGTGGGAACGAGTCATAAATTAAAGTCTGTAAAATAAACATGATTATAACAAATCGTTGATACTCCGTATAGCGTGTCGTCTGGCATGTGTGGTCTATATGCAAACTCCAAGCATGTTAATACTAAACGAATAACCGATTAGCTGCATGCATGCGAAACGGCAGCATTCACGTGCATGTGATCAAGGTATCATTCATTCACGTTCTTGAGATCGCAAATCTGAATGCTGAGATGAATGTTCAATTAATTTCAATTGAAACACATTCATAATATATATGCACACAATATTTCGAATATGTTATGGATTCATATTTCAGATGACATTCGCAGTCCAATTTATCAGTCTCAGATACACATAAAAACACTAGAAAACTCATCAGAACTCATTAAGTAATACGCATATTTACTGCACAGAAACTCGGCGTTTGGCGCATCTTCATCTGTGCCGTTCGCATCTTTCTGGACCGACAGTGGTGCCTTCATATCGCGCGGATATTGAGAACGACAGGGATTTTTTAAATTCTGTCAAATCGTATGCTTCATTGACAGATTCAACTATATACCGGCATTTGTTTTGGAAGCGTGGGAGTCCAGGAACTATACTAGTGAATGGATGTTCTCGAAAATTTGAGTGAGCAAAAGCAAAAACACCATTGAAAAAATTCGCCAAAAACAAATTAATGGTCTGATCTGGGAAAACTAAATGACAACTAGTGGATAAATACTCCTGCTTTGTGTGGACATACACATACGATGCTCGATGTCTGTATTACGATGAGAAACAAACATATCCCCATATCATATACGTGAAAATGACTTTCCCATATTCTCGGTTTTGGCGATACCACGTACACGGGGGTGTAAATGAACAATATTGAATTATTTCTTTCTGGAAACCGATCAAGACGCCACGACGCACATCAGGACGTCACAAGCTACAGGGGCGCGCAAAACCCCAGACATGATTGCGTCGATGTCCAGGCAGCTGAGACTCGTATTACACGGACAGGCTAAACCATTCCATCTGCCAACAACTTCGTGTTTTATTATTATAAATATATATACTCCATGTAAAACAAACGTCGGCAACAGTACATGCCCATTAGAAGCCTATTTTATATAACTTGAAACTCGAGGAAATGAGTTGAGATCAAGTCTAAAAGATGCGTGCGGAATTGTTTTTTTTTCGCAGTGACTGAGGTGCGAACATATTTCTGGAAAGTTCAAAACATTTTCGAAAGATCCTGGTGCACATCAATCGTGTCCGGTCAAACAGTCGAGCGCGTGGTTCAATTGAAAAACAATTGCACTGAAAATGTGAATGTGGAAACATGGATTATTAAAATGCCTTATTAATTAACTGGGAAAACAAGCTTTCTCATTCTCAACGCAATAGACATTTTGATATGTTCCCGAAGTATGTAGATCAGTCGCTAAGGGCATGTACACATTGACACATTGTTAATCAAAGACTAACCAATGATCCCGTTTCTTTTATTTAATTGTGTCGGTATTTTGTAATTTACTTTGATGGTTTTTTGCCACTGGCATACACACTTGATATCAGTCTAGTCAAACTAGTAAGTTAACCCAATTGGTATATAATATAGCATCGTCGGCAACCAATCGTCTTCACACCCTTGATATGAACGATGTCTATATTGTTATATTAATATGTCAAACAACTCGTACGTTTTACTAAGACTACCATTAGTGTAACTAGTGTAGATCAACTTGAGATAAACAGAGATATTATGTCCGTACACACAACTATTTCAGCGATGGATGAACAGATATATGATATCTAGATTTTTGTTATCGATCTCTCAAACGAGGGGCCAGCACCCATGGTTCAAACTGTTGTTGGCAAGACACCACACAACATGCCAAAAGTGTGATGGGCGCAAGTATAGGCAGCTCCAGTGAGTGCATTCTAGTTTTTACTGTTTCTGTGTCCTAAGATATTAAAAACTTGCGGGATATCTTTGAATGTGCTTAGGAAAGATCGTTTTGATATCTAATTTATTGGATTTACCTCCCAAAAAGGTGATTTTCAGGCCTGCATTTGTTCAATGTGTTGTCAATCTCTGAATCTGATTCAGACGCTTGTCTGCAACTGTAATTGGCTGAATTCGCATGCTTGAAGCAAACGTTTTCTCCACTAAAATTCTCTCAAAATGCACCACAATCTGTCAAATTCTCTCAATAATTCTATCTAAATACATCTTAGCTTTTGTTAGGATCAGATCTCCCCGTCGAGAAAGCGATATTTTGACCAAAACGACACTTGGGGAAAATGATTGTTAAATTTGTTTACGCTGGATTTTTATCATCGAAACAAATCAATTTCTTCCATCTAAAAGATAATTACGTGCTGGACCCTGCCGTTTTAGGAATATATAAGTATTTCACACAGAAACACCGAGTCTCAGCTTAAAATTAAAAAAAAAAGGTTTTATCGACATAAATCGGCACCTCGAAACAGTGCGCGGAACTGCGCAGAACTACGCGGAAGTGCGCGGTACAAATGAAACAGTTATTATGCACAGGGGCATGTGGGGGTTGATTTAATACATGAACTATAGTAGTAGACAGTCTTCAGTTGCAAATTTGTAAGGTTATTTTAACGTTTTAACTTGTATTTGAGAGATAGAGTGAGTGGTAGAATCTACCGCGCACTGTTTCGAGAAAAGCTTACTGCTCAATATCTTCCGCGCATTGTTTCACGAAAAGCATACTCGTGGTTTCGGATTAGGGACCACACTTAGCCTACATGTCTTAATTAGTAATAGGCCTAGTATAGAGGTAGACTGATTAGAGGTGACAGCTTACTGCATGTCACTGTAGAAAATGTGTGAAGTTAAAATGTTGAAACAACACAACCATCATGCAGTGATTATTGAGTGATTAAATCTGCAGGGTATAGTCTAAGTATGAAGTCGACTCTGACAATTTCATACCCAAATGACCCTATACATCAAGTGTTCATATATAGCCTAGAAAAATTGTGTTCCAAATGCAGAATCAAATTAAATCCACTGAAAACGCAACTAAAGGTACTCAATCTGATCAGAGTGTCTCCATCTCAACAGATTCCAACAACAACAAAATTTTATCAAAGGTCACTTTAGTTATTAGAATCGATTAATTATCCAAAAATATTGCGAACGACTGTGAAATGTCGTATATAATTGCCCAAAATGTGTTTTATAGCAACATTTTGTTCGATGGAATTTAGTATCGAGAGTATGTCGGTCGACTTTTTCGGCAAACTTCTGGGACAGCAAGTATTCCCGATAATGAAAAATAATAGATTTCTAAAATCGATATCTAATAAATCTGAGCTTTGATGGGTGGCTTCCTCGACTCGAATCAAATATTTTTGGCCCCTGAAGCCATTGAAATAGTAATTGAGAGGATTGTTATCGAATTGAGTACCTTTAATCGTATTTGGGAATAAACGTAATTACTCCAAAACCAAACTCTCTCTCTTTTTGACACACCCATCACGCAATCTAACGAAGCCCGGGGAAGCCACTTTCCTGGTATTCACTCTAGACTCACGCCTTAAATTTAAAAAGCACCAAAATCGTTGATCGATTATTTTCCACGTCGAACGGAATTTTAACAATAAATAATAAATTTGGAAACATATGAGGAAATCGAAACTGACTAATAATAACTGTGCAGGTTTAAACACTGTGATCAAAATAGAGACTGATATATTGAAATTACCTGACTTGGCGGACAGACTACTTGACATAATAACTGATCAACAGAGAGAGATAAGAGGTGCCATATATGCACAGAGGTGCCATATATGGCACCGGTAATTTCATTTTGACATTTTAAGTCTGCCGGTCCAATATAAAGCCCGGATAAAAGCTGATGGGAGTTTTAAAAAATTGTTTTATAATATATAATTTATCACGTAACTGTGGCTATTAATCCGACATCGCGCATTCAGTTTTCTGGTAACAACTGCGCAGTAAGCTTTTCTCGAAACAATGCGCGGAAGATATATAGCGCAGTAAACTTTTCTCGAAACAGTGCGCGGTAGATTCTACCACTCACTCTCTCTAATAAAACGTTAAAATGATCTTGCAAATTCGTAACTGAAGACCTTCTACTACTATATTTCATTAATATACATGTTTTAAATCAACTCCCCGTGCATAATAACTGTTTTGTTTGTACCGCGCAGTTCCGCGCACTGTTTCGAGGTACCCACATAAATAGATTTGAATGGGACAATCCCATGTTAAAATTTATCATCGAAAAAAAATCATTTCTTACATCTAAAACATAATTACGTAATGGACCCTGTCATTTTAGGAATATATACGTATTCCACACAGATATACCAAGTCTCAGCTTAAAATTTTGAAAAATAAGAGTTTTATGGACATAAATCGTTTTGAATGGCAAATCCTATATTAAAATTTATCATCGAAAAAAAATTCTTTCTGCCATCTAGAACATAATTACGTGCTGGAACCTGTCATTTTAGGAATATATAAGTATTTCACTTAGACACACCAAGTCTCAGCTTAAAATTTTGAAAAATAAGAGTTTTATCGACATAAATCGATTTGAATGGGAAATCCTGTGTTAAATAATGAAGCAATTAAATAAATGTGTTCGACAAGAATAGCGGTTGACTGATCCCTCGCGAAACACTGCAAGACAAGGGAATGGCCGACAGCATAGATCAGAAGCAACCCGGCCGCGGTGTAACCAAAGGGAAATTTACACGCATATTAAACCGTCTAAATTCATGTTGTGGAGTCGGTGACCCCGTCATGATAAAGGATATTCTTGATGAACTGGTGGTTGCCTATTCGATGCTTGATTCGCTAATGACGAATGTTTAGGATTGTTTGATGAAAATGATAAGGCGAAAGTGCTCCAAGATGATATGGAACGGACATATAAGGATCTATGTGATGTGAGGTTCCGCGTTTCACAGAAATTAAAGGACACAAAATGAACAAGTGTCGCGCATGCGAGTGGACTAAGGGTTCAGAAAATCAGTGCACCTACCTTCAGCGGTGGTATCCGAGAGTATCCTAGTTTCAGACGCGATTTCGAACGGAACATGAAACCAATTTATGGAACGGACCCTTTCGCATTAAAAAGTTGTCTCACCGGGTAAGCTCTACAAATAATATTGTGTGTTGATGATGATTACGATGATATGTTCCGGCGATTAAATCAAAAATACGGCAAGCCGGAGAAACTTACTAACTCGGTCCTAACAGATTTAGAAAGTCTCAGTCCGCTCGAAAATGGTGACAGCTCTGGTTTTATACAGATGGTTGATATAATTGAACGTTGTTGGCTCGATTTAAAAAAGGCCAACCTTGAAACCGAAATGAACAATGCTGCAATGACTAACCAAGCGGAAAGATTACTACCCCCGATTCAGAGGCGAGTGTGGGCATTAATAAAAAAACGCAGTTCAAAGGAGCAAAACTTCCGTTCCCTTTATGGACTTTCTACTCGAGGAAACAGCAGCCATTGAGTATATAAGCGATATGAGTGAGAGGTTCCGAAAGAATACAGAACACAGTGCTATCCATAATGTTAGTGCATTAACTGCTCCTAAGGATGAAACAATGATGACGTGGTTCGAAAGCATGATAAATCGGCATGATACTATGATGACAGATGTGATGAATAGGTTGATTGATGTATCCCAAAATATTGCCCAACAATAAGCGTCCATCTACATGTGACATGCCATCAGACATGTGTTGGTATCATGGAACAGAGGAACACTCAATTGGATCGTGTGGTGAATTCCTAGAGTTAGACATCCCAACTAAACTTGGGTTGTTGCGACGGTATGGTGGTTGTTTCGGGTGCCTCGCACTACACCATCGGTTATTTGAATGTTCGAAAAGGAAAGTTTGTGGTTTAGTAGACTCTTCGCTGAATAAATGTTTGAAGATGCACAACCCCACTCTTCACTCTGACCGTGCTAACATAGTAGAAATGAACGGAAATTTAGCACAACAATCAGAAATCTCCCAGAATGGACAGTGTGGAAAGCTCTATTAGCGATATCCTGTGTCTGTTGTAATAATCCGGACACAAACACCTTATGGGACAGTGGAGCTGACATGTCTCTAATAACGAATCGCATGGCTAAATTACTTAAATTGAAAGGAAGGCCTGTTCGGTGATGATCGGATCAGAGATGTGGTCTGTGGGATGTGTCAAAGGATTTAGTGATGCAAAGAGTAAAATCCAAGATGGCCACCAGCGGCCATGTTTTTTGGCCAAATGATCCTAAAATGACCTGTTCCCATCAACATATAAATGTCAACATTAATGACAAATTTTATGATGATCAGACAAACAGTATGGCCTGTAGCCCGCGCCAATGGATTCAAATTTGAAATCCAAGATGGCCACAGGCGGCCATGTTTTTTGGCCGAATGACCCCAAAATGACTTGTTCCCATCTACATGTCAATGTCAACATTCATGACAAATTTCATAAATGTCCGACCAAAGATACGGCCTGTAGCCCGCGCAAAAGTATTTAGTGATTCAAAGAGTAAAATCCAAGATGGCTGACAGCGGCCATGTTTTTTGGCCAAATGACCCCAACATGACTCGTTCCCATCTAGAGGTCGCCCCGATGATCAATATGAAGTTTGGTGATGATCGGATCAGAGATGTGGGTGGTCTGTAGGATGTGTCAAAGGATTTAGTGATGCAAAGAGTAAAATCCAAGATGGCCACCAGCGGCCATGTTTTTTGGCCGAATGATCCTAAAATGACTCGTTCCTATCTACATGTAAATGTCAACATTCATGACAAATTTAATAAAGATCAGATCAAAGATACGACCTGTAGCCCGCGCCAAAGGAAATTGTTGACGGACACACGGACAACGGACGCCAACCCATGGCAATAGCTCAAACTTACAAAGTAAATTGAGCTAAAAAGCCAACAAATAAGACATTAAAAGTTCGTTGACACCCATAAATTATTCTGATTACGCAATTATGAAGTTTTATACCTGATTACAACCAATCACGCTATTAATTGTATCCACTTGCCTGTAAGAGGGAATAATTGTTTTATACTAGTAAAGGCTATCTTTTGTAATATTAAATAAAATAAAAATTGGATGAAGTGAAGGCAAAAATTACATGGTCGCCTTTGACTTACTATAGCAGTCGCTCCAAACATGCATGAGTAGTCACGCATCCTCGGGGATATTCCGGAATGTAAATATGGGTACAATACTAAACCTTTAAAAGTAACTCAATCAGTCAATGGAAGTTTTACAAAATCATGTGACTATTGGACAAAAGAGTACAAGTGAAGTCGGGACAATGTGAAGTCGACCCAATACAAAGACGACCCGACGCGAAGTCGACCTGAGAGAAATCGGCCCGATGATTAGATAGGAATTGAATATTGTTAATATTATTTTAAATGAGCGTGGCCGACAATTACACTTTAAAGACATATTATGGACTTATTATGATGTGAAAAAAATGATAAGTTAGTACTCAGGTGCTATTAAAGCCAACTGGAGGAATGTAGCATTTTACTAACATCGCCGGAAATCTCAAGCAAATCGACCATACAACTGCATAGAAAACATCAGCTGAACTATAAAGCTCAATTGTAAATATTTAATTTGCCGTTCGGGACGCAACAATCGGCGATAAATTAATGAAAACGATTTCGCCATTGACGGTCACTGCATTTAATTAATATATAAGAATGACAGTGTGTGTTGTCAATTTGGATATAATATTTGTAAAATTTACTACTTTGAGCAAGATTATTCTCCATTTCTCTTTAATCACCCTAACGGAGTCTTTCACATCACATTAAACAAACACATTATTATTACAATATGTGTATGTACATAAGGAGGTACTTTCCTCAGTCATTGTTGTAAAATCAAACTAAGGGAACAATTTCAACATATTGTTGGTGTGAAATTTCCAACCAATCAAGTGTAAGGTACGAAATTTGTAACTGCTGAAACATTTGACCAAAGTTGGGGGCAGACACCAATTAAACACATATTAAGGACTTGTTCGGGTGCGGTAAATTGATCAGTTAGTACTCAGGTGCTATGTCAACCTGGGGAATGTAGCATTCTGCTAACATTGCCGAAAATCTTAAAGAAATCGACAATACCACTCTATAGAAAACATCATCTGAACTATGCCCAATTGTAAATATCTTAATTCGGGACGCGACTATCGGCGATAATCTAACACAAATGATTTTCGCCATCTCGAGTCATTGCATTTAATTAATATATGAGAATGACAGTGTGTATAGCCAATTTGGATTAATATTCGTAACAAATAACTACTTCGAGCAAGATTATTCTCAATTTCTATTTGATCACCCTACCAGAGTGTTTCACATCACTTTAAGCACCTCTCCCCGTCCAAGACCCACCCTCCCCACCACCCATATCCCCCAGCCACGCCATAACATATCAATGATTCAGTTGAACGGGATTTCATAAGATATGTTGATGTCTGGGCGACATACATGCGTAAATGTCCCTTAGGCGGGACTATCGAGGAAGAAATATGTTGGTGCTGGCATCGAAACATTGTCCCACATGGATCTTTCGATCATAGCCCTGTATTAATTAAATGAATAACATCTCATAATCTCCTGAGAGTAGATTTCTATTACCATTGGTTATTTTATATAGGCAGGCATAATTATGATATAATACCCCTCAGGACTTTCAATAGTTGGTTTCTGCCAATTATGTCACTTATTATCAGATATTTATTGTATTATTTCTTAATATACCTGCTGTACTATGTAAATGATATAAGCTACAGTCATTATCTGGTTTAAAATGTCAGATACACAAGACAATATTCGGCCGAAAGTGCAGAAATCGTTCGAGTAAATCTCATGTAGAGAACCGTCACAGCCATGACTGGCTTGAAATAGAACCGTAACACGCACACGTGTGTTGATTACGAGGCTACTGTTCGAAATTATCAACCGCTATCGGGATATTTTCTCAGCTATTTTACAGAAGAATAACACGGGTATACTTTACACTCAATGTTCGTGTTCAGAATGCGTTTCATATTTTATATGTCACCAAAAACAAAGGAATTGCGTTTACGTGGCTTGATTTTCAGTGATAACATGTTGATATTTACGCGTTAACTTGCTAATTTCGAGTTAATTGTGATCTACATTTCAGGATTCAATAATACGTCACTTCTGCAGCCTCTGTTCATTCAGGAAAGTATAATACATTCAAGATATATATAATTATGCTTGATTTTGTCCCGAAAATGATTATATTTAATCATAAGGAACCGTAACAAATCAGTCAAGAACCATCACAATACAGGCGATAGAACGACTTCCGATGTAACAGTTCCTATACTGTGGTTATTGTATAGATTTAATTTAATACTCATTATTTATCTGGCTAGCAGTACTGTGAGACCGTGCTTGTATTTGACAGTCCATCACTTTTAACTAAATGTTGATGCTTATTCTGAGGATAATGTTAACGTTCAAAGTGGAGAAAGCAATAGGAATCTCAGACTGAAACGCAATAATGAATAGTCAGAAGCATGCAATATGACGAGTGATGGAATTCTACCTGGAAAACTTTGGCCAATTAATTAACCACCTGATGAGACTCAATTTTGAATTGACAGAAGCTATGAAAATTATATCATTCATGTCACCAAAATTAATACAGCTTATGTTTCGTTCTTCAATATTCACAACAAAGGGAAGTTTTGTCTTTGGCCAATTCCGGAAATGGTAATCTGCCAGAAATTAGATATTTTTGTGTATGTCAAAATAACGTGCTTGTCCTGCCAGTTGGAAGGACTCCGCTGTGTTTTATCTGATACCTCTTCTAAATCGTCTAGGGGATTACCTGCGGGTGGACTCAATGATCGGCAATGTCTATCTATGCTCAAAAGCAAAGTCGGACCAACAGACATTTATGTCTTAATTTGAGCTGTCTGAATATTCAATCTCCACCACGCTCACTGCTGTCCAATTGTTATGTGACAAAACTGTTTAAATAAACACAGATTCCTTGCAACAGAATCAGTTATTCCTGCAAATTGCCTGAAATCTTCTAATGATAACCACAACATTGATGTTTCAGCAGACACTGCTTATAATAATCGTTCGCAAGCTGGTTGCGAAGCTGCTACACAGTTGTTATCTGTCGTCACAGAGCAAAATACTTCACAAAAGTTACCACTCGCCATGTCAGTATGCAGCAAGTTATGCACAAAGAAATTACATAAACAATCTGTATACAACAGGAATGTCCCATTTAAAAACTCAATTGCCTAGACTGAGTCGTTTATGGCAAACATATCATTGAATTCTATAAATGATGCCGGTCTTGTACAACTGACGCCAGCTCCCAACTCCAGAAAACTGTCCGAGACAATTTGAAATCAGCGCCAGTAGCACATTTCACTTGCTTCGTCCATTCACCAAGAACCCTGCAAACAAGAATGAAGAAACTAAAATTAGATACCAAACCTGCAGTTTTAGGGGGGAGACATATCATTTATAAAGAAAATTTTGTCAAGTGTGCGCCATCGGGCCAGAATGGAGCTTGTATGCATCAGGAAAATGTTCAGAATTAAGGACAAATTTGTCAAAAAAGCATATATTTTAATGCTATTCAGATCATTACATCTTATTTTATCAACAATCACAAGAACTGTCAAATAGCTTCACTGGTCTGTAAGGTGCACATATAATGTATATAATGATATCCAGAACTTTACACCATGTTTTGTCAACAACAACAGCTTCACTGCCCGTATAGCACAAAACATCTTCCATTTTAACGTCAACAAAACTGACCTGCTCAAAATACACAATGCATTGGACAAATATTTTTATATTAATATGTTAGAGAAACTCAGCTATCTGTTTGACACAAACAAGAACGAAGGCATCAATCATCCCATTTTTACATATACATCAAAGAGCACTATCTGGAGCAGAAGAAATATTCTTAAGACTTTGTCATTTTGATGTCCATTCAACAACACAAAATAGCTCATTATATCAGCGAAATCTGTTGGTTTTGCATTTCATGACACAGACCCAATGAAGTACAATTGCTAAAAAGAGACAAATTAGATGTTTATCATTCACAATGCCAGTCACAAAATGACTATGAAAAGCAGCGATACAGGAGTCGAAAAAGGAAATGTAAGTTTTGCAAAATTAAAACCTAAATATTTTGTAAACGAGAGGCCGATCGTGAGAGGCCAATCATGATCGGCATATGTTTAACCCATCCCTTGGCAATAGTAAATAGCTATGATCAGAATCATAATATTTAGTTTTGATGTTGAATTATAGAGTATACTGAACATTATGTACTATTAAAGAGGTACATGTATAGACAAATGTACATAATAACACTAATTTTCAAATTATTGGAATTTAGGGACCTTAGTGTCAATTTTGCACTAGTAGTGTCACTTTAACATTGGAATACCCTAGGACCTCTAACCTGAGATAACTGAACACAGTCCATACCCTGGTGGTCAGTATAGCTTGCAAGAACGAGAGGCCGATGATTGGCAGAAGTTTGATGCAAACATATTTTATTCCAATAAAAAAATAACATGTTTAAACATTTGACAAATATTTTACAGTAAGACAGAATAATATATATAATCGGATGATTGGAAAGGGGATTAAACAACAAGCCCAAGGGCTTTTATTAAGTTGGCAGAAGTTTAACCCATCCCTTGGTGATAGTACTAGTATATTACTATGATCAGAATCATAAATTAGAGTTTTGATGTTGAATTATAGAGTATACTGCTATGTACTATTAAAGACAAATATGTACATAACACAAATTATTGGAATTTATGGGTCACTCGCATATATAACAGAATGCACAGGATCTGTAATGATGCGCCAGCGCAGCCTTGGATTAAATTAAGTTTACAATGATAATGTATAAAATTCTACCAACAACACATCAATCAAGATAAGCCACCTCACTGCTGACCCATTAATATCAATTAGATAGCAGAGCTGTCAACTAATAACTGGCATTTTGTATGCTGAACCTTGACATCTCTATTAAACCTATAACATTTATAATGACCTCAGACCATTTGTAGAGTGATATACTGAGCTGTGCAATGCAGCAAAGATTTTCTAGTCTACTGTTAATAGCATGTCACGTGTATTGTTGAAACATTTTTTAAAAGTTAGATACCATAGCTATCTTTATCTGCACATCGGCATAAGAGACATAAGAAAATGGTATATAGCCATATTAATAGCTAAGTAGTCCAAAGGTATGGGATGTATTAATATTGCTCCAAACAAATTTACCAGTACATAACACAAGATTTTGGACTGATTTAAACCAAATTTGGTGTGGTGATTCGGGGTACCCTTTGCAGACAGTGTTCGCGCTGTCGGTAGCCAAATTAGCCAATGGCTAATCTTTTTCGAATTTGGCTAATAAAAATTTCATTTGGCTAAACTTTTGGCTAAACTTTTTTTGACCCCAAATGGAGACTGAAAGCATGAATTTTTGGCAAGTGGGTTTTCAATTCTGTGATGTGAACGATCTAGTCCGAAAACATTGTAAGTGGGAATATATCGCCGACTGTACAAAAGGAAACCCGATCGCGGACAGTACAAAGGGAAACCCGTCACTCTGCACGAAACAGCAAAATATCATTATTTTACATTTAATCCGCTAATCCCCCATTGTCTGTCTGGTCACTCACGGGACTCCTGCACAATGCATGTTTATGATGACATTGTATTTATGACGGTCAAGGTTTATGAGCACCAAGTGTAAGACAATAGCTTAATCAGCCAAATGTGAATCACGACAGATATTTTATGGCTATTTGTCGTCAATACCGATACATTCAAAATAATATGCATGCTTTTATGACAGATTGCAATTTGATAATGGCGTAACAATATTAAGTTATTAGTTTCCAGATGTCACTTAAATATTTTCGCAAGGATAATTAATATTTAATGATTTTTAAAAAGATATTGATATAAAACAAAAAATTAATGACATTAAGAAGGACAATCCCGGGTTACCCCCCCCCCCCCCCCCCCCAAAATCACTCTTCCACATAAAGATTAATTAATAAATTTTTAATAAATGATATATATCAAAATATTTCTAGTTCATCAAAATTAGTTAAATTATTGTGTATTTTACCTGTGTCTGTTAGATTTGACGATTTAGTCATTAATTGTGAACCGCATAGAAAACGATGATTTAATTTGGCCATAGTTTTTTTTAATTTGGCTAAAAAACATTTGGCTAAAGTTTTTTTCATTTGGCTAATAAAATTTTCATTTGGCTAAAGTTTTTTTCGGTCCAGCGCGAACACTGTTTGCAGAGTTATAATGGTGTTCATTTTTTTTCTTCAAATTTTATTAACTTTAAAAAAAAAAAAATTAATTCACCAAGGAGTTCAATAATCCAATGAAATTCAAAAACATTTTACAGCTCCCATCTGGTAGATCAATTTCAAGATCAATTTGATGTTTGGTGATGATCGAAGTGGACTATAGGGTGTGCTAAAGGATTTAGCCATGCAAAGAGTAAAATCCAAAATGGCTGACAGTGGCATGATTTTTAACGAAATTCTGAAAAACTAGATTACGCCCATCTTGTGGTCATCCCGAAGATCCATGTGAAGTTTAGTGATGATCGGACAAGTAGGGTGTTGTCAGTAGGGTGTACCAAAGGATTTTGTCATACAAAGAGTAAAATACAAGATGGCTGCTGGCGGCCATATTTTTCACTGAAATTCAGAAAACTTTGATGGCTCCCATTTAGAGGTCACCCTGATGATCCATGTGAAGTTTGGTGATGATCAGATGAGGGATGTGGTGTGTAGGTTGTGCCCAAGGATTTAGTCATGCAAAGAATAAATCCAAGATGGCTGTCGGGCAGCAGGCAGCAATCTTTTAAGGTCAAATGACCTCAAAATAACTCGTTCCTAACAGCCACCACAAATTTCATGATGATCAGACATCCGGCCTGTAGCCCATGCTAATGAATTGAATTTTGAAAACCAAGATGCCCGCTGGCTGTTTTATGGCCAAATGACCCCAAGATGACTCATTCCCATCTACTTGCCAATATCAACAGCCATGACAAATTTCATAATGATCCGAACAAAGGTACAACGTGTAGTCTGTGCCGAAGGATTTAGTCATGCAAACAGTAAAATCCAATATGGCAGCCAGTGCCAGTGGCCATGTTTTATGGCCGAAAAACCCCAAAATGACTCGTTCCCATCTACATGTCAATGTTAACTGGTATCAATTTGCTCACTTGGTAACGACGATAAATGATCGTCGGTATATAGTGTAAATATTATTCATACATGTAAATGGATCAAATTTGCATTTATCCAATTAATTACGCATTTGTTGTGTCCATCTCTGCTATAAAATAATGAAACAGTATCTGAAGAAATAATGCAGTAAGTAAGCAATCACACAGCTGAAGTTTGACATATATGAAATATTGCTAGATCAGTTACATCAGTCGTGCAATGCTTCGGTGGTCTATATAGTATAGCTCAGTCTACAAGTGTTTGTGTATGTGGTCTTTCGTTGGTATCATAATCTAATTCGTGAAAAAATCAAAGGTGTCCATTGAGAATGCAACTGGTGCCAATGATTCGATACAATTTGAATCAGGACAACCGATTTCGAATCGAATCGAATCGAATCAGACAAAAGATTCTGAATCGCATCGAATCGATTCGCATGGCCCTATAAACAATATGCACACACGGACAATGGATACCAACTGAAGGCAATAGCTCAATCTGTACAAACTAAAAGTTGAGCTAATAAAAGCTGGCTGCAGTGTGCCAATGGTTTCAAATTTGATATTAAGATGGCTGCTGATGAGAGATGTGACAGCTAACGGAAATTGTTGATGGGTGCAAGGACAGACAGATCTGGACGGACACAACCCATGGCAATGGCTCAAACTTGACTGCGGCAGGTTGAGCTAAAAATGGTTTAACACATTACAATGTTTTAATCTTCTAATCAACCATGACAATATGAACAAATTGGAAACAATGGTTCATGACAATAATCCACACCAAGTATTAATATTCAACATCTGCAATATTTTTGAAGTAGTTAATTGATTTACTGTTATCTGACCCTTTTGTTGCATCCTGTTTAGAACCCCCTGACATGATAAATTGATAACAGCCCTAAATTCCCTACAGTAGTCAATATTTTTTGTTCATACATAGAAAAGCATTAATTTCTGTTCTCGATATGAAATCTATGAAACCCCATAGCCCTCAATATTAATCTTCTGACCCCGACGGTGGTTCCTAAAATTCACTCAACCATGACCCTATTAACTCATATTTGAACTTGATCTGTATATATTAAGTGTAAAAAATTCATATACCAAATTTGGTGACGATCAGATGAAAAATGTTTGAGTAATCCTGTCTTGGATGAATTCTATATAAAAACAAGAGTGGAAAGGGTTAAATAAACAATACCAAAATCCATACAGATGAAGAACGTGCTAAGAAAAATCTATGTAAGAAATATGAGGCTGTGATGTGTCTAAAAAAAATTAAAGGTCAAAATGCAAAAATGTATTTTTTTATTTTTAGAGTTATGTCCCTGGCTGTGCCCCTATTTGACACAGTGACCCCATTTGAACAAATCTGAACCCCAGACAACCAAGGTCCCTCCGTACCAAATATAAGCTAAATCAGCCCAATATTTCTTGAGAAGTCATAAGAATTACTATGAGTTATGCCCCTGGTTTCTCAACTTATCAACCCAGTGACCTCATTTGAACAAATCTGAATGTGAGTCACCTAGGGAACATCCACACCAAATATGAACCCATTAGGCCTTATAATAATAATAATAATAATAATGAAAGTGTCAATGACACCGTCGCTCAACTTGGAAAGGGAATAATTTAATGTGTTACTGTCGATGGAGTGATTAGGAATGTGGAAAGTTGAATGTCTAATTTACTAGTTTATCAACATGAAGAGATATATATATACATGTATATAAAATAAAATCTAAGATGGTTGCTGGCGGCTATGTTTTCCAACAATTCAAAAACATTTGATAGCTTTAGTCATGCAAAGAGTAGAATACAAGATGGCTGCTGGCAGCCATGTTTTAATGCCGAATAACACCAAAATGACTCGTTCCCATCTACATGTCAAAAGTCAAGACAAATTTCATAATGATCTGACCAAAGGTACGATCTGTAGCCCATGCAAAGAGTAAAATCCAAGATGGCTGCTGGCGGCCATGTTTTTGGCCGAATGACCCCAAAATTACTTGTTCCCATCTACATGTCAATATTAACATCCATGACAAATTGTATGATAGGATAGGATAGGATATTTTATTTCAATACACATACATATTACATAATAATGATAACAATTATAGATAATTCTGTCGTATATTGTGGGGGATGGCATAATCTGGCAAGACTGTCTTCCTGCCATCCCCATGACATGATGATCAGATGAACAGTACGACCTGTAGCCCGTGCTAATGGATTGAATTTTGAAATCCAAGATGGTCGCTGTCGGCCATGTTTTTTGTCCGAATGACCCCAAAATGACTCGTTCCCATCTATATTCCAATTTCAACAGCCATGACAAATTTTATGATGATCAGACCAAAGGTACGACCTGTAGCCCGTGCTAAAGGATTTAGTCATACAAAGAGCAAAATTCAAGATGGCAGCTGGCGGCCATGTTTTTTGGCCGAATGACCCCAAAATTACTCGTTCCCATTTAGATGTCATTGTTAACATCCATGACAAATTTCATGATGATCTGACCAAAGGTACGACCTGTAGCCCGTGCTAAAGGATTTAGTCATGCAAAGAGTAAAATCTAAGATGGCTGCCAGCGGCCATGTTTTTTGGCCGAATGACCCCAAATTTACTCGTTCCCATCTACATGTCATTGTTAACATCCATGACAAATTTTATGATGATCAGACTAAAGGTACGACATGTAGCCCGTGCTAAAGGATTTAGTCATACAAATAGTAAAATCCAAGATGGCTGCTGCGGCCATGTTTTTTGGCTGAATGACCCCAAAATTAAGTGTTCCCATCTACATGTCAATATTAAGATCCATGACAAATTTCATGATGATCAGACGAACAGTATGATCTGTAGCCCGTGCTAATGGACTGAATTTTGAAATCAAAGATGGCCGCTGGTGGCCATGCTTTTCGTCAGAATGACCCCAAAATGACTCGTTCCCATCTACATTCCAATTTCAACAGCCATGAAAAATTTCATGATGATCAGACTCAAGGTACGACCTGTAGTCCGTGCTAAAGGATTTAGTCATACAAAGAGTAAAATCCAAGATGGCTGCTGGTGGTCATATTTTGGCCGAATGACCCAAAAATGACTCGTTCCCATCTACATGTCATTGTTAACATCCATGACAAATTTTATGATGATACGACCAAAGGTACGACCTGTAGCCCGTGTCAAAGGATTTAGTCATACAAAGAGTAAAATCCAAGATGGCTGCTGGCGGCCATTATTTTTTGGCCGAATGACCCCAAAATGACTCGTTCCCATCTACATGTCATTATTAACATTCATGACAAATTTTATGATGATCAGACTAAAGGTACGACCTGTAGCCCGTGCTAAAGGATTTAGTCATACAAAGAGTAAAATCCAAGATGGCTGCTGGTGGTCATATTTTGGCCGAATGACCCAAAAATGACTCGTTCCCATCTACATGTCATTGTTAACATCCATGACAAATTTTATGATGATACGACCAAAGGTACGACCTGTAGCCCGTGTCAAAGGATTTAGTCATGCAAAGAGTAAAATCTAAGATGGCTGCCGGCGGCATGTTTTTTGGCCGAATGACCCCAAAATTACTCGTTCCCATCTACATGTCAATATTAACATCCATGACAAATTTCATGACAATAAGACGAACAGTACGGCCTGTAGCCCGTGCTAATGGATTGAATTTTGAAATCCAAGATGGCCGCTGGCGGCCATGTTTCTTTTCCGAATGACTCCAAAATGACTCGTTCCCATCTACATGTCAATGTCAACATCCATGACAAATTTCATAATAATCGGACCAAAGGTACGAACTGTAGCCCGTGCTAAAGGAAATTGTTGACGAATCATGCACACACACACGCACGACGGATACCAAGCCATGGCAATAGCTCAAACTTTACAAAGTAAAATTGAGCTAATAATAATTAGGCCTTATAGTTGTGGCCCTGCTTTCGCAACTATTTGACCCAGTGACCTCATTTGAACAAATCTGAATGAGTCACCTAGGGAACATCCACACCAAATATGAACCCATTCGGTTTTACGGTTCCAGAGGAGATGTTCAAAGAATTGTTGACGGATGGACAGACGGACGGACGACGGACGAGGAGTGATGACTATAGCTCCACCTGAGACTTCGTCTCAAGGTGAGCTAAAAATAGGATCAAACACATATTCGAAGGATCATGATTTTGGGCTGAGATATTCACAAATCAAATTTGTTTCCATTCAGATATAAAATGTTTTATTTATCATACCATGCATGAATTATAAGTCGAAAAAGCGTCATAACTCTGTATACAAAACTCGGATCAAACCCATATTCGAGCTCGATCTGTATTTTGAGCTGAGAAACTCATTTTCAAAATTTGGTTCCGATCAGATAGAAAATGTCTGAGTTATCGCCCCATGCGTAAAGTGTCTAGACGGTCAGACAGATGAACGATGAGTGGTCAATCCGTACGTTGACACTATGTGTACCATACTATGGTATGGGCACACATCAAAACAGTTGAAGTTTTTTTTACCAAGAATTGAAGACTGGACAACATGTATTGCTGCTTATTGTTGTCATTTATGTATGGTGTTTATCATACATATAATATACTAGAAGGTGACCCGACTTCGTCCGGGCTTTGACCTTGAATTGACCATTTTGAAGGTCAAGGTCAGGTGGGGTCAAACACCAACACCCCAAAAATGGTGGAAATCGGCCCAGCGGATACCGGGAAATCGGCCCAGCGGATACCGAGATACCCTATGCATCAAATTTCGTCCGTAAAAATCCGCCAGTTTAACCCGATTTGATTTCCACTCAAGTATATAAACGCGCCTCATATACACACGCTCATTAATTATCAAGTTTCAACGTAAAGATAAATTACCATCGGTGCCCGAGATATCGCCAAGACGTCTGAAACAGTCAAATGCATCGGCCGGTTAAGCGTTAACGTGATCTAACGTTATGACCTCTAACGACGTCATAGAAGTTACACATTGTTTTTATCCTGATGGAAGATTGTACCACTTCTTCTTGATAATTGAGGCAGATAACTAAAACGGATACATACGCATTATATATCGTTGGAAAGAGGAAACACGAAAGATTCTCACAGTGTCACTATTATGACTGGCATTTTATTATTCGCGCTGTTTCGAATCGATTTGTAAGCACCGAACTCAAATGAAAGTCCCGTAACACAGCGTAAAAACAGATTTGACCTCGGCACGTGAAAAGTTGACTTCGGATCTGAAAATCAATAGGCCTATGTCACCCCCGGCCGAAAATACCCCCACATACCAAGTTTCATCGAAATCGGGTCGGCCGTTTTCGAGTTCATCGATTACACACAAACAAACAAACAGATCTTCCAAAATATATAATAGATATATGTATCTTACCTGCCATTATAACCATACCGATACGCTCTATGGCTATCAGACGCCATGTTGTCAAGACAGTCTCTGCGGTCCTTGTTTATTTTGTCTGACTCAAGCGAAATATGAGTTGGGTTGGCACAGTCCTTGTTATGACATAGATGAGACGCCTGCTCCCATGGTGTCAATGGCACTCGATGATGAACAAAGTGGACGAGTTGATGTGCTGCAACAGATAGCACTTTGCCATCCCATCTCACACTCAACTTCCCATATCCATCTCAAATCTGAGCTGTCCACAAATAACATCCAGACAAACTAATTATGCTCAATCGATCTATGTAATGATACCAGCTATCGCTCATTCAGGACAGTTTGGAAAATCTGTGACATATTACCTGTAACAAAAGAAAAAAAGATACAAGATATTGTAATTTGTAACAATGCTACAAAAGTGATGCAAAGCACCCCTAAATACACCCACCCCCATACAAGCTACTCTCTGGGACCTTCCCAAAAGGATTTTATACAAACTACATTCTGGGTCTTTTACTCTGTGCGGCATTCTCAAGTTGAACCTATACATGTTGAGGATAAAGGTTAGTTTCAATTCTGGAAGATTGAGTTATTGGCCCGCAATGTGAATCACTGAATGTTGTATTGATTAATTTAAGCAAGCTCTGCCCTGACATTGGACATAAAAATGTGTGTTATGGTACCCAATGTGATGAACATGGTATATCTATTGGGTAGAACATAAAACAATGTTAACAACATGAGTGATTAATTTTACATATACCAAAAAAACAACATACTGGTATCAGTAAATTTGACTTTCAACGTTTCAGAACATATTAACTTACCTCCCCCATTTTGAAAAAACCATGTGATCTTCTGAGGTCCAAAATGTAAGCTGTTCTCTGATTGGTCAATTTCCAATTCAATAAAACTGATAATATGATCTGTTGAAGTTGTTGAATTTGATTGCTTTGCTCATATTCTGAAAACACCCCTACCAATAAACAATGGACTATTCCAATTTATACTTTTAGAACTGAATGGGAGTGTCCATTCAGTTATGAATGGGTTACAGATTATAATAGGGCTAACATATGACAGCTAAAAATAACTCAATTTCAATATTTCACATGGTCTGCAGGTGATAAAGTTCTCTTATATTTCACAGAGGGAAGTCTGTATTATTTAATTGTTACTTGAGTTATCAGGAAACCTCAAATTTTGATAATTCTAAGTAAAAAAAAGGGACATAACTCCATAAAACATATAGATCAAACCCATATTCAAACTTGATCTGTATTTTGGGCTAACTCATATACAAAATTTGGTTCCAATCAGATAGAAAATGTTTGAGTTATCGCACTATGCGTGAAGTGTCAACGGATGGATGAACAATAAGTTTTCAATCTGGACATCGACACTATGTGTACCATACTATGGTATGCGTACACATACAAATAATATAATATGTTTTTTATTGGTTGTTATGTTTTCAGAGTTTGAAAAGTATATTGTAGTATCAAATTTTAAGACTTTCAAAGCATGATCTATGACCATCAATTAATGAAATAAAAAATACTAACTTTGAATTAAACATCCATGTTCCAAAAAATCTACCCTAGATATTTTTCATTTAAATTTTCTGATTTA
Source organism: Siphonodentalium dalli (assembly GCA_032622095.1). Taxonomy (NCBI): domain Eukaryota; kingdom Metazoa; phylum Mollusca; class Scaphopoda; order Gadilida; family Siphonodentaliidae; genus Siphonodentalium; species Siphonodentalium dalli. Next base: position 121,264,495 of record CP136065.1, on the reverse strand, counting down.
ATAAGAAAGATAAATTATCCGACCAATGGTTGAAAATATCAGTATTGAGTTGTTGGTGTGAGGAATTATCGCGACAAAGCCTTCAATTGCCAATGGTTTCAATATAATATTTATGAACTAAATTTTATAAAAATGTTATCATTTTCTTGCCCTTACAATATCTTCAGAAGACTTGTCAGATAGCTTACTATCTACTACACCAAAAAATGTTAACCTCTACTGAGATAAGATAAAAGTGATCATATATGCAGCTAAGTGGCATTGGGTCTCCGTCATGGGGTGTCCACATTGAAATTTCCAACTGCATTCCCCCCTAGAAACAAATCCAAATTCCTATTCAAAATCACCTTGGGTTGGAACTTTCCAACTAGTGTCTCAAACTTTCCAACTGTTGGAAATTTCCAACCTGACACCAAAAGTAGAAAAAAATGTTAATGTTCGTCTAAAAACAACAAATTTCCCACTAATTACTTGTTGGAAAATCAAACAGTGAGAACAATTTTAACCTATATGTGGTGTAAAATTTCCGACTAATGTTGTGTCAGGCATGAAGTTTCTAACTATGGAAAATTTTGGCCAAAGTTTGAGAGGGGGGTTTTAATAAGGCATGGAAGGGGGTAAGAAGAGAAGAATTATAGCTGCACAGTCAGCGCATTCCAGGGGCAAAGTAATCAGACAGCGAATGTCTAGCTAAATGCATCAGCGCTCAAGATTACCACTGAGGTATATCCATGGATGATGAGATGCTGTATTTCACAATATAATCCATGAATTCACAGAATGAGAAAGAGAAAATCAGAAAGTGATTCCAAAAGATGTCGAAACATGAAAACAGAAGTCAACTGCTGGAACTGTCCGATTCGATGAGGCGTTTAGTTTGTGAGTGGTTTCTATGTTTTTGTCTTGAACACTGGCATCCAGTCCTGCTGCATTTGTTGTAACATAATTTGCAACCTTGCAGACAGCACTTCGCCGGAAAGTAGAAACACATACATGGCAAGCACAGTGACATAAGTCCGATGCACAGCCATCTTTTGAAACAGTGTGATCCACTGCATGCACATGGGTCAGATGAGGGTAAGTCATCCACATCATCGTTCGCACAATGGTAATACAAACATTTGACACAATAGATACAGGTGCAATAATCAACAGCCGTATCACAACTCACATGGTACCGCCCATTACAAACCCATGTCGACGGCAAGTCCTTGGGTTCCGTGCATGCGTTACATTTGCATTTCCCACATCTTGAACAGTTGATGGTCGGTTCCGGACCAACATGACCATCAGGGTCAGTTTTGACTGGTTGACAGTCCTTGAAAGGTGGTGATATCGGTTGTTGTAAAACGGGATTTCTCTGTGAACGAGGTAGGCTGTGTGTTTGTGTCTGGTTTTGCAAGTTTCTGTTTTTAGGTGGTTGAACCACCTGTGGTTTTGTTGTGTCAATGTATTCATTTTGTGACCGAGGTCCAGGTCTGACCTGTGACAATGAAATGAATGAACTTGTTGATGCGCTAACTGATGACTGTGTTCGACTTGTGATCGGTGGAGGATTTTCGTTTATTCCGCTGTACATTCCGTTGTACTTTTACAGTATTTTATGTGTCCACCACCATTTTGTTCTTGACAAGACATCTGCAAAAGTTGAAGATGAAAATTGTTACAATACGCTCAGACTGATAGAAGGGACATTTCATACTTAGATCTAAAGTGTGAAAGATTAATATTATCCATCATGACCTAGGGTCAGATATTTGGACCGGACACTCAGCAAGCCTCATGTACGGCCCAAATATCTGGCTCCTCGGGTGAGATTTTTCCATACCCACATCCCAGGCCATGATGGATCATCTTTCTCCCAACCAAAGAGCTTTGGCTTTGGCACATTTCAGTAGGTTCAATAAGGTACATATGGGGAGAAACCCTGATGCCATATTCGTGATTATCGTGGATTATTTCGGTATAAATCAAAGGCATGGAAAAACAAAATGCGAGCAGGGCTAATATTTTTGAGTGATATCAATATGGCTCATGTGAAAACGACATGGCTACGTCACAAATTTACACGTGTATGTATTGCGATAAACGCGCGTATTAATATGAAGTCTGAACAAACAGAAAAACTGTGTTTGCAAATGGGAAATAACCCTATACCGGTACCATGAGAAACGTGAACATGTGAATGGCAAAAAAGTGGAACTATTTCATCCCTCATTTCTGAAGGGCCTACTGTTTACATGTTGAGAAATGTACAAGTGCTCTCCGTTTCACTTTAATTAGGAAAATTTGCCTGCTGTTTGATCGAATGTGTTCACACATATAATCGCTTATAGTGCATTTTATCCAACTCTGCATTTGCAAGTGGGCTTAGGTTGAAGGTTCTCCATGTTTAACCAGTTGAAGGCACATCTTCATTAGCATCCGTATTTGTCAATTTGAAACATGAAGCATAACTGTTGGCTGCCACTGTTTTAGTTGACACAATACATGATGATGGCTTGTTAAAATAGTTCCGACACTTAATTAAATAGGTAAAGTCGTCATGTGGGTAGGGTGAGACAGCTGGTCAAATCTCATACATGCTGCCTGTGCTAAAATGTGTAGGAGGTGGGAGAATAACATTATCCATCAACGAGAGGCCGATCACGATCAGATGTTTAACCCATACCTTGGCGATACCGATTAACTATAACTGATAATTTGTCAAAGAGACAGGAATCCATATATCAGTACCCAACTTGAAATCAAAAGCTTAAATAATTTGTCTTAACTGGTTCGCTGCTAAATATCCTACATACACGTATTAAAATGCGTATATATATTTCAACAAACAGAAAATTATTGAATTTTATGCTCGGAGTTGATAATTTGCACTATTTTCTCAAATTTGACCCCCATATATATACATTTGTGATTATGTTATGAGCCTGGATGTCTCACTAGGCTATGGTTATGAGCTTGGATGTCTCAATAGGCTATGGTTATGAGTCTGTTTGTCTCATTAGGCTATGGCTATGCCCATGGGCCTGGATGTCTCATTAGGCTATGGTTATGAGCCTTGATGTCTCATTAGACTATGGTTATGGGTCTCGGTGTCTCACTAGGCAATGATTATGAGTCTGGATGTCTCATTAGACAATGGTTATGGGCCTGGATGTCTCATTAGGCTATGGTTATGAGCCTGGTTGTCTGTTTCTCAAAGTAGGTTATCGATATGAGCCTGGCTGTCTGATTAGGTTATGGTTATGAGCTTGGTTGTCGGTCGCCCTTAGGGCAAAACATTTGTAATTTTTCTCAAACTTTTCACGATATAAGTACCTTTTCTGACAATTTTATTGGTCGGCATCCATTCAAACTTCACAATGTCCCAATTTAATTATATATCTAACAATATTTATGAAATATTACCTGACAAAGGCTATTTAAATGATTAAACTAAACAAGAGTTGACAAAACAAGACAGTGTCATTGCCAAAGCCCATATCTGGGCTTCCAGCACTCTTGCATAGGGTCCAAATATGGGCTTTCAGCACTGAACCAGTTAAGAAGGGGTTAAAGTATTTGGGGTGGGGGAGTAGTTTTAAATCTCATAACTATGTCCCTATTCACCCAAGGACCTCCCACTGTGAGATCCAACGGTTTAGTGATTTCGGAGGATATGTTTAGGAGTTTAAGTTAACTCATTGGAAGCAAAAGTGATAAACCCTTATCTCTGCCACTTTTGACTTGCCAGATATTCAAAATTCATTCACTTCTAAAGAGAAATTGTAATATGAACAAAAGGGGAAAATAAGGTTCCTGGAAATATTAACAACATCTACCATCTTGATTTTCAAAACAAGGCATCACCTGCAATAGTCATGTAGATTTATCTGCCTGTTACCCATTGCATAGATAAATCATATTGGCTATCAGCCATTATTTTAATTTCAAATTGAAAGCATGTGTCTGAAGGGTCAACATATTTTTCAGAAATCAATTAATCAGTCAATATCAAAATTGATAGAAGCGAATAGTGTGGAAAGATAACGATAGATAAGAGATATGAGGTAGAGTCCATGTACATGTAGCATGTGTCTATGGGAAGCTTGCAAAGGGTTAATTATTTTCTAAGCAGATATAGATATAGAAGACACTGATCTAGGTGAGGGTCCCGTATCAAACCCTGTATTGAAATTTCAAAAATAGGAGAAACAAGACAGTCAAAGACAGTGGGGTCGCTCACCAGACTGTAAAGACTGAGAAGACTGGGACTCTGAAGACTACAATAGTCAGTATGTTGTTATAACATAATTTATTTTTCAAAATTTTAATTTAAAATTGAAAAAAAAAATTCATAAAAAAAAATTAAAAAAAATTGAGCAAGGAGTAAAATTTACTGGGCTTTTTTCAATTTAAAATTTTTTTTTTTGGTTAAATTTAGCAACAGGAGTTAAATCTAAAAACTTAAATCTAAAAATAGTTAAAAAAAAGAAAAAGATATTGACCCTGTCCATGTTTGCCCCAGTGACCCCATTTTAACAGATCTGAACCCCAGTAAACCAAAGACCCTTCATACCAAATATGAACTCATTCGGCCTGATGCCACTTGAGAAGAAGTCGTTTTAAGAATTACTATGGAGGGAAAGAGTTATGGCCCTGGCTTCGGAACTAATTGACCCAGTGACCTCATTTGAACAAATCTGAATACCAGTCACCTAGGGAACATCCACACCAATTATGAACCCATTCGGTCCTATGGATCTGGAGAAGAAGATGTTCAAAGAACTGCTGATGGACGGACGACGAGTGATGACTTTTGCTCCACAGGAGACTTAGTCTCAGGTGAGCTAAAAAAGATGTCACCAATCTTAGAAACAAAATCCATGCAAGTAAAGGTGGATTATTATCATTATAAACCTGGAGATAGAATCTGAGAATTTAAATTAAAATATCACAAAAGCATAAAATCGGTGACCAGGGTTAATACATGTAACCCATTAAATGATGGAACTGTACCCAGTATATCACTTGAATGTATCATAGATACAATGCTAATATTTCAAATGTGTTGATAAACAAATACCACAGCTGGCACACACAATTACATTAATCTCCCTGCTGCCCACTAGCAGAAAGAATTCTAATTTATTGTTTATTTAATCCAAGAGACCAAGTGTATGGTGATTGATGGGCCAATTCTATATCACTCAGATAATGGATCATTTTCAATTAATCTCAAGATGTCTATATTTAAAATGGATCAAATATATTTGGATAGCATGCATTTATGTAGCTTAAAATAATATGCCAGAATGAGGTCCCCAAAAGGTGAATTTAATGACACTATTCCGCAAGGCGGGCTAGCATCAGGGTATAATGACTTCAACTGGATAGGTGGTGGTTAAGAATATAATATTGGAACAGCCAAGCCTGAATATAGGGTCTGACATTTGCAGAATGAGGTCCCTAAAGGGTGAATTTAGTGTCGCAATCCTGCAATGTGGGCTAGCATCATCAAATTCACCCTCTGGGGACCTCATTCTGTTTAGGCCTCAACTGCTATGGGATACATAGGAACAGGCTGATGTTCTCCAGTTAAAGTTGGTGATGTGCACCCATTGGGCACCTCAATTATCCATGTTATCTTCTGCAAATTAGGGGGACATAGAAACTAAACAGAAGGGAAAAGGTAAGTAAAAATGTCAAATTAAGACCCTATATACTTCCCTGAAGATGAGGCATAAGGAGACTGAGGTCCCTGGAGAGTGTATTTGGCAATGCTAGCATAATGTGCAGGGCAGCATCACTAAATTCACCCACTGGGGATCTCATTCTGCAAATGTCAGACACACAGGCATTTTGTTTTGATTTGATATTAATGAAACACATGGGACATGACTACAAAGCAGTTGTTTACTGTTCACAACTGTCTGCCAGATAACATCTCATTATGACTGTGTTATTAACTCTCCCTGTCTAGAGCTAATACCACTGGCTGAATCTGCTGGTGGAAGATGTGAGATGGTGGGGTACTGTTAGTTGGTGGCAGGGTGGTGGTCTGGGTCATGAGGGGGGAGGGTGGTGGAAAGGGTCAGGTTCCATGCTATCATTCAAGATTTTCATAACTCTGTGGATGTTACAATGGTGTTTGTTTTTCTAATTTATTTTTTTCTGGACAGTGGGTGCAGGGGCGGCGCAGAGTGGGAGTAGGTGCGGGGTGGGGGGACTTTTTTTTTTAATTGAGCAAGAATTTCAATTAATTTTTTTTTTTTAAGAGTTATGTTCCTGGCTCAGCCCCAATTTGAACAAATCTGAACACCAGTCACCCAAGGACCCTCCATACCAAATAGTAGCTGAATCGGCCCAATGGTTCTTGACAAGAAGTCGTTCTAAGAATTACTATGGAGGAATAGAGTTATGGCCCTGGTTTCGCAACTAATTGACCGGGTTACCTCATTTGAACAAATCTGAACACCAGTCACCCAAGGACCCTCCATACCAAATAGTAGCTGAATCGGCCCAATGGTTCTTGACAAGAAGTCGTTCTAATAATTTCCATGGACGAATAGAGTTATGGCCCTGGTTTCGCAACTACTTGACCCAGTAACCTCATTTGAACAAATCTGAATGAGAGTCACCTAGGGAACATCCACACCAAATATGAACCCATTTGTTCCTATCGATCTAAAGAAGAAGATGTTCAAAGAATTGTTGACGGATGGACGGACGGACGTACCGACATTTGGGGAGATAGGTGGCTATTGAGTTATGCGGCTAAAATATTTAATGTGGCTATCAAGTAGTGGACAAACTTTTATGTGGCTATCAAGTAGTTAAAAGTAATACAATTTCTGATTGTGGAGTCAGAACATGTAGGAATTATAGCAGAAGTAGCTCATTGAAACCCAAAAACCTGTAAACAGCAACTAGGACAGTTGAATAGGAGAAACTGACATGTCCGTGATTGGGTAGCTAGCCACATAACTGTCCGAACACCTACTAATGGCTCCTATAGACAGATCATGGAGGTCCAAATCTATGGACTTTTTGTTTCCAACTATTAAGTGGCCAAAAAATTAAATATGCTGATAGATCATTTTAAAGGGTTGATCTCAACTCCGTTAGGTGGCTAGCCACGTAACGGAAATCAGCCACCCAACTATCCATTTTTCTTAAAATTGGCCACATAAACGTCAGATGTAAGCACGGACAAACGGAGGGAGAAAGCGTGACGGACGGACGGATGCAGTCAATCCAGTATACCCCCCATTTTCTTTGAAAGTGGGGGTATAATTAACCAAGGAAATGTTAGTATTCAATATATATATTAAAGACAGAATAGTCAATTGTGTGCATCAACCACAACTTGTAAGTGGAACCTTGCATGGCACGCTGGGGCAATAGTTACCATTTTTCATATTTTGGCCGTCGGCAGGAATTTTACTTTTTGCATGACTAAATCCTTGGGCACGACCTACAGACCACATCCCTCATTTGATCATCACCAAACATCAGATGGGTCATCGGGGTGACCTCTGGTGGAAGCCATCCAAGTTTTTTTTAATTTCGTTGAACAACATTCCGCCAGCGGCAATCTTTGATTTGATTCCTTGTATGACTAAATCCTTCGGCACACCCTACAGGTCCACTCCCTCATCCGATCATCAGTAGATTCATCACCAAACTTCATATGGAACTTAGGGCAGACCTCTTAATTTGTGAAAAAACATGCTGCCAGCAGCCATCTTGGATTTCAAATTTGAATCTATTGGTACACCCACCAGCCCGCATTTATTTGTTGTTTGTTTAGAAAATTTGCAGGCATGTTTAGGATCACCTCTAGATGTGAGCTATCAAAATTTAAAAACTATTTTTTATATCTAGTATTACTTTAATAGACATTTCAACTCTTCCTAATCGCTCCATTGACTGTAACACATCAAATTATCCCCTCATGTTTAGAATCACTTATAGATAGAAGTTATCGAATTTGAATGATTTTCAATATAAAATAATGCTGCTGGTTAAATCTCCTTCGGCATGCCCTGAAGCCAACATTTTTAATCTGATTTATTTTGGCTGCCATTTGGAGCCAAAGTGACAATTACGGTACAATTGAGTTCGAATAACCATTAGAAAAGGAATGCATGAGTTACATTGCACAGTTCTTCCCATTTAGTGATGAAATATGACTTGAATCCCAATGTGAATTTTTTTCTGTGAAATCAAATTTTTGAGTGATCGGAATGGCGTACCGTATTTAAATGCTTCAATTGTTAGTTAACATAAAAATACAAAAATAAAGTCAGAATTCTTAACCATTTCCAATCAGCAGAAACTGATCTAAAAAATATTAGTAAATGTGAGGCCGATCATGATCAGCAAATGTTTAACCCATCCTTGGCAATAGTAAATTGCTATGATCGAAATAATAAATAAAAGTTTTGATGTTGAATTATAGAGTATACTATTATAGACAAATGTACATTGCACAAATTATTGGAATTTATGGGTCAATCGCATATATAAGAGAATGCACTGGCACAGGATCTGTAATGCTGCACCAGCGCAGCCTTGGATTAAATGTGAAAAGGTGACCCGGACATGGAATACTTGGGTTAATTGAGTCCAATTTAAGTTTACAATGATAATGTATCAAATTCAGCCAGAAAGATAAGCCACCTCACTGCTGACCATTAATATTAATTATATACTGGGTAGCAGAGCTGTCAACTAATCACTGTTTGTGCTGAACCTTGGCATCTCTATTAAACCTGTAACATATAATGACCTCATACCATCTGTAGAGTGATATATTCAGCTGTGCAATGCAGCAAAGATTTTCTAATCTACTATTAATAGCATGTCATGTGTATTGTTGAAATATTTTTTAAAAGTTAGATACCATAGCTTTCTTTATCTGCACATCGGCATAAGAGACATCAGAAATAGAAGTAGTCCAAAGGTATGGCATGGAATTAATTTCACCCAAAACAAATTTACCAGTACATAACACAAGATTTTGGACCGATTTAAACCAAATTTGGTGTGGTCACTCGGGGTACCCTTGGTAGAGTTATAATGGTGTTAGTTTATCAATGTTAACTATAAAAAAAAAAAATTGAGCAAGGAATTCAATCTAAATATAATTTTTTTAAGAGTGAATTTTTTTTTCTCGAAAAAGGGCCATAACTCAGTTAAAAATAATCGGATCAAACCTATATTCGAACTAGATCTGTCTTTTGAGCTGAGAAATCCATATACAAAATTTGGTTCTGATCAGATAGAAAATGTTTGAGTTGTTGAACCATGCGTAAAGTGTCTACGGACAGACTGACAGACAGCTAGAAAGACAGACGTCTAGAAAGACAAACGTCAAGTGGTAATATTCCAGGAGATATTGGTCAACCTCTGCACCCCCCCCCCCCCCCCAGGACTCAACTTCACCCCACTAATTTTCTTTCTTAATGTCTCCTCTAATTTTTTTTCGGTTGTTAACAAGAAAAAAAAGTGGCCGCAGAGACTCCAGACAAGATGGCGTCCATCATGGCGGCCATTTTTTTTATATGCACCAGGTCTCTTTGATCGCCGTTATAGTAAAGATCTCACATGCGGTCTTGTTTTCCGCTCGATTTGTTATGCTAATATACAACCCTTACAAATTAGACAAAAATCCGACACCAGAATCCAATATGGCGGCCAAGATGGCCGCCGAAATGTGAAAATATGCTATTTTTCTGACGTTTCACCACCTTCCGTTTGTCTCTGTGGGAAAATATTGGCATCTTGGCGTCATGTTATACATTTATCGTATAGAAGAGTCATTGGCGAACACATAGGGACCATAATATACATTCATTGTGGGATATTTTTGTCCGTTATCACGTTTTCCCAAATGCCGGTATAATAGGTCAAAGCCGAATCTACGTTAATAACGCGATGTAATGTTTCGAATCAATGAATGTTATTGCTATCATAACAACACCCATGCATATATATGTGCAGGAGATACTCGAGCTAGGATTCCTCTTATACCTGAGTTGAGGAATATTCACCAAATCCAAGATGGCGGCCAAAATGGCCATCAGAAATAAAAATTCATCAAAAATCGCCGATTTTAACATCAGTGAGCATTATTGTCATGACAACTCCACACCTGCTTACTATTGTGATACTATTGTGAGTTGGGAACACTTAGGCGAAGAACTTTCCTTGTACCATATCCAAATAAAAGTCCCCCAAATCCAAAATGGCGCCCACAATGGCGGACATATTTTGAAATATCACCGAAATTCCCTCATATTCACACCATTGGGCATTATTGTCGAGACAACGCCACCCATGCTTACAGTTGAGTTGGAAATACTGAGGTGAATTAATTACCTTACATCTCATGCAAGAAAGGGTTTTCCAAATCGAAGATGGCGGCCAAAATTAGGAGACTTCTGGTATCGAACCACGTGGAATTTACGGTTTGACCAATTCTATCATACCTTATACACTCGATAATAATTCCATAGATGTACCGCTCACAATAATCTAAATGCGTCTTAAGTCATTGTAACAAAGGCCGTTCAGGCCCGTTCTAGACTATGGCAAACTTGTCAATTTAAGACGCAAAATCAAATTGGCTTTTCGAAAACACGGAACAATTGTATGTTTGAAGCGAAACGGTCCATGAATTCGATAACCGATAATTATAAACGAACGTGAATTAAGGCAACCTAGAAAGCTATATTGTATCGACAAATTGAATTTGTTGAGTTGTAAACTCGAAATTGAAGAAAAATACTCCCTTATACAACTGTCGGCGACAATTAGGAAATAAAAACTGACGAATCCACTGGAGTACAGTGGCTATATTAGGAGCGTTCACGCATGACTAATCGGGCAAGTACATTATTACGGCGGGAGGCAACCAAAAAGTTAACCCCTTTCCTACTGTGGTTTACAAAACAGGACATATATCCATATAATTCAGTGTGAACGGCTTCCTTTAGCGAAAAAATGACAATAATGTCAACAGCCCAGCATACAACGTCATAACATCATTTAGCAGTGATAAAGGTTAACAGTCACATTCACCATGTTTTGTTGCGTTGATGGTTATTTCAACTGCATTGAGGAACATTGCAAATGCGTTGGAGTAATGTTGTGATCACATTGTGTTAACACTAGAACTGTGTTAATGGTGCAAAATTTTTATGGCTCCAGTTCGAAAACAAGCAAAAATTATAAGCTCCAGTGCGCAACCACGATAAATAATTTCAAATTGCACATAATTCATTGAGAATTTAGTAGATTATAGGCTTTATAACCAAGCATAATGGCATTTTATCTAATACTTGTGCACAAATTTGTCTCTTTATGCATTGCCGAGCAAATATATATGTAGATGTTACCATTGCAAAATACATGTATATAATGTGGCTAAGTGTCAAATAGTAACAAAATCATTTGCTTTATGATGCAAACCTGACTTTTGGCATGATTGGCCAGTGTATGTTAATTATGAAGACCGATTTTTTTCCCGAAAAACCAATCACAATAGTCGACATATTCAAAATGGCCGCCACTTTTACGAAATGACCGCCATTTCAGCTTTTACTCAATTTATTTTAAGACGAATGTGACTTCTATTCCTTATATGAAAATTTTAATATTTCACTCAAATTAAGGGTGTTGTAGGATGGCCGCAAGACTATTTCCACACACATACACACATCCCACCCCAATCCAACATGGCTGCTATCAAGAGGGATTCAAATAGGGAATCCATGCAGTTCTTGGCCCTTTACCGATATATGTCGAACAAAGAGTGGTGTAGGGTTGCCCCAGGACACCCAACATATTCACCAAACATATCCGATTCAAAATGGCTGCCACCCGGAGGGGTCCAAATAGGGGACCACTGGGTTTGAACTTTCCAACTGTTGGAAATTTCCAACCAACCTGACACCACCTATAATGTTGGTATTTTTCCAATTGATAGTAATTTCAGACCAAAAATTTGACTAAATATAGTAAAGATTTGCTAGAGTTGATCTAAAAGAACATATGTCCCACTAATTAGTTGTTGGAAAATCAACCAACTAACAATTTCAACCAATAAGTGGTGTAAAATTCCCAACAAATGCTGTGTGAGGCATGAAATTTCCAGCTGTTGAATATTTTGAACAAAGTTGGAGGGTTAGACCCCCCCTCAAACCCCCTGTCACTTCATACTGGGTGTAATATAATCACACAGGGATGTTTCAACTGGGGAGGGGGGGTGAGATAATAAAATTTCCAACTATATAGATATAGGAATTGGTCTAATAAAATTTCCAACTATATAGGATTTGAACTAATAAAATTTCCAACTATATACAGTAGGATTTGGTTTTGAGTATAAATGCAAAATTCCAATATTGGCTTAATAATTTGGGTTTCTACATGTATATGTTCTTTTTAAGAGCAAGAACTGTGTAAATAAAGACACTAGTAAACAAGAATGACATAGCATCGATCGTGTTATGTATTGAGTACACTGTGTATGCAGTACCTGTACATTATACATGATATTAATCAGAATATCGTTGAGGAACGAATACGAGTTTACATGCATTCAAATTCCAAGGAAACAAATACAAAGAATTTCATGTTTATTGAATCCTGCGGACCAAGAGCCGCTATACATATACATAATGGCCTTTTATTGAGGAGGAAACATCTTTTTCTTATATACATTTTTCACAATAACGCTCCCTGAGCTCAATTTCTGGGCATGTTAGACTTTCTCCCGGATATGCACAGGAGTCTCGCGAATGCGCACTGGATGATTATGCAATTTTTGATGGATTTAGCAGGAGCGGTGGGCCCCCAGTGTGACCACTTAAAATATGAACACAATCGGATAAAAAATACTTGAGTGCATCGGTCAGCATGCGTCTACGGACAGATGAATGACGGATGGTCACACATAACAATAAAATAAGTAAGAACAAAATTTATTATGGGTGGGGGAGGGGGGTAAACTGTTACTGGGTTTGACATTTTTTTTCATATTAAAAATTGCACTGGACTACATCATTGATAAATGTTGATTTTTGGGTGACAATTTAATTCGAGCATGTATCGCAATCATGTAAAGTTTATAAACATTAAAATTATTTTCATCAAACGCACACCCGAGATACTTACATATGCAGTTTCGAGTTAAATCAAATTATGATTAATTAATGGTGACTGCATTAATTGAATGCCCATCCATACCAAATCATAGTTGGCTTTGTAGCATCAAAGAATTGCACCACGAAAAGTTTCTTATTACCAGATTTGGTTTGTACCTGAAATGATAAATAAGCCGCTGGTTAATGTTCGTTCACGAACGGTATGTTCACAAACGGTGGAGGACAGGAAATCTAAAAACATGCTGCTATATAAATGGGTTCATTTTAATTCACTTACATATTCACAAAGTAAAGTTTATCAGTCTAAAAGTCGATTTTGAGGAACACATTACAACTTGTGCACCATCGTGAACATGGATTCGAAAAGCATGGCATTAAAGTGTATTAATTGCATAGTGTGCTTATTTATTTGAGATTCCTTTCAACTATAATACTGGTATTATATTTTGCCTGCCCCATAAAATAATTTTCATTATGGAATAGAATCTCAAGCTGGCACTTTTCCAAAATAGTAAAATTCTACCAGTATACATGTACATTGTGTCTATTTTCCAGCAGAATTATTCATGCCAGCTTGGTTGAGCTCACAACAAGACATCTGGAAATGTGCATGTGCATGTTTGTTTATAATTTCATATTGATCTGACTGTTACCTGGTAAATTCATATGAATTTCAGCATCATTGAAATTGGCAGCTAAAAATAGTACCTGAATTCTCATCTAATCTTATCCTGTACCAGAATTGTACCACTACATGTATATAAATGTTTACAAGTAATTGTACTCATGAGCGCACTACAATATATGTAATAGTATATATACATGTATGTGCCAGCATGTGGTGGTTGGATGAGGAACTACGTTCAACAAGATAAGTTTTTATGTACATGTACAACATATCCGTAACTTTAGACATGTTTTAAATTTAAGCCTTAAGGTGATAAACTTCATGAAAGATCAATACTACAGCACCAAATCTGCTTCCTTCTGCTGTTGGATAAAGTACCAGTTTCATAAATATATACATGGTATCCTTGCAGAGTTTTCTATGTACATTTTCTTTTCATTTTTTCTAGAATAATTAACTGATTAACAAAAATTTGGCATAAACAATTTTAAAATATTTTAATACCAAATATAATGAGGTTCTACAGTGTTGTTTTGAATAGCAGAACTTAAAGAAGATGTGGGATTCTCAGGCATTCCAAACTCTCTACTCCTCAAAACCTTTAGGTCTACATGTATATTGCAGCAGATTTAAACTCCTAAAAATTTTCAGGTTTGTTGTTGAACATATCCTATTAATATCGCGGTTGAGTTATAATTGAGGGCAAACATGGACTCATGAATAATTGAATATTCATAAGATGCACTGGCAGCTAGAAACATACCCATAAAATGTATCTGCACTAGTATGGTACAGATATCATGTGATAAAATTGTTTTAATTCAGGCCGGAAATGTGTCAAGACCATTTGTTTGTTGTTTGTAGAAGGAAGTTTGGACAAAATCTTCAAACAAAATGTCATGAAAAACCAACAAACAGGTGTTAATCCCATCAAACAAGCTTTGCATTTGAAGCACAATGACAATGTACATAGAGAGCAGTACCATGCTAAATATCCATCCACTGATTGCCTGTTTGCCCAACTTCATCTCACTATTAAATTGGTCTGCGATTGTCAGCGATTTCAACATGCTGTTTATATAGTGCTTGCATGTGAATGTCAGTAGGTTTTCAAGCTGTCGTATACTAGAATGGAATCCATCATATTAGTAGGCTATATTCTGGACATACAACAGGATATTTCGATCAAGCTGCTTCTGCATATTTTGGGGCCCTGCAAATCGATTTGATTCAATGCGATTCAAAATCTTTCATCTTGATTCAAATTTGATCTAATCTTTACCATCAGGCCGATACTCATGCTGTCTACATTTTATGTAGACACCTAGACATTAGACATTTAACAGCAGTTTTGTGCAAACAGTCTTCGGATAATAGCGAATGATTGCACATAGTGATAACAAAAATGTCACAAATGACCTATAAATACATGTAGACACCCCCAAGTTCTGTATGAATAAATGGGACTTCAGTGTTACAGGAATTGCATGTCATATGGTAAATTACATACTAGTAGTGTATGGTTTTCATATTACCCACATGTCTCATATACATATTATGGTTACATGTGTACATGTATATTCACATTTTGTACTGGTGTATACTATTGTTTTTTGGTTTGCTCAATACATTCATTATTCACTTGGAGGGGTGTTCAGGTAATAAAAGCAGAATACAGACAGACATGGGAAAATATAATACAAGAGCAAAATGATTCATAGGTGGCAAATGTTCACATAATAAGTTCAACAAATGATGGTCCTTTGTCGCACTTACATGTATTATCTGAACATTTCCTAAGGGAACTATCTGTCATTGAGTATTTTTTAGCATAGAAAGGGTTCAGCAATACATGTCTAGGGCGTCAAATTATTCCAAGGTACAAATTGGGCTATTTCTCATATATTGTCCATAATATAGTCCACAAAACTGAGGCTTCGATTGAGAATAACAAGACAAAAGATGTTTCAAGACTTGCTATTGAATTAACATGGTATGGGTACATATTAAAAAAACAACACATATCTTAAGTGGGTAGGGTACTCTATTGCGAAGGTTCATTATTCCGAAGGTTCGCTATTCCGAAGGTTCATTATTCCGAAGGTTCGCTATTCCGAAGGTTCGCTATTCCGAAGGTTCGCTATTCCGACGTTTTCTATTCTGGGCATACTTAACCAGAAATGAATCAAAATTTGCACCCCCCCCCCCCCCACAAAAACCACACGAGGAATGAAAAATACTTTCGCTAGTATTCACATATAGTACAATTATACACCCCATTATAATTCCCAAATTGTCCCAGATGTCGGTTATTAATAGCAAGAAGACAGTATCAGTTTATCGTTTATTATGGAAATTTGAAAACACGATGACTGCGTGACTGAAATAAACTACATGTACGAGATACAGTCTGTCCGAACTGACAATCTGTACTTGAAAGAAACATCAACATTAAAGGCCCAGGCCTTTCGACCCTCAAAACACATATCTATAATATAAGTCATATTACACATCATTTGAAATAGGAAGCTCTCATTGTATTATCAACTTATCCGGTGTAATAAACTTTAAACGTGTTGTTTTTTGTGAGTTACCAACGTGTTTTGTGCTTAAGTTTCATCTGGTTTTGTTACTCAAAGTGTTAATTTTCAATGGAGGGGAATAACTATATTTTAAAGATAGAGTTATTCCCCTTTCATTGAAAATACATTTTTAGTTTGAATTCTGTTGCGTTCTGGGAGTCATAACGGGGGAATATTGGGAATGATTTTAGCTGTTTTCTATTTCTCATTGGGCATCTTCCGAGACACAGACGTTTCAAATGGTGATGAATTACAGTATTTTAATCATATGTTATGGCATAGATTGTTATTAAAAATAATAGGTGAATCGGAAATTAAGTGGGCATTAAAGTCAATACAAAGTCACAATTGCAGTTACGTACATCTCATATCCATCTATTAGCGATATTCTGCTATGCAGTATGTTATGGCGCTCCAGTATTCATTGAGCGTTATAGCCCCACTGTTATAATCCGTCTTTAGCTGGCGTATTCTTATTATTGAGATATAACGTGATACGCAATGACATTAAATCGTATGGAAACATAGCAATTGTGTGGTCTGCTTGATGTGAATATGTATTGCGGAATAACGTGATACGTAATGACATTAAATCCCGAGGAAACCCGCGAAAACAAACAAAATCACATTTAATGTTTTATTGTTTTAAGTTATTTCTTTCATAAAAGGAGTTTTCGTGATAAAGAACCTTCTCAATACTTTAGAATATAGAATTAACCTATAAAATAACAAAAACCTTCGGAATAGCGAACCTTCGGAATAGAGAACCTTCGGAATAGCGAACCTTCGGAATAGCGAACCTTCGGAATAGCGAACCTTCGGAATAGTGAACCTTCGGAATAGTGAACCTTCGGAATAGCGAACCTTCGGAATAGAGACATGTTCCCATCTTAAGTTATATTAATGTCGCATGTTCGGGTGCGTTCGATTGAGTTCTACATCGAGGTTAGGCATCAGGTTATTGGGTAAACATGACCTGTTTTTTTTTCATGGCTTTTTGATTTGATGTAATATCTAGGCGAACTGAAGGAGCTTTCACCAGAAATTTGCAGACCTGATTTATAATTTTTTATGTCTTGGTTAATATTCCCACAAGCAGGAATAAATAACGAGATATCGGCCATCCCACATAATTACAAATTGTGTCCTGCATCCAGTTCCCATTCCATAGTTTGTTAAGTACAGTGTATCCCGTGAGATCTCTCACATTGTTTACATATTGTAGTGAACTATAAAACACAATATTGAATAAAGTTATGACCTAATTCTTCTGATATTTCTTATTATAAAGCGTTTAATGGCAAAGTTATGAAATAATTTATCGAAATAATTTATCGCACACAGCATTAAACAGTCGTGCGCATAGAACTGTCAGGAAACAAACAAAAAAAGGTCCAATATTCACCTGGAACTGCGTTAAATTACCTTTGAAAACTCCGTCAAAATCTTTTGAAAAATCGCATATTCCGAGTGATGATAATTGTTCACAACACAGCTAAAATTTAGTTCACTTGATAAAAGGCTCGGTAATTCCAACTTAATTGTCCCAGTTTTGCATCTAACAGTCATTGACAGTCTAAGACATGTGTGTACAGGAGGATATCTTGCCAACTCGCACTGACTGAGTTTCAACTCATAACTAATTGGAATAGCGGATATAGTGTAGCAGTTATAGTTTATATAGTTCATTACATAATAATGGTACAGTCATAGAAATGACTTAAATTAAAGGGTTGTATTTCCCTGAAATAAATGTAGTGTTTCCAGACTCAGAGTTTCTTATGTATGCACCAGTATTTTGTAACCAAATTCATATCACACAATAAAATTGGACAAGTTTCAGTTAATACATGATAAAAGATGGATCTAAACACTAATTTGGCTTAAAGTGATGTGAAACACTTCGCTGAGGTGTTCAAAACCGAATAACGTTTGATCATGCCAAAATAAATTATTTTCAAAATTTTTATATCCAAATAGTCAGAAAATAGAGCCATTGTTATAAATGAATTACACACATTGACTATTATTGGTGCAATCGTTGTCATAATGTTTATGCCCAATAATGCGTCCCGAATAATGTAGTAAATATTTACATCTGCAGTCGGTGTGGTTTTGTAATTCAGATAATCTTAGTTGATTGCTACATTCTTCCAGTGGAGATA
Organism: Siphonodentalium dalli; assembly: GCA_032622095.1. Taxonomy (NCBI): domain Eukaryota; kingdom Metazoa; phylum Mollusca; class Scaphopoda; order Gadilida; family Siphonodentaliidae; genus Siphonodentalium; species Siphonodentalium dalli. The sequence continues at coordinate 121,245,963 of CP136065.1, read as the reverse complement.
GTGTTTGGATACTAAGTTATCGATTTTATTCACCAAATTAAGTCCATAATATGTCTTTAACAAACAAAGTTAAAGTAGTTAACCAGTTACTACAGAATTCAGAATATAGATATAATTTAAAATTAACCACATTCTAAGTGGGTTAATACCACAGACAGCCGAAACCTGACAAGAGTGCTCTGGATTAAAACACAATATGAAAATTCATGGCAGAATAAATAACATATGGGTAGTGAGAGCCCAGATATTCACTGAGATTACATAGATACACAACATATGCTTATCATTGACCCAGCAAACTAAAGTGTACAACTGCTGCACCTCCCTGATATACTTGTATATGCATGGATGACAACTTTACTCAAGCAATTTGTTAGTGTATGGTATAGAACAACCACATGTTCATGGTGGCTGCCTTAACTAATTCAAGCACAATAGACAGAGGTAGAGATGCTTCACATGTCCTGTACTATGGTGGTTATACATCCAAAGAAAATGTTTCTTGAATAGGAGTCAGCAACACTGAGATTGTGTAGATAGATACAACTTGGGGGTGAATCTTTTTTAATTGACATACAAAAGCCAAGACATGACAAGCGACACATGTACGGTTATATTACTTATATACTGTATGTACAGACAATACAGAAGAATTAAAGTCATTAGCTTCACTCCCGGTGGGTATATATTTGATGTCAGACAGAACTGTGCCCAATATACCACAAGAAAGGTCATAAAAAACTAGAAAAAAAACCCCAATGTGGCATATTATTAGTGCGGTACTGTATTAAATCAGAGTATTAGAAATCTTCTCAGATACTAACACATTTTCGGAGCGAATCAGCGCACGGAGTGTCATGGAATGATATTCGGAGGAAATCGGAACCGCCCGAATAACGACGATCGGCTGGCACGCACGACTGGGAGAACAGCCAAAACAATAGCCGGCATGTCGATAACGAAAGTAGATTCAATAAAAAGAGAGAAAAAAAATAATAGGGGGCCTATCATAGTTTTTGCATTCAAGTTTTCTAAGTAAAATGTTGACAATTAATTGACAACTAACAAAGTTTTCACACTCTGTATATATATTTATATATATACGGAATTTTTGCAAATTTAGGAGAGAATGAGTAACGTATTCACAGTGTGCAAAAGACGATTGGCACACCTCCGAAATTATCCAGGTTCACCAATAATAAACAAATCTGGGAATTCTGCCTTCTACTCTAACGTCAACACATTAGGCCGAATACAAGGTGAAGTTATCTGCATGCGAATTATTGACTTCTATAAATGTAAATTATAAGCAATATTTGACATCACAATAGACCAATCGTGCTGAGCTAGATCAATTGGTCTTCCTGACACTGTTGTAAGAGATTTCTTGAATATTGAAATTTTATTTGCTTGAAGATTTGTTCAAATTTATGATGACTATACCAGCAAAAAATTATACAGTGTCTTTCATTAGTTTCAAAATAAATCAGAATAATTTGTTACAAAAAAATGGTTGTAACTTGAAAGAACAATTTAGAGTAGGCCTACTCCCTTTATCCAAGATTCATGCTGGCTGTGAAAGACCGATCGGCCTATTTTAGCCCGATCAGTATATTTTAGCCCGATCGGGCTATTATTGATTGATCGGTGGTTCACCCAGACCTGTAGGATATGCACGCTATAGCATATAGATATTAGGCGTTTCATGTAATACTATGGGAGGCCCATTTCACTTGAAAGAACAATTTAGAGTAGGCCTACTCCCTTTATCCAAGATTCAGGTCGGCTGTGAAAGACTGATCAATCTATTTTAGCCCGATCGGGCTATTATTGATTGATCGGTGGTTCACCCAGACCTGTAGGATATGTGCGCTATAGCATAATTATAGATAAGGCGTTTCATGTATGGGAGGCCTATTTCACTTGAAAGAACAATTTAGAGTAGGCCTACTCCCTTTATCCAAGATTCAAGCTGGCTGTGAAAGACCGATCAGTCTATTTTAGCCTAATCGGTCTATTTTAGCCCGATCGGGCTATTATTGATTGATCGGTGGTTCACCCAGACCTGTAGGATATACGCGCTATAGCATATAGATAAGGCATTTCATGTATGGGGGACCCATTTCACATTTATTATTCATTTACGATCAAGCGCAAATATTTCGCAAAATAACATCTATCATTTGCGCTTCAGTGTAAATCATTTGCGCAAATAAAAATTAATATGCATTGATATCACCCCCCCCCCCCCCCGAATTAATTTTAAATGGCACAGACCCACCATATGAGGGAAGCAAGTTACCCCCCCCCAGTAACCCCAATATCTCTTTTATGACCATGGAAATGGTAGAGATATGTGCAGGATATATCTCTTTTATAAAATATACTAGATCTCTGGGATGGAGACACAAATTCTTGGGGACAGGGATGCTGATAATATGAAAATTGTGGTTTTTCCCCAATTTCAAGTCAATAAGTACACCATATGAGGGAAGCGAGTCCCCAGTAACCCCGAATAACATATTTATGGCCATGGAAATGGTATATATCTGTGTAGGAGATGTCCCTTTAATAAAATATACTAGAGCTCTGGGAGTGAGGCACCAATTCTTGGGACACCAGGGACAGAGATGCTGATATATGCATATGGAAATGTTTTTTCTTCAATGTTTCAGTATTATATAGGGCTACTACTATGGGTCCATGATAATATACAGTGGAGCGGATGGAACCGATTTCAGAAAGTTTAGTCCATCGGGACCACACACAAGCTTGTAATACATCATTTTGAAGGTTATGACATTTCGCACTGGGTAGGACCCGGTGTGAAATATACAGATGGTGCAAAAGATGATTTTTGGTTGATTAAGTGCCAAAATTCAACAAAAATCCCTGTTTTTGTAAAATTCGGCAAAATGAGAAATAAAAGTATAGAAACGCGAACATTTTGCGCTAAAATATTGTAGTCTACATACCTGTAGATATTTACTATGATAGTGGTACGATTTCTCTGATATAACGAAGATTTTTTTTAGATTTATTGTAAAAATAGACAAAACAGTGCAATTTTTCATTTTTTTTTGCCTCACTTAATGGGCGATAGATCAATATTGTTTTGACCAAGGATATCGTATATAGTCTAGAAAAGTGCGGATATATAAATCGCATACGACAGTATGCTGAATATGTCATCATATTTAAAACGTGATGTGTTATGTAAGATTATTTCACCCCTCACCCCAAAATTCAGCAAAAAGTCACCGTTTTAGGGAAATTCGGCACAAATGAATACACAAGCACATGTCTTTGGGATATGTTCGTGCTACGATATAGCAGGTTACACACTTACAAATATAAAGTAATGAAATGCCATGATTGCGGTGATAGATGTAAAACTTTCTTAAATTTACGTGGAAAATAGACAAAAAATCATTCCTTTTCAGTTGTTTCGCCCCTCTTAATAGGCGTTTATTCAGTATTGCATTGAATGGAGATCCCGTATATAATATAGAAACTTGTGGAAATATATACTGCATATGTTTGTAGGATAAGGATGTCATTTTTTGCCATATATGATATGTGGTGGTAGATTGTGTCACCTCCACCCCAAAATTCAGAAGAAACAAAATCAGTTTTAGAAATTTCGTTATGGCAGAATACACAGCGTAAAACTGGTATAAACTGTAGAAACCGAAAGGGCATGTCACGTGAGATTTAATTGCGCAGCTGACTTCACTGTTTGTTCAATTAAATTGAGCATATTATAACATGTGTATCAGTTGTCAGGACGCAGGAATAACAAGAGCTACGCTGGGCGTGCAAAATATGCCCTCTCTTGGGTCGGCGGAAACGGGTAAAAAAGGGGCATGACTCTGGTAAAAATTGCGGACGGAACTCAAATTTGAATTTGACCTGTGTTTTGGTGGGAGAAAGTAATATACCAAATTATCATTGAATCCAATAAGCTCTAGTAAAGTTATCATCCGGACAACAAATTTCAGGGATTTTCTAAGTCAAATTACGTCAAATAAGGGGCATAACTCAGGTGAAAATTGGCGGACTTCAAACGGGCGTATAAAAACTGTACAAGCATTAATAGTCAGATATTAAATAAATTTATTTATTACTTTTACTATCTGTAATTAATCTTTTCAAAGTCTTTCACCCAACACAACTTTCTATTAATGATTAACTTTAAATAGTCGAAGACAATGTCATTCCATCCAGTCAGCCTTGTGTGACGTCACGTATAGGTCACCACCAATGATTATTTTGATGACCATGCCGAAATCGACAATCAAATCGTGCCTGCGAAATTGACATGAACATGGTGTAACTTGCAACTAGTTCAGTCGGCTCATTTCCTTGGATGTGATGTCTTTGAATTGGGGTCAAAGAAAAATGCCGTTTGATGAATTGTTATCAAAAACGGGGCGTGGATATGTCGTCATGCACGTGGCTACAACAAACTTTCAAACTATTTGTTGTGGAATAGCCTAGAATACATGGGTAAGTTAATGCATTGCATCGTCGATACAATACAATACATTACAATAAATACACTGAGGCCCCGTACCACAGCCTCTGCAGGACATGTGCCTGTATTCGATCACAAGTCCGCCCATACCTACCTATATACTTACCCAAACGTATACTTATGTATATATACTGTGTACTGGCATATTACTACGGTTGTTGCTTGCTTCTAATTCTAAGTATTATATAACACATATAACATATTCTGGTATAATTATTACAATAATCGGAATCGGCCGATTGTGATCTCAAATAATCGGCGCAAGGCTCTATTTGACAATCGGCTCATCTCTAAAATCTTCCATCAAAACAGGAATATTCACCTATGTCATGGCGTCACAAACCATGGTTAGCAGCAGTGTGTTAGGGCTAAAGTTTCTAAAATGTTCTCTCATGGACGCGGTAAACAAATTTACCGTAGTTTCACATGCTAAGAAGTTTTTGCACGTGTTTCAAGAACACCATACGGGTTTTACGGATAACGTTGTCGTTAAATGTAGTTTGGACTTGGATTCAAAGGAAACGTTGAAAATGAGTGTTTTGTTGGCAATATTTTAAACACTTTTAAAGTGAAAATGGTAGCATATGTTGGTATAGGATATTTTTGATTGAATTGGTATTGAATATTTACTTTTTATTGTACTTTGTGATTTTATATACAAATAAATACTATGCGATTCTATTTTATGCCTCGTGTTTTGCTGATCTCCTTCCAATATCATAATGAAGCTTCCAGCATTCAAATCACACCTGACATGTATATATATATACATGGGAAAGTGTGAACTTTTGGGAGATTTCCAAAAACAAAAAAATTCCGCTCGCCCGCACCTATATTTTTCAGCTTCGTTAGGGGAAACAAAGGTATTTTTTTTTTAGGCCTAAACGTCATAAAGTTCAAATATTTGTGACATATTTTGATTACTTTTGTGATTTTACTGAAAAAATTGTTGAAAACAAATTGAATTTTTCAAATTCTGAGCCATATTGATTTACAATTTTTATATCAGTTACCATAGAAATATATCAGGAACAAAATGCAATTCATTGCGATGTCATATCTCAATTATTTTTCCCACAATCATCATATCAATAGACATAGGGTAAAATCGAGAAATATTTCGACCCTCATGGGCACCATCTTGGATTACATCATATGCGGCCAGGTTGATTTCTTGTTAACATCTGGAATTCTACTCTAGAGGTGTCCAGGTACATAAAATAATCGTTCCGGAGGAGTCCTGTGGGGGGTCCATAGGGGGTGTACCTAGCTGCCCGACTACAAGGCTAATCTGTCTGTTCCTGATTTACCAGAACCTGGACTGATTTCAACCAAATTTGGGGGGTGATTCGGGGTGCCCCAGTGGATGTTATTATAATCATGATAGTTTTTTTTTAATTTAATTTGAACATTTTTGTTTGTTAGTTATGTCCCTGCCCCGCCTTCAATTGACCCAATGACCCTATTTGTACATGGACCCCGCATATCAAATATGAACCCATTCGGCCTGATGGTATTTGAGAAGAAGCTGTTTTACGAATTACTATGGAGGGAAAGAGTTATGGCCCTGGCTTCGCAACTATTTGACTTGGTGATCTCATTTTAACATATCTGAATGTGAGTCATCTGGGGAACATCCACAACAAATATGAACCCATTCGGCCTTATAGTTCTGGAAAAGAAGTCGTTCTAAGAATTACTATGGAAGAATAGAGTTATGGCCCTGGTTTCGCAACTAATTGACCAGGTGACCTCTTTTGAACAAATCTGAATGTGAGTCACCTAGGGAACATCCACACCAAATATGAACCCATTTGGCCTTATAGTTCTGGAAAAGAAGTCGTTCTGAGAATACTATGGAGGAATAGAGTTATAAAATGGCCCTGGTTTCGCAACTAATAAACCTGGTGACCTCATTTGAACAAATCTGAATGGGAGTCACCTAGGGATCAACCACACCAAATATGAACCCATTCAGTTCTATAGTTCTGGAGAAGAAGACGATTCTTGATGGACAGACGGACGAGGAGTGATGACTATAGAGCTCTCAACCGGAGACTTCGTCTCAGGTGAGCTAAAAACTTATCGATGACTCGAAAATTAAGTGGGCCTTAAAAGTCAATACAAAGTCACAATTGCAGTTTAAGTTCATCTCATACCTGTCTATTGAGCGATATTATGCTATGCAGTATGTTATGGCGTTACAGCCCCACTGTTATAATCCGCCTTTAGCGGGCGTATTCTTGCCTCTAAGATTATTGAGATATAACGTCATAGATAATGGCATTAAATCATATGGTAAGTTGGTAACATAGCAATTGTGTGACTTGAATATCTACTGAGAAATAACATCATACGTAATGACATTAAATCTCAAGGGAACCTGCGGAAAAATAAATCACATTTATTGTTTTAATGGTTTAAGTTCTTTCCTTCACAAAAAGGGTTTTCGTGATAAAGAACCCTCTCGATACTTTAGATTATAGAATTAACCTTTAAAATAACAAAAACCTTCGGAATAGCGAACCTACGGAACAGAGAAGAGAACCTTCGGAATAGCGAACCTTTGGAATAGCGAACTTTCGAAATAGCAAACCTTCAGAATAGCAAACGTTCGGAATAGCGAACCTTCGGAATAGCGAACCTTCGGAATAGCTAACCTTCGGAATAGAGACATTTCCCCATTTTAAGTTATCTGACTGATATAGTATTCACTGTCAGACATAAACAAAATAAAATTTTGTAACTAAGGAATTTGGAAATTAAATTCCTGCAAATTTATCACCATGGAAAATCTTGCTGTCTTTAAATTCATTGGATAGCCAGCTGCCGATTAGTTTTATTAATATTTTAATAGTTGACAGATATGCATAGAATAAATCAAATTCTGGTGGTCTGATTGACATTCATTTAGAGAAATCTGCTTTGCTGAATAATAGCTACATTTCTTCTGATCAGATCTTACATGTCTTCACAAATAATGTCATGATTATGGGTGAAATAAAAAAAAATAACGAATAATCGGCCGGGAATGGCAAATCTTGAATGAAAATTGCTTCTCTTACAAGAGTGGGGAAGCCGATCACTCGGAATCATAGTACTTTTATAACTTACACATTACACATGCATGGTACCAAGAATAAATATACCAAACTTTTATTTATTAAATAATCACTTACTACTAAAATGCAGCGCCATGTACATGTATGCATCTCTTGATAGTTAGAGGTATTCATAAATAGGCCTGTAACAGAACGAAAGAGAGAGAGAGAAGTGAGTGAGTCGCACTGAAAGTTGGCAGCACCGGGATAACCCGATAATAATAATAATAATAATGTATAGCATTTTTTTAAAGCGTCTTATCCCATGAGGCCCAAAAGTGCTCAATGATACAACAAATGCAAATGAAATAAATCAAACAATTCATATAAAATTCAGGATGAAGGCTGAGTACATGTATGTTGTATAAAACAATGCAGGACAGATGTGCTTAGCTTTGGTCCCCGTCGTTGCCATAGTGAAGTTTAAACAGATACGTTTTGAGTACTGTTTTGAAAGATTCCAAAGTAGCAAAATTCCTAGGTGTAAGCGGGAGTGAATTCCAAAGGTTTGGGCTGTAGCATTCAAAAGATCCATGACCATAAATAATAAGGTCACGTTTGGGGACAACAAGTAATATTTTATCAGCAGACCTTTTAAAGCCTGGTTTACCAGGTACTAGTACATAGCCTGAAAGAAGGGATTCAATATATACAGGGAGAGGCGATCGACAGTCGAATTTCTTACAACATAATACAGCAATTTTATAGTCAATATGAACTTCAATTGGTAGCCAGTGCAGTTCTTTGAACATTGGTGTCAGGTCAGAAAATTTAGGCTTCTTAAGAATCATACGAGCAGCAATGTTCATCATACGTTGAAGTTTATTATTTTCTGATTTTGGGTTACAATAGTGAATCTTTGAAAGAACAAATAACGAAAAAAGAGTTTTAGCTGCATCAATGGTTATGAATGGCCTGATGTGAGAAATTCTCCTGATATCCAGAAATAGACTTCTGCATAAATTGTTTATGTACACTTCCATTGACAAGAGTACTGTCTAGGTGAATGCCCACATATATGTCACAAGATGATGGCTTTATGTCGGAATCACTTTTATGAATGTAATCCAAAGGAGTGTTCTTAATTCTGTGATCTGTTCCAAATAACATTATCTCGGTTTTGTCATCATTTAAACACAGTTGGTTTGTGCCTATCCAGCTCTTCATGTTAACTAAACAGGCTGTGGTTACATGTAATATTATTGCATTATATATTGCTGCATTTCTGAGATGTTGTTGATTGCCAACTCCGATGGTAAGCTGGGATTATAAATCAGTGTATCGTCGGCATGCATGTGGTATTGTAGATTTCTGTGTGTGATGATTTGCCCTAATAGTTTAGTGTACATAAGATAAAGCACGGGCCCAAGGACAAATCCATGGGGGACACCAAAGGATAGTTCATGCGGTTTGGATTTCACCAATTTGAACAGTCTGGAGTCTGCCTAATAGATATGATTTGAACCATTGGAGAACTTTTCCTGAAATTCCGAATGTTTTTTTAAGGCGTGAAATGATAAGTATCAAAGGCAACAGAGAGGTCGAGAAATGAGGCTGTAGTGACATTGTGATCATCTGCTGTACAAAGAAAGTCGTTGGTGATGCGGACAAGTGCAGTTTCCGTGCTGTGGTGTAGTCGATAAGCTGATTGGAAAGGTTCATTCAAATAATTATCCTCCAGATGTTGTCTGAGTTGATAGAGCACCACACGCTCAAGAAGCTTGGACATAAAAGGAAGGTTAGAAACAGGTCTATAGTTCTTGAGATTGTTCCTATCCATGTTTGGCTTTTTCAGCAATGGTTTACATGTAACCACAGCCTGTTTAAAGCAAGTGGGGACTATACCGTCTTCCATGGACGTATTCACTATCCTCGTAATGAAAGTTAATAGTTGGTCGTTATGCTGTTCAAGAATGAGTGATATATGGTACAGGATCCAAAGAACATGATTTTGATGGCATTGACATGAGAAGTTTGACTGTCTCTGTTGAAACAAGTTCAAACTTAAAGAATTCCTCAATCTCGGCTTCTCGTGCAGATAATTGTTGCATATTAGCACGAATGTTGGTAACTTTGTCTTGAAAAAATGAGGCAAATGTTTCTGGGAGTGTATCCATGGGAATGTCACTAGGTAGAGTAGAACATTTACCTTTGCCCAGCATAGTGTTGGTAATGTTGAACAGTTTCTTGGTTGATTTGCAATTTGCTAATAGTTCACTATAAAAGTCAGATCTTGCATGCTTTATCAAATCGCTCACACAGGTACCGGGTATTCATTTCCTTGAAAATTTCGCGGTGAACAGTTAATTTTTATTTTATCCACATGCGCTCTGCCTTTCTGTGTTCTCGTTTCTTATTCATAATAATAATTCAATTCTGGTGTTTTTTGTCACATATCGCTTGCACTAGGTCTGTACAGGTCTGCATATGGCATTCCAAACAGCCATCTATTATTAATAACTGACATTTGAGAATAAGTATGAGCTAAAGCCGCGCTATTTAGTAGAATTACTTTATAATATACAAACACCAGTTATGAAATTGACAATGTCGCCAATAAATAAGCATTGTTGCGAAATGTATGATCAAAGATAATGTTATCGGCAGCTTTGAATCCTTTGATGTTCTTTCAATTTGTGTCGCTTCACATCTGACAGTTTAATTGAATACATATGGACTAACGTTTCCCGATATGGTATGATTATTAAATGTGTCATAATACAATGCTAAATGAGAAACCTATACACAATGAAACCCAAGCCAAATTTAATAGCCAAGACATCAGGTTTTAATTATATGTAGCTGGATGGATACAAATTTAGTAGCACCGGCCAATTTCATATCAAAACTGAAAGTGAAATTAGAATTTCCAGGAATATAGGTATATGCAATCTATAGGTATACGCAAAATTCCGACCAATGACACGTGGTATCTGATTGATGTCTACACATCAAAGGCCGGATGCCTCTTATTTGACCAACTACATGTATTAAAAAATTTCTATCGAGCGTCCTCATGTCCTATACTTGGAATACTATGAACCGATCTGCCAATGTTATCTACCTCACATGGAACAGGGCTTGACTTTATATAGACACGTGGAAAATGCATCGGCGGAGTGATAAATAATGCCAGGCCTGCTTCATTAATAATATATTGTTCGTAAAATCACCCCAGTATCGCGAACTGCATCATGGGGTAACCATGGTATGCGCTGTGTTGAAGCGGTAACCTTACTGCAGTGTTGGAAGTATTAGCGGGGTGATGCCACGTTAGAGGTGATCAATTACTTTTAAGTATAGCTGTATATCGGTCCTACTAAACAACACAAACTAACACAAACGAAAATAAACGAACACATGTCTAAACAGCAGTGTAGATGGGTGATATTGGGTTTGTGGGTGGAGGTCCATCCTATGTGTATGTGGTATTATTTCCATATTATTGACATATTTTTTGAGTTTAATAGCATTATTTGAATAGAAAGCTACTAAACAATGAACAAAAACGAACATAAGATTGGCCGTATAGCACTACTGCGTTAACAAGGTGTTAATTAACTATGGCTTACTCTTTCACTTTTGGAGAATTGACGAATCTCAATTCCGGTGTAACAGTTTATCTCCCCCCCCCCCTGATCAACTTCCCCCCGGGGGGGAAGTTGACCTAGGTTATCTTCCCCCCCGCCCTGATCATCTCCCCCCCCCCGCCTGAATTTTACATACCTTAACATCTATTGGCGTGATAGTCTCATTTTATCATTCACTATGACTATGTGACTAAGAAAAACTATCATAGGTGACAAGGAAGCATGATTTTTCTGTAAAAGAGACAATAATTATAGTTCGGAAAATTTTCATTGGAATTTACCTAGTTTAACTCCCCCCCCCCCCCCCCCCCCCCACCCCCCTCACAAACATCTATCGCAGAGTAAATTGAAAATTATTTTGCACATTTGTTGATTTTAAACAAGCTTTTGATAGATTGGCTTCAGATTTATAAGGAGTATACATGTATATGTACAAGTGAAATCTAGAGTAAAAATTGGAAACAACATATCGGGAAAGTATAGGAATTGGTCTGGTGTGTTTACATGGTGAGAATGTATGATAAGGTAGTTTTCACCAAATCTGTGAAAGATACTAGTATTCGGATTGCAATGAAACAATTTTCCGATTATTGTTCATTTTGGAAACTAAATATAAACGTACAGAAAACTAAATGATGATATTTGGATGTGATAAATCATCAAGTCCAGTAAAGCGATAAATTGCATGCATGATATCGAAAGCTAATCAATCAATGTTTGGACATAAAGCAAGAACATTTGATATATCAATTTATATTTCATTGATATATCAGTATAGTCACTGGAAGTCGTTCTATTGCCGGTATTGTGATGTTTCTTGACTGATTTGTTATGGTTCCTTATAATTAACGAGAGGCCGATCACGATCGGCAGATGTTAACCCATCCCTTGGCGATAGTAAATTACTATGATCGGAATCATAAATGAGAGTTTTGAAGTTGAACTATAGAGTATAATGTTATGTACTATTATAGACAAATGTACATATTAAAATCAAATTATTGGAATTTATGGGTCACTTGCAATTATATAAGATAATGCGCTGGTACAGGATCTGTAATGCTGCACCACCACAGCCTTGGGATAAATGTGAAAAGGTGACCTGGACATGGAATACTTGGGTTAAGAGAGTCCAATTTAAGTTTACAATGATAAAGTATCAAATTCTAGCAACAACAGCAATCAAGATAAGACACCTTACTGCTGACCCATTAATATCAATTATATAGCAGAGCTGTCAACAAATCACTGACATTGTTTATGTTGAAAATTGCGTTAAATTGGCATCTCTATAACATTTATAATGACCTCATACCATCTGAAGATGTTCTAGTCTACTGTTTATATCATGTGATGTGTATTATTGAAACTTTTTTTTAAATTTGATACCATAGCTTTCTTATCTGCACATTGGCATAAGAGACATCAGAAAATAATATAGCCTTATCAAAATATAGCCTTATCAAAATATCAAATTTGGTGTGGTGACCTGGGGTACCCTTACCAGAGTTAATATAATGGTGTTAGTGAATATTTTTTCGAAAAATTAAATCAGTTAAAAATAGTCGGATCAAACCCATATTCGAACTCGATCTGTATTTTGTGCTGAGAAATTCATATAAAAAATTTGGCTCCGATCAGATAGAAAATATTTCAGTTATCACAGTATGCGTAAAGTGTCTACGGACAGACGGATGGACGGACGGACGGACAGACGGACGACGAGTGGTCAATCCGCACATCCACATTATGTTTACCATACTATTGTATGGGTAAACATAAAAATAATCATTTTCTGGACAAAATTAGCAAGTTAAAGCGTAAATATCAACATATTATCACTGAAAATCAAGCCAGGTGAACGCAATTCCTTTGTTTTTTGTGGCGTATGAAATATCAAACGCATTCTGAAGACGAATACTGAGTATAAAGTATACCCGTGTTATTCTTCTGTAAAATAGCTGGGAAAATATCCCAGTTGGGACAGGTTGGGATTGATAATTTGGAACAGTAGCCTTGTAATCAACACGTGTGATTGTTACGGTTCTATTTCAAGCCAATCATGGCTGTGACGGTTCTATACATGATATTTATTCGAACGATTTCTGCACTTTGGGCCACATATCGTCTTGTGCATCTGACATTTTAAACCAGATAATGACTGTAGCATACATGTATGCCATTTACATAATACGACATGCATATTAATAAATAATACAATAAATACCTAATACAGGCGATTACATGTAAGAGACATTAATTAGCAGACACCAAATATTGAAAGTCCCAAGGGGTATAAATCATAATCATCACACGGTGTAATCAAATCTATGAGGTTCGGAAGTGTGTCCGGTTCCGTGTAGTTGTTCGTCCGTTCCCTGGATGCGTTTTTAACAAAAGTTACGACCCGCCAAGATAGGAAGTAAATATGGATCGATTTCCAAGGTAAATTGATTATTTCCTTATTCTACCAACTAGATGAGGTATTATTTTAACTAATTTGTGAAAAATATATGCACTAGGTATTGGTTTGTTGGTAGAAAAGAGCTTTACAAAATGAAATTCTCATTGAATCTCAAGAAAATCAGGCATGGACATTGAACGAAAACATTATTATTTTAATTCCCCGGTGTTTTTCTTCTAAGTTATAAAATTTGAAAGTAAACTTGCATCTGATGCATGTTATGCCCTATATTTCTTTCTAACATAGCTAACGACATTGTACCGAACTACACGAGGTTGTCCGCAATATATCAACGTCAAACTGATGGAAGAAGATAACAGCCGTACAATGTTCCATTTTAGACGAATCAAACGCCGTTGAGCTGCGATTGAACGAGGTACGTGTTATTTTCGGTATCAGTGGCTACAGAACCTCGGCGTTGTCGTCAACTTCCGCACCCAGCGTTGTCAAATTACATGTCAGAAAACGGGTAAATTATGCATCAAATCTAAATTTTTAGGCCCCAAAGACATAAATGTAGATAATTTCTTACACAACGAAGCCCAAACAAACAAAAGATTGAAGAAAAACACTGGGGAATTAAAATAATAATGTTTTCGTTCAATGTCCATTTCATTTTGTAAAGCTCTTTTCTACTAACAAACCAATACATGTACCTAGTGCATATATTTTTCACAAATTAGTTGAAACAAGTGCACCGCTGGGCGGAGGTAACGCCCCCGACTGTACAATCAGAGAGGATTTTTCTTATTTTTGTGCAAATACTTATTAAATGGCACTTTGTAAAGTTATGTTATTCATGAGTATTTAGTACGAATGTTGTTCTATATTAGCTTAAAATTTGGTCTGGTGCCACAAAAATAGAAGGAAAACTGAATTTTTTAAAAAAAAAACTGAATTTTTTAAGTCGAAAAAGGGTCATAACTCTCACAAAAATTATCCGATTGAACCGAAATTTTACCTTGACCTGTATTGCGATATTGGTAATACACAAAAAAAAGGGTTTTGCAAATAAACAATCCAAAATCAAGTTATCATCTGGAAACCAAAAAAAGTAGCAGAAAACCTTAATTTCAAAAAGGGGCGTAACTCTGGAAAAAAGTGGGCGGACGAAACCACGGCTATGGGGAAATCTTGTCCCCCCGGCTGGTCTATTGGCATACCAAAGATCAACTGAATTGAATTAGCGAAACCAAAGTTATGAGTTGAAACGTTCGTATGCCACAGAAAACTGAATTTTCTAAGTCCAAAAAGGGGCGTAACTCTGGAAAAAATGGGCGGACGAAACTGCAGTTATGGGGAAATCTTGTCCCCCTGGCTGGTCTATTAGCATACCAAAGATCAACTGAATTGAGTTAGCGAAACCAAAGTTATGAGTTGAAACGTTCGTACGGACGGAAGGACGGACGGAAGGACGGACGGACGGAAGGACGGACGGACGGAGGGCTCCACTATATACCCCCAAATCTCCATCGGAGATCGGGGGCATAATAATACCTCATCTAGTTGTTAGAATAAGGAAATAAATCAATTTACCTTGAAATTCGATCCATATTTACTTCCTATCTTGGCGGGTCGTAACTTTTGTCAAAAACGCATCCGGACACACTTCCGAACATCATAGATTTGATTACACGGTGTGATCATGCCTGCCTACGGTATATAAATGGCCAATTTACTCTCAGGAAATTATGACATGTTATATTCATTTAATTAATATTAATTAATTGTTGAAAGATCCAGGTGGGACAATGTTTCGATGCCAGCACCAACATACACGTTGTATTTCTTCCTCAAAAGTCCTGCCTAAGGGACATTTACAGATGTTTGTCGCCCAGACATGAACATATCTTATGAAATCACATTCAACTGAATGATTGACATGTTATGGTCTGGCTGGTGATAGGGGTGGTGGGAGGGGGGGCGCTTGGACAGGGAGCTAGGGGGTGCTTAATTGGTGTCTGACGCCAACTTTGGTCAAATTTTTCTTTTCAACAGTTACAAATTTCATACCTTACACCAGATTGGTTGGAAATTTTACACCAACATGTTGAAATTGTTCTCTTAGTTTGATTTTACAATGAAAGTGTCAATGACACTGTAGCTCACCTTACATAGGGGAATAATTTAATGGTTGACATTAAATGGAGGAATTAGGAAAGGTGCTACTTGAAATGTGGCCGCTGGCGGCCATGTTTTTGGCTGAATGACCCTAAAATGACTTCCCATCTTCATCTCAATGTCAACATCCATCATAATTTTTATGAAGATCAGACAAACAGTACGGCCTGTAGCCCGAGGTAACGGATTCAATTTTGAAATCCAAGATGGCCGCCAGCGGCTATGTTTTTTGGCTGAATGACCCCCAAAATGACTCGTTCCCATCTACATGTCAATATCAACATTCATGACAAGTTTCATAATGATTGGATCAGGGATGTGGTCTGTAGGGTGTGCCAAAGGATTTAGTGATGCAAAAAGTAAATTCTAAAATGGCCACAGGCGGCGATGTATTTTTGCCGAATGACCCCAAAATGACTCGTTCCCATCTACTCTCAGGTGCCAATTAAATGTGATGGCTGAATAAACGTGCTGGCTTACATTTACCCCAAATATTATTAATAGTGTTGGCATCACCTACATTGCACAGTTCTTCCCACTTCTTGATGAAATATGACTAGAATCACAATGGGGATCTTTTGTGAAATGTTATACCGAATTTTGTAAAATCAAATTTTTGAGTGATCGGAAGGGGTGTGGACCCCACGAACAGCATATTTCATTGCTCCAATGGTCAGTTAACATGCTAAATACAAAATAAAGTCACAATTCTCAACCAGTTCCAAACCACAGAAACTTATCTTAAAGATATTAGTAAAAAACGTAAAAATTCCACTGCCGGTCACCATTTTGGTGGCCATCTTGGCCGGGGAGTTCCAATATTTGCATATAAAGGTGGCGTGATGTCTTTGCTTCACAAAAATGTATACATGTATGTGTATACATATGACAGGATGTTCTCACTATAATTGCACTAAGCTGACTTATGGGAAAATGGCAGCCATCTTGGATTACAAAATATGCTCAAAGCGGATTTTAGCGGATTTTGGATATGTTATAGAGGAGGGCTTCCTCTTCAATATGGTATAAAACCCAACTTTAATAGTCCGAATTTATTCTAGGTTGACCGTAAAATTTGAGTTTATCGACCAGACTAATTTAATGAGGTTTGGTGATGATCGGATCAGAGATATGGTCTGTAGGGGCGGAGGAGGGGGGGTTTAAATTTTTTAAAAACTTTTTCAGTTCATTTTAAACTTGGCTCAAAATAAATATGAACCCCAAAATATGAATACCACCTCACGCCCCCCCCCCCCCCCCAAGACTGCTTCTGCTTGTACTTAAGGGACTATAAGATAATAAAACTATTATATATACATGTAAATTAACTATTATATATAATAAACTACACTTGTATATAATATTAGAATATAGTGTAATTTATGGTATTATTATCATTGTGTAGGAACTGTTACATCGGAAGTCGTCCTATCGCCGGTATTGTGATGGTTCTTGACTGATTAGTAACGGTTCCTTTATAATATGATTAAAAATAATCATTTTCAGACAAAATTATGCATAATTATAGATCTTGAATGTATTATACTTTCCTGAATGAACAGAGGTTGTAGAAGTGCTGTTTTGTCAAAACCTGAATCTAGATCACAATTAACTCGGAATTAGCGAGCTGACGCGTAAATATCAACATGTTATCACTGAAATAAAGCCATGTAAACGCAATTCCTTTGTTTTTGTGGCATATAAAATATGAAACACATTCTGAAAGACGAAAACAGAGTAAAAAGTATACTCTGTGTTATTCTTCTGAAAAATAACTGCAAAATATCCAGATAGGGGTTGATAATTTGGAACAGTAGCCTCGTAATCAACACGTGTGCGTGTTACGGTTCAATATCAAGCCAATCATGGCTGTGTCGGTTCTATACATGAGATTTATTCGAACGATTTCTGCACTTTGGGCCGAATATTGTCTTGTGTATCTGACATTTTAAACCAGATAATGACTGTAGCTTATGCGATTTACACAATACAATATGTATATAAAGAAATAATACAATAACTACCTAATACAGGAGAGTAAGTGACATTAATAATGAAAGTCCCGAGGGGTATAATATCATAATCATGCCTGCCTATATAAATGACTAATGGCAATAGAAATCTACTCTCGGGAGATTATCAGATATTATACATGTATATTCATTTAATTAATACAGGGCCATTATTGAAAGATCCAGGTGAGACAATGTTTCGATGCCAACGGCCCAACAACAACATATTTCCTCGAAAGTCCCACCTAAGGGACATTTACATGCCCAGACATGAACATATCTTATGCAATCACGTTCAACTGAATCATTGGTATGTTATTGCGTGACCGGGGGATAGGGGTTGTGGGGAGAGGTGGGGCTTAGAAAGGGAGGGGTGCTTAATCGGTGTCTGCCCCAACTTTGGTCAAATTTTTCAATAGTTACAAATTTCATACCTTACACTAGATTGGTTGAAAATTTCACAGTAACAATATGTTGAAATTATTCTCTTAGTTTGATTTTACAACAATGACTGAGGACAGTCCCTCCTTATATACAAACATACATTGTAATAATAATGTGTTCGTTTAAAGTACAATTGTCCGCCACGCTCATTTAAAATAATACTAACAATATTCAATTCCTATCTAATCATCGGGGCCGACTTCTCTCAGTTTGACTTCGCGTTGGGTCGTCTTCGTATTGGGTCATCTTCTTATGGGGTCGACTTCATAAGTTCATATGGGCCCGACTTCACTTGTACTCTTTTGACCATGGTCACATGATTTTATAAAACTTCCATTGGCTGATTGAGTCTCTTTTAAAGGTTCAGTATTGGTACCGGTACCGTATTTACATTGCAGAATATCCCCGAGGATGCTTGACTACTCATGCCCAAGACAAGTTGCCTTGGGGGTGATCTTGCATGTTTGTGGTGACTACTTGTAAGTCAAAGGCGTGTATCAGGTGTATATACATATGTATCTGAGCACCAAGGTTGTATAATTATTTATTTCAACCTGAGAAAGAAAAGAAAATAAGCTTAAATGCACCAATTGAAGTATTATAACAAAATCGTATCTCGCATGCAAATGGGCGATATATGAAAATGATATGTCAAATAGTAGTGGACGAGATGAAGTCTAGTGAATGATGTCCGAGATAAAGCAGTGAGAAAAGGTAAGCTAAATGCAGAGTATGACAAGAGAATGCAGATGAATGATGTATAGAAATGAAGTTGAGATGCCATATACATGTACAATGTACTACATATTCTAAGTAGATATAGAAGTGAAAATGAGATGTTTAGAAAATAGATAAGAGAATGAGCGATGTTAACATGATCCTTGAAAGATGAATGTTGAGATGAATGAAAGTACGGTACCATGAAACACACGTACATTACTATGTATCATGCAAATGGCCATAATGAGAATACCTATCTCACACATAACTCACACAAGAGTAAATGAAACATGTAACAACGAAGAAATTATGTCCAAATAGCTAACAGAAAACAATAACATATCCGTAGCAAATAACTACAAAATCCAAATGAAAAGACCTGATACCAAACGCTGATTATACTGGCTTTACAGTATACAACGAACAGATCCCATAAAGATTAATACATATACCGCTATACATATAGGGCATACTAATCAATAAGCATTAATAGCACAACTTGCAGATGAAAATAATAAAGTGAACCTATATATCTATGCATAAGCATGCAAATTATAAATTCAGTTTCTCCTAATCTGCCCGATCAACCATTCAATTCAATTCACTCAACTGAAACTAAATAGTTGCTATCCTACATCAACAGCCTCTATTGAACTTTACCACTTGTGATACAGGAGGGTGACCAAATAATTTTTGTTTTCACTTCATCCAATTTTTATTATACTTCCATATTTCAATATGGAAGTATATTGTTATTCAATTTTTTACCAATATTATTTATTATTATACTTAGCAATTTTATAGGGTCCTGCGAATATTCGATATTCGATTCGAGATTCGATTCGAAAATTAAATTAGATTCGAATTCGATTCGAAATTGCCAACTCGAAATTTCGAATATACACTGATGGAAAAGTAGGCTGTTTACTATGGAATCCTATTAGGGCCACTTGCTAATGGCGCTTTCATTGCGCCGAAAGCGACAAAAAGTGCGCCATTAGTAACGCGCCGAAAGCGACAAAATGTGCGATATTAGCGCATGTTTCGGCGTGCCGAAAGCGACAAAATGTGCGCTGTAACGGTGCACATTTTGTCGCTTTCGGCGCGTTACTAATGGCGCACTTTTTGTCGCTTTCGGGGCGCACCGAAAGCGCCATTAGGCAAATATTAGGTCCACTCCCTAATGGCACGCGCCGAAAGCGATAAAAAGTGCGCCATTAGGGTATGTTTCGGCGCGCGCCGAAAGCGACAAAAAGTGCGCCGATCGGCGCACATTTTGTCGCTTTCAGCGCGAAAGCGCCATTAGCAAGTGGCCCTAATAGGATTCCATAGTTTACAGACAGGTACATATGTCGATCTTAGCTGTTTTGTGCCGTTTAATTACAGAAAATGATGTATATATGTACCTTATAATTATCATTGTACATCGCGATTATATATATTAAATATAATTATAGACAGCAATTAGCCACTATAGGACAACTAAATCCGTCTGATTTCTATCTTTGAACATAGTAGCCAAAAGCTCGGAGATCGCCGATGGACCGACGACGCGCGTAAATTATAATAGCTATGGGACTGATCAACCGCTAGCGTTATCCGCGGTCTATCCGTCTCAGATTCCGCGTTATGTAATATAACTCAAAATTTAAACAACACGTGTTCCCGGCATCGAAAACTGCATTTTGGCGGTGTTTTCTTTTGAAGTTTACTTACAATTTCGGAGCGTTCTTTGACACTTGACAAAACGTCATCCGTTATTCATGTTTATTTTAAACATGATAAAGCTGCAGGCTTACACATGTGATGAATGCAACATGGTGTATAAATCGTAAGCATCTGGGACAACGACCCACCTATGGAATCATCTGTCCAAGAAGCATCCAGCACTACATAAACAGGCTACACTGCGACTGTTGTTGCATCTTCAAGTTTATAACAACGGATGATTCCGAATGTTGATTTGCAAATTTGCATGCACATGCAATCTGTACAAATTTTGCGTGATTTTAGTTCCAATAATCCGTTTAGTGGTTATATATTAATCGTCGTGACGGCCGCTTGGTCGTTTTAATCAATTATCAATTGAAGTTAATGGTATTGCAAATGACGGTTCATCCGTAGTTCATGGAACATTTCACAAATCGTCTAATCATTGACAAAACATGCCCAATTGAGAAAACAACATACAGATATGATTCGAATCGATATTCGATTCGATATCCGATTCGATTTCCTGAATTCGATTCGATTCGATCAAAATCTCTAATTCGCAGGACCCTACAATTTTATAACGCTTAAATCTCAGGAAGTATTAGAGATAGAGCGCTGGAATTTGGTATGTTTATAGCCCTATGATAGTTGTAGTGCATCGGGCTATATAGGATTTTGTCCTAACTTGCTTTGTAGAGTTATCTCCCTTTATATGTACAAATAGGGGTTGCAGTATCTCAAAAAGTATGAATGGCAGCGACTCGAAATTTGGACCATAGGTACAACTCAGTATGCCCTATTGGCCGTATTGGGTCCATTACATTACAATTTATGTCCGAGCTTTCTCTACAGAGTTGTCGCACATGATTCGCAAAATTCAATTTAGTTCATATCCTGTGTCCGCCTATAACATGCAAGGTATCCAGATTTGAGGGCTTAGGCCTAACAAAAAAATATGTTTGTTTCCGCTAACGAGCTGAAAAAAATTAGGGTAGGTAGGTAGGCTTAACTTTTTTTTTTTGGTTAACTTGTTTTTTTCAGTATCTTTAAGAATAACTGTATAATACTTGTTAATAACCCAAACTATGCACTTCTAAGCCCCAATCATGTTAACCCAGATGACAGAGAAACTATAAACTCCAATTCAATCTTACATATGCTTTAATATTTACATAACCCGCTGGACAAAACAAGTGTCCATTGGCACCGCGGTGTATTTGCCGTTCGGCCGCGGTGTCAGAGTTTGTAACTGCAGTTGAGCACCGCGGCCGAACGGCAAGTACACCGTGGCCCAACAGCAAGTACACTGCGGCCGAAAGGCAACTACACCGCAGCCGAACGGCATGTACACCGTGGTTAGATTTCTGGTTAGTATCGTCTTTTTTCAGTTTAATGAACGTACACTGCGGCAATTACACCATGGCCGAACGGCAAGTACACCGCGGCCCAACTGTAGTTAGCCGGTGGAGCCGCGGTGTAGTTGCATTTCAGCCACGGTGGCAACGCTAACTGCACCGCGGTTAGGTGGACACTGGTTTTGTCAAGCAGGGTATATACTAGTCTATATACTAATATAGTCTTTGATAATCCTAATATTTCCCATATGGTCTGGCAACAACTGGAGTCAGTCCAGCACCACTGCACTGTTCACATATTGGAGTGACCCGTCTTGTACCGATCTCTTAATAATGGCTTCAGAACACCACCTTCTCCTCCGCATTCAGTGAAGGATCTAGGTATTTTTTTGAGGACACCTGTTTTTGGGCAATGATATGCCAAAGGCATAACCTGAAGGCCTGAGCGGAGGAAGGTTTGGGAGGGGTGACCCCCCCCCCCCCTGCTGATGGTGGGGGTTCTCATCCTGGAAAATTTGAGAAAATCCATTGCATTTAGAGCTAATCTAGGGCAGAGTCAGTATTTGGAATTTTACTGAGAGGTTAATTTGATCAAGTTTCTCAAGCATAACTTTGGAAATTGTTCATACCCCTTTAAAAAAAAAAAGGGGGGGGGTATACTGTTTTGCACCTGTCCGTCCGTCCGATGTCTGTTCATGTCATAACTTGAACAGTAGTACTCGGATCTCAATGAAATTAGGTATGGATGTTCACTACTATGAGGACATTAAATAGAGGGTTCCATTGTTTTGTTCGGATTTTCCATTCTAGAGTGTTTCATCTGTTGGCTTTTTGGTCTGTCTGGGGTATGTTCATGTCGTAACTTCAACAGTTGTGCTGGGATCTCAATGAAACTTGGTATGGATGTTCACTACTATGAGGACATTAAAAAGAGTGTTCCATCGTTTTGTTCGAATTTTCCATTCTAGACTTATACATCTTTGTTTATCTGGAAATATTGGCTTTTTGGTCCGTCTGGTGTCTGTTCATGTCGTAACTTCAACAGTTGTACTAGGATCTCAATGAAATTTGGTATGGATGTTCACTACTATGAGGAGTATTCTATTGTTCTGTTCCGCTTTTCCATTCTAGAGTTATTCATCTTTGTTTATCTGGAAATGTTGGCTGTTTGGTACATCCGACGTCTGTTCTGAGGTCATAACTTGAACAGTAATGCTCGGATCTCAATGAAATTTTGTATCGATGTTCACCACTATGAGGACATTTAATGGCACATTCAACTGTTTTGTTTTTGTCTTTTGTTTTATAGTTATTCATCTTTGTTTACATGAAAATGCTGATTTTTTGGGTCCATCTGTCTGAGTATAGCAATCATAAGTTATAGATATGCCCACATCAGGCGGTATGCGCTAAGAGGGTATGCACCGGACGACATTCGATCTCTTGTTTTATATGTATGGATTGGAAATGCTTATAAGATATTGTCAGATATCTTTTGGTTCAATGGACTATGATTATCCTGCTTGACATGAGACTTACCATTATCACTCTAATTCATATAATAGGCTATTTTATAAAATTCAAGTGAGACACATACATAATATACTACATGTAGTACAGAAACAATGTCTATTAAGTCAGTGATTAAGTTAGTAATTACTATTTATAGTACTAATCTCTATGTTAATTTTTCATTTGGTATTATGATATCCCACCGGATAACCAGGTTGATTTGATCAAATTGTTAATGTTCCTGTACTGTATTTGATTGAAATACTGAAGTCTGAAGGCTGAATGATAACAAATCTGAACTCAAACTATTTGAAGTTTTCACAGATGAAAGCTAGATAAAGCCAAACATATTTTACAGTATGTTATGATTCCAACTTTTAAATCTTTTTGTAAACTTAAATTTCTTATGGCAATATATATAAATATATTAATGTTTTGCATCTTGTTATGATATGAATTGGGACCTTTTTTTGGTTTTTGGTCAATTTTTTATTTTTTTTGCAATGGCAATAAAAAGTTTAGGGTCGGGGGTTTAAAATAGGGTCGGTCGGGTTAGCGGAAACAAACGTCTTTTTTTTTAGGCCTTATATGCAGTTACTCGTTAGCAACTTTCTACGAAAAAAAGTTTTGAACAGGGACAGACTTATATTTTTGGGGTTTGGGTGGGGGCAAAATTTTCCCAATGTTTTTTTTCCGATGATTTCAACTATTTTTATTGTCATGTATCTATAGCACGTACTAATGATCCTCCTGAAAGAATTTTGTAAATCGGTTGAGAAATGTCCAAGTTACAGACCATCGAATATTAAATAATTTGGCTAATGAAGGAGCATGGGAGAGGATGAACCATAACCGGAGAGGCGACGAAACCATGCTGGGTGGTGATATCAGGTCGGGGAGACCAGGCCGAGGGTGGTGAGACCAGGCTGGCCGGTGGAGGATGTAAACGTCAGATTTAGCAACAACAACAACAAAAAAACAAGTCCAGCGGTATAATATTTTTACTGCATTTTCCGAATTGGAAGAATGTTTCGGACGGAATGTACCATTTATAAGTTTTTTGTCCCAACCGTTACCGATCTACGGCATGGACAAGAAAATTAACTATTTTTGGACCCAAATCCAACGGGCTAATTAATGAGCAAGGTTAATGCAGGAGCAGGTACTGCGGTATCCCGTAGGTAGGCCCCCAAAGTTTGATAGCTTTACTGTAACAGTAAACAGCCAAACAGCGAGCAAGCTTCCGGTGGGTTTAGACTTTTTGCAAATTCCAACGAAAATCAAAGGGGGAAAATTTTTCTAAAAATCAAACATCCAGATAAAAAAAACTTGAATAGTGCATATGATAGATAGTATCCAAGCGCAACTTATTAGTGTCTGCTTAATTCCCGCTAAAGTCGAAGGTTTACTGGTGGCGAGGCTTTATAATGTAAATAACTATAGTTAAGTGCTTCATCACTAAGCTATTTTTCTCGCCAAATCCGACTGTGAAGGAGCGAGGTAATGCAGGAGCAGGTACGTCGATATACTATTGGTAATATCCCAAAGTTTGACCGCTCTACTTACAAAGCAAACGAACCAACGGAGAGCTCGTGTTCCGGTGGGTACATATTGGCAAATTCCAACAGAAACCAAAAGTTGAAAAATACTTTAAAAAATCAAATATGGAGATATAATTTTGCTGACCAGTTTTGGGCGTCTAAGGCGGAACGTGGGGGAAAGAGAGATCGCCCGTGGTTTACTCAACGTCGACACGGCCTCGAGGGCGAAGTGAAAGAGAAAGAGAACGACAAGGGTGTGATAAGGGTATCAACGCCCAACTCTGGTGCGTTTTCTCAAGTTTCAGAGCAAAGAACTCACTCGTGGCGACGGTATTTAGTGTAATAGATACATCCTAGACGTTTGACAGAGAACGCGCATCAGTGTGGGTCAAGGCTTTTGGCAAATTCAAGTAAAACTCGCAAAGAAAAAAAAATGGAGAAATCGTGAATCGAGATAAAACAAATTGGATGTGGTGGGTACTATACACCTGCAAATTTGGTAAAAATTTTAACTTTTCAAATGAATGCGCAATCAATTAATCAGGATTAAGTGCCCGATATTACATGCATTCACTTATGTAGGAAAATACCCCGGATGACTGTATACACTAGGAAATTTAATAAGTTCACGTAAAGGGTTAACGATATGGCTATCTCTTTATATAACAAATTTGAAATAGTTTTGTGGGTATAAAACAATAAATAAGAATTGCCGACTCCTATCCGGAAAGACCTCTATCAGCTAATATTGAATTCATTTAGAATATTTTATTATGAAATGAGATGTTTAATTGGGACAAGTTATTGATCTATTTTTAGAACAGACCTCAGTGGTCAATATTAATCGATAGAAGCATTTCTGGACAAGAGTCTTCGACTCATATCTAATATTTTATACCCTGATAACTGTATAATACATTAAGTATAGGGTTATGGCTATGTGTAGATCAGGGTTATGTTTAGATTTAATGTTATGGATCAGGTTTATAAATTGGGTTAGAGTTGTTGATATTGTTAATGTTAGAAAGGTGACGGTGTTATGCAAAGGATTTGATTTTGGGTAAGTTTGTATGTATGACTAGGCTTATCGAAAGACTTATGGTAAGGACAAGGTATGGCTATGGATATGGTTTGCAGGAGGGCAATAATGAATATGTTCAGGGTATTTTATTGGGTTAAGAGTTAAGTCACGGGGCGTCATGTGCCCCGCAAGAATCGGTTCGAAATCTGCAGACGACCCAGCGCGAAATCGCACGTGTCTCGGCGCCCTTCCGGTCACAAATGTCAGGGTCGGCTCCAAACTTGAATTAAACAGCGACAAATGTGAGTTAATGCAGAATATAACACACAATGCATACTCCACAATGATTACTAGTATCGAATCAGTAACTTTTATGGAGTATTATGCGATAAGATTTGTTTATTTTACATGTTTACAAAAGTCATTATTTCCAAGTGCATTTTCAATGGAATATTCCACCAATTTCCACGAGTGATTAACCGCAATTCTGGAAGCTACGCTTGAGTATACTGTTGCTCAATGTTAGATACATCCATTTCCTAGCTGCCAAACCACAATTAAGTTTAGTATTATACTTGTATGCCACAAAAAAATGAATCTTAAAATGACCTGAAAATGTCACGGTTCCCTTACGGTCAACTGTTAGCATTTGGGTTCGCATCGGTTTGATCATGCCCCAGTTCCGAATCTGCACGTATTTAGTTTTCGCATTATTTGACCAGTATTTTCGTGCTCGTTGGAGACTTATCACGCATATTTTATTTCCATATTTACTAGCACCACATATATGATATAACACTATTTATACGGCGATATCTTGTTAAATGCACCTTGCTAGGCGACTTCGAAGCACAAAATATTATTTTATTTAAAAGGATGTCGTTTTTATGTGTAAACAATAGGTGGGAATACATATACACACCTGACATTGATCCGATATGACTCGTGTTGCGTACACGTCGCTAAAATCATAATAGGCCAACTGTCTACATTATATAATGTATCGTCTCAAACTTACACAAGTTTGTTTCTGTTATCTGACCGAATAATGGTTGTTTATGGACACTACATTCAAATTAAAATCATGCTATATGCATTTATTATATAGAGGATCTCCAACAAGTCCTCATGTTATATACTAATTTACAAAACGAGTTCAGCAATATGGACCGAGCCTTTTGGCGAGGTCCATACCTAATTTGCTGGACGATCAGTTTTGTAAATTTGTATATATGTTGGATATTCTATTAATTACATGATCGAAAACTGCATTAAATTACATAAAAAGTGATGATAACAGTGCATAATGCACTCATGAACACAATGGCTTCTGTAGGAATTGAAGTGGTGGGTGATTTGGTCAGGGAATATAGTTGCAATTAATCAACTTAAACATGATAAATTTAAATTAACTCTCGTACACAAATGAGCTACAATGGGAAGTTAATGTTTCATCTTACCTCACACTATTACAATCACAAATGAACGTGTGCGAATGAATATGCATATAGGGCACTTTTTCATGTTAGGCAACATGTTGCGTACCAACATTTACAGAATGGGTTTATTGAACTGATATAGGGGCAATCATGTAATAATTAGTAATATACACGCCTATCTGGATCTACTCGGGCACTCAATATGTAACTCGCAACACCCAGCGCTTTGGGTATGTCATTAGGCAACAGGACTCCGGAGCCTTTCGGGTCTAACTCCTGAAACTCCGAGAAGAAGTTTTCCGAATCTAGTGTGGATGGAGCTCGCACGTTGTAAGATCCATTGATTGTAATGTTGAATAACTGCAACCGACGATCGAAATTGGTCATTAAACCTTCAAACTGTGTAGACGTGACTCATGCCACGTGTGCGCCCGGATGGGGGGAAAATCCGATAAATTGACACCAGCAAGCAACCAGTCCCTCATTCGAAGTCGTCGTTGTACTCTAAAAGTCCACCACTACTTGGGTGTCAGATTTGTCAAGTTAAATGAATTTAAATCCTGCTATGCATGGTGTATGCTTGGACATGTATATGAAGCTACCAAACAGGCATAAACAACCATTATTCGGTCCGATAACAGAAACAAACTTGTGTAAGTTTGAGACGATACATTATATAATGTAGACAGTAGGCCTATTGTGATTTTAGCGACGTGTACGCAACACGAGTCATATTGGATCAATGCCAGGTGTGTATATGTATTCCCACTTATTGTTTACACATAAAAACGACATCCTTTTAAATAAAATAATAGTTCGTGCTTCGAAGTCGCCTAGCAAGGTGCATTTAACAAGAAATCGCCGTATAAATAGTGTTATATGTGGTGCTAGTCATTACTAGTAAATATGGAAATAAAATATGCGTGATAAGTCTCCAACGAGCACGAAAATACTGGTCAAATAATGCGAAAACTAAATACGTGCAGATTCGGAACTGGGGCATGATCAACCCGATGCGAACCCAGATGCTAACAGTTGACCGGAAGGGAACCGTGACATTTTCGGGTCATTTTAAGATTCATTTTTTGTGGCATACAAGTATAATACTAAACTTACTTGTGGTTTGGGAGCTAGGAAATGTATGTATCTAACATTGAGCAACAGTATACTCAAGCGTAGCTTCCAGAATTGCGGTTAATCACTCGTGGAAATTGGTGGAATATTCCATTGACAATGCACTTGGAAATAATGACTTTTGCAAACATGTAAAATAAACAAATCTTATCGCATAATACTCCATAAAAGCTACTGATTCGATACTAGTAATCATTGTGGAGTAGGCATTGTGTGTTATATTCTGCATTAACTCACCTTTGTCGCTGTTTAATTCAAGTTTGGAGCCGACACTGACATTTGTGACCGGAAGGGCGCCGAGACACGTGCGATTTCGCGCTGGGTCGTCTGCAGATTTTGAACCGATTCTCGCGGGGCACACGACGCCCCGTGTAAGTGCTGTAGATAGGGCTATGGAAACGGTTGTGATTATGGATTGGCTATGACTAAGGTTGTTCTTATCGAAATATTAGGGTTATGAAGCGGTTTATAAGTAAGGGTTGAATAGGGGTGTGTAGAGGATTGAATTATGGATGGGGATGGGAAATTTATATGGAAGTATCAAAATTCTGCAGGCCAGAATTTTAACCCTCTAGTTTTATTTAATATTACAAAAGATAGTCTTTACCGGTATAAAAAAATTATTCCCTCTTACAGATGAGTGGATACAATTAATTGTGTGATTGGTTGTAATCAGGTACTAGCTAAACAGGAATCTGAGTGGCATGGCTTCACTGTCTAGAGGCTTAGAAGTTGGAGAAAACCCTGAGTGATTGCCAGTCAGATTGTCGTGAACAGCAGAACAAGTGCGATAAAGAAATAATGAATTCTAGAATTTAACCTATATAATCAGCATCCAGTAAGTTGATGCCCAACATAAACTTCATAAATTGCATAATCAGAACATTGTATGGGTGTCAACGAACTCTTAATGTCTTATTTTTTTAGATTTTTGCTGATTAAAATGCTTCTACGAAAATAGACAACACTAGCCGATGTGCCTGACTTCGTCCAGGCTATTTATGGATTTATTTGTGATCGCCTCCGCCTGGACAAACTATTGTTTGATCTGTCCAGAAACATGCCTATATGAGCGTATATGAGCTCACGTTTCCGAAGTCCAGCGCTATGAAATTTCACTATAGTTAACTTGACTCATGGCAATGTTGGGCCTGCAAAACGCGTTATTTTTCAAACTAGCTGGTAGTCATGTTCCGGTAATCGGAATCAGCCATCGGCTGATAATAGCCCATCGGATATTAATCGCACCTCGCAGTTGAACATTGGCTTTTACCAATTGTCAAAACAAATAAAAACGTTCTAGTATCTAAGCGCAATATGCACGCTTTAATAAACGTACATGTATGCAATACAACCGAAGTATTGAATGTAAAATGCACTTGTAACAGCCTCAAAAGAAGCCATTGGCATCATCCAAACAGTGTGATATGATTATATATTATAAGCATGGCAATACACATGCCCGACATCCCATGTAATATGAAATTATTGGTTGAATCGCGTTGATACGAAATAAATTCAAAGAAAGCTTTAAACTGCTGACCTCATTACAGTGTAGCTTCCTGTTGAGCACGTGCCATGTGACGTCACATGCCATGTCAATAATTTGAAGCACACACTGAATGAATTAGTACAGTCGCTATCAGAACTGTCTTCAATAACAACCAACGTGAGGAGGGGAACAATTAGCTTTTTCGTCTGTACAGTGTATGCTATGAAATACGCTTAGCGCCACATTGAACTTGGAGGTGGTCTCGCGAAAAAAATTGTGTAGGCGGAACTATTAGTATAGAAGCTTCCCAGTTTGTTAAAAGACAAAAGGTGTGACCAATGGGAACTTGGGAAATCTCAAACAAATATGACAGCAATTATTATCCATCAATCTAAATTTAATTAATAATCATCGCCATTCCATACATTGTCGCAACTTACAAGTATTCAATCCAGACTTTTACACCGCGTGCAGGTGTTCCACACACGGCCATAACGTTAAAACAACTACCGGTATACATGTACATCAAGGCAGCGCACAACTGACATTGGTGGAAATACTTTCGCAACAGTGGTCAGTGGTATATATTTTGTTTATGTATTTGGCTTTGAAACTATACCGTGATAGGAGTGCAATGAGTGTACATGTATATAGGTCCATTATGGGACCAAACGCACAGTATATACAAACATCGGAATCGGAAATGGGCCGATTGTGTCTCCAGTTATCGGAAATCGGTCCGATGGTCTTTTTCATTATCGGAACATCACTACTAGCCAGAATTACTTTACATTGATTAGTTGGATTAATACTAATTTCAAAAGCCATGCATGACACCAAAACCAGACAGGCAAATTGGGGGACTATATTATTCATCGCAATACTGAGCGCGCAATACTATCGTATACAGTTGTAAATGTATCCATTTTTAAGCTTCTTTTAAGGATATTGTTTTGTTAAAAAGGCATAAAGCTCTAGTTTTACTCATGTGATATACAAGATCTTCAACTCGTTACTCTGAGGTGCCAAATAAACGTGATGGCTGAAAAACGTGCTGGCTTACATTTACCTCTAAAATTATTAATAGTGCTGGCATTTTCACTATATATATCATGACCAAATAATAGTGATGGCCAGAATATTCTTCCAAAATTAATAAGCGTGCCAGCACGTTTATTTGGCACCCAAGAGTATGTTGGGATATAAGATATCATATTATCAAACTCGTTTCATAAAATCTTCTATCAAAACATAACTCGTTGGAGATCCTCTATATATCTGTGGAACTTAAATACATAGATGGCCTTCATTATAGGTTATAATTTAGAAATAAAAGTTTCCCCAAGAATATACTAATACCGGTAGTATAGGATAATGATCATATGAATGCATTATTATCCACAAAACACACTTTGTGTGAGCCGAGCGTTTGTTTATATACAGCATGTAAATAGTGAGTGATAAGCAAAACACTCAACACCGTGGTGATTGTTTAGGAGAGTGATAATATATAAGATAATAAACGGTCGGGGATGCCAGAATGGTGGCAGGCGGGTCACCGGAAAAATAGGTCCATTTTTTGTTGGCCTATTATAAACAACAATTCCACATGTTCTTGCAAGAATACTAAGATAATTGTCTCACGAATGCCACTTTGAGAACCCGATATTCTGATATTTTATTTGCACCGGCAGCCGTTGAGGACTCCACTATCGAGCCTTCAATTTTCCCCAAAAAAACATGCAGACCCGAATATTGAAGCATAGTACTCGTGCAGGGTAAACAAAATTCATAAACTTAATAAATGTATATATGTATACATGTATGTTTACTTGGCACACAAGAGTACCGCGCAAGACAACTGCAGTCATTACGTGTGCTACCTCAGGTCACTGTGATAATGACGTGCGCTACCGCGGCATGGTACTTAGCAGTTCCAATACCACAACTGACCTTCTAACTGTGATGTTGCACCGGGTAATACTGCATGTCAACCTCGTTAAAAGAGGGTCGATTAATTAGCTGTAGCTGTAGACAAAAGTGGTAATAATAGTAACAAGAGGTGTGCACTCGAGTGCTAGCATACCCCCACCGTGGCAAATTCAACACGCATTATCCGTAAACCCAACGAAAAAGATTTTTAACTTTAAAGAAAAATTGAGACTAATAATATCGATATGGTGTCACAAGAAGCCTGTACAGAAAAAATTATTCAAATTGGTTCATATTTGTTAAAGTTATTAAGTCGGACAGAATTTTCTAAGTCAAAATAAGTCGAAAATGAAGTGTAATATTACGAAAAACAGTCTGAGCCAATCCCTAGCCACATCATGTAGAGTGGGTATTGTGAGCAGCATGTATACCAAAAATTATTGAAATCGGTTCATATTTGTTAAAGTTATTAAGTCGGACAGAATTTTCTAAGTCAAAATAAGTCGAAAATGAGGCATAACTTTAAAAAAAAAAACCAACCACAATTAGCATCATGCGGAGAGGCAGTCCTAAGGAGATTGCACACAAAAAATTATTGAAATCGGTATTGGAATAGTATTTTTTTGGTGTGACCCTAAATAATTTTCTGGATATCGCAAAATCCACGTTTTTCCGATGTCAGATACATGTAGCAGACAGCTGGGATCCCAAGGGTTAAACACACCATAGAACTGAGTCGGACATGTTATGACAACGGTAATATGAGACTAATTACGATAATACACTGTACATGTATTAAGTCATTACTATTAGTCTATAACGTTGTTACATCAAGGGCTCAGCTGGTCGGCATCTTTGATCTTCCGGACATGTACCGTTTTCATGACAGTATAACTAACATCGCATGTACTAGTAGCATGAATGCTCATGCTGCTGGTACTAGTATGTGTCAATTTTGGTGTCCATGCAAACTGGAAAATCGGGGTAACTTGTTACAGGATGCAAGCCTTGACCAAGTTGGACTTGAACCATGAGTTGCGGAGGGTCCCAGTGAACACAAAATTGAAAAGACCACAGGTTACTTAATTAGATGCTTAATAGCGACTTGATATTATAGGCAACTACTTGCAGATTACTTGATGCAAACCGATCTTGTCAATTGCAAGTATCATATCTCTTTGGCAAGTTGTGCACACATACAGTATGCCAGTACAATGAGTACATGTATACAGTTTACCTACAGTCTGTAAAGTGCTTAAAAGAGGGAGGTAAAGTGGTAACATTTGAATGGGGAATTCAGTGTTAATTTTTTAGAAAAGATTGATCAAACCTTACAAATCGCAGGTGACCATATCATACCTTTTTGGAAAGTTTGAAGACTTATCTAGTAACAACGCAAAGCGGAATTTTGATTTTCATCCCATGTTGGATATTATTGAACATTATTAAAAAGTAGGTCACCATTGTTTATAATATTTCCATCAAATGTCACAAAACAAAACATAAAATGAAAAATCTACTTTGTATTGTCACTAATGACTATAGAACTATGCTCAAACATTCCAACGAGACATGAAGTATTATTCTACGGTTTGTAAACTAAATATTGAGTAATCTTGCCTTGAAAATTAACACTGAATTCCCCATTTAAATGTTGCCACTATACCGCCCTCGTAAAACATAATGGTTGGTAATATATTTCACTGAATATGCAATAATTATGCTTACTCTTAATACCATCGCCCAATATTTGATTAGTTTATTGGGAAGTTTTGGGGGTTGCAATGGGGAAAAAATAATGTAGTAAAAAAAAAAAATTGTCAACCGATCCTATTTTTTTCTTGGATGTTACTGAACAATAGTCTTAACAGCCGTCGGGCCTATTAGCGGCCCTGGACTGCGTCTAGTGGGCTGTTAATAAATCATAACACCCTCCAAAATCATTTTAATATTGGTATATTGTAGGGACCGACGAATCGGCAATTTCAACATCGAATCGAATCACGATAATGATTCGAAATTGAATCGAATCTCGAATCAAATCTTTTTCAAACACTTTAGTAGATTGGCGGTACCGATCAGTGGGGGGTACGAGCAAAAATGGGGGCAATTGTCCATGGATTGTATAACGTCAGTGAGATAACTCAGATTACGAAGGAGGTTCCGACATTAAACTTAATTTCTATGACATGATATGAACAATATTTAATCAGGGTTTTTAAACAGTTTAATATATGAGAATGGCACGCCATCATTTCATATTTTTGACACTGCCACTATGCGTGAAAGTAAGCAGTTTGGAACTTTGTAGTCAATGGAGTCTGGGTAACACAATATAGGTTTATCTGGTATAAGAATATCAAATATCGATATACAAATATGTCTCACAAGAAATTCAATCGCTTCTGCAGCCGGGCAAAATCGCCACATTGCTGGTTTTATGTGGTGGAGGAAACCTGTGTGCGCTGCGATTATGGTACAACCGTGATGAACACGCGAACCACCACAGACATACCAGCATGTCGCACGAGTAACCCACCGACCTGCCACGAGTAACCCTCTCTGGGACTGGGAGGCCAATATATATATGAGCAGTGGGCTATTGGACAACTTACCCTGTACACATTGGACAACGAAGTTCCCAGTTGGTCGCGGAAGGAGCCTCAATTTAAGTATTGAGGATATAATTAATGTTTTGTATATATAATGCAGTCTATTCCCGGCGATAAAGGACTTGTATACAACGATTCGAAATATCCCGAATCACACGACCGCTTTCGAATCGAATCGAATAGGAACGTAAGATTCGAAATCGAATCGAAGCTTCGTCGGTCCCTAGTATAGTGTTGACGAATCATGCACGACAGATGCTAACCCATGGCAACAACTAAATTTTAACTTTGTCAAGTTGAGCTAAAAATGGGGTATCTTGAACTATCTTCCCCAGGGGGGAGGGGTTGAGATAAAACATTAAACTGTAATTAAACTAAAGTAAGTGTAACTGTTACACCAGCGTATCATGCTGTATGGTATCAGTATCAACACAAGAAATATGAACCTGAACTGGCGAAGAGTGGAATGATTATTCACAAGCCCTCTTAATTCAGATTGTTTGGCTTCGGCAATTCTGTCTGTCTGTCTCTGTAGTTGTTACGTCCTAGTGTCCAAAGCTGGCTTTTACAGGACGTAAGATTCGAAATCGAAAGCTGGCTTTTACAGGAGTTGCTACAGCAACTCTTTGTCTTGACCCAGTTTGCTTCAGTAAATCATCATCATCATAGCTTCGCCTTCGGCATTGCTGATAGCTGTAGACTAGACAATTTTATGAAGGATGATTCATGAATCATGTTGGAATTGTTGACAACAAAATCCTAAATGTGGGTCCACTAGTTCTAACACATGCAGCTTGTGCAAATATCATTATTCCAAATAGTTCCAATTTCTAATTTAGTGGAAAGATGGGTTGAACACAATGAATGAATGATACTAATCGTGATACAGTCGCATGAATCGATAAACACTAGTAGTAGTCTAAAGTAAACAGCCCACACTGCCTGCCACAGAAATAAAAACGAATTTGGATTAGGCCTACTCCGAAAATGGTAGCCAGTGCACAACTAAAAGGCCACTGTCTTGAGGTCGAGGATGAATATATTATCCAAACAATATATAATATCAATGTAAAACATAAATTATTATGTGCGAATATTGAATGAAACCTACATTTTGTTGCTTTGGTTATATTTTAGAACCATAATCTTCGATGACCTCCACTGAGAAACTTCCGGTCCAAGTCCATTTTACAATTGAGGGGGGTGACAGCTTATCGACTGTTCGACCAGTACACCTGTGTGCCCGTTTCAAGCAATTCTGGTTTTAAGAATAGGTACATGTCGTTGCTGGTAGTTTATTAAAACGTTTGTAACAAAACCTAATGTATCTCCGATTGATTCTGAGTACCGCGTTTTAAACTTAATTTCGGCGATCTCTCTGTTCCATATATGGCAATCTGGTTATATGGGTTTCACGTGACCAGAACCAATAAATCAAGTTCATTCATCATGACAATCGGCAAACCTCGGTGATTTCCGTACGCAAATTTCTGCAAGAACGATAATCCGAGAAGTTGCATGCTTAGACTTTTGGTCTGTGGTGCATGCTCGCCGAGAAATGTGTACGAAAACCCGCAAGCCTTCGTGAGTGTACACCAATGAAGTTCGACCTCCACCTGGCAGCTGTACATACATAGTTAGGGGACACACTAATAGTTGTAGTCCGAGCCCGAGCCCAGTAAAATGTGTAGTTGGGATTTTCAATTTCGTTTATTGTCGTTAATATAATTCCAATAGTGATGAATTTTGGTTTGTGGTAAGTTATGCTAATTACAAATAAAAAAAACTAAAAAGATAATTTGTAAGTCTTATATTTCAACTTTTATCGACATTTTTCGTTCTCCAGCACACTAAAACAGTTGTAGTTGGAATCAGCCGAGCCGGTGTTCTAAAATATAAGTATGGTTGTAAAATAAGTATGGTTTTTGGCTTAGGCATGCGCATAGGACACAAAACATCTAATGCGCGAGTATTGCGCATGCGCGCGTTGTGACCTTCACTGTGAGGTCTGTATAAACCGACTGTCAATCATTTTGTCTCTTTTATCGAGTTGAACTGAGCAATAACAATCAGACTTCTCGGATTGTGTGAGCTACAGACGACAATTACATGCATCCCAAACTTGAAAATCGCTTTCAACTTCTAGGCAAACAATGACGTTTACTACGGTTTAGTCTGTAGGATTGTTTCAGTGCAGGAATCAATTATATTAACTTATACTTATAGGCGCTCTAGTCATCACTAAACGAGTTTGAGAACTCATATTTATTAAATTAATTATGACTATGACCAGGGGCGCCGGAAGCATCCAAGGGCAGGGGGGGGGGGGGGGCAGAGCCTACAAAAAGGGCACTTTTCCGCAAACTCGGGAAAATAACCATAAATTCATTGTGGCAAAAATCCCTATTTTAATGGTATTTGTCGGTTTTTATGGCCGTTTTGTGATAAAATTGACAAAAAATTTATATTCCTTGTGAAATTGGTGGTATTTGGACCAAAAAAGTCACATTTTGCAATAAAAAGACGAGATTAAACACACAAAAAGCATTTTCTGTCTCCAGAAAAAGGGCAAGTCCTGCCCCCGCTCGCCCCGGCCCCTTGGTCAAGGGCAGGGGGTCAGCCGCCCCCTCTCCCCCCCTCGATCTTCCGGCGCCCCTGACTATGACTCGTATGAGTATGAGATATAAATAAATTTCGAATTCAACTTCAAGTCACTAAATTGACAAATTAGAAAGTAATTTTGTCAAATCAATTTTGATTCCAATGTATTAGAACTAAATTATAAGTTAATATTATAGCGCCCGCTCTCCCGCGGCGAAGCCGCGGAAGCGAAGCGACCTAGGGTATACGTATGCGAATATGAGATATACTAATCGACTTTTTCAGCCACTCTAAAAGTAGATTAAATTACCTAAAGTAGAATAATTTAT
The DNA here is from genome assembly GCA_032622095.1 of Siphonodentalium dalli. Lineage (NCBI taxonomy): Eukaryota > Metazoa > Mollusca > Scaphopoda > Gadilida > Siphonodentaliidae > Siphonodentalium > Siphonodentalium dalli. Next base: position 121,208,293 of record CP136065.1, on the reverse strand, counting down.
TCATAATTCAAAGGTCAGCGGAGTCCAAAAATGATTGTTGGCGACGGCCGCCATTTTGTTTTGATTAATGCCACCTCGAAATGTGTAATTGGGCAAAATGCTCCAGGGCAAAAATTTAAAACTTTGATCTAGCAACTGTTAGCTATACTTCATCATATGTAGGAACATCATGCTCCTAAAGCCAAATATATTTTCAAAAAGTGAATGTAAATTGAACAAAAGCTCTGGTTAACATAAAAGTTAAATTGCATGAAAAAGTTTTGTTTACATATTTCATAAAATTATTAAAAAATATTTACCCCGAAAGAGGAATCTAGCAACCTTGCTGGCCGTTTACATATTATCTTCAATTTTCTAACGGTATTTCCACCTAAAAGATTGATGAAATATTCTCAAAGTTCAAGGCCGACAAACGGAAACTTTAAGTTCCGATTGAAAGATCGCAGAGTCATTTTAAGATTGCTTCTTGGGAAACCAGTACAGGCGTCATGACATCAAGACGTACATCGTGACGTCACTACCTACACCGGCGCGCAAAATTCCAGACAGGACTGCGTCGATGGCCAGACAGCTGAGACTCGTATTACATGGCAGGCTAAATATCCACATTTACGTTATATGTGATTATTTACATACATTGTATATATCATTTACTTGTGTCCCATTATAAGGGTGGATACACACATGCATGTAATTTCCAATAATTGACAACATATATCACCTGCGCGCGAGCGGTTCATTGTTAACAGGCCAGACAAGTGAGTAGTGCTAAGCGAAGTCAAATTGTCTTCTATCAGTACATTTAAGGCCAGTGCAAAACATGTCTTCTCTTACGGATGCGGAAATTAGTCAAGTCTGTGTGATATCTGGCATTTTATTAATGCACGAACACCAGAAGCCATAGCCTACGTCTGGCATATACAGGCTTGATGTAGAACATTTTCAACCATGATGCTTGTTTGTGTGGGGTCTCGAAAGCTTCAAATCGCTAAGGGACTTAGTTGAATGTATCGGTCGGAATAATCTGGGCAATAATGTACAATATGATATGTTTTACTTAAATAGCTCAGAGTTAGCCACCCCCGCCTGGTAGCTTTCGGGGTCATATATATAGCCCCTGCATGCGTCGGGGAAATCCTAATCCACCACTGCTATAAATAAGAGAGGACTGGTAATTATTTAAATAGAAAGTCTACCACATGGGTTATCACACGAACAATTATTTTAAGTGGCCTGGCGACTCGGTCCAAGATAAAGGCTTATCTACATTCCGACTTAATTATAACTAGAAATCAGTGCGTTCAACACGTAGGCAATGATTGGGTTGTCAGTGGACACATATTACATCGTCTGTATGATCCATGTAAAACGCCAAATACACGATAATTACAGAGATTACATGCATGTGTGTATCCACCCTTAGGGTTTATCATCAAATCCTTCCATACAGATAACAATTCATCCGATAATTCCATGAACAGAAACAAGCGGGCGCAAATTACGTTTACGTACATGATCATATTATAACATAGTAAATAGTTCTGAGTTATATTTAATATCTGAATTGCAAATGGCAGAAATCAGAGAATTTGATTTTGGGCTTGTTTGGTTTCTCTCGCGGAAGCTGTAAATACTTTTTCTTCGTAACATCAGCAAGTTTGGCACCGCCTCGAGACAAACATCTCACTTGCGCTGCATGAACGTTCATATCCCATCAAGAGTCTGAATGAATTGTTATAGCAAACAATGCGAGTTTCCTCATGTTGGACCACGTAGTCCACAGATGTGAACAGTACATTGGAGCGACATATCGTTCAAGCAGAAATGTTTTTACATGAACAGAGCATCTCGGAAACCTCCTAACCAGCATGTTTGCATGCCCTTGCGCATACAGATCTGAATTGACGTGCGATATCATCAGTGAGATCTTCCATTATAATATGACCAAGATACATGTATTTAATTGATGTATATAACTCAATCCTGATTCGTAATATGGCCACCGATAGCCATCTTGGATTTTGCTCTTTGCATGACTAAATCATTTGGCTCACTCTACAGTACAGAGCACATCCCTCAATCAATCGTCATCAGACTTCATTATATTCATGTTCGGGGTGACCAGTAGATGGGAGCTATCAAATGTTTTTGAATTTCATTGGGAAAACATGGCCGCCTGCAGCCATCTTGGATTTAACTTTTTATATATCTCTTCATGTTGACGACTTGACGTCTAGTATAATAGTATTACTATTACTTAGAAATTTCAACATGCACTCCACATTCCTTCTCAGGAGACGGGAGCGATTGCTCTCGCAACCATACACACTCTCAATTTTTAATTTACGGGGTCGCCAATACGACAACGACGACCGCCTGGTCAAACTACACACACGTACCAAGTTTCGTCCCGATCGGTCGAGAATAGTAGATTTGTATAAATGACAGACAGACAGACAGACAGACAGACAACAGAGGTCTTCAAAAAATATATATGAGATGAATGAATTTAAGCCATTAATTAGCGCAAAGTACACTTGTGACTTGTGTGCTCTACGACTGATGCAAACAACATGGTAATTATAATGGAAATTAATAAACGGCTGGAGTCATAAATAAATTTTCATTATAAATACCATGTTATTTTATTCGTTCATAGAGCACACGAGTGTATTTTGCACTAATACATGTCTCAAATTCATCCATTTGTTGCATAAACTCTGTTGATTATAAACTGAGATGGTCACACAAATGGTCGGATTTAGTGTACAGTCCCCCTTTAAGCTATCCATGCCCAGCCAAGCCCGACAGAAAAATCAACCGTCACTCAAAGAGGGCACGTCCTTTCTCTGGGCGGCGACTCTGAGCGATGAATGGGAATGAAAATGACCGCTAACTGGTGTTGAGTTCTTTATATCTATATTATCTCATAATTAGCAGATAATATCTCCCAATTAGGAGACACTAAGTCCTAATTAGGAGATAATAACTCCTAATTAGGAGATAGTATCTCCTAATTAGGAGATACTAAGTCCTAATTAGTATATAATATCTCCTAATTAGGAGATACTAAGTCCTAATTAGGGGATACTATCTCCTACTTAGGAGATACTATCTCATAGTATTTTTTGTAAGGTGGCACTAAAACGCTTCCATACATATTTGACCTTTTTGTATGATTGGCTGCGGACACACGTATCACGGTAGCGATGACATAGTAGGTGCGACAATTTATTACGGTGGAGTTTGGTGACAATTGGTTAATTGGTCGAGTCGACTCATTATGCGGAAACTCAGCGGGCAACATAACCAGCTATGGCACAGAAATATGACGACAGATTGTCACCAAATAAGCACTATAATAAATTGTCACACCTACCATGCCATCGCATTGTGGTACGTGTATCCGCAGCCATTATTTAGATAAAAATCGTTCATGATAATCCCTCTCCAGTCTCCAATACATATGTGCCAACCATACTTATTTGTGACAAAAATCAATACTTATTTTGCAAACGACAACATGTATTGTAAATGTTAGAATCCTTAAAACAATTGTAAAATCGGTACGCATTTCTGCTTCCAGCTGTTCTTTAGTTTGGTAATCTTAAAAGAGGACACCCGTCATCCCCGATAATCCGCTTTCAAGTCATATTATACCCAGTTTTTTGACAACCCGTATACTTATTTGTCAGAAAAATCAATACTTATTTTGCAAACGAAAATAGTTCTTGTTAATGTTAGAAGCATTAAAGCAATTGTACAATCGGTATGCATTTCTGCTTCCAGATGTTCTTTAGTATGATAATCTTAAAAGATGACACCCGTTATCCCCAATAATCCGCTATCCAGTCATACCGAGCTATTTGACAACCATACTTATTTGTCGGAAAAATCAATACTTATTTTGCAAACGAAAATATTTCTTGTTAATGTTAGAAGCATTAAAGCAATTGTACAATCGGTATGCATTTCTGCTTCCAGATGTTCTTTAGTATGATAATCTTAAAAGATGACACCCGTTATCCCCGATAATCCGTTATCCAGTCATACCGAGCTATTTGACAACCACACTTATTTGTCGGAAAAATCAATACTTATTGTACTTACAAATTAAAACAAATGTGGGATCTGCAATATAAGTATGCAATTTCATTCTCATATTTGACCTTTTTGTATGATTATCTAGATAGAAATTGTTCATGATAATCCCTCTGCAGTCTCCAACCATGTCTATATAGCCTACATATGTGCCAACCATACTTATTTGTCAGAAAAATCAATACTTATTTTGCAAACGAAACCATGTCTTGTTAAAGTTAGAAGCCTTAAAACAATTGTGCAATCGGTATGCATGTCTGCTTCCAGATATTCTTTATTATGATAATCTTAAAAGATAACACCCGTTATCCCCCGGCGATATTCCGCTTTCCAGCCATATATACCGAGCTATTTGACAACCATACTTATTTGTCAGAAAAATCAATACTTATTTTACTTACAAATTTAAAAAAAAACCAACGACAAAGTCACGACATTCAGATTTGTAAGCCGTTCCATGTGTTGTTTGTGTGGCATTATATAATAAATGTAGTAAATTGGATTAACACAGAAATCAGATGCAATTTATTTTTGGAATAATCTATTTTGAACTTCGAATAATACACAATGAAGACGAATAAAACACAACTCAAATTACATTCCTGAAATTTGTTCATTTTCCATATACTTTTCAATTTGTCGGGTCTAATTGTGTTTTAGCGTCTCTGTAGGCCTATAGTATATGTGATGTCCCCAGGGTTGTGAATTTCATTTGGAAGGGAAGAAGCACATAATTAAACATAGATGTACAAACTTAATATTTATACATAACGCGCAATTCCCAAAGTATTTTGTGTGATGTGATAATAAGATTCATTTTGCTCGCCAAAATTGTATGTTCCTTTCGTGTGACTATATATCGATTAAATCATTCAATTTTCACTTGCTTGAAGATCGGTGCTGAACACCCACTCTTTGGTGATACTGTTTCCCACCGAGGCGCAACCTACGTTTTATGGGAGGAGTGAACATGCGCAGACGAAAATATCATAAAAAACCATACTTATTTTACAACCATACTTATATGTTAGAACACCGGCCGCCGAGTCGCTATATAATTAGCTGTTTAAAAATTGCTATTGTTAGGCGGCTGATTGGATTAAGTCAGTGGTGGGTCACATGAAGATCAAAGGGCAAGTAGTGGGGAATAAAAACAAACAATGACTTTTTATTAAGCAATATTTGAAGGTTTAGCAATTTTAAAGATTACTCTTCAGGAGAAAGTGTGTGGCCCTGAAAAGGGCCGTTTTTTTATCTTGACTTCCATCTTCTTCGCCATGAACTGCACCTGAAATTATAAACTTGAAAAACATTAATAACACCTGAAATAAAACGTGATATTAGTACATTATTAATATATTATTTACATAATGACACTATAATAATCCGACTGATGTCTACCTCGTTTTCCGATACGTTTACCAAGGAGATACACGTTCAGCGTGCGTCACTAATGGTGACTGGCCTCAATGTGAGTTATGCATCAGTTGAATTAGGGTAATGTGGGGCATAATGCGACACATTAGACCCCATCATGCCACTAAACGTTGGAAGGGCACACATTATTAAACTAAAAGTTAGATAAATATTTCCACTATACAAATTCAAATTCAAATTCAAATTGTTTATTTGGTATAGAATCCAACATTAGATTATTACCAACACATATAAAGAACATAACAAAAGGACATTTACATCAATACATGTATACATTCAAGTACATAAAGTGAAATTGTAGGTTCTACAATAGAATAGAGGTTTGGTGGATCTTACTGATATTAAGTACATGTTTGCCTATATTTTGATACCATCCCAATAGCAGGTTTCAGTTCGCAAGCTCATTCCTTTTTTTTATACATTTTATAAACTCCCATCATACATATTTTCTTTATGGATGTGTCAACTTCATTTGGACTTAATATGAAAGTAACTTTTTCATCATCGCTGTAGTTATTAAATTCAGGAATATTATACTGAATTTTATCAAGCGTTGTCTTCCTCTCAACTTTTAGGGGCTTACAGTCTATAATAAAATGCTTTTCATCCTCCACTCCATTCTTACAGATAGGACAAATTCGATCTTTTAGTTCAAGTTTTGATCTGCCCTTTTCAATTAATAACTGACTGTCACTAATCCTAATCTTAGTATACGTAGTTTTTACTTCATTATCTAAGTCAGCTAATAGGTAACTTTCACACTGATACAAATTTTTCAGTTTTCTATAAAACCTTAATTTGTTACCGTTGGGTTTATTCTCATCGTTAAATAGTTGTTTTTTCCAGAACTCGGTAAATCTGATTTGTAATTTCTTTTCAACTTCTCTAGATTCACCCCTGATAGTATAGTTATTACTATGTTTAACCGATTCACTACCTAAGTCTACTTTTTCCAATATTATTTTTATTTGATCACAAAAGCCCATCTCAAGTTTCTGATTTTCCAAATAAGCCTTGTGTACTAATGACTCAGGGTTAGATTGAACCAAGTGGTTATGGTAGTTTAAGCTGTTCTTTATTCCAGAAATGTAGACAGGAAATATTCCTAATTCTCCAAAACAGGCCATATTGGTGGCAGATCTGTTAACACCAAGGACAAATTTCATGAATTTCATTTGATTTTTATCTGGGAGAAATGTACTTGCTCTTGTCTCAAAATCAGATGCTCTCCGAACAATATGGTCGGGAGTGGTCAGCTCCCCGCCATATAAGGATATGGGTTTAACACAACTATGGTACAGTTTTAATAATGTCATGGTGTTTTTCTTAGCCCCGTAGAATTTACTTCTTATACAAAATGAGGCTTTTGTGGCTTTCTTATCTAAGTATCCGAGCGCAGCCGACAACACCCCTGATGGTTTGAAGATAAAGCCGAGATATTTATATTCTTTCACATTCTCTATGTTTTGGTTATTAATTAGGAAATTCATATTTTTTAATAGCTTACCAGATTTATTAAAAACCATGGGTTTAGATTTATTTATATTAATGGTGAGATCCCACATCTTACAGAAGTCTTGTAGCTTATTGAGTGAGGATTGAAGTCCATCTTTGGATTTAGATATAAGGACTATGTCATCTGCATAAAGAAGACATGAGAGCTTTTTGTCAGCGAGGGTTACTGGGTCACATGATTCATCAAAAATACCTGGGATATCATTAACGAATAATGAGAACAATGTGGGGCTGAGTATACAACCTTGTTTGACCCCCACAGATGATTTCAAATCATGGGTTATTCCATCGGGTAATTTAACTGCATATTCAACTTTCTCATACATATTTCTCAATATTTCTAGAAAATGACCTTTTATTCCATAATGAGCAAGCTTAATAAATAGTGCTTTCCTGTTTACTAAATCAAAAGCCTTTTTTAGGTCAATGAAGCATGTGTACAGATACTGATTATTCTGTACTGTTTTATCAATTAAAGTCTTCAGCGTAAATATATGATCAGTGGTGCGGCTTCCTTTTCTAAATCCAATCTGCTCTTTGCAAATAACTTTATTGATTTCGAGAAATTTGTTCATTCTGTTATTCAGGATTTTTGCGAAAAATTTTGCCATGCAGCATGATAGGGCAATTCCTCTGTAATTTGAGGGGTCAGATACACTACCCCCTTTAAAAATAGGTTTTATTAGATTTTGATGCCAGCTTTCAGGGTAGACTCCACTTTTCAAGACTAGATTAAATATATCAGCAAACATATTGGCATGAGATAAACACGTGGTTTTCAGCATGGAGTTTGTAATTCCATCTTTACCACTTGAGGATTTCACTTTAAGGTCTCTAGCGGCACTAACCACCTCTTGCGTTGTTATATCGTTGTTTAAAATTTTTTGGCTCCATTCGATACAAGGATGATCTTCAATCTGTAGATTGTCAAAAGCAGGTTCTTTTTCAGATTTGAAAAGAGATTGAAAGTATGAGACCCATTCTAAAGGGGTGATGTTTAGACATGGGTCGGGTTTTCTTTCTTGATTTAATTTACCCACCAGATCCCAAAACTCTGAAGGGTGACTGCTAGTGCATCCTACGATTTCTTTCATAAGGTTATTACGATAATTTCTCTGCTTGTTTCTTATAGTCTTCTTATATAGTTTAGATTCGAGTCTAACTTTGATTCTAAGGTCATTATTTTGTGGATTATTTGCAAGTTGCCTCGACATATGTTTTATGTTCCGGTATATAGCTTCGCAATCTCTATCATACCATAATTTGTTCTGTCTTTTCTTCTTTTTGACCGATTTTTGGCTTTTTGGTTTTTCACTTCCTGTGCTTAACAGTAAGTGCTGGTTAAGTGTATTTATAATATTATTTATCTGGTTTGGGTCCTCAGTACCCTTAGCACTAGTGACATCAGGGGCAAATTTAATCAATTTTTCTCCCACAACCCTCTCAAATTGTATTTTTTCAGTTTCATTCCACTTTAAGTTTTTAACTTGGGGTTTCAGTATATACTCAGGTTTATTTGAGACAGCGTCTTTTATTCTCATTTTTGCAGTTATCATACAGTGATCTGAAAGTTGTTGGTTGTAAGAGCCAACCTTAAAACAAACTATTTCCTTTAAAATATTAGGACTGCATATGCAGTAGTCATCAATTGCGGATCCATTGTAGCCATGATATGTAATTTTCCCCATGGAGTCCCCCAACGTTCTCCCGTTTAAAATCCTCATTTGCCCCCCTATACATATATCTAAAATGTTCTGTCCATATACATCAGTTGTTTGGTGGATTTGTGTATTTCTCTTGAGGTGTATACTGTCTGGTAAATAATTGTCGGGACAAAAGTCATTCAGTATGTTGTCATTGTCATTTCTGATAAAGTCCTCGTCATTCCTGTTTATGTGAGCATTCAAGTCTCCAAAGATCATAACTTCGCCCAATTTTTTGTAGGTCATAATACTTGTGGCTAGTTTGGTTAAAATAACCGAGTCCATGTTTGTTCTTTTTGTATATGTTGAGTTGGTTGGGGGTATATAAACAGATGCAACAAAAATATCTTTAGTGGTTTTAAAGAATTTTTTGTCTAGTTTTATCCATATAACATCTTTCAATGATCTATCAATAACTGTGACTCCTTTAGTAATAGTATGTTTGATAAAAAGTGCTATCCCTCCTTTAAGCCTACTTGTGTTCTCATATCTGCATTGTAGGATGCACTTGTAGTCAGGGAGGGTGAGGATTTCATTATTACCAACATGAATTTCTTGTAGGAATATGATATCTGACTTCAGGCATCCAATGAATTCTTCATTATCTAATTTGGATGTCCTTTCATTGTTCACCTTTCTGATAAGGCCATTCACATTCCAGGAGCTAATTTCTAGTAAATTTTTCTGATTCATATTCATATTATACTCAATGTCTACTCTGAAAGAAAACAAATACAAATAATTCAAGTTCCAATAGCACAAATATCCCTTTTCAGGAACTCAGAAATTGACTAATAATTCTTGTTTTATAGATAATTGTTTTATAACTTGATGAAAATCACAATGATTACTGGATAAAATTACAACACTGTATTTTTACAAAACTGTAAAACTGCTGTGAAGATCGCTATAGTTACAGAATAAAATTAAAACACCATATCACGGGTTAATCTTATCATAGCCTAAGCATTAAATAATCATTGTTGTTTGGAATAGTAGTAATTAGAGATTAGACTAATAAAATATATGGAATGATTTGGCTAACAAGATTATTCAATTTCTGTGCTTCTGAAACTCAGAGTCTTCAATATTTATAAACTTTTGAAACTATAACAAAACCCCAACTTTGGGGTAATAAACATCTTGAAATAAATTATTCTATTCAAATTAAACAATACCTGAACATTGTGTACCTTTGCAGCAAGTTCAGAACAACAAGCAGTCATCACAACATTGTGTACCTTTGCAGCAAGTTCAGAACAACAAGCAGTCATCACAATTTAAATTGTAGCCCTGTTCTATCCCCAAAAATGAGGATGTTTGTCTTCATATTTTAAGCCAGTCGGCTAATCTATAACTGAGTTCCCTCTAAAAAATTTGACTCTTACTGAGTTACTTAAGTTGTGTAGCTTAAGTTGTGTTGCTCATAAAGGTTTAAAACTTTAGTCAATTACAAAGTGTCCAGTAATGTAATATTGATTAATATTAAGGAAAGGATGCATGACCTTCTGGTCATTTAGATCAATACTGTTCATTAATTGACCTAATGTCTTTCAGGGATTGATACAATTGTGGTTGACGATTTGTTTATTGTGATACTTATTCCTCTTAAAAATCTTTAATAACGATGCTTATTAAAGTTATTTCCCCCTCCATTTGACTGTGACCACTGCCTTGTATTACCATGGTAATTACCATAATTACCATAATTCCCTGGGAATGGGAATTGCCCTTGTTTTCCTTGGGAATAAGAGTATACATATTAATACTCACACTTGCCTGGGAAGCACCAATTTCTGAACACCATTACTCCCCGTCGACGTACCCAATCCGTCGCATTATGCCCCATATATACGGGGTACAATGCGACACATTTGACATTACATTACATCAGCATATACCGAACTTACTAAATGCAAGACGGACTGCAGTTTCTTTTCTTTTGTGGATTGAAACAATGTATAAGCGTTATTTAAAGTCTCACAATGAGACTTTTCCCGCAACAATAATTTTTTTTCCGAGTAGTCCCCCTGCATAGCTTTTTATTACGCCACCTGTGGTGTATCTAGCGGCTGATATTTTGATATTGTGTGGTGGACAGGATTCTTGTGGGGCTTTTATTTATAGAGTTGGAAATTCCGTTTATTTAAAAGTCGGAACTACGCGACCAGTAGGCCAAGTCCAGTAAAACGGTTCGTTATAGGTGCTGGTTGTTATTGTTATTTTAACGGAATTCTGAGTTGGTCATTCGCGAAACCAATATATTTTATATTCTATAATTAAAACCGTGTATATAATATATGATCCTCTTTATGGATATTGTAGGAAGGTAAATTTAGCTAAAGCGGTGGGATATCTTGCAAGACAACACATTCGGTTTGCGCTATATCTGCTCAATGTTTTTAAGGTGTTACACAACGTCTGATAAAAAGAGTTCTATCTGGAATATTCACACTATTTTTTCAGAGAACATGCATAGAGTAAACATAGTACTATCGGACTATCGTAAAGTAGTTCCGTTTAATTCGGGATTAATTAACCCTCAGACTGCCGAAACTGCCGACAATAAATTCGCTTGTTCATGTCCCTCGAAAATCAAACTTGCCTGTTTAGAGGTCCCATTTTCGTGGCTAATGGTGATAGAATCACAATTTTTCAGTCAAGTTCATGGATAAATTACATTACACTTAATCGGCTTATGTCCGCGGCCATAAACCTGCGTTTTGATAACAATTTATTTGAGACAAACTGTTGCGCGGGTATCAGTCGGCGCTTATCGGTTGAAGTTATTATAATCGTGCAGCCTGCACGTGCAACAAATGTTCAAATACAACAGAAAAAAAAATACTATGTCAAATAAATAACGTGATCAATGGACAGACAAGTTTCATTTCCGTGGGACACGAAAAAGCGAATTTAATGTCGTCAGTTTCGGCAGTCTGAGGGTTTTAATTAATCTCCTTTACGATATCCCGATAGGACTATGTTTACTCTATGTTCTCTGAAAAAAAATGGTGTGAATATTCCCGATAGAACTCTTTTTATCAGACGTTTTGTAACACATTAAAACATTGAGCAGTTAGCGCAATTTTCTGAAATTTCGGACTATTTCGTCTATAAAAATACGATGAGCAACTGAAAATGTTTTTCAACATTCTGGAAGGGGTATATGTCCATGGTATATATGTTTAAAATTTCACGCATAAACTATGACAGATAACAAAGTTATTATTAGTTTTATAGGCCCACCATAAATCCCCTATAATAAACGCATGCGGCCGTAAGCACATTGCTTTGCTGTGGATACTTTCGTTCCCAGCATGCATCATTCTCGCTATCTGTAAAATGTCTATGAACAATGGCTGTGCCATGCACTCTTAGCTTTGATCCGCATTTAGAAGCATTCTGGTGTGGCGACTGAGAAACCTGCAGTAATTTATAAGCCGTAGTTCATTGTAATAATTTGAAGAATTACTTTTCTTAAAGGGGTACTGTACCCAAGATGTTGTTGTTGGTTTCTATAATCCCCGAGTCGGAGAATAAGGTAACAACTTTTCTATTTTTTGAAAGTCTGTTGAGTACGAAGTATTGTTACGGATGGCAAATTTACCGGAATGCAAAAATACAAATTGTCGTTGTCGAGTAATTTTTGTAAAGTTTTCAACCAAATGAATCAAATAAACATTATATTATATGCTTAGTAGTCCCATATACTCATTTAAGTTAGTGTACCGTCACTAGTTAATGAGTGGCTTGGGTTTTCTCCCCGTATAAGCATAATGTTTCAAACGATCGTGTGTGCAATTGTGTTCCTAATCCGGTATCCCTCAATTATAATTTGATTACGTTTTGCACACGGAAATTCGAATTTTAAGAGACGCCATTTTATGGCTGGAGCCATAAAATCAATTTATATTAAATTATTAACTTTTAAATTATTAAATTTTAAGATAGCCTATTAACCTGGGCGTTTACAGAATACATCTTCGACTCAAATTACTTATATTTCTATATAGTATCGATAATAGATCGTTGTTATCACCGGGAATTTATTGAAAATGGCGTACAGTACCCCTTTAACGGAATTCTGAGGCGGTCCATTCATGTAACCAATATATTTTATATTATGATTTATATTTATGGCTAATAATATGATCTTGGTGGCGTTACCATTTCTGACTATGGTTTTCTTGTATTATAATAGGTTGGCGATTATTGCAATACGATAGAGGAACACTCCGACTTTCGTACTCAGATTCATACATTTTTGTACCTCGCTTGCCTGACCGAAATATGACGGGGAAATGGCTAATTTGGATTTAGTTGTCGTTCTAGATATGTTTATTGTGCCTTTTATCATTCCTTTTCACGAAAACAAATTAAAAACAAGTCGAATATGTTATGATAATGTTTAAACATTCTTGTACATGAAATTGGGGATAAATTGTTCCCAGAGTTAGAGTACGTTATTTCACACTTCCGGTGTGGAATTTCCGAATTTTTATGTGTTAAAAATAAATAGTTTTTTCATCTGTCATATCTGCTTGTTTCGTTCATTATTCGCAGAAAATGTGTATCTCATTCTTTCGTGTACACAACGGATTAGATATAGACTGTTTTAACCCGTTGGATGTTAGAAATACCGCTTAATTATCAGAAAATATCATGTGAAGTGACGGGACCAATCCGAATATCGCACACTGGACTTGGTGAAGTTGGTCAACATGACCGCTTTCGCAGATTGCTGCTTCCAGCGTAGAAGGATGCGCACTACGTTCATGACTGAACTAACACTGGACTGGTCACAGACACTGTGTGTGAGTCACTGAGTGTGGCAGGTCAGACTATGCCGTATTCAGCTGTTATTATCATGGACATTGATTGACTCGAATAAGTGAATACAGAATAGCACTGATTGACCCCAATGGAAGAATGCAAACAATGTGAATGTAATGATTATTGCAAAATATGATGATTATAGTTCTATTCTGGACTCCTCATCCCTTCAATGCTGAAATGCAGTCAACGCTGAAATGCAGTCAACGCTGATGCCGTAAAAGGTCATTGAATGTTCATTCAGATTCTATCATTCTGAATAGTACATTAGACTGATTAGAAGTACAGTAGCTACATGTGTGTGAACTTGTGAAGGGTAGAACATGATATGGAGAATTAGAATGGCAATGGCACCACTCACCAGTGTCAGTGAATCGAGTGAGGATGTTTACCAAACATGTCATGATACATGCAGACATGGACAATGCTGTGAAATGGATTATAATTCATCAGTACTCCCGGATCATGATAATAAGTTACCGGTACATACTAGTAACATTCCGCCTTTGATCATTAGATCAAGACTAAACCAGACTTGGATAATGACTAATGGACAAAGACAGTTACATGTTACACATGCGGCTGCACATGGTTTTGATTCATTAAAATTATTTTGTAAAAATCATGAACTTATGTTATCAAAATCAATGACTAACAGTGATCACCAAAGTCACTTACTGGTACATTGGTTATGCCAAACAACAGGTCTGATACAACTTGAATTCCATTGTACCGGTACATGTACCATATATATTCAACTATTATGAAGTGGTGACAATATCTCATGTACGGTACCTACTACATGTAGTACAGTATATATATCGGTGCTGGCATTTTTGATTATTTAACTGATTTACTTGTACTAGTAGTTAGAATTTTGAAATCATCTTGGTGAGAAGTTATTAAAATGTCATTCAAATGGCATACATGCACATATGTACTTCTGCCATTATGAAATAAACAGGTCTCCTGCAATAAGCTGTAGAATTCTTTTTATATTGGAATCTGATGCCTTCTCATTTTCTCTTTTAAAATTATAGTGTTATATACATGTACACTTTAATGTGGTTGTGCATTACGAAGTGAGATGATTCCATGAAGTTTTAGTAAAAACAGAAAACCTGGAGTTTACGTATATACCGTACCAGTATACATTGTGTATGGTAGTACAATTAAGCTATAATACATGTAGTTGAATATCACTATGATAGTTGAATTCAAGAAGAGCCAGACTTGATAATGACTTACTCATATTAGCATCTACATGTACTAGTAACGGTACTCTCATGTGCAATAATAGTGTCAATAATATGATAGTGTCAACACTGTTATTATATTTGGAGAACACTTCCCATGATCAGATCACTAAGAGACATAGAGTGAAATTGCTGTGGTTACTATTATTAATTTTAGCTAAAAAATCCCACCATCACTATTATTAGTTTGTCTCTATTATTAGGCAACTTAGAGGATGTTGTCTGCATGAACTATCAACAAATTAAAAAGGTAATAAACAGGCCAGACACCTACAGTATGGTCGGTTCAAGTACTGCTAGTGTTGTACCAGTACTGTTTATATTCAGTACTAGGAAAATTTAATGAAAGTTATGCAACGAATGATTGTGTAGGCCTACTGATGTTAAAAGGAGTATAAATCTAAAATGACCTTGCCACTTTAACAAACACATCGCTATTGATATAATACTCAATAATGAGTTTGTTAAAGTGGTGCGCTCGTTTTAAATTAATATGGAGAATATAGCAATTCATGTGGGTCCAATATGTGTACATATACATGTATACCGGTACACGCAGAGCTGATTGATTTACAATTATGGCTTTCATTATATCGTAGACAAGGTGCGGGATGTTTCTTTCATTTTCAGATGCTGTTAAAATTATTCATCAGGTTCACTGATTGTAGCTGGGACTAATACATGTATAACATATATTAGTCCCAGATTGTAGTGGGGTTGAGATATGGTTGCTGTTAGATATTAAAGGTACTCAATCCGAATTAACGGTCGCAAATTACTATTTCCTTGACTTCGGGGGTAAAAAATATTTGATTCGAGTCGAGGAACCCACCCACCACAGCTCAGAGTGATCAGATATCGATGTTATAAATCTATTATTTTAATTATAGTGGCCCAATAGACCAAATTGCGGGCAAAGATGGATATTAAACTCTAAAATCAAGTGGCTTTTTGTGTCAGATATTTGACAAACCGGTAAAATTTCGTTGAACAAAATGGTGATAAATAACAGGTTTTGTGCAATTTTATACTATAGTTGATGGTGTTTTTCATTATTTTTGGGCAATTATTAGATTCTGAAACTGAAGCGTCATTTCAAAAAATGTTGTTGTTGGAATGTGATTATATGGGGACCCTCTGATCGGATTAAGTACCGGTACCTGTAAGAGATTTTATGGTATCTGGAACATTTCATATTTAGTTTCATGTAGCATGGCATTCGGAAATATTATATGTCGCCTTGAGGCAAAAATTTATATTACCATATTTATGGTAGTGATCGCCTACATGTATTGACCAAAATGGACAGGATTACATTTTTCTCTTGTCGTGTCTATTTCATTCCTAACTTAGAAGTATGTCGATCTGGTAAATAATTGACTGGAGAGAATGCTTACACGTATAGCATTTATGTCTTGGCCACTAACTGAGAGCTGTGATAATAATAGTAAGTTATCGTTGGAGACCCCCCCCCCCCCCCACAATGGAGATCTCTAGTCGCATCCATGTAGCCAATGTGTTCTTATACCTTATAATCGGGGAGGTGGCTACATGTAGATGGTCCCCATTGGTGGGTGGTTGGGAAACTTGGGTTTGTCCACCTTGACATTTCCAAATGTACGTACCTTGAACCAGACCAAAGTCAAGTGTTCTCGAAATACTACTTTGCACCCCCCCCCCCCCCCTCCCAGTTGAACTTTCCAAATGGTACCTCAAACATTTCCAAATGAAATGTCCAACCTGACACCCTCTAAACCTAAATTGTTCAACCGATAGCCATTCCGACCAAACTTTGGACCAAAAGTAGAAGAATATACTGCTGTTGGTCTAAAAACAACACATTCCCCCCCACTAAATACTGGTTGGAAAATCAAACAATCAATAATATATATTGTTTGTATCTCAGGATGTCTGCTGTTCACATTTTAGCTACATGTAGCTGGGACTAATATTATATATTATATGAGTCCCAGTCTCTATATAGTAAGCTATTATATGTTTTGGGTTGGGAGGTAGGCCCACCACCCGGGGGTGATACGTGGTGGCTCGGAGTGTTTTTAGGTGGTATTTAGGGCGGGCCACCCACACATTCCGTCAAATCGGTGAAATCCTTACCATTCTCGAAAATGGTCCATACCCAATTTTCACCACTCGGGGTGGTGCCACTGGGGGGGGGGGGAGGTGATGGGTGGAGGTCGGAGTGTTTCTATGTGGTATTCGGGGCGGGCCACACACCCATGCCGTCAAGTCAGCCGAAAGCGACATTTTTGAAAATAAGTAATATATAGGGAAGGGAATAAGTTTGCGGTTTTAGTAAACGCCTGATAAAAGTCGTTCTATTGGGAAATTTTACACCAAATTTTCAGAGAATATAGAGTAAACACAGTACTATCGGAATATCGCAAAGGAGTTCTGTGCATTTGGGATTGATTAACCCTCAGACTGCCGAAGCTGCCGTCAATATATTCGTTTTTTCGCGTTCGACGAAAATGAAACTTGTCTGTTTAAAGGTCCAATTTTCGTGTCGAATGGTGATATAATCTCCAGTTGTCAAGTTCATGGATAAATTACATCACACTTAATCGGCTTATGTCCGCGGCCATAAACCTGTGTTTTTATAACAATTTATTTGAGACAAACTGTTGAGCGCATATCAGAAAAATCCAACAAGCCTACGACGACTATGTGATTTTATTAAAATTGTTAACCGCGAACTATCGAATATTGAATGATTATAATATATAATATTGAAGCGATTGTAATACTCCATATGGTATTATAAAGATAACTTGAATATGTAGTATTGATACACTGATAACTAACTCTGTGTGTGTATGTGTGCACAAAATGTATATGTTCACTTCTAGATATATTATTACTATTAATGAATAATGTTATATATATAGCAATGTCAGTGCTATTATATTTATTTATAATGTGTTTATTGGTATTTATTTATAATGTGTTTATTTATATTTATTTATAATAATGTGTATAATATGCTTATATTTGTACCATGATATATGTAAATAGTGTACAAATGTTATCTCGATACCTATGTATTATAGGTCATGAGAATAAAGAATTGAAATTGAATTGCGCAGTCGGCGCTTATCAGTTGAAGTTAATAATCGCGAAGCCTGTGTAACAAATGTTCAAATACAACAGAAAAAAATACGTAAAATAAATAGCGTGACCAATGAGCATTCACAAAACAATATACATCAGTTTTGAAAACGAGTAAAAACGATTGTAAATGAAAACGCTCTTTATCGTGTAGCGGCGCTTTTGCGCAAGAAGGTTTTTAATGGACGCAATCATTGGATATTGTTCTAGGCAAAAAACAAAAAACAATACAAAATGTGTTCAAACTTCCTCTTTTGAAAGTTGAAGTAAAACATCACGGGTGTTGTTGCAGCCAAATTCACCATTCGACACGAAATGGGACCTTTAAACAGACAAGTTTCATTTTCGTCGAACACGAAAAAGCGAATTTATTGACGACAGCTTCGGCAGTCTGAGGGTTAATCAATCCCAAATGCACAGAACTCCTTTACGATATTCCGATAGTACTGTGTTTACTCTATATTCTCTGAAAATTTGGTGTAAAAATTCCCAATAGAAATACTTTTATCAGGCGTTTACTAAAACCGCAAAGTATTGAGAAATTATAGTGCAATTTTCTAAATTTTCGCATTATTTCATCGCATAAAATCATTTAAAATACGACAAGCAACTGGAAATGTTTTTGAACATTCTAGAAGGGGTACATGTCCCTGATATATGTTTAAAATTTATCGCGTAAACTATGACAGATACCAAAGTTATAATTAGTTTTATAGACCCACCCTAAATGCCCCATAGTAAATGCATGCGACCGTAAAGCACGTGGCTTTATTTGGATACTTTCTGGCCCACAATGCAACAGTCAAAATGGTTATCTGTAAAATGGTCTATAGGTAAAATAAAGTCCATCCTGATTACGATACGCGGCAAACTAACTTACTTCATTTATATTATTCGATTAATACAAGCCGTTACTCTTTTCATCATTACTATCAATAAACACGAATTATGCATGCACGTAAGAAACAGGTCTGTTGTGACAAACGCACGGCCAAATAGCCTGTCTTAGAAAAGCCGACGAAATTACTAACAGATGTACATCGTTTAGGAATTTCGTCTGCTTTCCAAAGAGACATACACAGCGTACTCCGGTATCAGGCTATAGGAGGCCATGCAGTTAGCTCGTACTGTGAGAAGCACACTCGATTAATTATCTTCATCCGGGCACTCTGAACCAACGGGGCCCGCTTCTTCGTTATGTCGCAATAATCAAAGTGCCCCTTTAAAGTCATAGCAGCAGACCAATTCGAGACATTTAATTTATTCATATGGCGGGTGAAATAGCACCATAAAGTTTTGATTTCAGGAAAATGTCCGGGGTAGGGTTAACAATAATTATTTATCTATATCATGTTTTAATGTTTGGGAATGATCGAATATGTTTTTTTAATTCTTTTCTTTTGAACTAAGGTTACGATAAGATTTATTTTTCCAGGTTTGATTTCCGATATGTCTAATCATATTTTTTCTCGTACTGGTTGTACCCGAGTGTCGCATTATGCCCCACAGCGAGACAACCTGCCTCTCCCCCAATATGAGTGAATGTGAATAACTGATGTACATATATAACTGGTCAACTTAGTATATAACTCGTCTTAGTTTACCAAAATACGCATGTAGCTTTGGTGGTAGTGCATGGTAAGATGTTCTCGTTTTAACATGTATAAGACCTACCGAAAGTTATAAACCATTCAAAAAGGGGGTCACCAAATGTAGGTAGGCCTACCCCAACTCCGGCGTTTCGCATGTGATATTAAACAGTCATAATGATGTCGGTCCAATTGGGATGTCCACTTATATGATTGGTCTTACTAAAATAATAAATGTGCGATTCAACTTCAGTCATGGAAAATCATATGGCCTGATAACGACCGTCTGTCGCATTATGCCCCACATTACCCTATAATATATATCAACATTTAAATAATCATGATTAGAATCCTACTTATGTACTCGTTTACACGTTCAACGTGTTCACTAACGGTGACTGATCCCATGCAAGGTTAGTTGGGCATAAGTAGGATTCATCATGTATAGCAATAAACCTAATTTATAATTTTGAACAACTGTTGCATATATAACTCTGGGGTTCACCTGTACACATATGGTGTACCCATGTCTCACAATCCTCCTTAGAGCATTCGACCATGTCATCAAATAAATTTGGCAAACGGCAATTATCACAATCTAGTTCCAATTCATACGTTAATAGGCTACTTGCTTCTTACTGAGTTCCAATGCTTCTTCCTTGAAGGAAATGTGGAGAAGCATTTCTGTTCCAAACAATCTAAAAGGTGTTGGCGTAATTTAACATTTATAAAAGAAGTGTAACCAGTTTTCTGGGTTGTACAAAATTCTACCAAAAACGCTATTTAGAATATACAAGATGGCGTCCATCATGGCGGCCATTTAAAAAAAAATGCACCAGGTCTCTTTGATCGCCGTTATAGTAAAGATGATAGCATATGCGGTCTAGTTTTCCGCTCGATTCGTTATGCTAATAATATACAACCCTTACAAATTAGCCAAAAATCCGACACCAGAATCCAATATGGTTATAGTTAATATACTGAATAGTTATATCAGAACAATTACCTGATAACAGATTCTGATTTGCCACGTCACGTCCATATATATATAATTATCTGTACCAGCTTCCATTTCTTTGTCTGATAAATCTAGGTCGATCACACCGATCACTTATTCAACACTTCCTGTGAGTAGTGTCACTCTAATCATAACGTTTCAAACAATTAATTTTCCGGTGTCTAGCAAGCTTACGATTTTAAATATTTGCTAAATATGATATTTGTGCGTCATCTTGAACTAGGAAGGCATATGGCCGATGAGTATACAAGCTTACAGAAGGTCATCTCTATGTATGTGTTATCCATGCATGGGGATAACGACATGTACACCTGGCGAGCCAGTTAGCTAGTCACTTCTCAATAGATGGTTCGTCCACTCACAAACTCAGCGAACGCATTGGCATATATGTGGACAACTTCGACAGTGTTTCGAAGGTTGCTAGCTGTCTCATTCCCTTGGACAGATGTCTATCTGTTAATAGCAGGAGAAGACCATAGTATACAGACTATCCACACTTCTTGACCATGATCCGAAGCAAGTTGTCTCGTCGAATATCTCCCAGCAGATAAGAACAAGAAAACCATAGTCAGAAATGGTAACGCCACCAAGATCGTATTATTAGCCATAAATATAAATAATAATACAATTATTCTATAAACTAGCTTTCAAATTTTATGCGGGAAATTTGCGTACTTCCATATTTCAAGTTTTCCCGTTTCTCGTGGCATACATTACTTTCATCAAACTGTCTTCTTTATTACACAAGCTGATAGGCCCGACTTCACCCGGGCTGTTTCACATCTGCTTTCCGGTGAAAGGTGCGATTTGACCTTCAATTGACTATTTCGAAAGTCAAGGTCAGGTCAGGGTCATGATTTGTCCAGTCCAAAACACCCCCACCCGTAGAAAACTACCCATAGGTATCAAATTTCGTCGAAATCCGTCCGTTTTACCCAACTTGACCTTTAATTAACAATTTTGAAGGTCAAGGTAAGGTCAGAGTCATGATTTGACCCGTCCAAAACACCCCCCCCCCCCGACAAAAGTACCCATAGGTATCAAATTTCGTCGAAATCTATCCGTTTTATCCGAGTTGACCTTTGATTGGCCATATTGAAGGTCAAGGTCAGGCCGAGGTCACGATTTGACCCGTTCAAAACTCTCCTCAGACCAAAGTATCCCTAGTATCAAATTTCGCCGAAATTTGTCCGTTTTACCCAAATTGACCTTGCATTGACAGTTTTAAAGGTCAAGGTCAGGTCGGGGTCACGATTTGACCCGTTCAAAACACTTCCCGGACACAAATACCCATAGGTATCAAATTACGTTGAAATCTATGGAAAGCCGAGGAGGACATGTTGGTTGCTAATTGCTAGATATACGACGCGGTATTTTGAAGGTGTTTCAAACTAGGAGATAGAAGTATTCTGCCTTTCAAATGGCGATGAATTATAGTAGTTTATTCAAATTTTATGGCATAAATTGTTATTAAAACCGTATATACTATAAAAAATTAATGACTCGAAAATTAAGTGGGCCTTTAAACAAAGTCACAATTGCATTTAGGCTCATCTCATACTCGTCCATTCAGCGATATTCTACTGCGCAGTTTGTTATAGCCTCCAGTATTTATTGAGCGTTATACCCCCAACTGTTATAATTCGCCTTTAGCAGGCGTACTCTTGCCTCAGATTATTGAGATATTAGGTCACACATAATCACATTAAATCGCATCGTAACATAGCAATTGTGTGGGCTCCTTGGCGTGAATATGTAATGAGAAATAAGGTGATACGTAATGACATTAAACTCAAGAAAACCCTCGAAAACAAAACAAAATCACATTTAATGTTTTACGTTATTTCCTTCATAAAAAGAATCTTCGTGATAATGAACCCTCTCGTTACTTTAGAATATAGAATTAACCTTAAAATAAAAAAAATCTTTGGAACACAGAACCTTCGGAATAACGAACCTTCTGATTGGTGAACCTTCGGAATAGCGAACATTCAGAGAAATTTCGGAATAGTGGACCTTCGGGATAGTGAACCTTCGGAATAGAGCCATGCCCCCCAATATTCATATTATATGCCCAGAGTTCAAAGGTATGGACCCATAAAATTCTAAACTTGGCCCTTAAAATAATGAACTCCAAATTGGAGCACACACAGAACACCACTTAAGTCAACTGAACCTATGTCATGTCCCAATGCGGGAGGGTCCATATATACCACAACATTCATAGTATATGCCAAGAATTCAAAGGTATGGGCCCACGTAATGACATAAAATCTCAAGAAAACCAGCGAAAACAAAACAAAATCACATTTAATGTTCTAAGTTAAGTTATTTCCTCCTGTATCTGTATCGGTGTGCGCGCATGATCAGTTCGGATGTGAGCGCACACTCCATATAAAGAATCTTTGTGAAAATGAACCCTCTCAAATTAGTCTCAATACTTTAAAATATAGAATTAACCTAAAAATAACAAAAACCTTCGGAATAGAGAACCTTCGGAATAGCGGACCTTCGGGATAGCAAACCTTCATAATAGAAGCATGTCCCCACAATTACACCGGTGACGTAAACACATGTGCCAATCTTAGTTGTACTCTCGTAATTATCGGTACGATGAAACGGTGACGGAATCTGACGAGGTTTGCCGAATGTACAATCACCCAGTGAATTATCGATCGCCCATGCGATACAAAAAAACCAAAAGCAATAAACACCACACTACGGTGGCGTAACAATGGTCGCTGTGTTAGTTTGTGGACATGCGCCATGATAGTGGGAATGAATTGGGCCACGGTATACACCACCCCTACACCTGGTGCATGTTTAAGATATAGAATGTCATGCGTGTCGGGGTTTTTTTGGTGTTGTAAGATTGTATTTCTACATCCGTTTCGAAGCCTTTCTGATTCAACTACGTACATTTTTGTCTGGATAATACTATGCTATAGCCTCCCTAAAAACAGTCGGATGGACTAAAGGATAATGTCTTTATAGCATGAATGTGTGCGTTTTTTGTTATCCTCTCTCAGAGTTAGTGTCAGTATGTGGGCGGTATTATTCAAGAAAATGTCAAGAACTGTGGTGCATTTATTTCACTATGTATTTAAAGAACAATTTACAGTCTCGATGGCAATGGCCGTGGACGTTGGGGAACGCGACCTTTATGATCATATAGCTTTATATATATAACTTTAGAATATAGTAGTTAATGTCTCATGCAGGAAAATGGTCGCAATGGTGATGTTACCAAGAAATCACTTTGCGTACCAACGATTGTTGAACTGAATGCAAGAGCTCATCAACGTAATATTCCTCTGGATGTTCTTCGCGTTGAACATTTCACCCTTTTGTTGATGGCATTTGTACTTTCTTGAACCATGCCACCCAGCGTGAGTATGACATATCAACCAACTATCAAAGGTATCGCCTTTAAGACTACACCCCAGTCTTGGTGTGGCTTATACAGCAGTAGCCAATGACCAATGGTCCAGTTGTTTAGGAACGGCTTCTAAACGGATTGGAACATACAATCTTAGCATACAGAGAAAGCAAAGCCACACTTGAGATCCTGTCTGAATCGAAAACATAACAAAATAAGGGGCGGTTCAATCATGGTCCAATTTCATTTCCACTACCATGACACATACCCACAAACTAGTACCGTGTGTATTGTTATCATCTGCTTGGATCTGTTCTGTGAGACGATTGCTGAACGCCAACAATGTTGTTCTTATGATCATGTTCAAGGAGTTTGGGTATATTATGCATTATGGTCTTCTACGCCTTAGCAGAAATGCATCCGTCAAATGTCGGGCTTTCAACATTTCGAAGCCATCTACAGAAGTTGTCCGGGTACGTCAGTGCATTAGATGATTATGTGAATTGATGAACCATATATTGAGAAGTGGCTGTTTGAGAAGATCACCAGGTGTACACGTTGTTATCCCCATTAGGTCACCAAAGCTGACAAATTGACAATACGCAGATAGATAGGTCCTAATTCTGAAGGCTAGTATACGCATCGACCAAATACCTTTCTAGTGTATCGCACAAGATGACGCATATACCCCATATGTGGCATCGGAATTATACCACAAGCTATACCACGAATGAAGCTCGCTAAGAATTCCAAGTTTTCGAAACAAACACGTAAGCTGGACATCGGCATATATGTATTGTTTGAAACATTCCGATTAGTGGGACCCTTCTACAAAGAAGTGTAGTAAACTGTTGTTGTGAACGAGATAGATTAATCCGAGGAAGAGACGGAAACGGGTCGAGATATAATGCTGAATGTGGCAATTCAGAATAAACTCAGGTACTGTTGTTTTGATTCTTGGAAGTCATAATATGACTATTCGGCGCACCTATATATACGGTTATGGCCAGTATGAGCCCTTAGTGGAGAATCGATTTTGAAATGCCACATCGCGATTGTGGGTTTTCATCCTTCCAAAAGGCTACGACTTACGTTGGAACTAATATGTCGTGTGACAACATATATAGTGGAGCGGACGGAACCGATTTCAGAAAGTTTAGTCCATCGGGACCACACACAAGCTTGTAACACATCATTTTGAAGGTTATGACATTTCGCATCGGGTAGGACCCGGTGTGAAATATACAGATGATGCAAAAGATGATTTTTAGCTGATTAAGTGCCAAAATTCAGCAAAAATCCCTGTTTTTGTATAATTCGGCAAAATGAGAAATAAAAGTATAGAAACGCGAACATTTTGCGCTAAAATATTGTAGTCTACATACCTCTAGATATTTACTATGATAGTGGTACGATTTCTCTGATATAACGAAGATTGTTTTTAGATTTATTGTAAAAATAGACAAAACAGCGCAAATTTTCATTTTTTTTGCCTCACTTAATGGGCGATAGATCAATATTGTTTTGACCAAGGATATCGTATATAGTCTAGAAAAGTGCGGATATATATACCGCATTCGACAGGTATTTTGCCATTCTTTGTAACACCAAACGACTTTGTATGGAACAGGTTTGAACAAGTCATCTTTATATTCGATTAATTTCTTAACAAATTCTGTTTTACCACAACCATTTGGTCCCGATATGAAAATGTTACATGGATGTTTGGACAACAATGATTCGTCCATCTTTATCCTGAGACAGATCATGTAAGACTGATTAGGATTGTTCGGTATCAACCTTTTTTATTTTTTAATGAAGAATCACCATAACTCCAGATTATTCCAAATGTCCAAATGAGTTCATTATCTAAGTCTGAAATAGGTCTAGTGGTTTTTACAATATAATCAAAAGACACGTTTTCTTCAAATAACTTTTCAGCAGTGAAAATTTCACATGGTTCTCGGAGAATAATGTATCCATATATTCTTGTCACCTCTTCGAATTTCAAAGTTATTTCATTGAGAATCCTGTCTTGAGTAAAGCAAAGCGAGTAAAGTTATTTTCAACTAATTCACGAATTTCGTTTATTTTGTTTTTAGGAACACCATGAAATATCCAATAATCTGAAAACAGTTGATCCAATATATCCATTAAGAAATCAGTTTCAAATTCTGATCTCTCAATCGACTCTGCCCCTCAGAGAAATGTCCGTTCAGCAATGTCTGCATTATAATCTTACTTTCCCTCAAAAACCAAGTTTGTTTAAGTTCTCGTTTGATTTCTTGATCCATTTTTAGCTCAACTTTACTTTGTAAAGTTTGAGCTATTGCCATGGCTTTATCGTCCGTCGTCCGTGTGTGCGTGATTCGTCAACAATACAGGCTACAGGTCGTACCTTTGGTCGGACCATTATGAAATTTGTCATAGCTGTTGACATCAACATTTAGACCGGAATGATTCATTTTGGGGTCATTGGAGAAAACAAAATGGCCGTCAGCGGCCATCTTGGATTTCAAAATTCAATCCATTAGCACGGGCTACAGGCCGTACTGTTCGTCTGATCGTCATGAAATTTGTCGTGGATGTTAATATTGACATGTAGATGGGAACGAGTAATTTTGGGGTCAATCGGCCAAAAAACATGGCCACCGGCAGCAATCTTAGATTTTACTCTTTGCATGACGAAATCCTTTGACACGGGCTACAGGTCGTACCTTTGGTCGGATCATCATAAAATTTGTCATGGATATTAACAATGACATGTAGATGGGAACGAGTCATTTTTGGGTCATTCGGGCCACCAGCGGCCATCTTGGATTCTACTCTTTGTATGACTAAATCCTTTAGCACGGGCTACAGGTCGTACATTTAGTCTGATCAGCATGAAATTTGTCATGGCTGTTGAAATTAGAATGTAGATGGGAACGAGTCATTTTGGGGTCATTCGTACAAAAAACATGGCCGCCAGCGGCCATCTTTGATTTCAAAATTCAATCCATTAGCACGGGCCACAGGTCGTACTGTTCGTCTGATCATCATGAAATTTGTCATGGATGTTAATATTGACATGTAAATGGGAATGAGTATTTTGGGGTCGTTCGGCCCAAAAACATGGCCGCCAGCAGCCATCTTGGATTTTACTCTTTGAATGACTAAATTCTTTAGCACGGGCTACAGGTCGTACTTTTCGTCTGATCATCATAAAATTTGTCATGGATGTTAAAAATGACATGTAGATGGGAACGAGTCATTTTGAGGTCATTCGGCCTAAAAACCTGGCCGCCAGCAGCCATCTTGGATCTTACTCTTTGTATGACCAAATCCTTTAGCACGGGCTACATGTTGTACCTTTAGTCTGATCATCATGAAATTTTTCATGGCTGTTGAAATTGGAATGTAGACGGGAACGAGTCAATTCAATCCATTAGCAACGGCTACAGGTCGTACTGTTCGTCTGATCATCATGAAATTTGTCATGGATGTTAATATTGACATGTAGATGGGAACGATTAATTTTGGGGTCATTCGGCCAAAAAACATTGCCACCAGCAGCCATCTTGGATTTTACTCTTTGTATGACTAGATCCTTTAGCACGGGATACAGGTCGTACCTTTAGTCTGATCATCATAAAATGTGTCATGGATGTTAATAATGACATGTAGATGGGAACGAGTCATTTTGAGGTCATTCGGCCTAAAAACCTGGCCGCCAGCAGCCATCTTGGATCTTACTCTTTGTATGACTAAATCCTTTAGCACGGGCTACAGGTCGTACCTTTAGTTTGATCATCATAAAATTTGTCACGAATGTTAATAATGACATATAGATGGGAACGAGTAATTTTGGGGTCAATCGGCCAAAAAATGGCCGCCGGCAGCCATCTTAGATTTTACTCTTTGCATGACGAAATCCTTTGACACGGGCTACAGGTCGTACCTTTGGTCGGATCATCATAAAATTTGTCATGGATATTAACAATGACATGTAGATGGGAACGAGTCATTTTTGGGTCATTCGGGCAAAAAACATGGCCACCAGCGGCCATCTTGGATTCTACTCTTTGTATGACTAAATCCTTTAGCACGGGCTACAGGTCGAACATTTAGTCTGATCAGCATGAAATTTGTCATGGGTGTTGAAATTAGAATGTAGATGGGAACGAGTCATTTTGGGGTCATTCGTACAAAAAACATGGCCGCCAGCGGCCATCTTTGATTTCAAAATTCAATCCATTAGCACGGGCCACAGGTCGTACTGTTCGTCTGATCATCATGAAATTTGTCATGGATGTTAATATTGACATGTAAATGGGAATGAGTAATTTTGGGGTCGTTCGGCCCAAAAACATGGCCGCCAGCAGCCATCTTGGATTTTACTCTTTGAATGACTAAATTCTTTAGCACGGGCTACAGGTCGTACTTTTCGTCTGATCATCATAAAATTTGTCATGGATGTTAAAAATGACATGTAGATGGGAACGAGTCATTTTGAGGTCATTCGGCCTAAAAACCTGGCCGCCAGCAGCCATCTTGGATCTTACTCTTTGTATGACCAAATCCTTTAGCACGGGCTACATGTTGTACCTTTAGTCTGATCATCATGAAATTTTTCATGGCTGTTGAAATTGGAATGTAGACGGGAACGAGTCAATTCAATCCATTAGCAACGGCTACAGGTCGTACTGTTCGTCTGATCATCATGAAATTTGTCATGGATGTTAATATTGACATGTAGATGGGAACGATTAATTTTGGGGTCATTCGGCCAAAAAACATTGCCACCAGCAGCCATCTTGGATTTTACTCTTTGTATGACTAGATCCTTTAGCACGGGATACAGGTCGTACCTTTAGTCTGATCATCATAAAATGTGTCATGGATGTTAATAATGACATGTAGATGGGAACGAGTCATTTTGAGGTCATTCGGCCTAAAAACCTGGCCGCCAGCAGCCATTTGGATCTTACTCTTTGTATGACTAAATCCTTTAGCACGGGCTACAGGTCGTACCTTTAGTTTGATCATCATAAAATTTGTCACGAATGTTAATAATGACATATAGATGGGAACGAGTAATTTTGGGGTCAATCGGCCAAAAAAATGGCCGCCGGCAGCCATCTTATATTTTACTCTTTGCATGACGAAATCCTTTGACACGGGCTACAGGTCGTACCTTTGGTGGGATCATCATAAAATTTGTCATGGATATTAACAATGACATGTAGATGGGAACGAGTCATTTTTGGGTCATTCGGGCAAAAAACATGGCCGCCAGCGGCCATCTTGGATTCTACTCTTTGTATGACTAAATCCTTTAGCACGGGCTACAGGTCGTACATTTAGTCTGATCAGCATGAAATTTGTCATGGCTGTTAATATTGGCATGTAGATGGGAACGAGTCATTTTGGGGTCATTCGTAGAAAAAATATGGCCGCCAGTGGCCATCTTTGATTTCAAAATTCAATCCATTAGCACGGGCCACAGGTCGTACTGTTCGTCTGATCATCATGAAATTTGTCATGGATGTTAATATTGACATGTAGATGGGAATGAGTAATTTTGGGGTCGTTCGGCCCAAAAACATGGCCGCCAGCAGCCATCTTGGATTTTACTCTTTGTATGACTAAATTCTTTAGCACTGGCTACAGGTCGTACTTTTCGTCTGATCATCATAAAATTTGTCATGGATGTTAAAAATGACATGTAGATGGGAACGAGTCATTTTGGGGTCATTCGGCCAAAAAACATGGCCACCAGCAGCCATCTTGGATTTTACTCTTTGTGTGACTAAACCCTTTAGCACGGGCTACATGTTGTACCTTTAGTCTGATCATCATGAAATTTTTCATGGCTGTTGAAATTGGAATGTAGATGGGAACGAGTCAATTCAATCCATTAGCAACGGCTACATGTCGTACTGTTCGTCTGATCATCATGAAATTTGTCATGGATGTTAATATTGGCATGTAGATGGGAACGATTAATTTTGGGGTCATTCGGCCAAAAAACATTGCCACCAGCAGCCAAAGAGTAAAATGCTGGTGGCCATGTTTTTTGACCGAATGACCCCAAAACGAATCGTTCCCATCTACATGTCATTGTTATAATTCATGACAAATTTCATGACCATCTGACCAAAGCTACGACCTGTAACCCGCACCAAAGGATTTAGTCATGCAAAGAGTAAAATCCAAGATGGCTGCTGGCGGCCATGTTTTTTGACCAAACGACCCCAAAACGACTCTATCCCATCTACATGTCATTGTTATCATTCATGACAAATTTCATGATGATCAGACGAACAGTACGACCTGTAGCCCGCGCCAATGGATTGAATTTTGAAATCCAAGATGGCCACCAGCGGCCATGTTTTTTGGCCGAATGACCCCACAATGATTCGTTCCCATCTACATGTCAATGTCAACGTTCATTCATGACAAATTTGATAAAGATTAGACCAAAGGCAACCTATAGCCCGCGCCAAAGGATTTAGTCATGCAAAGAGTAAAATCCAAGATGGCTGCTGGCGGCCATGTTTTTTGGCCGAACGACTCCAAAATCACCGTTCCCATCTACATGTCAGTGTTAACATCCATGACAAATTTCATAAACTTCCGACCAACACAACGACCTGTAGCCCGCGCCAAAGGATTTAGTCATGCAAAGAGTAAAATCCAAGATGGCTGCTGGCAGCCATGTTTTTTGACAGAACGACCCCAAAATCACTCGTTCCCATCTACATGTCATTATTAACATCAATGACAAATTTCATGATGATCAGAGGAACAGTACGACCTGTAGCCCGCGCCAATGGATTGAATCTTGAAATCCAAGATGGCTGCCAGCGGCCATGTTTTTTGGCCGAATGACCCCAAAATGACTCGTTCCCATCTACATGTCAATGTCAACATTCATGACAAATTTCATAAAGATCAGACCAAAGGTACGACCTGTAGCCCGCGCCAAAGGATTTAGTCATGCAAATAGTAAAATCCAAGATGGCTGCTGGCGGCCATGTTTTTCGGCCGAACGACCCCAATATCACTCGTTCCCATCTACATGTCATTGTTAACATCCATGACAAATATCATGATGTTCCGATCAAAGCTACGACCTGTAGCCCGCGCCAAAGAATTTAGTCATACAAAGAGTAAAATCCAAGATGGCTGCTGGCGGCCATGTTTATTAGCCGAACGACCCCAAAATGACTCGTTCCCATCTACATGTCAATATTAACATCCATGACAAATTTCATGATGATCAGACGAACAGTACGACCTGTAGCCCGCGCCAATGGATTGAATTTTGAAATCTAAGATGGCCACCAGCTGCCATGTTTTTTGGCCGAATGACCCCACAATGATTCGTTCCCATCTACATGTCAATGTCAACATTCATGAAAAATTTCATAAAGATTAAACCAAAGGTACAACCTGTAGCCCGCGCCAAAGGATTTAGTCATGCAAAGAGTAAAATCCAAGATGGCTGCTGGCGGCCATGTTTTTTGGCCGAATGACACCAACATCACTCGTTCCCATCTACATGTCTTTATTAACATCAATGACAAATTTCATGATGATCAGGCGAACAGTACGATCTGTAGCCCGCGCCAATGGATTGAATCTTGAAATCCAAGATGGCTGCCAGCGGGCATGTTTTTTAGCCAAATGACCCCAAAATGACTCGTTCCCATCTACATGTCAATGTCAAGATTCATGACAAATTTCATAAAGATCAGACCAAAGGTACGACCTGTAGCCCGGGCCAAAGGATTTAGTCATGCAAAGAGTAAAATCCAAGATGGCTGCTGGCGGCCATGTTTTTTGGCCGAACGACCCCAAAATCACTCATTCCCATCTACATGTCATTGTTAACATCCATGACAAATTTCATGATGTTCCGATCGAAGCTACGACCTGTAGCCCGCGCCAAAGGATTTAGTCATGCAAAGAGTAAAATCCAAGATGGCTGCTGGCGGCCATGTTTATTGGCCGAACAACCCCAAAATGACTCGTTCCCATCTACATGTCAATATTAACATCCATGACAAATTTCATGATGATCAGACGAACAGTACGACCTGTAGGCCGCGCCAATGGATTGAATCTTGAAATCAAAGATGGCTGCCAGCGGCCATGTTTTTTGGCCGAATGACCCCAAAATGACTCGTTCCCATCTACATGTCAATGTCAACATTCATGACAAATTTCATGAAGAACAGACCAAAGGTACAACCTGTAGCCCGCGCCAAAGGAAATTGTTGACGGACACACGGACGACTGACGCCAAACCATGGCAATACTTCAAACTTACAAAAGTAAGTTGAGCTAATGAACAGGCAATACATGAAGTAAATTATATAGTCCCACAGTGTCGTCATTTACGTCAGAAATGGTTCATACAATGGAACACATGTGGGTTACATTCCTTAAAGGTACATGTCCCGTATGCATTTAAACCTAGTTCTTCGTATCCATCAATAAAACGCTCAAAATCCCCCCTCAGATGACATATATGTTAGCAATATACATGCTTTAATTCATATAAAATTACAGCATTGTAACAAATTGGCCTTTAAGTTATACGTCACATATGCATGTACATTCCAAATTAGAGATCAAGTTATACGTAGGGTCCTGCGAATTGGAGATTTTGATTGAATCGAATATCGATTCGAGTCGACGAAATCGAATCGAATATCAAATCGAATCATACCTGTGTGTTGCATTCTCAATTAGGCATTTAATGTCAATGATTACACGATTTGTGAAATGTTCTATGAACTTCCATGAAGTTCCATCATAACTTATTTTCCCATCAGCCGTCGTCCCTGATACTATTAACTTCAACTGAGAATTGTCGAAAGAAAACAAAACATTAAAACGTCCATGTGGTCGTCACGACGATTAAATATATAACCACTAAACAGATTATCGGAATTAAAATCATGCGCAATTTTTAGAGTTCGCATGTACATGCACAAATGCAAATTGTCACTGGGAAACACCCGTTGTTATAAACTTGAGATGCAACAGGTAGCCTGTTTATGTAGTGCTGGATGCTTAGATGGGTCGTTGTCCCAGACGCTTGCGATTTATATACCATGTTGCATTCGTCACACATGTAAGTTCCAGTACTGCATGCAGCTTTTATCATGTTTAAACTAAACATGAATAACGGACGACAAATTGTCAAGTTTCAAGGAACGCTCCGAAACTGAAAGTCAACTTCAAAAGAAAACACCGCCCACGTGCATTTTTCGACGCCGGGATTACGTGTTGTTTACATTTTCGATAGTACATACGCGGGATCTGAGACATATAGTCGGCGGATAATGCTAGCGGTTGCTCCGTCTCATTGCTATTATAATTTACGTGCGTCGTCAGTCCATCGTTGATCTTCGAGCTTTTGGCTACCATGTTCAAAGCTAGAATTCAGATGTATTTAGTCGTCCTATAGTGGCTAATTTATGGCTATAATTATAAATAATATCATAAGAATTATAAGCTGCATATATTCATAATTTTCGGGAATAATATGGCACAGAAACAGCTAAGATCGACGTGTGTACTTGTCCATAAACAGCCAACTTTTGTTTTCAGTATATATCCGAAATTTCGAATCGAATTCGAATCGAATTTGACTTTCGAATCGAATCTCGAATCGAATATTGAATATTCGCAGGACCCTAGTTATACGTCACATATTCGTGTACATTCGATGTACATGTAGACGTTAAAGGGGTGCAATATTGGTGTGTGCATATTAAAGGAACACATTGTGTATGCCCCAGCGTTTGCACTATAACCTTCTTTGATAGTTTGATAACAGCCTTTTAACAAAATTGGTCTTCAAGTTATACGCCACATAATCATATACATTTGATGCAACAATGTATGAATGAAGGTTTTTGATTTGTGATTACTTCAGAAATGGTTCATACAATGGAACACATGTGGGTCACATACCTTAAAGGTACACGTCATTTAAACCTAATTCTTCGTATCCATCAATAAAACGCTCTTTATATTCAAAATCCACCCATAGCAATATACATGCTTTAATTCATATAAAATTACCCATTAACCACAGCATTGTAACAAATGGGTCTTCGAGTTATACGTCACATATGCATGTACATTCGAGGTAATCCTGTAGGAAATGAAGGTAATGATTTGTTTTTTACTTCATCAATGGTTCCTATAGCGTACTATTGTACCCACGGTCACATACCTTAATGGTATACGTCATTACTGCAAAAATGGTTCATACATCTGACCTTATTAGGTCGCATACATTAAAGGTACGTGTCACTTATGCATTTAAAACTTAATTCAACGTATCCATCGATAAAAAGCTCTTTATATTAAAAATTGTCTCAATCCCCCTCATGTTACCATATATTTTTAGCTATCTACATGCTTTAATTCATATAAAATTGACCGCATTATAGCAGATTTGCCTTCAAGTTATACATCACATATGCATGTACATTCGATGCACAAGTTAACACATTACATATCGGGTTGAACATATCAACCATAGTAAGTTCATTTAATTCAATGGGTCTTCAAGTTATACGTCACATATGCATGTACATTCGAGGTAATCCTGAAGGAAATGAAGGTGATGATTTATTATTCACTTCATAAATGGTTCCTATAACGTACTATTATACCTCACTTACACATTTAAACCTAATTCAGCATATCCATCGATACAGACGAATGTAGTATTGTACCCGAGGGGTCCCTTACCTTAAAGGTATCCATCACGTATAGCCTACCTGGAAATTACATGTAAATAGGTAACTCAATTATCTGCATTGTGAATGAAATTGGTTGTTTCTGTTAATGATAAGGTCTTATTTAGTTTAGAAAATGCGCCCTCACTCTTACATTTGACTAATATGCAAGCATTTGTATCATTTAGAATGTAAAAATCTGGTCTAAATCAGTCATACTAGTTATATATACGGCAAACACATTAAACTATGCTTCACTCGTAAATGTTATGTACTTGGAATATGCACATGGCCTTATTTGGTCATAGAATCTAACCGAATGATGTTCAATCTCAAGTCAAATGCATGCGTATAGTATAGTGAGGGTAGAGAAAGCCAGCTAAGCATACTGAGAGCTAGGTAGTAGATAGACCGACATCTATATTGCGGCCTAATTTTATGGGACCTTTGTCTGTGTATTTATATGGCCCTATAGTCTTAATAATGGGACCTTTGTCTGTGTATTTTTATGGCCCTATAGTCTTAATTTTGGGACCCTTTGTCTGCGTAATTCTATGGACCTATAGTCTTACAAAGCCCTTTTTGTTCATAAACCACATGGTAAGCTATTTTTAGATATGGGATAAAGAGCGTTTATATGACTAAAGAAGGAGGAACTGAGGTCCTGTATTCTTTTCACCAAGTATATGTATTGTAAATCCTATAGAGATAGTCTGTTATACAGAGGAACCATGTACCACGTGACAGTCACGAAAGGCCTACTATGTGGACACATTTTCTTCTCAAAACGCTCTATTGTGTATGGGGTTATCAACCATTCGTCTGGAAAAGACCTATGTGCTGCACTTTGACTAATATGCAAGCATTTGTATCATTTAGAATGTCAAAATATGGTCTAAAGCAGTCGTATTAGTTATATATACGGTCACTTACCTTTCAAGTTATACCTCATTAAAACTATGATTCACCCGTAAATGTTATGTACCTGGAATATGCCCATGGCCTTATTTGGTCATAGGATCTAACTGAACGATGTTCATTTTCTAGTCGATTACGTGTATAGGATAGTGAGGGTAGAGAAAGATCTTAACCCTTTAGAGAGTATCTGTAACGTCATATACATGACGTCATGAGTAAATTTAACGTCAACGTCATAGCAATAATTATTAACAAGTTCGAGTCAAGAGTGTCCAATAATTCGTTTTAATTTATGTGCATTTTTTGTTAACGTGTGTTATCATAATCATTTGCACTTATACATTCGGGACATTATATTAATAAAAATAAGTCCTATACAAATCATTTATAAATCATATGATTTATTGAAGTTATGTCTACATAAAATAACACTTCATGTAACGACACATATGTCGTTCTACTCCTCAACCGATATGTCGTTCTACTCGCCAAAGGGTTAAAAAGACTCCAGATGTGATCTTTCAATCAGAACTTATAGTTTCCGTTTGTCGGCCTTGAACTTTGAGAATAATTCATCAATGTTTAGGCGGAAATACCGTTAGAAAATAGAAGATATCATCTAAACGGCCAGTAAAACCCCTAGATTCCTCTTTCGGGGCGAATATTTGTAATAATGTTATAAAATATGTAAAGAAAACTTTTTCATGCAATTTTGCTTTTTGTTAACCAGAGCTTCGGTTTAGTCTACATTAAATTATGTTTATATAATTGGCTTTATGAGCATGATGATATTATGATGAAGTATAGCTAACATTTGCCGGACA
Source organism: Siphonodentalium dalli (assembly GCA_032622095.1). Classification (NCBI taxonomy): domain Eukaryota; kingdom Metazoa; phylum Mollusca; class Scaphopoda; order Gadilida; family Siphonodentaliidae; genus Siphonodentalium; species Siphonodentalium dalli. Next base: position 121,171,843 of record CP136065.1, on the reverse strand, counting down.
AAGTTTTTATTTTTGCCCCACACATTTCGAGGCGGTATTAATCAACACAACATGGCGGCCGTCGCCAACAATAATTTTTTTTGGACTCGCTGACCCTTGAGTTATGAACAGGGGTGTGGCTAGGGGGGGGGGGGGGGGGGGGTGGGTGTGTCTCACACCCCAACTTTGGTCAAAATTTTCAACAGTTGGAAATTTTATACCTGCCAAAACATTAGTTGGAATGGTCATCAGTTGGAAATTTTCCAACCTTAGGGGGGTGACAGGTTGGAAATTTCCAACACCTGGAAAGCTTGTGTCCTGTTCCTCCCCCGTGGCTAGTGAAAACTGCTACTAAATTTAAGAAAACAATATTGTCATACATTTGGTCAACATTGTCATTGGAATTGTCATCATTTGGAAATTTTCCAACCTAAGTGGGGGAGGGGGTGTCAGGTTTGAAATTTCCAACTCTAAGAAGACTTGAGGCTAGTCTAGATGCTAGGATTTTGCGATTTTCTTGTTCAGATTTCAAAACTTTCGAACACCGGGCCGAACCATGGTCGCCCCGGTGCAGGGGCGTAGGAACCAGGGGGGGGGGTAAATACCCCCCAAAATTTCCAGAAAATGGTCAACACTTAAACTGTATTTCTTATTTATTCAACCTAACCAGTCACATTCTCCGCCCGCACAGTTTGACATAAAACATATAGTATACTCTATATGGGCAATTAGCGGTTGGGGTACCATTATAAAGATTAGGTGCCTTGACTGCCATGTGTTATTGTATCACTGGTTTGTGTTATCATACAAGTACAAACATTTAGGTTTTTTTCGGGTAATAAATTATAACTCCCCATATGGTGCTATCCATCGGCCTTTGCTCCTTATAAGCCTTCTTGTTACAGTACTCTCTCAGAAATCATCGTGTTAGCCCACAAACGGTATCTAATTTGTCCAAAGCTACAAAATAAATCAACACCAAGTTTTCCAAGATGAATTAAATACGAACGAAATTATTTGAAGAGTAAATACGGAAACTACGCTTCATCACAGCTAGTACTTTGGCACTGCTTACATGGCGAATCTGCCTGCTTAATCGAGGCCATCTTTCAGTTACATGAGGCCCCCACCACCCCCTTTCGTACGCCATATTCCATGCCCTGTTATGAGGTACTCCGTATTCCGGCCCCTCTGTTAGGATGTCATTGTGCGGGAACTGTTACATCGGAAGTCGTTCTATCGCCGGTATTGTGATGGTTCTTGACTGATTTGTGACGGTTCCTGATGATTAAAAATAATCATTTTTGTGACAAAATCACGCATAATTATAAATATCTTGAATATATTAAACTTTCCTGAATGAACAGGGGCTGCAGAAGTGCCGTGTTATCGAAACCTGAACTCTAGACAACAATTAACTCGGTATTAGCGAGTTAACGCGTAAATATCAACATGTTACAACTGAAAATCAAGCCACGTGGACGCAATTTCTTTGTTTTTCGTGGCGTATAAAATATGAAACGCATTCTGAAGACAAACACTGACCATAAAGTGTACCCGCGTTATTATACGCCCTTTTGAAAAAAAGGCCGTATTATAGTATTGTTAACCTGTTGACCGGATGATAACTTTAGTTAGAGTGAACCAAATTTAATAAAATTTGGTATGTTGGTTTATTAGCCGAAAAGTAAGTTCAAGTTCGAATTTGGGTTCCGCCCGCCAATTTTCACCGGAGTTATTTATTTGACGTTTTTTGACTTCGAAAATCCTTGAAATTTGTTGTCCGGATGATAACTTTAGTATAGTTTATCGGAATGAATCCAAATTTGGTATATTACTTTCTTCCACCTAAAAAAAAAACACAGGTCAAGTTCGAACTTGGGTTCTGTCCGACCATTTTTGGCAGAGTTATGCCCCTTTTTCGACTCAGAAAATTCAGTTTTTCTTATGTTTTTTGGTTTCCGGATGATAACTCGATTTTGGAAGGTTTATACGCAAAACCCGCTTTTTTGTGGATTACATATATCGAAATACAGCTCAAGTCCGAATTTCGTTTTAATCCGATAATTTTTGCGAGAGTTATGGCCCCTTTTTTGACGTAATTTGACTTAGAAAATCCCTGAAATTTGTTGTCCGGATGATAACTTTAGTTAGAGTGAACCGATTTCAATCAAATTTGGTATGTGGGTTTATTAGGAGAAAAGACAGCTCAAGTTCGAATTCGGGTTCCGTCCGCCAATTTTCACGCGAGTTATGCCCCTTATTTGACGTAATTTGACTTAGAAAATCCCTGAAATTTGTTGTCCGGATGATAACTTTACTAGAGCTAATCGGATTCAATGATAATTTGGTATATTACTTTCTCCCACCAAAACACAGGTCAAGTTCAAATTTGAATTCCGTCCGCCAATTTTTACCAGAGTTATGCCCCTTTTTTTTTTACCAGTTTCCGCCGACCCAAGAGAGGGCGTATTTTGCACGCCCAGCGTAGCTCTTGTTCTTTTGTAAAATAGCTGAGAAAGTATCCCGATAGGCGTTGATAATTGGGAGCTGCGACCTCGTAATCAACACGGGTGTGTGTTACGGTTCTATTTCAAACCGATCATGGCTGTGACGGTTCTGTCCATGAGATTTATTCGAACGAGTTCTGCACTTGGGTCCGAAAATCGTCTAGTTTATCTGATATTTATCTTATGTAATTTGCATAATAGAACAGGTTTATTAAGAAATAACACAATAAATACATAATACGGGAGATTAAGTGACATTAATAGGCAGAAATAAAATATTGAAACTCCCAATGAGTATAGTATCATAATCATGCCCGCCTATATAAATGACCAATGGTAATATAAATCTACTCTCAGGAGAATATGATATGTTATATTCATTTACTTAATCTGGGCATTATTGAAAGATCCAGGTGTGACAATATTTCAATGCCAGCGCCATCATATTTCCTCCTCTGAAGTCCGCCTGAGGGAAATTTACGCATGTGTGTCGCCCAGACATGAATATAACTTATGAATTCACGTTCAACTGAATCATTGATAGGTTATGACGTGATTGGGGTGGTGGGGGGACTTGGGGAGGGGGGTGCTTAATTGGTGTATATCCCCAACTTTGATCAAAATGTTCAACAGTTGCAAATTTCTTATCTTACAATAGATTGGTTTGAAATTTAACACAAACAATGTGTTGAAATTGTTCTCTTAATTTGTTTTGACATCAATTTAATCGTGGGGATTTTGTAGTTTTTAGACTAACATTTGCATACTTTCGTACACTTTAAACATGTAATCAACCATATTTGACATATACAAATGGACACCTCTTATTCCATTTAATTAGTATGCTTTGTATTAAATAATGTATGCTCTTTTGCAAAATAAATCATCTCTCTCTCTCTCTCTCCATCTGTTGGGAACATTTCCAATATTGTGGGGGTGGGGCGCCAGGTTGGAAACTTACACCACGTGGGAATCTTGAAGCCAGTCTAGAAGTTTTGTGCAATTTTCAGGTTCAGATATCCAAATTTTCTCACTGGGCCCATGTATCCTGAGTTTCTCCCCCGGCTTGCATGGTGGCCAATCAAAGGCTACTGATCAATTCACTTCAGAATGGTATACAATCTAGAGCTATAATGTGTCATGCAGTTGGGGAAAACCAAAGCCCAGGCCTTGTGCATGAGTTTGGTCTGTTTCAAGGGGACGGTGCGTTTGGAAATTCCAAGGTGGACGCCCCAACATTGGATACCCTCCAGCCCACGTCCCTGCTCACTTGACACGTTAGTAGCTAGGAATAATAATGTGCCTTATAATAGCCAGGTTCAGACACCCATACCACTAATTTTTAATGATTCATTTGTATGAATGTTTAGCTAATAATTCAAACAATCTGTTACTGCATGTTGAGTTTAATAGCTGAGCATTCCTACAAATGAATCAATAGGATTCAAGTCGCTGCTCTTTATAGCACATTTAGTCACCAAAGAATTAACATCCATATAATAATATTTTATTATATTTTAAATGTTACTGCTTGTTGAACTTAATAGCTAAGATTTCCTACAAATTAATCAATAGGATTCAAGTCAATTCTCATTACAGCGCATTTAGTAACCAAAGGTTTAACATCCATTAATAATAATATTTGTAACTGTAGGATTCTTTGATTTTTATATCTTCTATTACAAAATCTGAGATCCCTAGTCAATCTAAAATATGATTGAATGGAAGATTATCGTGCTTGTATATGCTTTAATAGCTGCATATTCTAGAATTCTAGAATATAACCTAGATAACCAGCATCCAGCAAGCGGATGCCCGACATAAATTTCATAAACTGCGTAATCAGAGCATTGTGTGGTGTCAACTAACTTTTAGCGTCTTATTTTTGTCTTTGTGTTGAGTAAAATACGTCTACGAAAATAACCAACACTAGCCGATGTGCCCCCTCTTCGTCCGGGCTATTTAGGGATTTTTTTGTGATCGTCTCCGCCTGGGAAACATTCCTATATGAGCGAATATGGTCAAGGTCAAGGACATGGTCGCACGTGAAATTGGACCCACCCATATTGTTCCCGTGATCAAAGTAGGCCTACATTATACCAAATTTGAGTCGGATCGGTCGAGGTCCAGAAACATGCCTATATGAGCGCATATGAGCGAGAGCGAGGTCAAGGACACGGTCGCAAGTGAAATTGGACACGCCCATATTGTTTCCGCGATCAAAGTAGAACCAGCTACCAAATTTGAGTGGGATCGGTCGAGGTCCAGAAATGAGCCTGTATGAGCGACTTTGAGCGAGGTCAAGGACACGGACGCACGTTACATTGGACCCGCCCATATTGTTCCCCGGATCAAAGTAGGTATACACACCAAATATGAGTCGGATCGGTCGAGCAGTTTTTCGAGTCTATAACACAAATACATACATACAGACAGAAGTTCCAAAATATATAATAGATAAAATACAAGACCGATAACTCTATATATCCCGTCTACGCTCACGCTTTACGAAGTTCAGCGCAATGAAATTTCACTATTGTTAACCGGCTGTTGACTCATGGAAATGTCGGGCCTGCAAAACGCGTTATTTTTCAAACTAGCTGGCGACTTTGTGAATTTTGATAGGCGTAACACAGCTTATTGGATAAGCATAGAAAGGCAGTGTAATTCGTCGAAATTAATGAAAAATTTGGTGCAAATTTCAACTTAATGCATAGTTTGTTATGTTTAATTTTGTAAACTTTCACAAAATTGGCAGTTTGAACCATGTACCATGGCAAATATTAGCCATAGTTTTACCCATATAGAACGATTAAATGGGAAGAGAACCGACTCGATCAGGAGAGAACTCAAACAATTATCAAAAATCGCGGTTTTTGTCGTTGTTATGACTCGCACAATGAAAGTTTCGTTATTAACACACTCATTGGTGCCACATGCAGATTGTGATGGGATCGAAAATAACTAATCGAATTATCACCTAGATGCCTCAAAATTGCGTTTTAACTGTCAAAAAGTCGTGAAAATGTATAATTTCGATCAGCAAGAACCGTCACAAATCAGTCAAGAACCATCACAAACCGGCGATAGAACGACTTCCGATGTAACAGTTCCTACACAGTGTTAGGAGGTATTCGGTATTCCAAAAATACCGGTATTCGTACGCCGACCTTCGACACCTTCCAAAAAATGATCATAATAATAATATAAATGCGATTTTTGTCACAATAAATTAACAGTGTAACATACAGATCGTCGATCATCTTCATTTTAGATGTGGACACTGCGGGATGACCGGCGTTCGTACGGCAATAGAACATTTATCCGGAAAATTCCATATGGCTGTTAACTGGTATTCCGTATTCCACCCTCTGTGTTAAGTGGTATTCCGTATTCCAGGGGGTGGGGGCCTCTTACATGCACTACTACTATGGATTAGGCTGGGGAAGCTGAGAATGTGAATATATAATTATGTAAGTATAAACCTACATATCATGTTTTCACGGAAGACAGCTCCATTTGTACACACATGCTTATGAGAGTCAAAAATGATCTCCATACTATTTTGTACAACAGGTGAAAAAGTAAAATACCATATTTTCCCTCAATGGGTTATTTAACGTAAATGCTGTTACAGATGCAACGAAATGCGATCTGAGGGGTTTAAATTCAGAAAAATTTCCCCTCTCCAGTTCTTTGCATAATTGACCCGAACTTGTTAATAATTATTGCTATGACGTTGACGTTAAATTTACTCATGACGTCATGTATATGACGTTACAGATACTCTCTAAAGGGTTAAGATTGTTCTTGGTGGGAAACCAGTAAAGGCGTCATGACAACAAGACGTGCATCATGACGTCAAAACCTACATCCACGCGCAAAACGCGAGACAGGACTGCGTCGATGGCCAGACAGCTGAGACATGGACAGGATAAACGACACATCTGCCAACATTTACGTTATATGTGAATATTTACATATATATCATTTTCTTGTGTCCCGTTACGGTTTATCATCAAATCCTTCTAAATATAAAAAATCATCCGATGATCCCATGAACAGTAACAAACGGGCGCAAATTACGTTTACGTATGATCATAGTATAACATCTATATATCTTATTTGTCCCAGTTGATAGCAATATCGCATATTTCGGGTGGAATTTGAGACAGTCCGTGAAAATACTCAAAATATGCATTTGTGGGGGGAAAACAGGTCTTTCGATTGGTATATAGGTTGTAGACAGCTGTCTGCGATGAATGTGAAAAGTAAGATTTTCTGGGATATTTTGGGGAAGAAATCGTCTCGCGGCGATGATTAAATGGCATTTTTTCCGCGATAGAACACTGACAACTGACTTAAATTGATCGTCGGTGTCCGAACATTAGTGAAGAATTATTCACTCACATTCAGTTGGTCAGAAATGATATCAAACAGTTTATATTAAAAAAAACACGTCGAAAAATGTCAACAAATATTTGTGGACTTTTTTTTCTCCACCTCGAAATCTACGACTTCCGGTTTTGGTCCGTGTCCGTTGATCCACTGTGTATATGATTCGTTAAAATTTGATCTTTTAACCAGTTTGATTTAAAAAAAATTATTTAGATTCAATTTTTAATTTTTTTTTAGATTGAACTTTGATCTGCTGTTGAACAAAAAAAAAATATTAATTTTTTTTTTTAAATTTAAATTTTTTTTTTTTAATTTAATTTAGATTTTTAGATTGAATCTTTAAAATTTGTTTTAATTTTTTAATTTAAATTTTTTTGTACTTAAAAAAAAAATTATTTAATTTTAAAATTGTCTGTTTATATTTTTCGATGGAAACTTCTTCCTAAAAATTTCAAAAATTCAAATTTTTTTTTTTTTTTAATTTATTTAAAAACAAAATTTAATTTTAAATATAAGTATGTTATAAAATATGCCGTGGTACCCCGAGGCACCACACCGAATTTGGTTAAAATCGATCAAGGGCTCTGGAAGAAAAATTGCATACAGACCAGAACAGACAGACAGATCACTGAACTCTAATATATCTAAACCAGAGCACATACATTCGTTTTGCCATTAAATGTGAAAATTATGACAAGTGTCATGCTAAACGAAAAACATTGTTATAATCACGGATAAATTTATAACATCATGCCGCAAATATAAATCTCAGTATATTATGATTTGACAACAAAAAAGTTGTTTGAATATAGCCAATTTAACACTGAATGTATGCATGGATATCAAAATTATGGTGAAGAAAGATGCGTCGAAAAAATATCCGCAGCCAGCGGCCGGCTCGGCATCTGACTGGTCGAATATATTCTAATAAATTGCCATTGGGCGGGACTACGCTGCGGGCGTGGCCTCTGTGGAAAGCTCCATTGCATACCCACGACACTATGTAGGAACTGTGACATCGGAAGTCGTTCTATCGCCGGTTTGTGATGGTTCTTGACTGATTTGTGACGGTTCTTGTAGTCCAAGTCTTCTCGTACTAAAACCGGCTAAGATATTGGGATGGAGGTGCCGGTCTTTAGTCCGAGTTCCAGGCCCATGCATTCTTATGACACGACTTAAGCGTTTGTGACCCGCTCAAATAAAACCACAATTATATGAAATAAAATATCACAATTGCGACAATAAACGGATATTTTCCGCAGAAGACATGCTATTTGATCTGAAACCCACATCAGTTGTGAATTGAAAGCGGTAATTTAATGCGAAAAGAGACATTTACCGCAATGTTTACAAATTTTTAAAAGTATGCGAACTCATGCAGTTGACCTCGCGAACTGTGTTCGGCATTTTCCGTTGAAAATATTCCGTAGATTTTCGACTGACCACGCAAATTACGATGAATTCTCCATTGTAATCGTAATTATGTGTGTCAATAAATAAAAAATAAATAGATTAATTAAACATTGAAGATATAAATGTAATACATTAAATAAATTACGGGGAATTACAACCCTCTCAAAGTTTAAAACTGTGTAAACACAACGACCATTAGAATAAATAATATGGTGCTACATTTCCCACATTTGGTGGACTTCAGCGAAATTAAGATATATACTAAGCGAACAGAGCAATATACTGCTCTTGTTAAGCACACAAAAAATCAAACAAAATTTGTATAAATTTTTAACCTTAAGTTTGAAAAGTCCCACTAAAACGGAAGAACTATATTTCGAAACTGTGTGATTCGGTTCTCCGATTATTTTATCAACACAAAAGTCAAAATGCACAAGGATGAAAATCACACGCATGGCAAGTCAGACACAAGAGTTCTAATTTGCTCCAATTTTGACAAGTTGCTTGCGAAAATTGTCAACAAAACTACCTTTCTGATCCTCCATTATGTCATTAAGTTTTTAGTGCGGGAATTGTTCTCAACGCACATTGGAAACTGGACTTTGCGGCGATCGGGTTTCGCTATTTTGTTCGGAAAACCCCGCGCTATATATAGAAACGGAAACTAGAATACTCAGAACAAACACCGGACAATGCCGAAGTTCTTCGGAACCTGAGTTCGGCTTTCAGTTAAGTAAACAAACAGAAAAAACAGCGATGTTGGTGACAATCAACCGGAATATTCTATGCGTAATTTAACATGAAAGTTAGATTATTATACACCATTATGACCATAAGATGTCTATCTTTCCGATGTATATAGCATCATGTATTGATTCATTAGGTAAATCGAGTAAAATACACCACAGATTCCCGGCCACAGATCGTGGGCGTAACTCGTGTGATAGGATTGGTATGCAAGCGGGCTTGGACTAAAAACAGCAAATCGCCATCCCAATATCTTAGCTGGTTTTAGTACAAGAAGACTTGGACTACGGTTCTTGCTGATCGAAATTATACATTTTCACGACTTTTTAACAGTTAAAACGCAATTTTGAGGCATCTAGGTGATAATTCGATTAGTTATTTTCGATCCCATCACAATCTGGCACCAATGAGCGTGTTAATAATGAAACTTTCATTGTGTGAGTCATAACAACGACAAAAACAGCGAATTTTGATAATTGTTTGGGTTCTCTCCTGATCGAGTCGGTTCTCTCCCCATTTAATCGTTCTATATGGGTAAAACTATGGCTAATATTTGCCATGGTACATGGTTCAAACTGCCAATTTTGTGAAAGTTTACAAAATTAAACATAACAAACTATGCATTAAGTTGAAATTTGCACCAAATTTTTCATTAATTTCGACGAATTACACTGCCTTTCTATGCTTATCCAATAAGCTGTGTAACGCCTATCAAAATTCACAAAGTCGCCAGCTAGTTTGAAAAATAACGCGTTTTGCAGGCCCGACATTTCCATGAATCAACAGCCGGTTAACAATAGTGAAATTTCATTGCGCTGGACTTCGTAAAGTGTGAGCGTAGACGGGATATATAGAGTTATCGGTCTTGTATTTTATCTATTATATATTTTGGAACTTCTGTCTGTATGTATGTATTTGTGTTATAGACTCGAAAAACTGCTCGACCGATCCGACTCATATTTGGTGTGTATACCTACTTTGATCCGGGGAACAATATGGGCGGGTCCAATGTAACGTGCGTCCGTGTCCTTGACCTCGCTCAAAGTCGCTCATACAGGCTCATTTCTGGACCTCGACCGATCCCACTCAAATTTGGTAGCTGGTTCTACTTTGATCGCGGAAACAATATGGGCGTGTCCAATTTCACTTGCGACCGTGTCCTTGGCCTCGCTCTCGCTCATATGCGCTCATATAGGCATGTTTCTGGACCTCGACCGATCTGACTCAAATTTGGTATAATGTAGGCCTACTTTGATCCCGGGAACAATATGGGTGGGTCAAATTTCACATGCGACCATGTCCTTGACCTTGACCATATTCGCTCATATAGGCATGTTTCCGGGCCGATCGAACAATAGTTTGTCCAGGCGGAGACGATCACAAAAAATCCCTAAATAGCCCGGACGAAGAGGGGGCACATCGGCTAATGTTGTCTATTTTCGTAGACGTATTTTACTCAACAAAAAGCCAAAAATAAGACGTTAAAAGTTCGTTGACACCCATACAATGTTCTGATTATGCATTTTATGAAGTTTATGTCGGGCATCCGCTTGCTGGATGCTGCTTATCTAGGTTAAATTCTAGAATTCTAGAATATGCAGCTATTAAAGCATATACAAGCACGATAATCTTACATTCAATCATATTTTAGATTGACTAGGGATCTCTGATTTTTTAATAGAAGATATAAAAAAGCAAAGAATCCTACAGTTACGAATATTATTATTAATGGATGTTAAACCTTTGGTTACTAAATGCGCTGTAATGAGAATTGACTTGAATCCTATTGATTAAATTGTAGGAATGCTTATATAGCTATTAAGTTTAACAAGCAGTAACATATAAAAAAAGAGAAAAGAATCATGCAGTTGCAAATATTATTATATGGATGTTAATTCTTTGGTGACTAAATGTGCTATAAAGAGCAGCGATTTGAATCCTATTGATTCATTTGTAGGAATGCTCTGCTATTAAATTCAACATGCAGTAACAGATTGTTTGAATCATTAAAAATTAGTGTTATGGATGTCTGAACCTAGCTATTATAAGGCACATTATTATTCCTCGCTACTAACGTGTCAAGTAAGCAGGGACGTGGGCTGGAGGGTATCCAATGTTGGGGCGTCTACCTTGGAATTTCCAACCGCACCTTGAAACAGACCAAACTCATGCACAAGGCCTGGGCTTTGGTTTTCCCCAACTGCATGACACATTATAGCTCTAGATTGTATACCATTCTGAAGTGAATTGATCAGTAGCCTTTGATTGGCCACCATGCAAACCGGGGGAGAAACTCAGGATACATGGGCCCAGTGAGAAAATGTGGATATCTGAACCTGAAAATTGCAAAAAACATCTAGACTGGCTTCAATATTCCCAAGCGTTGGAAGTTTCCAACCTGGCGCCCCCACCCCACAAGATTGGAAATGTTCCCAACAGATGGAGAGAGATGATTTATTTTGCAAAAGAGCATACATTATTTAATACAAAGCATATTAATTAAATGGAATTAGATTATTTGTCCATTAAACCAGTTTCTTGCCAATTGGGGGGGGGGGGGGGGGGGGGGGGGTAAATGTGATATAGAAAACTAGATCACACCTGCTCCCTACTTCATGTCCACCCATCATGAGTTTTGGATCAACTCTAAATAAGAGGTGTCCATTTGTATATGTAAAATATGGTTGATGTAGGAAAATATGCAAATGTTAGTCTAAAAACGACAAAATCCCCACTATTAAATTGTTGTCAAATCAAATTAAGAGAACAATTTCAAACCAATCTATTGTAAGATAAGAAATTTGTAATTTGTTGAACATTTTGACCAAATTAAGCAGCCCCTCCCCAAGTCCCCCCACCACACCAATCACGTCATAACCTATCAATGATTCAGTTGAACGTGATTTCATAAGTTATATTCATGTCTGGGCAGGGGGGGGGGGGGGGTGAAAAAAAAAATTCCGGCACGTATGCCGGGGTGGGTGGGTGGTCAAAGCGACCAACAAGCAATTTTTTCTGCAACTAAAAAAAAAATTTCCTGCTTGTTTTTTTAGTGTTTTGGCAATGAGTTGGGCTTCAAAACCACTTTGAATGAGAGAAATAATGTAATTCTAACTGTAAACTGACTGCAGGCAATTATCGTGTTGTATTTTGTTGCAAATTTTTAAATCCAAGATGGCCACTGGCAGCCATGTTTTTTTGGCCGAATGACCTCAAAATGACTCATTCCTATTTACATGTCCATGTTAACATCCATGATAAATAGTATGCACAGAAATTCATATACAGCTGTTTACAGTGAATTTCCCCCCGCAAATCTCTGTTTTAGTGTTAAAAGGGGGGTGGGTGTAAAAAAAATGGTCGGAAAAAACTGCCGAAAACGAAAAAAAAAATTGGCGGTGGGGGTGGGTGGGTACAAAAAATGATCGAAAGGGAAAAAATGCCATACGTGCCTGAAATTTTTTTCCGACCCTCCCCCCCCCCCTGGTCTGGGCGACAAACATGTGTAAAAGTCCCTCAGGCGGACTTCAGAGGAGGAAATATGATGGCGCTGGCATTGAAATATTGTCACACCTGGATCTTTCAATAATGCCCACATTAAGTAAATGAATATTACCATTGGTCATTTATATAGGCGGGCATGATTATGATACTATACTCATCGGGACTTTCAATATTTTATTTCTGCCTATTAATGTCACGTAATCTCCCGTATTAGGTATTTGTTGTGTTAGTTCTTAATATACCTGTTCTATTATGCAAATTACATAAGCTGCAGTCATTATCTGGTTTAAAATGTCAGATACACAAGACGATTTTCGGACCCAAATGCAGAAATCGTTCGAATAAATCTCATGGACAGAACCGTCACAGCCATGATCGGTTTGAAATAGAACCGTAACACGCACCCGTGTTTATTACGAGGTCACAGCTCCCAATTATCAACCCCTATCGGGATACTTTCTCAGCTATTTTACAAAAGAATAACACGGGTACACTTTATAGTCAGTGTTTGTCTTCAGAATGCGTTTCATATTTTATACGCCACGAAAAACAAAGAAATTGCGTCCACTTGGCTTGATTTTCAGTGATAACATGTTGATATTTACGCGTTAACTCGCTAATACCGAGTTAATTGTGGTCTAGAGTTCAGGTTTCGATAACACAGCACTTCTGCAGCCTCTGTTCATTCAGGAAAGTTTAATATATTCAAGATATCTATAATTATGCGTGATTTTGTCACAAAAATGATTATTTTCAATCACCAAGAACCGTAACAAATCAGGCAAGAACCATCACAATACCGGCGATAGAACGACCCACGAGTCACCCCGCAAGTACATACTCTCGCGGGAATGTGCGTGCGTCCCGTCCGTCCGGAATAATAACTCCAATAATGATCACCCTTGGTATGTGGGTGTCTCAACCAAGAACATATATAGGTGCTCTGCAATTCTTGGTTTGATCCGATGTTCTTTTATGGAGTTATTTCCCTTTTTTTCAACTTTTTTATTACTTAAAACATTTCTCACTTTTTCGGTTTCCGGATGATATCTCAAGTTTGGATTCTTTAATTGCAAATACCGTTTTATGTGGATCAGTCATATCAAGATACAGGTTGAGTTCGAATTTGAGTTTGATCCGATGATTTTTCCTAGAGTTATGGACTTTTTTTCGACTTAGAAAATTCAATTTTTTTCTTCTTTTTTCTTTGGTTTCCGGATGATAACTCAAGTTTGGACTGTTCAATTGAAAAATCCGTTTGTTTGCGAGTCATTGATATCAAAATACAGGTCAAGTTCGAATTTGAGTTTGATCCGATGATTTTTCTCAGAGTTATGTGCTTTTCGACTTAGAAAATTAAATATTTCTTGTTTTTTCTTTGATTTCCGGATGATAACTCAAGTTTGGATTGTTTAATTGTAAATTTCCAGAGTTATGGGCCTTTCAACATTGAAAAACATTTTTTATAATTTTCTGTATGAGGGTACATGTACCTTCATGGTGTAATCGACTCCTCCTACAGTTTTTATCGTAGATATTTGAAATTTCAGAGTATTGTTACCCACATATTGGCGATGTGCAACATGTATAATATAGATGACGGCAAAATTATTTCTTTACAGAATTATTAACCCTTGCAACTTAGAACATTTCAACATTTAAAAAAATTTATTTAACAAAGCAGCATCGACTTGGCACTTTGTCGGGGGACACTGTGGTCGGCTGACCTTTTATATCTATTTGTGGTATTTCTATATAATGTATTCCGTCATTGAGTTGTCTGAGACCTTCAGCTATATACTCGTTGGTGTCAAGTATGACAGTTGTGTTGTTTTTTGTCCGCTTTAAGTATCATTATATCAGCGTTACCTTTCAAGTTATACATGGCTTTCCGATGCTCGGGTGAGAGATTATCTTTAATTTGTATCAGATTTTGTGGTCTGATATGTTCAGTTTGCATTTGTATAAATAGTCTTCCAGTGTATTGCCACACAATGGTGGGCTATAGTGGGATTTGTTTTTGAATACAATGTTTTGTTCATCAGGCCCTTTATTCTTTAGGGTGCATTTGATGCGCATATATAGTTCTTTCGAACTTTTTGAAGCGCTCATTATTAGGCGTTTAGATTGATGAATTTTAATCCATAACTTGATAGCATAACTGCATCATTTGTTAGTCTTTTACTAGACAGATTTCTAATGAATAATTTTGCTACGCTGAGTTTTGTTTCAAAGCTTTTAAACAGCATGCTTTTTTCCCTCATTTTTTGCTGATGATTTTTGTGCGTAATTTGCTTTGTATCTGTGGCCAATTGCAGGGTCGTTAGTGCTTGTTTACTTATGTGGGGATCACGTAAATTATGTTCAAGCGATTGGTGCCATTCATGCACAGCTCATATTGAGATTTGGTTCAACTGTTAGTGAGATGTGTTATGGGCGTGTCTTATAATTAATCCCGCCATTCCGTTGGTTGGATAATAACGGTGTCAGCTGTCACTTCCTCGTACGTCTGGAATCTCTGGATCCCATCAGTTTGGTTTTATTTTTGAGGATTTAGACAATTCTAATTTGTTTATGAACGCCCTCGATTGAATACTGTCCTCGAGATTCTAGATAGCTATATGTTCGCTTGGCGTTTTATAAATAGATAATGGGTTTTTCCGCTAAGTGACAATTTGCAGTAGGTCCTTATTGGGGAGGTCTATTTGCGGAGGTCCCCGAATTCGCGGGGGTCCCCTAAAATAGTTGAAATATGTTGATTTTAATGAGGGAATGGGTGCGTATATGTCAATTGATACGTATTTTAAACAAATAACGACACAATCATCATAATAGTGGTTTGTTCTATCAATCATATCATCATCATATTAAATATGGATCAAGTCTTCCGTCTTTTCGTCCCAATAACATTATTTGCAATGTTTGTTTACAAATATATGTATTGTCATTCGATATTTACTTGTGAGTCACTTGAATATATTACTTGTCGTCGAACTCGTATTTTATATAATAGAAGAATGAGTCTATGTATATTTTGAATTGATCGAGTGTTGGAGCCTCAACGGTGATTCTGGCAGAGAGTTCCAGCTATTGACCACCCTCTGCGTGAAGAAATATTTTCCTATGGCCTTGTTAACAATGGGCATCTGTTGCTTTTTATTATGTCCTCTTGTTCTTCCTGATGAATGTCTTTCTAATAGGTCACAGGCATTGATATTGTAATGACCATTCAACAGTTTATATACCTCGATTAGATCGCCTCTAAATCTTCGATATTTTAAAGACATCAGATTGAGTCTTATCATTTGGTCTCGGCAGCATAGAGTTTTGATCTGACGAACTAGTTTCGTTGCTTTTCCTTGTATTTCTCTATTCTCTAACACAATGCTTTGATATTCATGATGTGGGCTCCATACAGAGTTACAGTATTCAATTATAGGTCTCATCATGCTTATGTAGAGCGATTAGAAAGTGTCAATGTCCAAGTTCGTGAAAGTTCTATGGATTATGCGGATGATTTGAGAAGCTTTATTGTTTTAGGATATTGTAGGAAGGCTAATCTGGCTGTGTCAAATTGAGCTATAGCGCTGTGATATCGTCATAAACCGGTTCAAAAAGTTTGAAGATAAATTTCTATAACTGCGCTACGCGCGTTATATAATTTATTTAAAAACTTTTCGGTTAAAACAGCATAACCTTAATCGAAACAATTGTTATTTCTTAAATGGATTATGCAGTCTGAATCGTTAATCTTCCTTCATGTTATGTCACATAAGGGACTTCTAGCGACAGACAGTATCAAACTTGAAAGGCTGTCGCAAATGGCTTTTATCTACTGATTGTTTATACAGAAACGGCTGGAATTTGCACATATCAGTAATTTGACCCAGGGAATCTTATTAGATAGGCCCCTTTGACATCAAATGTCTTAAAGACCACTAATTAATTACATTAAATAATTAATTATATGCACAAAATCTGGTCGATAAAATTGAAACACGTGGATAAATTGACCCGTAGAGTATCATGAGATAGATTCCTTTGACCTCAGTCAACTTTAAGGGGCACATATGAACAATAAAGAGCGTTCCTTATGTAGGAAAATTGTTAGACGGGTCTCCAGACCAGGGGAATTGCATGGGATAGGCGCATCTCCTCATGTTCCATCCATGAATAATGGCTGAACTGAGAATAAAACATTACTTACTTACCTTTGAGCTCAGATGACTTAAAGTGACTAATAGGTTATATAATAATATAAAACACATTTATTACCATTCCAGATGACATGTGGGAAAATTGGTGGCCGATAAAGTCTAACACCTCTATCCTGATTCTAATTACGACCTGTATAAACACAACATGATATACATGTAACCTCTTACTATAAATACTCTTCCTATCATACAATGGTTTTACTCTGGTGTAATACTTTAAGTAAACAATCTGTGTTCTCAGACACCCTCCTGATATCTCATATCTTAGATAACTTGAGTATTTGCTGATTTATATTCTGGATTTTAGACTAAATTAAAAACGAGAGGTCGATCACGATCGGCAGATGTTTAACCCATACCTTGGCGATAGTGATTAGCTATTTTCATAAATCTGTATACCAATTTTTTCATGAGTATAAGCTTGCTATTAATTAATAGTTCCCAAGTGGAATCAGACTTATTGGGCAACTTGCTCACATAAACACAATATGACCATGGATGTGGCATTAAATTTCAAGACACAATGTCTGTAAACAGCAGAATATTATTAAATATGGGGTAAATATTTTCAAAACCATTCAATCAATACCAAAATTTATACAGGTGAAGAAATTTATGTGTCATGATTAACCTGGATGAGATTATAAAAGTTATCGGTGAGAAATATTTGACCAATAAGTAGTCTCAAGAATACCAGCACCATTATTATTCTGCAGCCCAAATGCAATTGAGTGAATTTAAAAATAAGATATTTCATCTTATGATGAATATTGGTCAATTGGTGGCTTATAGAAATCGTTACTGAACCTGGTTCAAGGTGAAAGGGATAATTTAATATCTGCCTATCGGATATCATGTGTCTATGGAATGGGTTAATTTTAATCGCAAAATCCATGCAAGTGAAAAGTGGTTAACTCCAACACAGATACATGCATGTGTTATAGAGTGATAAAGCTAAATAACCCAACCATAGTCAGACAGATGCACCATAGCTGTTAAAGATATAATAGTTATGAAATTAAGCACATAACAACTCTATTTATCTACTTCTTACATTGGAACCTGAGTCATAATATTGTTGTGTTAGCTACATATTAAAAAGTTATGAGATCATTGAATTAGAGACCAATCAATACTTGAACATCTATACAAGTGATGGGTGTATAGACCTCGATATTAAATGTGATTGATAATGGTTGGATATAAAATATTTTAAAGCAGAATTATTAGATAAGTAAAGGTGAGATATGAGAATGGTCAGATTGAAAATATTAGAGTCATAACATTGGATTGCATACAGTATATCTATGGTTAACTTTATTCTAAGCTGATCATTTGAAAGATACAATGTCTGTAAACAGCAGAATATCATTAAATATGCAAGGGAAAAGTGGATCACCATCAACCTGGACATAGAATAGGAGAATTATCACATGAAAAACATCAGAAGACCATATGATGTGCGGAGAGGGTTAATAATGTTCAATGATGTCATATGATGGAACTATGGAATGGGTGGGTTAATTTATTTCTCTGTTACAGTGTGAGTGTAAAAAAAAATGTCTATAAACAAAAATGTCTGTAAAACATCCCAACAAATAAACAATGGACTATTCCAATTTGTAATTTTGGAATACAGTAGGTGTACATTAACTAATAATGAACCCGTTTCAACAAATGGGTTAACTTAATATTGCACAGAACAGAATAGAGACACATCCATTAATTATATTCTTGACAGCAACCTGCAACCCACCAAGGCTATCTACCAGTAACTCAATCTAGTGTACAGCTAAAATAAATAAAACTAATAAGAGAGGCACTGTGTGAGACAACTTCTCTTAAAATCCAACACTGGCAGACAACAGCTATTTAGTAACATGATCAGTTACTTGAATTACAAATGGCCATAACTCTGTTAAAATATATCAGATCAAACCCAAATTTGAACTTGATTTGTATTTTGGGGTGAGGATCATATGTATCAAATTTGGTGCTGATCAGATGAAAAATATTTAAGTCTTCACAGCTTGGATGAATTCTATTTAAAAACAAGAGTGGAAAGGGTTAACAAAACAATACCAAAATCCATACAGATAAAGAACGTGCTAACAAAGACCTAGGTAAGAAATATGAGGCAGATCATAAGCAAATTGTTTGACTTAGATGCATCAGATAGAATTTGTGTGCAGGGTTAATTATTTTCTAAATCGATCAACTGATCGATACCAAAAACTATACAGATGAGGGGTGTGTCATCATAAACCTACATTTTAAATATGAACACAATCGGACAAAAAACACTTTGGTTATTGCATTGGATAGCACATGCCCATGTGTGGATGCAAAGTGTTAATAATTTCTATACGATCAATCGATCTATACCAAAAACTATACAGGTGAGGGGTGTGTAATTGTAAACATGCACATGAAATTTGAACATGATCCGATAAAAGATACTCCAGTAATCGAATCGGATAGCAAGTGTCTACAGACAGACGGACGGACGAACGACGGATGGTTGATCCGGACGTCAGCATTATGTGTACCATACATGGTATGGGTACACATACAAAATGGTGTGGTGGATAGTATAATGGAGTCAGTTAAAAAAAATTATTCAAGAGTTAGTCCCTGACTATGCCCATATTTGACTTTGTGAGTGTCATTTGAACAAATTTGAATCCCAGTCAATAAAAAGAACCTCCATACCAAATATAAGCTAAATCGGCCTGATGGTTCTTGAGAAGAAGTTGTTTTAAGAATTACTATGGAGGAAAAGTGTAATGGCCCTGGCTTCGCAACTATTCGACCGGGTGACCTAATTTAACCAATCTGAATGTGAGTCACCTGGGGAACATCCACACCAAATATTAACCAATCGGTCTTATGGTTCTGTAGAAGATGTTTAGAATAATTGTTGATGGATGGACACAAATGACTGGCAGAGGAGTGATGGCTATAGATTCACTGGAGACTTCATCTCAGGTGTGCTAAAAAAAAACATTCAAAAATAACAAGTTTTCTTTTCATTTCAAACCATAATACTATCAAATAAGTAAAACAAACATTTATCATGCATGGGGGGGGGGGGGGGAATACCCAGGGCTGGGAGGAAGATACCCAGATATTGTGATACACAGGTAATTAGCCTGGGGTAATTAATAGCTGCCCCAATATCCACACATAGCTTATCTTATGATGCCTCTTGTTCAATTAAATTAGAGTGGACACAAATAAACCATGGAGTTTTTATTGACCACAGCATCATATTCACCCAGCATGAAACAGTATATTCATTTCAATAAAAGTTCTAAAAATACATGACAACATCTCAAAGTCTCATATAATAACAGAGCGAACCAGTTAGAATATCACAGTGTGATTAACAGTTACTGGATGTGCTTTCTTGATGAATGCAGTGATGTCAAAGATAATTTTGTCCTGGATACATGGTAGGTCTACTTTGCATTTTCAATGCCAAGATGATGCAATAATTAATTAAATTAATTCCTGTTAAAAAAAATAAGTGTTTGTAGATTGAAGTTAACGAAACCCAAGTTGAATCTGTCTTCAATTCGACTATTAAAAGTGAGCGTGGAATAAATACATGTAAACAATCGGTTTGCGAGCACGAATCCAAACAAACAGATGAACTTATATCGGTTGAAATTTAACCTTTATGTTTCTGCTGAAGTTTTAAGTGTTAAGGTTTTAATTATGAATTATGCTTTATGATATTATTTGGTTGTAAATTTATTAAAATTAGAAAGTTTTTGTTTTTATGAAATATCTCCTGAATTTGATCCAGAAATACCAAATTCTGAAGATCAATCTCCTGAACTCAGCTCATAGTAGGCGTTGAGAAAACATAAGATGTCGGGCTAAAGGTGGAATAGTTCTGACTATGTTAGTTCTGTAGCTTATTCATTCTACTTTTTTCATGATCCGGTTGTTGCATATGGAATTTCTGGGGTAAAATATTTGTTTTTCCTCACCTATGTACCTACGCAATTTTTGGGTAAATTGTGCCATTGTGCTCACATGGAAACTCAGACAATACACTGTAATTATGACACCAGTGCGTCGGTTGTCAATTTTTTCCAGGTGTCAGTACAGTATTGTTTAAAACAACGTGAACATAATGCACAAGATTTGTGTGACATGCGACGCCATTCTTCTAACGTGATATGTAAATTCTCTTGTAGATTCAGCTAAGTATATCTTTTTCGTTTAAATTTATTTGTACACAAAATTTGATTGCCATTTTGCAAGCTATCTTGAGCAATTTTGACTAGAAATAAGTCAGCGTGACACACAGAGAGATCAAAATAATATAAACCATTGATACCAAAGATAGTTCCATTTTACTTTTAAAAATAGTCCAAACCACCCCAGCAAAAGTTATATATCAAGCATTGTCTGTGAACTAAAGCAGCCATATGATTCAAAAGACATAACCTTTTAACTGGCGGCTGGGCTTGGTAAATAGGCAGTTTATGCTATAAATTTATTTTTGAGAATTTATTTCTGGAATTACAACACGAAAAATAAATAAAATATTAAAAAAATAAAAATATAAATACATCAATTTTCTCAATGGAACAAATTCTAAGCAGACGTACCCGCCAGATAAATGTGTATTGTTTTCAATACTGCACACAGTCACACCCAGAAATATCTGCAATTTGTAACTTTTACTATGGAGTTTTGCATGGAAATGTCCATCAAAATTGGTCACTTGACCTCTTCCTTAATTTTCTGGATTGTCGAATGATGAAATTATACCGTTCTCCAGTTCTGCCGTAAACAATGCACATTTTGATTTCGTACGAGTAATTTTGCGATTAGGTAACTTGTCCTCGTTTGGGTCAATCGGTCGCCGTTTAATGTGCAAACCAGTATCAATAGAAGAATAAAAACTCAAATAAATTATCCCCCCAACCTGGTTTATAGTATACTTTCCATGTGGATCGTCTAACAGTTTCAATTTGTCATTCTATATCAAACTCACGTTTAATATGGACGCAAAACATGGGGTTTACAGTAGCCTAAAAATTGACACATCTCTGCACGTGCTATATTTGCGACATCGTCGGATTCTGAGAATACCGTAAACCCAGTCCTAGTAGTGTCGTAAATATTGCAAATCTCCATATATGCTCCCAATGATGACGACAGCTAGTCGGCTTATTTGGTGAGTCAACAGCGGGACAAAATTTGTGATTTCATGATATCTCCCTATTAAAGTTCTTGTGCGATTCTAGTTTTCCAAGTGTGGTAGAGATCATATATTCCACCAGTACAAAACCTTGGAACTTTTTGAAGTTTTGACAGGGAAGCTTATATTCGAAAGAATAACACAGGGAATATATTTCTTTGTTGTCACCTGTTCCTGAATATTGTACTTCACTGTACATAGTACAATAGTCTCGAAATTGCACGATTTAAGTGACTTTGTGAACGATTTCCTTTGCGTCGCTTACAATTAGGCCTAAGTTTCCCATGTTTTGTACTGGTGGAATATCATATCTGCGGGCGTAAGCCAGATTACAGATTCATGGCCTGATCTACGATATAAATAGCACTTGTTTTCTGTATCGAGAAATTTGCAAGAGTTTGAATAGCCAAAGTTACAACCCAAGGGGTTGGGCGGGGTGAACATATATTTTATATATATTTATATCTGTATGTATGACTGAGTTATTGTCCCCCGTAAAATTTAATTTCAGGGAATTATGGTAATCAGCTACGTCCGTCCGGAGTTATAACTCCAGTAATGATCATCCGATTTGAATGAAACTTGGTATGTAGGTGTCTCAACCAAGAACACATGTGCTCTGCAATTCTGGGTTTGATCCGATGTTCTTTTTTGGAGTTATTTCCCTTTTTTCAACTTTTTTTTTACTTAGAAAATTTCTCAATTTTTCGGTTTCCGGATGATATCTCAAGTTTGAATTCTTTAATTGCAAATACGGTTTTTATGTGGATCAGTCATATCAAGATACAGGTTGAATTCGAGTTTGAGTTTGATCCGATGATTTTTCCTTGAGTTATGGACTTTTTTCGACTTTAGAAAATTAAATTTTCTTGTTTTAATTTTCTTTGGTTTCCGGATGACAACTCAAGTTTGGATTGTATAATTGGAAATTCTTTTTTTTTGTGGATCGTTCATGGGCCTTTCGTAGATATTTGAAACTTTTTTTTTTTATGGAATTATTAACCCTTTCGAACATTTCAACATTTAAAAAAATTTCTTTAACAAAGCGGCATCGACTTGCCACGTTGTCGGGGGACACTGTGGTTGGCTGACCTCTTATTTAGTTTATCTTCCACAAACAATACACACATGTATATCCAGAAGATGCATAGCAGAACTATGGTTAACCAGCAATATCCCCATAGACAATGTATCAAGTCACAGAATTGCGCAATTCATGACATCACTTGTGCGCGCTCTCACAGTCCGACGACTGCCGTATACCCAGTAATTTTGAACTCATGTAAATTGGAATGCTTCTGTTTGGTTAGCTGTAGCGACTTGTTATAAGAGAGTTCTTCGATTTAATTGGTTCAACTATAAGAGAGTTCCTTGACTTAATTGGTTCAACATTTCAAAAGTTGCCATTCCCGAAACAACTGAATTTAATAGTCTGTTGGTCACGTTACTACGTTTTCAACTTTTCTGTGAACAAAGACAACAACTGTCTAAATTTCTAGATCATGGAAGTAAATGTACATTTTAATGAATGATTTTCGTCTCAAAGTTGATATAACTGCTTAGTGAATGCAAATTGCTATCTAGATGTCGTCGGTCATTGTGTTTGCAACTCTCGAGTCTGTTTATTTACGGGCACTAAATGTCTATATTGTTGATGGTGCTTGGTCGAAAGTTGCAAAGATCTGAAAACGTAGTGGTAACCTGACCCCTCCGGCCTTACATTTTCAATGTTTTATTCTATTTCAAACCAACGTTTTGATGTGGACACAAATCAAAGGGTTTACAGTAGCCTAAAAGGCGACACAGCTCTGAATCAATTTGCCGGTTGAGCTCTGAATATCACACGAAGCATGCACTTGCTATATGTGCAACGTCGTCGGATTCTGAGAATACCGTAAACCCAGTGCATTCCAATTAAGGGATTTGTGTATGATTTTGCTTTGCGCCACTTATTACCAGGGCCGTATATTGCAGCATTGCATGAATATGGTTTCTATTTATGGGTAGATTATTTCCTCAGCGAAGAGGAAATGGCCGAGTCGTTGAGAATGGACGTAACATGTTACATGTCTTTCTCTGTTATGTCTGGAAAACAATATACACGAAAAACAGAAACGACGATCTATTAAAAACTCCCACGGAAATTCACGGAATTGGAGTTTTCCCAAAACATACCGCACTTGAAGAAACTCCGATATAAACTCCGATTACATCAGAGAATTTTACCGATGACACCGCGAAAAATCTCCGACCGAATCGGAGTTTTATACCGATACATAAACTCCGATTGCCATCGGAGATCGGAAATATCCATCGGGAACACCGATTTCCGACGGATATTCCGTCGGAATTGGACAAGCTCCCTTATTTTAAACAATATTGTACTAACATCTGGAAAATATTGACAACCGACACAATGGTGTCATAATCTCAGTGTGTTGCATGAGTTTCCATGTGAGCACAATAGCACAAATTAACCCAAAAATTTCGTAGGGTAAATGAGGGAAAATGAAATTTTTTCGTATTTTGACCCAGAAATTCTATATGCAACAATCGGATCATAAAACTAAAATGAACATACATGTACTACAAAACTCACAGTCAGAATTATTCCATCTTTAGTGTGACACCTTGTGTTTTCTCAGCCCCTACCATCACCAGAAGTTCATGTATGCCCCATAGATAATACTAGTGAGCTGTATAGGAGACACATCATCACCTGTAGGAGATGTTTGTTTGCAAGTTCAAGAATTATAACATCAATCTTAAATATATCCACATTTAAAAATTTAGGTTGGTTTCTGTAGGCGATTTAAGGCCTATTTAAAAAGGCACTTGGCAGAACGATTTTATGGCATGCTTGAAAAAATGTAGGAATATATATATTCACTAATTCCAACAACTAGGTGATCACTTGCTGTTTGTCTCTGAATCATGGTAAACATAGTTGTGCAAAGAACGAGAATTTGTTTACTGAAAAATTACTGTGCAATGAGATTGTACTTTCTGGAAGGCAGGAAATCAATCCTGATAAATGTTATACAACTTCAAGGGCATAACTCATCATTACTCATGCATTGTACTCCTGTCATTTGAAAGAACTGAGTGTTATTGTTTATTCATGCATTCATATTTCCAATCAAAGTTTGTTTCATTGTCATATTAAATCAGATCTTTCAAAAACAGTTATCATATTACAATCCAAGTCAGCTAATACATGTATGCCCCAAAAGCAACAAAAAAAAATCCCATAAGTGGTTCCATGCTTTTTGTGAAATCTCCTTTAACCCTTTGAACCCGAGCGGCCGGTTTTCCGGCTGCTGCGTGAACCTCCAAATACCCCAGCGGCCAGTATACCGGCCGCTGAACAGACCAGTATGCCGACCACCACATGTGTATTGTTTACAAACATCGTCGCGGTCGACTGATTCTCCAATAAGTATGTTTTTGTTTAGCTATATTTGCATTTTACTTTCATTTTTGGGTAGTTGCATAGCAACTGTTGCCAGGGAGTGATCGTGTGGCAATGTATTCCGATTTTAAAATACTCAATGGTCCATGGTGAAAATACATGTAAAGTTTCAGACCTACGACACCATTTAAACATAACCAACACATTGCGCCTAAACACAGTCTACAATAAATCAAAAATAACACTGGGAGCCCAGAGTCATGGTGTCGATCGTTGTGGGGAGCCAGGGTTCAAAGGGTTAAGGAGGCACATTTTCGGATGCTGATTCATGTGTTTAATGAGACAGCTAATATGGACAACTTGCCAAGTTGACCAGCTTTTAGTTTCCTTGTGTTGATACTTGTGTAATCATACCAACACACACAACTGAAGTGGAGTGGAACGTTGCTCAGTTTTTTTTATGGTCACACTTTTAGAATGTTCCACTGCTATAGAATTTCAAACAGCTTTTTGAGTTCTAGTATGAGTTGCCAGTCCTGTTTCTGCATGTCATCTCTAAAGTAGTTCTTCACAGCATTTATTGAATCTCTGCTTATCTGAAATCACAAACATTGTGATAATCTCACAAACGTAGAAATTACACTCTCAACATTTGGAACATTTAACATCTCTTTGAAGGATATAGAATCAGAACATAATTTTAACATATTCAGTCTGTAGCAGACATTCAACTGCCAATTATTTTTCAATCTCTGTCCTTGTGAGCATACAAACTGTCAAACACACTGTTCTTTTTAAAAGTTATTATTCAACAAAATAACCTGAAATTTAAGGGAACTTCAACAGCAGTAAAAAGGAAGGGTGAATCCCACATACCAATTAAGACAATATTGAATACAAGAGATTTGACACTTCGGGAGCCTTTATTCAGAGAGTAGATTTTGACATTTTAAGAATAATGTGGATTCCGGTTTACTGAGGTAACTATAGTCGCACCGCCCCGTTGTTGTGATATCGGCAGGATTCTGAACACATAACTAATTAAAACTTTTTTACATATATAATCTACAAAATTACCATAATAAATTGATAAGATATTACTTTTATATATCCATCTGTTCAAGATTTCAAATATACCGTGCAAAAGACCATCGATAAGAAATCAATAAAAAAGTAAATATCTCCTGGTTTGACATCAAGTCAGCCCAATGCGAGTGCTTCTAAATAAAGGCGAGTTTGCAGTGGTCATGCAACTATCTCAAATTCATCTTGGGAAGCTTCTTTGTGTGTATGCATATATAATTACCGAGTATAAAGTAATAGGGTACCGTACTTATATCAACGCAATATTGATAAAACAAAGAATATCCCAAGCGGCACATTCGAGCACCTGCTGGCGACATCTTATGGCTAAGTTAGCCCACTACCATTTTGAACAATTCACGCTCGTTTTCTGTCATCTAATTAGCATCAATGGGGAAACTTCACCCCTAAACTTGTGCCAATGAATCAGTTCACAGGATTGTGTTCTGAATTTCAAGCCCATTAACCCTTTACCCAACAAACCGGTCAAATAAAGCTTCAACAGCCTAAAATATCTTCGGTCTGTCTCAATAGAACCATACAAATATGGATATCATTGGAACCGGCTCCTTGACCACATTGTGATAGTTACAGTTATGCCCTGTGCCAATGCATTCTCTTATATATGCGAGTCGACCATAGGTCGCCTCGCATATATAAGAGAATGCATTGCTTACACTTTTACCATTTTTTCTTACATTCTTTAACAATTTTATAATGTTTAATGTGTTAAGCCAATGCATTCTCTTATATATGCGAGGCGACCTCACTCAGTTGAACACAAGGAACAATTGTCAAGTTAGAAAATATTCTGTATGTACGGAAGCATATACATGTATTTTTAATGTGTAGATTTATGATAACCGGACGAAAGCCCTTATAAAATAATCTGAAGAAGGATTATTTTCAGTCTTTATTACTTGATATCACACCAATAACCAATAGACATGCATTTATTTGTTTTGAACAGGACAATATCTTTTAATATTTATGCAACTGCATTCTTTCTTGTGACTTGATTTCTTACAAACTCCCAAATTTGAAAAAAAAAAAAATTTATGGCAAATATACATTTACGTGTACATATACATATATGTTAAATTCATAAAAAACACATACTAAATCAGGTATTATTTGTTCTAAATTAGTGTGTTAGGGATATTGTAGAACCTTTATTCAAAATGGCGGTGATGACATGCGTCCAATCAAAATTGCTGATAAAGACACAACCTGCTCGACTGCCGATTCATACTGATTGATCAAAAAGTGGTAACTCCAACATTCACTAAACCTACTTGTGGGCTGAGTGTAATTTATTTCAACATTAGAATACCATAAAAAACATCCTGTTCTCCCATAAGTTTAAAGAAAATACCACATTGAACTTATTTACAATGATAATGTGATATATTTCATCCCATTTATAGCCATTTTGGCAGCCATTTCATAGCAAAGGCCATGAAATCTATATAACAAAGGATGAACTACTCACAATTACATCTATTCATTCAAGTTATATCACTAGGTAACATTTTTGCAGGAGATTTTAGGTTACTGATAAAAATTGTTTTTCATTCTACGGCCAATATATTCCATCCAAAAACCTTGTTAAGCACTCACGAGTGGAAGCACAAATGTGCTGGTCCTTTAAAGATGAAAATAATTCTACAGGTAGCACAATTTTAATTATTGTTGACTTTGCTAATTTTTTGCAAATTTTTAAGTCGGCCATTTTGGATTTTCAGGGTCAAAAGCTCCTTGAAGGTCAATCCTGTCCTAAAATGCTATAGAAAATATCAGAAATGATACCTGTATGTGGCACTAATGCATATAGGTCAATAACATTCAAATTGGGGGCTCAACTTTGATAAAAAAGGACTGAACCCCAAAATTGGGGTTCAGGCCCTTAAAAATGGAATTTGGGCCCCTTTTATCAAAATCGGTCGGGACCACTGAATTCCTCATCGAAAAGTACTCTAGAATCAGTATCAAACAGAAAGTGGTTAGATATTCCCTAAGAGCCCAGTAGTGAGGCTGACTATAATGTTGTTGTCATATCTCTTTGAACCATTGGGCAAAACATTTCCTTAACTCATTACCACTCAGAAGCCCCTTTTGACGCCTTACGATATTTCCTCAGAAGAACATTTTGTCACCTTACATCATTTCCTCAGAGGCACCTTTTGTCACC
Source organism: Siphonodentalium dalli (assembly GCA_032622095.1). NCBI lineage: Eukaryota > Metazoa > Mollusca > Scaphopoda > Gadilida > Siphonodentaliidae > Siphonodentalium > Siphonodentalium dalli. The sequence goes on along the minus strand of CP136065.1, from coordinate 121,143,168 downwards.
TTAGGTCATTTCCTCAGAAGCACCTTTTGACACCTTTTTATTTAATAGAAGTAAAAACCAAATTTTCGTGGCTTTCTCCATTAATCGTCATGATTGTTTTGATTTAACATGAAGTATGCGGTTGAAGTATATTCTATCCAATCAGAACAATTTATTCCATTCATGCCTTACATTGATCGAAAGTACATTTGTTAAAAAATAATAAAAACGATGATTGCTTTTGATAACTGTTGCAACATTTTAACATTTAAACTTGGAATTGTGACATTATGGAAAGGTGGCACAGTCTATTCAATTGGTAGTTTGAAACAACAAATTCTGAACAAGTACTAAATAGCGAAACCACGAAAGGTCATTTCTAGAATTTAGAAATTAGAATGACAGCGATCACATAACTAAGGTAAAAACATGCTAAAGCCGACTAAAACGTCAATATCTCTGAGGAAATGGGACGTAAATTACGTCGCCGTGGCAAGGTGCGCAGAGTTTTTAACGTCGCAACATCAAAGTAACCTGGGGGTTGTGGGCAGCTGCAGTCAGAGTGGTAATGAGTTAAAGTATCCCTTTATGAACAGAGAAGAAGTTCACACTCAATCCCAGCCCGATCTATTTTAAGTTGCCTATGTAAGTATATTCGCGGGATTATCTGGGGATTATATATCTAACCGTCGAAAGTCAATCATCAGTAGTATCCAAAATAATTGTGGTAGATCATTAGAGTTCCATGAGTTTATAAATTGGTACAAGACAGCCATCCCGCTATTCAGATTACGATGTTATCGGATTATGTACAGGGCGCTTCGGAAGTTCGTTTCGGCAACACTTTTGGGAGAGGCCGCTTCTGTAAATAAATGGCCGCGCCCACAGGTAACAGGTGTGTCCAACTTGTCAAGTTTATGGCTGTAATCGGATTATACCATGGATGTTGGCATTAATTAATAAAGGCTTTAGAGATAAAACTAAAAGCTTTTACAACTCCTTGATTAGTCCTTATTGTTTATTTTAGCGGACACCCACATTTACAGCAGTGACCAAATTAAACTTACATCTCGTTCAGACTGTAGGCCCTACATATCTTCCAGTCTAAGAAATAATAATACTAGAATGGTGAAGATAGAATCCTACAATATAGTACTGCATTATTACAATACTACTTCCATTTAAGTTAAAAATTTAACTGCCACTGAACTTGTTAATTGTCTTGCTTAAATGATATTTACACAAAACATTTCCAAAAATTTCAAATTTCAAATAATTAATTTCTTTAAATAAAGTAAAAAAATAAATATTTTTAAATAAAAAATTTAAAACAATTCTTTTTATTGATGTTATAAATAAAGCGATATTTAAAAATTAATAAATGTTTCTATGTTTTTCTAAAGTTTCCCCCACTTCTCTCTATTTTGGACTGAAGTCTCCCTAAAATCTGCAGAGGGAGAAGTCACTTCTCACTGTTTTCAACCCCTAGCTTGGGCCGTGTTTACGTCAAAAGTTTTTTGATATTTTGTTTGCATTCGCGAGAATCATTTTGACATCCACTGAGCTCCATTTTCATACCAAGTTTTCTTATTGCCATAGCTTTTTTCCCCCCTTAAAACGCAATTCTACAGTTGTCCCAGTCTTAATTTCGTCAATTTCAGAGTAGATGAAATGTTGGCCGAATAATGGCATCCTATGTTTGTCGAGGTTAATATAACTATTAATATAATAAGCTTTTGATAGACACAAAATGAGCCCTCTACTTGCTATATTCTTCGAGATTGTGGATGTCCCACGAAATTACAAATTCTGTTCCGCAGTTTGTCATTCTGACGCTTCCCATCCCATTCCACACTTTGTCTCTAACAGCTAGCAATTGACGTCCTATTTCTATTCATTTTTTCAGGTCCCGTAGTCTTGCGAGATCGAGAAGTGCATGAAAGAATATGGCAAAATTGAACGAAATCTTCTGAGTTTTTTTTAATTCTTTAGCGTTTCGTGGCCAAGTTATGGAATAATTTATCGGACACACAGCATAACGAGAGGCCGATCACGATCGGCAGATGTTAACCCATCGCTTGGCGATAGAAAATTACAATGATCGGAATCATAAATGAGAGTTTTGGTGTTGAATTATAGAGTATACTGTTATGTACTATTACAGACAAATGTACATAACACAAATTATTGGAATTTATGGGTCACTCGCATTTATATATAAAGAGAATGCACTGGTACAGGATCTGTAATGCTGCACCACCACAGCCTTGGGCTAAATGTGAATGGTGACCTGGACATGGAATACTTGGGTTAAGAGAGTCCAATTTAAGTTTACAATGATAATGTATCAAATTCTACCAACAATATAGATCAAGATAAGCCACCTCACTGCTGACCCATTAATATAAATTATATAGCAGAGCTGTCAACAAATCACAGGAATTGTTTAGGTAGCAATACACGATTTCACGGGTTGTAGGGGGTCTGAAAAATAGAAATATAAGTAACTGGGGGGCATAACAGCCAGTGTAGCCTGCGTTAAATGTGTTATTACTGGTTTGAAGGTTTATTTATTTTACAAAACTGGGACAGTTCTCAAAAAAGTGAAAAATTTGGATACGCAACAAGGTTTTCGTATTCAGTGAAGGCCAACTCTGTGTTATTGATTACAGGAAACTAGCCCGATTTCTCTCCCCTGAATTCTGTCATCTGGGCTCGCAAGACTTTTTTTTCAAATTGATACGATAACTTTTTTTCTATTTCAAATATTTCTCAGCTCTAACATAGCTCTATCAGGTGGAAGATACTTATTTACTGACATTTGCTCTGTTTTTGGGTTGAAAATGGCCAATTTGAGTTTGTGCAAACCAAGGGGCATAACTCAATGACAAATTGTACGAAGAACCAAACGTACATTTAAATGATTACACCTAAAATTTCTGTCGAAATTAAAACATGCTTGATGGGATATATGCCGACGATAATGGCTTAGCATTGATTTGAGGTACAGTACCCCCTCCCAGGTTGGCAAAATTGGTGGAAATCGTGTATTGCTACCGTATGTTGAAAGCTGACATCGCTATTAAAACCAATAACATTTATAATGACATCAGACCATCTGTTGAGTGATAGCTTCAGCTGTGCAAGGCAGCAAAGATGTCCAAGTCTACTGCTAATATCATGTGATGTGTATTGTTGAATCTTTATTTTAAATTAGATACCATAGCTTTCTTGATCAGATTATCTTACATTGGCATAAGAGACATCAGAAAATAATATAGCCTTATCAATAGTTAGTAGTCCAAAGGCATGGGATGGAATTGTGAATTGGATTTAATGTCACTCCAAACAAATTTACCAGTATAAAACACAAGATGTTGAACCGATTTTTAAAAATTTGGTGTGGTGACTCGGGGTACCCTTGGCAGAGTTATAATGGTGTTAGTTTTCTAAAAAAAAATTAACGTTAAAACAAAATTGTTTTTAATTATTTTTAAAAATTTATCTATATTTTTTTATTTATTTATTTTTTTGTTAAATTGAGCAAGGAATTCAATCAAAATTTTTATTTTATTTTTTTAAGAGTGAATATTTTTTCTAAAAAAGCGTCTACAGACAGACAGATAGACAGACAGAGGGACGGACTAACAACGAGTGGTCAGTCCGGACAATGACACTATGTTTACCATACTATGGTATGGGTAAACATAAAAAGCCTGTGCACATAGAACTGTCAGGAAACAAAAAAACATGGTCTGAAATTCACCTGGAAATGGCTTAAATTCGCTTTGAAAGCTCTGGCAGAATTTTTCTAAAATTCAGATATTTTGATCAACAACAGTAGCTCACAACCACCTAAAGGTTGTTGAGCTAAAAAAGGAATCCAAAAAAATATATGTGCTGCCAATCGACACTACAGACAATATTGATGGAAACAAAGCTGCGATCTTGACGAAAACAAACACGAAAATGTTGAGCAAAACTCCAAACCAAGACGGCAAAAATGACAAAAACGTGCAAAGTTATGGGGTGCGATAATGACGAAAAAACTCTGATAATGTTGAAAAGACAGCGATAATGACGCCATATTTTTCACACTTTTATCACATTTTTTTTTTTTTTAGTGAAAAATCATTTGACATACTCCCTAAAGAATGCTGGTCATGTTTAGAATTTATTGAATATAGTTTATGGTTTGGATAAATTGCTTTCATAATATGCCACAATACATTCTTGTGTTAAAATCGAAATAATCGTGTTTCATCACCTGATTGGAGGCAACTACTATTTTTAGACATGGAAAAATAGGATCTTCACATTTTACCCAGTACTATATGCATATCTCTCATATTGTTCTGTAGCAGTGCATTTTGAAAGGTTAGATGTTGTAGATATCAAAATAAATGATGATTGGTCACATTTGTGAGACTGCTCTGACTACATATATTTCTGCTTCTAGAGAGAATCAATGCATCCCTATTAAATTTAACCGTTGCTCTCTCGTGAGTCATTGGGATAGAATTCCTACATCTCTTATCGAAAGTTTCTCTTTTATTCTGCAATGATTATTTGTTCACTCTTATAGGACTAGCGACTAAATTTTGCACAAAATGTAAATTTCATTCGGTTTTGTCCATTTTGGCCTGTTTTGGCAGCCATTTTTGGACATCATTCTACAAATATGGTTTACGAATAAGCCTTGTTTGTCAATATTTAAATTTATTCTGAATTTGGCATTAATTCGTGAACCTACCGCATAAATTCAACAATTTCCGATAACAACAGCATATTGGATGTCATCTTGAATAGAGAATTCTCCCCAAGGCGTATTTTAGCAGATTTTATATATATATATTGTCCCCCACATTCTGCCTGACAAAATGACACCAAAAACAGCTTACTAACAATTTGTTCTAGGTCTAATGCGTCAGTGACCAGACTATGGACACTGTGCCAAGCATGATTAATAATTAGTCCAATCAGGTCTGGCAATCTCTTGTCTCTCCATGAATTTTGTGGTTTAGTGAAAAATTATGGAAATGTGCTTTATAAATGTTTAGTTGTTATATGATTATAAACATATTGACTATAACATGGAAGTAATTTCTAAAATATTCCAAAATAGTGATATTATTTCTAAAGGTGTTTGAAACATTTCAGTCAGGTTTTCAGATGAAAACAAAGAAGTGTCCATGGAGGCTGTTTCTTGCTATCATTCTCATCAATGTTATGTTCATATTAACTGTGCAAGAGAACAAGAATTATTACCTTGCTAACTAGTAGATCTGTCTCATCAAAGTGTCGTCCATACATTTTAGGACTGTCACCGGGTAGAGGGTCAATTTTAATGCAGACCTCTGTTCCTTTCCTAGCTATATCTGATTTCTTGTGATTTATTTCTATACTTGTGATGATACCAATTGGCAGAAACTGTAAATATAGATAGATAATAGATTTCTATTTCTGATGCACAGACCCTATAATACTGCAGCCATAATATGATGAGGATGCTGGCCCCCATTACCCCTAACTCGAAACAGATTACCACAGTTCATATAAGTCCATAACCTCCAATGTTAATCTTCTAACCTCTTTGTGGCCCCTAAAACTCAATTAACCATGACACTATGAACAAATTGGAAACCTTGTTTACTGGCAATAATCCACACAAAGTATTAACAACACCTGCCATCTTGGACTGTAGAAAAAGATTTTTGAAGTACTTATTAGTGTTATCTGACCCTTTTGTTGCCTCCTGTCTAGGACCCAATGAAATCCCTGGCATGATATACTGAAAACATCCCTAAATTCTCTATAGTACTCAATAGATATTTTTCATACATAGAACAAAATTGATTTCTGTTCGAGATGAAATCCAACGAAAAAACCCATAGCCATCAATATTTTCTCCTGACCACTTGGTGGCCCCTAAATTACTAGATACCAACTTTTTTAATGGAAATATTTCTTTACAAGAAATTGAGGCAGCGGTTAAAAAACTTAAATATGGGAAAGCAGCAGGATATGATGAAATTGCCAACGAATACATAAAATTGTCATTCGACATTTTAAAACATATTTTAGTAAAGTATTTCAATCTGATTCTGAAGACAGGCCTCGTTCCGAGGGAATGGACTACATGTATAATTAGGCCGATATATAAACGTAAGGGCAACAACTTAGATCCAGATAACTACCGCAAACTTACCCTTCTCAGCTGTTTCACGAAATAATTTACCAGCATAATTAGTGAAACAAATATTATACAGTCGGAGGCGCAGGCCGGATTTCGAAAAGGCAATTCTACAATAGACTATACGTTTGCACTTCACGCATTAACGCACTTATTAAAAGCTAATAAGAAAAATCTTTACTGTGCATTCGTCGACTTTTCAAAGGCATTTGATACGGTGTGGAGAGTAGGACTTTGATCAAAACTCCTTAACTACAGAATTAGCGGTAAAATACTGACAGTGATAAAAGCTTTTAAACTATTTGTCCGACTATTTCTACAGCCATGTTGGCCTAAAACAGGGAGACAACCTCTCACCTCTGCTTTTTTCCATCTACATCAATGACATTGAACAATACCTAAACTCACAAATTGTGGCATCAGCTTAGATAAATTCTGTGGAATTGATACCGGTATATTACTGAAGATAATGTTACTTATCTATGCCGACGACACTGTATTACTTTCTGATACACACGAAGGCCTCCATCGAGCATTAGACTCTTTCTCAGATTACTGCAACATATGGAAATTGAAAATAAACACGACAAAAACTAAAGTCGTCATTTTTCGGCCCGAAACCCAGAAAGAAAAAACCATACCAGTATTCACAATAGATAATCTTCCAATTGAGAGAGTTGATAGTTATAAATATCTGGGGAAAGTTTTCCACAAAAAAGGTACGTTCGTAGCAGAACGAAATCTGAGATGTCAGGCAGCTAAAACTGCAATTTATGCACTTCTGAACAAATCACGCTGCCACAAACTCACAATTGAATCAATTCTTGAGATATATGAGAAAAGCATCATACCAATAATGACTTACGGGACTGAATTATGGGGACATGAAAATATGAGGTGTTTCGAAAAACTAGAATCCTGGTTCCTGAAATTTACACTGAATATGAAGAAGTCTACACCATCACTTTTTATATCTGGGGAACTAGAAATGTACCCAATTACAGTTAGGATAAAAACCCGCTACCTCGGTTATTGGGCAAAAGTTATCTAAATGCCTACCCGTAGGACCCCACTTATGTTATATTATGTTATGTATACTTTGTATTGTAAAAATGTTTTTAATAATCCATGGATAAGAGGAATACATGACTCCCTTAATAAAATTGGTATGAGTAATGTTTGGCTCAACCATAAAGTATTGAGTATAGACCGATTTAACCGGACCGTTGAGCAAAGACTACGTGACTGTTACCTTCAAAGTTGGTGGTTAACAATATCCACATCAAGTAAATATGCATTTTATAGAATTATTAAAACACACTTTGAACGTGAACAATTTCTCTCTATATGTGATAATAGAACTGTCAATAATATCAAACTACGAATTGAACAAGGTGCTTGGGTCAATATTGACTATTCAACCAGAGTATGTACACTTTGTACCAAAGAACTAGGCGATGAGTATCACGTTATCCTGAAGTGTACAGAATTAAATGAATGCAAATCGACCTATTTGAAACCATATTTCTATAGAAGACCGATTGCACACAAACTCTCAGAACTCTTTAAGACTAGAAATAGAAAGACAATTAGGAATCTGTCAACTTTCATAAGGAAAGTCCAGGATATTTTCGGCAAGTCCACTTGAGGCTATAACACTAATATTCCATGAACCCACCCCTATTTTCTAAAAGACCTATATACATCCCTGAATACAAAGTCCCCGCATACAGTACCTGAAATCATCACGCGAACGGAAACTTACCAAATATCTAATAATGCACTCATGTATTCCTCGTGTGAAATTTATTGTTATTATATGTCATATTTGAATATCTTGATGTATAAATAATGTTTCTGTAATATCCACATATCGATTAACAGAATAAACTGAATCTGCATTCACACAAGTAGCTTCCTTAGCAGCCAGACGATGTGATGAGTGCCACATGTATTTTACAACATTGGTACAGTTTAATGCACACCAGAAAAATTCATGATGGTTAACAATAAAAGGTCAGCTGACGGTAGTGTCCCCCGAAAACGTGGCAAGTCGATGCCGCTTTGTTAAAGAAAATCAAAAAAATGTTGAAATTTTCTAAGTAACTCTGTAAAAAAAAAAAAAAAATCATCTAAATACATGTTGCACATCTCCAATATGTGGGTAACAATACTCTGAAATTTCAAATATCTACGATCAAAACTGTAGGAGGAGTTGATTACACCATGAAGGTACCCTCATACAGAAAATTATAAAAAATGTTGAAATTTTCTAAATGGAAAAGGGTTAATAACTCTGTCAAAAAATATATTTTCTGTCATCTATATACATGTTGCACATCTTCAATATATGGGCAACAATATTCTGAAGTTTCAAAACTCTAGGATGAAAACTGTAGGAGGAGTTGATTACACTATGAAGGTAACCTCATACTGAAAATGATAAAAAAATGTTGAAAAGGGTTAATAACTCCGTCATAATATAATTTTTCCGTCATCTATATACACGTTGCACATCTTAAATATATGGGCAACAATATTCTGAAGTTTAAAATCTCTGGGGCGAAATCTGTAGGAGGAGATGATTACACCATGAAGGTACTCAAAAGTGTGACGGACGGTGCAACGGACGGATGGAGCCCGATTCTATATTCCCCGATATTTATTTTTCTGGGGACAAAAACATGCCATTGCTCTGTGGAACTTGGTTATTAAAATATGTCACATAAGATCAAACTGACATAGCTTGTGGTCAGGTAATGAACTCAATGCCTTAAAATACTTATAGAATTTGGGGGGGGGGTATGAGGAGTGAGGAGGTCACTTGGAAAGTGTGACACCAGATCTGCATACCTACCATCCAAGGCCTCTTCACACTGTATGTCAGATTAATCAGCATGGTGGTTCCCAAGAATATTTTTAAATGTCTCATTAATTTCATGAAAGAAATTTTGTTTAATAATTTCAATTTTATTTTTTATTATTAAAGTTTCATCGGTAATTTATCGTGAATTCTATAGTAATTTATCACAGTCGATGGTAAAATCACTGGTAATATGGGTTTACCTTCAATAAAAATTGCTTGTCATATGTTTTGTTGATATATTATTAAACTTTTTGATCAATAAAACAAATATTTATTCATTTATCATGTATTTATTATGTCAATTGATATGGGAACTGGAGTAAAGAATGACACAATGTTTTAACAGGGATGACTAGGCATACTGGTAATTAAAACTTGTGCTTTCAAAACAAAGACACTTGGTACAAAGGGTCCTACTAAACCACGAACACAAACAAATTTCACGATGATCCGACCAAAGGTACGACCTGTAGCCAGTGCCTAAGGATTATCATGCAAATAGTAAAATCCAAGATGGCTGTCTGCGGCCATGTTTTAAGGTCGAATGAGCCCAAAATGATTCGTTCCCATCAGGGTTGGCCGATTTAAATCAATGATTTTATTTAAATAAATTTTTCAAATGATGATAAAAAGTCAAGAACTTCAATATCTAACAAGGTTTCTGTAAACTAAAACATAAGTATGATTAAACAATATACAAATTGGATAATAGATATGAAATTCTAAAGTAATTATCAACCCTATAGAAACTACAGGCATACTGCATGGTAAGGTATTTACTGTTCCAGCAATAGCCTGTTCCGCTTTATAGCATTGTTCGTATTGTTTGTAATACTCTCATATTCAGCACACCTCACTATACACTGTTTAATTTTCTTCCCCCCTTTTCTCATTGCCGTAAATGCTAACTGAGTAGCTCTACCATATACTCTTGCCATCTAACTACTCTAGTTGTCTCATGCCTATACTTGATATATAGTGTGATTACCGTATGTCCTCAAGTCACTGAGAGCAAACGTGATTGATAATATATTCAGTTTTCTTCAAAAATTACCTAAATTTATTAGTAAAAGTTTAAGCGCAGGTCTACTTTTCCAGATATCACAACATTGGAACCCACATGGACCTAAGTGTATGCATAAAGCACATGGTCGCAATATCTGTACTGCCATGATATTTGTGTGTTTCATTGGTATACAAAAAATAATAAAAAATAATACAATCACAGAATTCTGATTAATCCCGACTTGGATAATAATAAGCAACACCTTTTAGAACCTTCATTTATCAGAGAAATTGCACAATTACATATTTTCATAAGAGAAACTGTTAGAAAAAAAATCAAATAAATCGATTTAAATAATAAAAATCTTGATTTAAATCAAATAAATAAATTGTTTTGATATATTTTTAAAAATCCAAAAATTACCAACCCTGGTTCCCATCTGGATGTCAATATTAATATCCACATCAAATTTAATGATGATCAGACAAACACTCCGGCCTGTAGCCTGTGCTAATGGACTGAATTTTGAAATCCAAGATGGCCGTTAGCAGATGTTTTTCTGCCAAATGACACCAAAATGAGTCGTTCCCATCTACATGTCAATGTCAACAGGCATGACAAATTTCATAATGATCCGACCAAAGGTACGACGTGCCAAAGGATTGTCATGCAAAGACTAAAATCCAAGATGGCTGCCAGCGTCCCTGTTTTTTGGCTGAATGACCTCAAAATGACTCGTTCAGTGTGGGCTGTAGCCCGTGCTAATGGAGTGCATTTTGAAATCCAAGATGGCCGTCGGCAGCCATGTTTTTTGGCGGAATGACCCCAAAATGACTCATTCCCATCAACATGTCAATGTTAACATACGTGACAAATTTCGTGATGATCCGACGAAAAGAACGACCTGTAGACCATGCCAAAGGATATAGCCATGCAAGTAAAATCCAAGATGGCTGCTGGCGGCTGTTTTATGGCCGATTGACCCCAAATTGACTCGTTCCCATCTCAATTTCAATACTAACATCCATGACAAATTTCATGATGATCAGACGAACACTCCGGCCCGTAGACCGTGCTAATGGATTGAATTTTGAAATCCAAGATGGCTGCTGGAGGCCATGTTGTTTTGCCGAATGGCACCAAAATGACTCGTTCTCATCTACATTTAGGAATTTAGTATCAAGATGTTTGGCAGTTACAAACCTTGAAGATATCGACGCCAATCACACGGCACTCGCTACGGAATCCATCATTCGTAGTCAGATTGAAAACTATGACATTCCATTTCATAAAATATACTTCGCCACGACGGATACTACCAACACTATGCCATGTACGGCTCGAGGTCTGGGTATATATTGGCATGGTTGTGCAGCTCACAAACTGCAGTTATGCATCAACTCTGCCCTCAATATACAGCCGATGGTTAAAAAGTTGATATCAGAGGTGCATAAAATAGCGGCATTCTTTCACTCATCAACTGTTGGTTTACACGCCCTGCATAAACACCAGACAGCACTTTAATTGTCTGAATCTGACCCACCACTGGATGTAGCCACCAGATTTAACAGCACGTGCACATTACTTGATTGGATGGAGAAAAATGCTAATCCCATCGCACACGCATTGGTAGAGTGTCAAGAGAAGAAGAAGTGCGTGAACCCACCCCCCGCGCCTCTTTCTGTTCAACTGAGTGACGTACGCACGACTGTACTACCTTTGTTGAATCCACTTTCAGAGGCAACAACAGTACTGAGCATGGATAGCTCTGTCAGTGTGTCGATGATCAGACCCTGCATCAATATTCTCCGCCGAAAGCTTTCAAGTAACACTGCTAGTGGTGCAAAGGCATTCAGGGATGCACTTATCGCACAGTTGGTGGACAGGTTTAAATTGGACGAAATGTACCTCATCGCGGCAGCATTTTGCGACCCCAGATTCAAGACAACTGTGAACCATTCTGCTCGTGATGACGTGAAGGATTACATAAAGGAGGCGCTTGTCTATCATCATGATCACGATAACGACAGAACTGACACTGAACTGCCTGTCATTGAAGCCAACCAGGCAACAAACACCACCAACCCGAATGTTTCAAGTACATCAACGTCATCAAGACCAAGTTTGATGGATACCATGTTTGATGAAATACAGGAATCGGTTACGCCCATTGTACTGAGTGAAGATGATCAGCTGCGGGATGAAATTGATCGATACTCAGTTCTTCCTGTGTCTGGTCGGGACGAGAGCCCACTGGAGTTTTGGCGGGATCATGCTGGGAGTTTCCCGAACTTAAGTACTGCAGCGCGGGATATCTTGTCCATACAAGCAACAAACTGTTCCTCCGAAAGAGTGAACTCTGTCGGTTCAGCTATCATTACAGATCAACGACATCGACTTTCACGACATAATACATCTACTCTTATTTGGGCCAGGAAAAACAAGGAGGTTTTCGATATGAAATTCTAGTTTGTCTACAGTACGTTTGAAATTTGAATTTTGAATGATGACTTTCTTTGGTTATGCATCTTCATGCATGAAGGACCTGAAGGACAAGCAAGTTGAAGCAACCTTATTGTTTACGTTGGAGTTATTGATTTATAGTTGTTAACTTAATGTTAAGTTGTTAATTTTATTTACTATGCATCTTTATGCATGAAGGAACTGAAGGACAAGCAAGTTGAAGCAACCTTATTGTTTACGTTGGAGTTATTGATTTATAGTTGTTAAGTTGTTAATTTTATTTTTAACATGCCAGAACTTGGCGGTCTATTTGTATTTGTATAAGCTTGTAATTGTCTAAGCAATAATAACACTATGCACGTTTATGCACGAAGGACCTGAAGGACAAGCAAGTTGAACTTAGAAGCAACCTTATTGTTTACGTTGGAGTTATTGATTTATAGTTGTTAAATTGTTAATTTTATTTTTGACATGCCAGAACTTGGCGGTCTATTTGTATTTGTATAAGCTTGTAATTGTCTAAGCAATAATAACACTATGCACGTTTATGCACGAAGGACCTGAAGGACAAGCAAGTTGAACTTTGAAGCAACCTTATTGTTTACGTTGGAGTTATTGATTTATAGTTGTTAAGTTGTTAATTTTATTTTTGACATGCCAGAACTTGGCGGTCTATTTGTATAAGTTTGTAACTGTTTAAGCAATAATAACACTATTGCTGCTGAAATTCTTGAATTAACATATGTCCACCCACCCGACATGCAGGAAATCTGCTTGGTCTTTCCCTACATGACATGGCTGATAGCCTGATACTTGAGTGATACATCGTAACGCAAACCTTGAACTGCTGGGTAAACGAAGTTCAAGCGCAGTGTATGGGGGATAACTGAACATCTCAATAAATGTTTGACATTGTGTGATTCGAGATGTTCAGTTATCTCCCTTCCACTGTGCTGGGACTTTTGCATTTTCAAACATTTATTTTATGCGGGCTTTGTTCTAATGGAACTTATGTCTGCGGATTGCATTTATTTTACTCCTGTCTTGTTTTGTGACTGTTGATGCATCTTCAAGAGTTCAAGTTTATAACAGCGGGTGTTTCTGAGTGTTAATTCAATTTGTTTAATCTTAACGATTTGCAATTTTGCGTGTACAGCCAAATTTCGCGTGATTTCAGTTCCGATAATCCGTTTAGTGGTTATATATTAATCGTCGTGACGGCGCCATTTTGATTTTGTTTTCTTCCGACGACTATCAATTGGAGTATTGGAGTTAATAGTATCGCGATCGATGGTTCATTGCCACATAAGTTATGTCTAATTGGTGACAAAACTTGTCCAATTGAGAATGCAACACACAGGTATGATTCGATTCGATATTCGATTCAACTTTAGCGATTCGATTCGATTCGATCAAAATCTCCGATTCGCAGGACCCTACAAATTTCATAATGATCTGACCAAAGGTACGACCTGTAGCCTGTGCTAATGGAAATTGTTGATGGACGTCTCCATGCACACAAAGACATATGGATGACGGATACCAAGCCATGACAATAGCTCAAACTTTACATATAAGGCTGGGGTAAAAAAAGGGCCACAACTCAGTAAAAACAAGACTATGGAGTCGCTCACCTGACTGCAAAGACTGAGAAGACTGGGATTCTGAAGACTACAACTGTCAGATATTTCAAAATGAACTCATGTGAGCAATATACCAACTCTACAATATGTAAACATTCTCAACTTTTTTTTGTTGCGATATTTTACCTTTCAGCCTTAAATTCCAGAATGCTTTGTGGTATTGTCAAATGTTTCATTATATTAATCTGGGTTCATCGAACAATTGTTTTTATGAACATTGTTGAAATATTATTTCAGGTATTGGGTGTCTTCTGACTAACGCATGCTCCGCCTAGAAAGCCTACAGTGGTATTCACCAGATCAGATCATTTTATAGTCCAGGTGACTAACACCCAGGGTATCTGTGATTATCGCTCTCATTCCACGCAAAACAATAAGATTATTGAGTTAAGGCTATTAGATCATACCGGAAATCATGCTTGCCACTATCAAAACTAGCAAGGACTGTAAATACCCTGAATATTATAAGTACAGTCCTATAGTCTATTTTGGTGAATACCAATGCTAGGGTTCTATCTGTGCACCTGAATCACATAACATGTGACTGGGAGTGTTGACTGCTGGTTATGATAGCTAGTTCAAATGATAAACATGCACTCACCTCTTTACTAGGAACACACAGTGGAATGCCTTCTTTAATGAACCCAGCTTCAACAGTAACACCCATCACAATAGGGTCTCTAGAGTTGAATATATACTGTGGCAGAATTTTTAGTTTGCATGGAAACACAGCTATATGACGGAATTCATCCTGTTTTTGTTTTATCAGTTCCTCTTTGTAAGCCATAAAATTGTCAAATAAATGATAAATAATGTCTGCAGCAAATAACTTCACTCCTAGATTGTCAGCATGTTCTTGTGCCTCCCTTTCAACTTTGACATCAAATGCCAAAATTGTTGCATATCTGAAAACGATAACAGAATAGCTCATCATGTTATGCTTGACCCTTTTAACCCTGGCTCCCCACAATGAACGACACCCTGACCCTGGGCTCCCAGTGGTATTATTGACTTATTGTAGACAGCTACTGGTAGTGTTTAGGCGCATGGTGTTGGTAATGTTCAAATGGTGCCACATGTCTGAAACTTTACAGGTATGTTATCCATGGACCACTGAGTATTTTAAGATCGGGATATGTTGCCACACAATCACTGCCTGGTAAAGGTTGCTAGGTAAATACCTGGAATTGAAAGTAAAATGCAATTATAGCTTTTAGCGTCATAATTCAGCGCTAATAAATGGCTTTTTTCGATGCATTCAATACCCTATTGTGAAATTTGAGACATATTGATCAGAAGAGTGAACCCAACTTTTAATACCAGTTATATTTCTGGAATTGTCAACACTCCGGGTGATAATAAACCATACACATATGTCGCAATGCTTATTATACTGTAAAGAAACACTCATGTCTTCAATAGATTAGCACCGCATCTCACCAGATCAAAGAGATGGTACATCATACATTGTACGCAAGACTTTACAACTGGAATATGCTACCATGCAATGCACACTATTATTATATCACACTATTCAAGATAAGCAGTACAGATACAACTGTGTTATTTTTCTGTTTCTGGATGCCCAAAGTCGAGATTTAACCATTTCATAAGACCCTGATTTTGCTTGCTTTCTCATGATATACATTATAGAGAATTCATAGATCTCTAATCTAATGTTTCTATTATGCTCAGCAATCATTCTTCCCCGCATAATTCGAGCATTTGTTCAATCGTATAGGACTATCTATTCAATTTTGCACAACATGTAAATTTAATTAAATTTTGTCCATTTTGGGAAACACATTCTACAGATATGGTTTACAACTAACTAAGCACCGTTTGTGTATATTTCAATTTAATACGAATTTGGGATTAATTGGAGCACCTATCACATAAATTCAATATTTTCCGATTAACACCGATTTCCTGGTGTTTTTCCGCATCGAATGACATAAAAATCAGTTTGTATCCAATTTCTTCCAGGTTCACTTCTCCCACGACCACACTATATAACCAGGTGGTTTTGGTTTGGATGACACGTCTTCCTCAGAATATATGTTCAGAAATATACTGTTATGAATACTTTGAATACTGAAGTTTAAGATTGTATTCGCCAATATATTACCTGAATATACTTGTACAATGGTTTTATATATTGGCTAATTCAACAGAAGTATCAGCTGGTTATTTTCGCAGGTTCTATAGAAGATTGTTTCTGTAGGTCTCAAAATCAAATTGTGGACAACCCGGATCTACTGATTCATTTACTATCACACTGAGAATCACATTGGGAATTACTGAAGTCATCAGACAATCATGTTCTGTTATGTTAAAATAACATTGGTAACAATTTTAGTTGGCGTGTTTTGGTGAATGAATATATTATTTTTAAAAGTATAATACATTTTTCCTTAAAGAAAGCCTGAACACTGAACTATATGGATATATGTCCTGTTTTGTAAACCACAGTAGGAAAGGGGTTAACTTTTTGGTTGCGTCTCGTTGCTTATTAGCTTGCCCGGATTAGTCACACATGAACGCACCCAATATCATCGCGGTACTTCCGTGGATTCTCAGTTTTATTTCCGACTCAATCAGGAGATTGGCGAGTAGCGGGGTTCGGAATATGGCACCCCCATGGGAGGGACCTATGATAGTTCAGTGTTCAGGCTTTCTTGAAGGAAAAATGTATTATACTTTTTTAAATAATATTTTTCCGCTAAAGGAAGCCTTTCACACTGAACTATATGGATTAGAATGCAAGCCCAGGAGGAGGCACGAGCAATAAAGTTAATAGCCAAATTTAGAGGGGAATGTACTCTTCTAAAACAGATTGCACATAAATATGAACTCTTAATGAATCTGTTATGATTAGTTACGTGAAAATAGCTCATATAGTTCAGAGTTCTATATTGCTCAAACGTGTACCTCCGCCCTTGTTTTGGAAGAAACATCCCAGGTGGTGCCATCCAATTCATAGTTGCGAGCGAACCGAGCAAGTATAACGGAATAAGATTCTCTCCGTTCTTCTTCTCTTTTTCTTCTTCTTTCAGTTCTAAGGTCCCAGCTGCCATGGGATGCAAGGAGACTAACTCACTCTCCACCTTAGCGACAGAACGACCTGCACTAGAGGAGGCCCACTCCGAAGATGGCGAGACAACCAACATTAAGAGTTAACTAACTGTTGTTTGCGAAAGCAAATGGCAGATAACCTGATGCCCAATTTGTGGCACAGGGATCAAATTGAGAACCCATTAGCCCAAATGGGTTGGACAATTATAAGTGAGTCAAGCCATCGGATCAGAGGGAGCCCCCACCACCGCATGCTGCAGGTGGTCATGCCCAAGCTAATATCCTGGCCAAGCTGGAGGGTGAGGAGAGGTCATTGTTCTCCGATCCCAAGACGGTTGAGTGGCAGTCAAGGCCTAGTCTTGTTAAGAGCTTTGGCCAGGGGGTCCCGGCGCTTTACCTCTATGGGTACAGCCCCTGCCCTACGCTTAAGCTGCCTAAGGCCGTCCGGCTGGTGTCGATACGTGCGCACGTGATTTGGCAGCTTTAGTGCCCAGAACCGCTTGCGCTGGTGGGGGCCAATTGGCCTGGAGGTCCCAAGTACCCCGACAGCTCCACCAGACGCTTCCCCACGAATTGGTTGAACCGTTGAGACGTAACCGGATATCATGCAGAAACCCTGTGATACACATTGTGTATATAGATATATAAAATGATATAGGGCAATTCCATGACCGAGAATGAAATTTGTGAAAAAATTAAATCTTGAATATTGACTAAACAGTTTGAAAATCTGATAGTTATGGTATTCAAGTTATTGAAAAAAGTTTTTCTCTCTGTCATATTCATCATTTTAGTGATGAAAGCATATGCCATTGTTAACCCACACGTGCTACTAAAATATATGCCCAAAGTGGCTTGTAAGTAATTGAGCAAATAGTAACAATTATTTTATAGATTGGCCTGTAGTATTTCAGTATTTAAATAGGTCGACGCATGCTGTAACACCTCTTGGGTTTATATTCCTGTGCCTGATGTCCATTTGGGAATTTTTTTTTTAGAAATCTACATAAATAATATATGTAATGTCAGTCACGAAAATACTACCATTGTTATAAAACTATAATCCATGACAATATAATAGCCATATCTTAGATACACTCAATATACTTGAGCCTGAGTGTCTGTGTTCAAAATAAGCACCATTCGATGTCTAAGTTGACCGCTAGCAAGAGTTGAAATATGTAATGTCAGTCACACGTAATGTCAGTCACGGCATGTAATGTCAGTCACGTTTTGCAATTTGTAATTGGATTTGAAAACAGATGCAGTTGCATATAGGTGCATCTACTACTGGTAAATCTTAATACTGTTCTCATGATGTGTATTAGTGCTGGGAAGGTTGTCCGGATATCCGGTTACGGTTCGGTTAGGCGTGTCAACCGGTTGGAGGAGGCCACAACCGGATAACCGTACTTTTGATAACGATCATACTATCATGGTAGTACTCCATGTAAATGTTGCTGAAATCATTTACGGAAGTTTAAGTAACGAGAGTAAGTAATAAGAAGCCGCTTGGAAGCGATTTTGACAGTTGATTGTGTATTCATATACCCCACAACACAAGCCCATTTGATCACCGCGGCTTTTCGAGACATGAAACCAACAACTACACTCTGTGTCAGTCTGAGAATAACTTGCTACATATTCAATGCCAATTTCCTTTGGCGGCATTACATGACGTTCCGGTTGCACGCGCACCGCGGCATACATGAAAGCAATCAAGTCTAGACTTTTACTACGTCATCAATAGTCTGTCTATTTTATTGAAACTGTCCCCCCCCCTTGTCATTATGATTATTTCGTCTCACAGCGATGGCAGAAGACATACATAAACGGAAATCGAACGTTTGTGGACATTTAGTCCTAATTGAAGATGACGAGAAAAAAGAAGAAGAAATGGGCGGAATGCAAGGCCTGCCGAACGCGGTTCGTTTATTCTGGATCAACATCCAATATCCAGAAAAAACACATAGGAACTCAGAGTATATATCTAGTGATGTGTTCGATAACTTTATTTCCTAAACGCTGGCTGGGGCTTGTGTAATGAATCACGACGATTTAATTTTGTTTGAATTTGTTTATTAAATAATTGAAGTAACATCGTGGGGCCACATGTGATTAATACCTACCTGTACCCAAACACTAGTAAACATTACTAAACAACAGTATACCTACCTTCAGTACCTTGTAGTACACATGTTTGGGCTAATCGTGCCCGGGATATACACGAGGAAGGAACTATATTTCGTCGCTGAAGGTTTTGCAAGCAAGCGTTGTTTATGCGGTGCGGAACTCCCGTAAACATCGATATACTAGCCCACTACTAATATATATTATATTTTAGTTTGTTTGGGCTCAAAACTGAATTAATTTATACACATTTATAATAATAATAATAATAATAATAATGCATATCATTTATATAGCGCTTAATCCCTGGAGTAGCTCTAAGCGCTTTCATTATTACCCCAGCTGTTTTTTTTTATGAGTAATGCCGAGTCTTGTGCCTGCTGCCATTTTACAGGCGCTTCACTAGAGCGGCTTACGGATACCCAACAACCAGGTACCTATTTCTCGTCTAGGTACGACGAAGCGAGCACAGTACAAGTGACCTTGCCCAAGGGTCAGAACCTGGCGCGAGATTTGAAACAGCGTGTGGCTATATATAGCACACACACCGCTCAATTCGGCCAAGCCACTGTTGTGGAGACAATAGTCCACCGAGCGAGGCGCGAACTCAAGCCGGTGCATTAACACCATTACAAGTCCGACAATTTGATTGCCCTAACGGGACCGCATTGTACGACTAAGACTTTGTTTGTGATCGCATGTATATCAACGTTTCCGGGACGCTTAATAAACACTTGTTTTGCCGATATAGTGACCAACCAGTGTATTCAACCTCGTACTTATGGTAATGATGGTCCCGGTTAACCGGTTATGATTAGGTTAATGCCCGTGGTTAACCGGTTAGGAAAATACCCCAACCGTCCCAGCACTAATGTGTATGTGAGCATTGAATGTATGAAAAACATACTTTTGTGTCCAAAACTCATCAAATGCTTTCTAAAAATTAACACTCAAGAATTCAGTTTCTCAACATTTATTTCCAAGAGTGACATCAATTTCATCAATGAGAAAGAGAAAGTAGGTAATTTACCCTTCCTAATTGCCTGAATCAGGTTGGTTACCATTTGGGCAATGAGCAACTTGATCCCTACAACGAGGTTGAATTAATTCATAGATATAGTGACAACTAGCAATTGTGCATCGTGGTGCACAGCGCATTGATGCATAAACATTGTGATGTGCATTGCAATGTGAACTTCTGCATTGTTACAGCCCTGACTACAAGTGGGCTGAAAATTATCAGCTTGGTTATATATTCGGAAATTCATGTCCACACAGTGTGCTCAGACTTTTGTTGTGGCTAATGAGTTGTTAAACTTCTACGAGAACGTCCACAGTATTATGCTATCATTTTTCTTGGGAGGCTGCCATACAATGACGATTCTTATCCACTTATATTTATACAAGTTGAATAAATAAATATCTCACTAAATACTGGTAAACAAACTATACAGGGAAATTTCAACCTAGATTTGGTGTAAAATTTCCATCTGAAATGTCATAGGCATGAAATATTTGTTGAAAATGTTTGCCAAAGTAAGACAACCTATTCAAACCACCTCCCATTTTGTGCAAAAGGTAATTGAGAATCTAGAACGAATCGTCGACTATTTACTGGGCCACTTAAAGTTAAAATAATAGAATTCAAACATCGAGATCCTCGACTCGAATCAAATATCTTTTACCGCCGATGGCAAGGAAATAGTAATTTGTGAGCGATATTTTGGATTGAGTACCTTAAACTCTGCAAATAAAAATAGGCTATTAAAAAACTGTAATAAAATAAAACAAATGTGTTAAAACATACTTTGACCGATTTTAACAATATTCGGCATATGGGTCGAGGATCACCTACATGTATAGATGGGAGCTGTCAAATTTGAATGATTTTTTATGAAAAATATGGCCACTGGCAGCCATCTTGTATTTTACTCTTTGCATCACTAAATCCTTTAACACACAATGCAGAGCTTATCCCTCATCCGATCATCACCAACCTTTATATGGATCTTTGTTGTGACCTCTCGATGGGTGCCTTCGATTTTTTCACAAATTTTGTAAAATAAATGGCTGCCATCTTTGATTTTACTCTTTGTATGACCAATTCCTTTAGCACACCTTTAATACAGGTCACATTTCTCATCCAATCGTCACCGAACGCCATATGGATCTTCGACGTGACCTCTAGATGGGAGCCTCCATTGTTCCCCAAAATTTGTTTAAAACAAACATGGGCAGCTGCAGCCATCTTGGATTTAAAATGTCAATCCATCAGCATAGTGCCTTCCTCTTGTGATTGAAGGTTAATAATGACCATTGGGAGGCCTAGTATATCTAATATGGAAACCTAATTCATGGGTTCGTCTTTGCACACAAATCCCTTCATCACAACTTGGCGTACATGTTTTCGGCAACTAGTGATCATCAACTTAAACAACTAGGCATACATAGACTGAGAGCGGGGTGTCCAAATAAATACTCTCTACATTCAAATTGTGAATACACTCGAGCCAAGGGCATGTCCATATATGTTACACACATAACGGCCTTTCCGTTGCAATATAGTGGGATTTCCGACAGATGCTGGATATGTGTTAACATGACATTTGAAGAGGGAATTTTTTCGAAGAAATTATTTTCTGAAGAGATCAAAGGCCGTTTTTATCTATTAAACAGAGTCCTTCGCTCAAATGGATCCCGCTTACGATCGGCAAATGTGTATGTACAGTATATAATTACGTTTATAGATGTGGTGCAACCCTGTGTCCATCTGAAACCTGGATTTTTTGGTGTTGTTGTGATATTTCTGTCACATTTACGTTCTAAAAATAGCATTTTTCGTCTTTTCGAAAACAACTTCCGATTTAATGTTTGTACAGTTTATACACTGTGAATATGTTGAATCATCAGTACTGGGTTAGGGAGACTGCAGGCATATAAATCAGATGAACAGAATCAGCACCATTAATTAGTTTCTAGTTGATGTTTTTCTTTCTAGCTAAAATGAGACAAAAAGCAGAAGGCATTATCCCTGTATAAGCCGACAAGTTATCACAACTATTGTATGATGCTAGCAAAAATTAGGGCCCTGCAATGCTTCGATGATTTAATTCGGTGTCGACATCGATGTTCAGAATCGGGATCGATCCAGAATCGGCTGTCCGATTCATATATTTTCTAATCTGTCTATTCATCCCGGTTTATGGGGACAAACAAATAATTTTTTATCCATGGAGCTCAATTTATTGCACTTTCCACATTGTACCGTGTTTTCCCAACTGGGGGTCTCGCGTATGAGGTAATTCAGAGATTATGCTATAGTCTAGTTATGCGATTACGTCCAATTGCAGTCTGTCGACTTTCGCAGATGTAAATACGTTTTAAGACTGGTGGTTCTTGGACAATGTTGGGGTCAATATTGTAAATCAGAGAATATAATCACTACATACGGTCAAAAGTCAAGACATCTACGATTCTGCGGTCTATATAATTGTATATAGTTAAAAGTGTTAGCTTTAGTTTCCTCCAATCAATGAATCTTCATTCATACCTACATATGTAAACTTGCCAGGTGCATTTTGCGTCATAATTATGCTAGTGGCAAATTAATATTAATTTGAATGTCCCGCACTGTTAATATATTAATGATCAAACTATATTAACATGTAATGAATGAATAAGATGGTACCTCACATAAATTCATTCCGGTTGACAAGAAAGCCGGGTTATGCCATCTTTGATTGAATTTAGGTATAAAACGCACATGATGATTATAATGAGTTACCTGGACCTCCCGTTAAACAGAAAGCCTTATTACAAGTAGCCACCCGGGTGGGTCATGCCCATGATATACATGCCATTGTTTATGATACAGCACACATCAGTCCTGCAATCCTTACAATAGTCATAGTCATGGGCGACTATCAAATTAATAAATACCATTAAATATACACTACCATACCAGTAGTGTATCTTCAGTAGTAATTATTCATTTTATAGTCATCAAGGCCATGGCGTACATGTATATGTCACATGTTATACTAAGTGATGTATAGTTTTGAATTTCGTTCAAAAATAAAGTTGAGAATGTGTCAGTCGCAAAACATTTGTCTGTGAACTGTCTTGGTTATTTGCTTTATATTCGAAAAAGGTCTCCGCTTTTATGACAAATAAGTAAACAATAATTAGAAGGATAATTATCCGATGGTCAACTATGATTTTTCTCCGTCCAGTGCTTGTCCAGATTCGATTCGAAATCGACGTCGATGTCGACATCAGACACCTGATTCAATTCTAGATTTTATTCGGTTGCCGAATTTCCAATTCGCAGGGCCCTAGCAAAAATAGTTTCTACTGTAGAGTAGTAGTGTTAAATCTCCTATCTGGGCCCTGTTTGATCCAATGTAAGTCCAAGCATCCAAGGACCTAGAGCTCCATTGGTCTAGTTAAATAAATTCACATAACTAAGTGATGGTTAACAAAAACATGCCATTGCTCTGTAAGATCAAATCTGACATAGCTTGTGGTCAGGTAATGAACTCAAGTCTTTATCTGGACTTGGGACCAGAAGACTTCGTAGAAGTCAGGCGGATTTAAGTAGGTACGGGCTCAGGTCTTGGGAATTCGCTGATCAGTTGAAGATTTGTCATTGATACATGAACGATTATGAGAAGTACTGCTAATTTATTTTTCAACATGACACACTTTGATCGAACAAGAATGTCGCGCCAACTCAGATTTTGTATGAAAGCTGTAATCACACGTTCGTAGAGAAGCTCATGCTATTGAGAGTTTAATTCTGTGCAATTGTGTTTGAAAATGCTTGAGATTTCAACATTTCTGCGATTGAACAATTGATTAACGCGTTCCAAGCATTTTGATTTAGTTTCATCCTCCTCAGTTAGAATTATCATATCTTTGTTCAACTGGCTGAAAGCTGAAATGGAATCTTACATCATGGTCAGGTAAATTAAAATACTTTGCAATACAAAAATCATTACATCTGATAGATGTTTGGTCATTCGTTGGTCACATATTGTACACAGCATTTATTGAAGGGGTTCAGTATTAAAGAGCATTTCTTATCAGCTTAGAAGGTATGTAGGAAAATTGGATCAGACATATACTTATATGTCACACTGCTCTTTCAGTGGAGCTTGCTAATTGTCAATCAGCTGAAGTTTGGAATTTTCACTCACAAAATTAAGAAGTCTTCGCACCCGTCTGTCTGGTTGTTCTGCTGTCATGTTTGTCTAAATTTTGTGTCTGACTTTCAAAGAAGATGCAATATCTGATAAGGTAAAATCCCTGCCACTGTGGAGGGCTCCTTGAATGTCATGCAGTTGGTCAGTCACTAATTCATTTATATGGTCTGTCAAATCAGTTAATTATTTTGCCTTCCAATTGTTTTCTAATCTATTATTGTTGTTAAGGATTTCACAATTGTTATTCGTCCAACATTTCTGAATTGTTGAATTCTGCTTTCTAGTACGGTATTGAAAACTTGTACGATCTCAGTGCAGATAAACATGTCCAAGCATGCAGAATAGGCACTTCATTTTAATTAGATTTCCTTAAAATATTGGGATTTTAAAGCTAATTTTAAACGGAACTAAACTTTTTTTTAAATCCGCCTGAAGTCTGCTTGTCGCCAGCCCAGATAAAGGCTGCGTGAGGTGAGTTAAACAAAGTCTTATAGTGAATGAAATAAAGTAAAAAACAACTCAGAGATTTGTAATTAACAAGGAGACAGAGTAATCAGTAGTTAATTAACACATTGATTAAATAATAGCGCCAGACGGTATGTTTGTTTGTGGTCGTGGTTTAGTAGCTTTGTATGGGAGGCCGTTTTCACATTTATTCCTTATTTGTGCAAATGCGAAGATAACTTCTGTCATTTGCGCTTAAGCGCAAATATTTACGCTTAAGATAATAATTTTAAATACGATGTGTGCTTAAGTGCAAATAGATCATATTTACTCTTAAGCGCAAATGATTGAATTAATTTTTAGCACAGGTCTAAACACATGACTCAAGTCTATATAGGCCCACCATATGAGGGAAGCAATTCCCCAGTAACCCCTAATTCCCTTTGTATGACCATGGAAATGATATAGATCTGTATAGGATATGTCTCTTTTATAAATTATCTCTGGGATGGAGACACAAATTCTTGGGGGGAGGGATGCTGATAATATGAAAATAGGGTTTTTTCCCTTATTTCAAGTCAATAAGTACACCATATGAGGGAAGCAGGCTCCCCAGTATTCCATAACTCCCTTTTTATGGCCATGGAAATGGTACATATCTGTGCGAGAGATGTCCCTTTAATAAAATAAACTAGAGCACCGGGAGTGAGGCATCAATTGTTGGGACACCAGTGATATGCATAGGGAAATATCTTTTTTCTTCTGAGGCATCAATTGTTGGGACACCAGTGATATGCATATGGAAATATCTGTTTTCTTCAATTTTCGAGTCTGTATGGCCGGGGCTACTACTATGGGCCCATAATAATATACTATGAGATGGACTCAATCATTCACAATCAGAGGGAAGTAAGGGAGTGTTAGGTATTTGCGCTTATGTGCAAATGATTTACACTAAAGCGCAAATAAATTTATAGACACATATTTGTGCTTAAGTGCAGATCATTTGCACTTAAGCGCAAATAATTTACGCTTAATCGCAAATGATTTACGCTTAACTCTTTGATTGCCAGGGGCCGATATTATCGACCCAAATGTCCGGTCGGTAAATTGCCAGGGCCGATATTATCGGCCATAATTGTAACCGTAATTATTTTGATCACAACTGTATGACAATAATAAAAAAGTTTTTCAAGTTTCATAAAATTATTGTTTTAATTGTTTCTATTTAAATTCTGCAGTATATATCTGATTTTTAATCATTTTTAAGACGTTTGAAAATTTAAATAATGAAATAAGTTTGTAAACAAAACGTAAGATCTGCAGTCGGAAATCCAAAATGGCCAACAATTTCAAAAAAATATTTTTAGACAATTATTTATATGAAAGATCTGCATTTTACCAATGCATTAACTAATTTAAACATGATAGTATGACAACCTGACATTACAATAAAGATTATGTGTACTTTAGATTGTTTTATTAGTTTTTTTAATAGTCAAAATTGCCGTTTTTGCTGAATGAATCACCTATTTTTCAAGGTAAAAACGTAATTCACTAAAACAAACCGCGTGATTATAAACTCCCACAGGCCCCAGCGTGCCTCAGTGACAGTTTAGACCACATGCATAGCACAATAATGATAAGCTTGTAGTTAGAGATTTAATTATATATCACAATTTTTGTTTTGTTTTTTGATAGTCAAAATTGCCGTTTTCCTCAATTAAAAAACCTAGCTATTTTCGTAGTAAACTGTCGCAACTAAAGTCTAAATCGGCTCCTGCATTGTGTAGCTCCTCACATATGGTCCAGCTATACCAGAACTAGACACTAATTTACTCTTACAAGTTTTTAAAATGAGAAAGACAGTAGAAAGATTTATCAGATCATCATCGTTGGAATACTGTCTCAGAAAACCAATATTGAATATAGCAGGTTGTGGGCCATTTTTCAATTGGATTATTGCAAAAAAATCCTTATTTGGAGTTATTTTCCGTTGGATTACAAGGAGTTATGCCCCTTAATTGTCGTGAATATTCTTCGGCAAAATATTCACCCGCAATTCTTTGGCTAATCACCTACATACATGTCCTTGATATTTGAAACATTATTTCATAAGAAGAAGACTATTATTGTATCATACTTTTCCACAATAAAATCAGTTTTCTCATAAATTCTCTGGCAATTTAGGTGTAAAATTAGCTCGGCAACGAAAGAGTTAAGCGCAAATATTTGTGCTTAAGCGCAAATAAATAATAAACGTGAAAAGGGCCTCCCATAGCTTTGTACTCAAATAACGCTAATAACTCAAAAACTGAGTCATCAAAGGAAATAATACCACATACACATAGAATGGACATCCTTGCACCTGCAAACCCAATTTCACCCTTCTATTCCGCTTTTTGGACTTGTGTTCGTTTGTATTTGTTGTTTAGTAGGACCGGGTACAAAGGGCTTCGTTTACCACAACACACTTATATTAGTAGACACGTGACACTATGTCGATCCCGATATCATGCCAAGCGAGGGAGGGTCCACAGTTGTCACGGTCTTGTTTGACCACTTCTCTTTCCGGTTTCCAGTGGTGTCTGATGTTTTCATGAAAGATACCCCCAAAGATCCATATAAAGTTTAGTGACAATCAGATGAAGGATGTGGCCTGTATGGTGTGTTGACGGAAATTGTTGACAGGTATACGAACCCATGGATGACAGATACCAAGCCATAATAGGTTACAGTGTTGATTGATGTAGCTTGTATGAACCAAATATCTTACTTACAATGTTTCATGCTCTAACATCACAGATGCTTTGATAATATCTTTTTTATGAACAGGACCTATATTGATCCCAGCGTACTGAAATATAAAACAATAAAAGGTCAGCAGACCACAGTGTCCACCGAAAAGGTGGCAAGAAATTAAAAAAAATGTTGAAATTTTCTAAGTCGAAAAGGGTTAATAACTCCGTCAAATTTTTTTTTCCGTCATCTATATACATGTTGCACATCTTCAATATATGGGCAACAATATTCTGAAGTTTCAAATCTCTAGGATGAAAACTGTAGGAGGAGTTGATTACACCATGAAGGTACCCTCATACAGAAAATTATAAAAAATGTTGAAATTTTCTAAGTTGAAAAGGGTCAATAACTCCGTCAAAAAATAATTTTTCAGTCATCTATATACATGTTGCACATCTTCAATATATGGGCAACAATATTCTGAAGTTTCAATTCTCGGGGATGAAATCTGTAGGAGGAGATGATTACACCATGAAGGTACTCAAAAGTGTGACGGACGGACGGAGCCCGTTTCGATAAATAAATTTTTCAGGGGACAATAAAAATGCTTAAACAATTCAAACAAGACAGTCAATGACTGTGGGTCACTCACCAGACTGTAAAGACTGAGAAGACTGGGACTCTGATGACTACCGGTTCAACAGTCAGTACGTGACAAAATCACTTAAGACAAGTAGTTCTAAACATGGATATAACTGGAGGTTCTCAGATAAGCAGGGCTCTTCACTTTGAACTTTCTAATTGAACACCGCTGACAAATCTCCAACCTCTTACCGTTTAAAGAAGACAGCCATCCCGGTACCACAGTACTAAGTTCACAAAAATCCTGTTCACACCCCTCTTAGGTTGAATTTTACAACTGGTACCAGTCCTTCAAGCTCTTAAACTTTTGAAAATTACCAACCTGACACCCCATTAAGTTAAAATTTGTGGCCAATTCTGTCCAACAGTTTAACCTGAAGTAGAAACATATGGACTGTTGATTTAAAAACATACATGTTGGAAAATCAAACCAAACTATGATAACAATTCTAACCTATTTTGGTATGAACATCTAATCAACAACTAATGTTGTATCAGGTATGAAATTTTCAACTGGTTAAACTTTGATCAAAGTAGGGGGTCAAAACTCCACCCCCTCTACACTCCCTCCCCATTGCCTCGCCAGGCTGCCTAGAAATCAATATTATTATACCAGTACCAAACAGCATAGAGGAGAGTTATCTCTGCCCCTATTAGAACAAATGTGATATCAATATACCCCCAATATCCAATATACCCCCAATCAGGGCATGATTTCACCTGGAAAAGTGGTGGTTAAGAAAATAATATTGGAAAATCTACAACTAATGTTGTATCAGGCATGAAATTGTTTGGTGTGAACATCTAATCTACAACTAAGTTTGTATCAAGCATGAACTTTTCAACTGTTTAAATTTTGATTAAAGTAGGGGGTCAAAACTCCATCCCCTCTATATTCCCTCCCCATTACCTCAAACATTGCCCCTACCCAGGCTGCTTAGAAATCAATATTATTATACCAGTACCTAACAGCATAGAGGAGAGTTAAATCTCTTATCTCTGCCCCTATTAGAACAAATGTGAATCCTCATCTATGAGATCCATTCATCTAGTAATATCAATATACCCCCCAATATTCAATATACCCCCCCCCCCCATTTTTCTTTGAAAAATCAGGGTATGATTTCACCTGAATAAGTGGTGGTTAAGAAAATAATATTGGAACAGCCCAGCCTGTATTTAGTGTGTCTGACCTTTGCAGAATGAGGTCCCCAAAAGGTGAATTTAATGACACTATTCCACAAGGTGGGCTAGCATCACATAATTCACCCTTTGGGGGCCTCTTTTCCTAAAAATGACCCCATTTGAACAAATCTGAAGCCCGATCACCCAAGGTCCCTCCACACCAAATATAAGCTATATAGGGCTATAGGCCCAATGGTTCTTGAGAAGAAATTGTTTTAAGAATTACTATGGAGGGAAAGAGTTATGGCCCTGGCTTTGCACCTATTTGTTCTGATGATCACCAAGGGAACATGCACACCAAAATATATAAACACATTCGGTCATTAATATGGAAAAGAAAACAATTCTTGATAGACGCATGGATAGACATTCCAACAGACAGGGATAGAAGGACCGCCTGACAGACAGTTCTAAGACAAATACAATCCAATATACCCCCCAATTTTTCTTCACCTGGATAAGTGGTGGTTAAGAAAATAATATCAAACAGCCAAGCCTGAATTTAGTTTGTCTGACATTTGCAGAAAGAGGTCCCCAAAAGGTGAATTTAATGACACTATTTCGCAAGGCAGGCTAGCATCACCAAATTCACCCTCAGCCTGATTAGGCCTCAACTGCCATGGGAAACCTAGAAACAGATTGAAGTTCTACAGTTGAAGTTGCTGATGCACACCCATTGAGCACCTCAATTATGCATTTAATCTTCTGCAAATTAGGGGACATAGAAACTAAACAGAAGAGAAAAAGTGTAAAAAATAACTAAAACAAAATATTATTATTATTATTATATATTCATTTAAGAAACGCATTCTACAACAATTAGTTTCAATGCGCAATTACATACACAAATATACACAAACAAGATAACATTGCGCATATTTAAAAATAAAAAAGCAATACAAGCTTCACCGATATATATGGCAGATAACTCGGAAAGATGACTGAAATTGGACCTACAATTAACAATAAAATATCCAGTAGATTAAAAGACCTGATTAAAATATTAAGTTAAATATTAATTTCCAACTATAACGGATAAGCCTAAAAAAAGTTAAAATAACAGATGGTGCACTTATAACGAATAACACATTCTGAACAGGTGAGTTTTAAGAGCTGTTTTAAAAGATGATACTGAGTCAATCTTCCTCATATCAACGGGTAGGCTGTTCCAAATAGAAACTGAGACATTTTGGAATGAGCAGTTCTTTCATGACATGTGTTATTCTGCTGTATCTTGGTACATTAGAAACGAGACGAGTGCAGCTTTTCAATAAAAGATCAATCCCCCCGACACTTCCCGTTGTAAGGTGTGTTAATAATGGATTAAAAGTGTCAACTTTAGAAACAATCAGAGATAGAACGGCATGTTTCAATGCACTTTGGCTTAGATGACATTTCACTCGCCTCAAGGCTCTCAACTTCATGTAGCTCGAGCGTAAAACATTTGAGACCATAGAATCCATTTCCATAGTATTGTCAAAGTACGCTCCTAGGTTACGTAAGGAGGAACAAGATGTTACATGACTATTCGCAAGCTGAATTTTGAAAGATCCATCCGAATCACTGCACCCATTGTCGTGAAGTATTTGGAACCAATAACAATGTATTCAGATTTATTATCGTTTAGTTTACGAACAACTTATTGCATTGCATCCATTCTTTGACATCCATGAAACAGTTCTACAATTTCGACCTCGCTGTTTTATAACCGGCCGAGTCATTTCGAGGAAAATCTATATAAATTTGAGTGTCGTCAGCGTACATATGGTATCGCACAGAGTGTCTGTTTAAAATATCTGCCAGTGGTATGGTGTAAATTAGAAAAAGTAGAGGACCCAATATTTATCCCTGTGGCACTCCAACGTCAAGCTTAGTCCCAACAGAACAAGAATCTCCTATCAACACTGTCTGAGATCTGTTGCTCAGGTATGATCTGAACCACCCAAGAGCACTTTCTCGCAAGCCAATTATGTTGTGTAGACGCGCCAGTAATATGTTGTGGTCGCAGGTGTCGAATGCTGCACTGAGATCAAGCATCAAGAGCAGCACGATGTTACCCTTATTCAGAGATAAATCAATGTCATTCTTCACCTTTATCAATGCAGTCTCACGTGAGTGTTTCGATCGGTACGCTGACTGGAATTTATTGAAGAGTCCATGTTTATTTACGTGTTGCAATAATTTTTCACTGATGACTTTTTCTAACACTTTTGCAATAAATGGCAAATTAGATACTAGTCTATAATTTTTATATTCTTCACTGTCAAGCGTAGCCCTTTTAATGATAGGAGTAACAACAGCTGTTTTTCATCTCCTCAGGAACAACACCATCACACAGAGAATTATTCACGATCCTAGTCAGTACTGCAACCACATATTCTGATATTGATTCATGTTTCAAGTATGTAGTGGGAATGGGATCCAAAGAACACGATTTACTTTTCATATTTTAATTCAGTTTCCGAAACAGCATCGAACAACTTGAGATGGTGTACGTTCATTGCTCGGTCAACATAAACCAAATCATCATCTTGAAAATGTTGTCTTATAGTCACAATTTTATCGGAGAAAAATGTAGCAAATTTCTCTGCCAGTTCTTTGTCAGAGTCATGGGTGGGAAGCTTCGTGACATTTTTGTCCATGAGACTCTTGACACATTCAAAAATTTGCCCATGCGATGCATTGAGAAGTTTTTGTTCATAATAATCATCTTTAGCTGTTTCACCATTTTCACCACAGTTTTAGATTGTTTAACAAGAGCCTGTTTGTTATCGTCAGTCTTATGTCTGGAATATTTAATAGTGAACCTTCGTCTCAGTTTTTTTGCATTATTTATATCATCGGAGAACCAAGGATTATGTTTTCTCCCAGTACAAATGGACCGCAACGGAATAAGTTCATCTAAACAGCTGGTTATCACAGAATTATAGTCCGAAACGCGGGTGACCGTGTGGATGCGAGATCCAATTTTGATACATAGGTCAATTACATCCAATGATTTGAAAGATCGCCTGCAAATCACACGCGAATGGATATTGGTTGAACGATTCGCAGCTAAACTGCATGTCACACCATGATGGTCCGAAGGGAAAAACGATCCATCAAGAACCAGAACATCAGTCACAAAATTATTTTCTGCAGAAATGATGTGGTCTAATGTGTGTCCGATGTGAGGAAACACTTTTGAGCAGCGTGTACACCCAGAAACATACTGTTTCAAACCAACAACTTTCATCGCCGCTGAATATGACCTGGCATTGTCATCAGA
Source organism: Siphonodentalium dalli (assembly GCA_032622095.1). Classification (NCBI taxonomy): domain Eukaryota; kingdom Metazoa; phylum Mollusca; class Scaphopoda; order Gadilida; family Siphonodentaliidae; genus Siphonodentalium; species Siphonodentalium dalli. Next base: position 121,110,328 of record CP136065.1, on the reverse strand, counting down.
ATTATCATCAATCCAAATATTCATGTCACCAACAATAACGAATGGCATTGTTTGACTAACATAGTGAGAAAACAGAGTTTCAAAATCGGGTAGGAAACCATATTTCTCAGGAGGTCTATACACGATAGCTATCCTAAAACTTGTCAGACCCGAACTAGTGTCCACTTTGCACATTAATGAAAGTATTTCGAAACTATGATAGTCATCCGACTATCAATAAAAATATCAATTTGATACTCAAGATACTTCCCAGAAGATGAGGCCTAAGAAGAATGAGGTCCCTGGATGGTGTATTTGGTGATGCTAGCCTGCTGTACAGGGTAGCAACACTAAATTCACCCTCTGGGGACCTCATTCTGCAAATGTCAGACACACTAAATTTTAATTTGATTATAACAAGCACCAGTGCTAGTGTTGTGTACATTATAATCTCCAATCTTTCATTCTGTTCTCAATTAATGACCTGACTGTCTCGCTTCACTACCAGACTGAGTCTTCTGGCAGTTATAATACTGGCAGGTATACTAGTAATAAATGCTTCTGGTGAGAGGTAAGTTGTGATATGATATGGGGTGAAGGGGCTTTGGTTGTGGGCAGGGTGGGGGCCTGGGTCATGTGTGGGGGAGGGTGGTGATGGAAAGTTTCTGTGATTTCATTAAAGATTTAAGTTTCATAACTCTGAGGATGTTAAAATGGTGAATAGTTTTTCAAATTTAATAACATGATTTTAATAATAAAAAATTTGGATGTTAAATTGAGCAAGGAGTTAAAAATTTTTTTTTTTTTTTTTTTAGTTATGTCCCTGGCTCCGCCCACAATTGACCCAGTGACCTCATTTGAACAAATCTGAACCCAGTCACCCAAGGACCCTTCGTACCAAATATGAACCCATTCGACCTGATGGTACAAGAGAAGAAGTAGTTTTAAGAAATACTATGGAGGGAAAGAGTTATGGCCCTGTCTTCGCAACTATTTGACCAAGTGACCTCATTTGAACAAATATGAATGTTAGTCACCTAGGGAACATCCACAGCAAATATGAACCCAATCGGTCTTATGGATTGGGAGAAGAAGATGTTCAAAGAATTGTTGACGGACGGATGGACGATGGACGGACGGACGACGGACGAGGAGTGATGACTATAGCTCCACCGGAGACTTCGTCTCAGGTGAGCTAAAAAGTGCAATACAATATTGTTTCTTTAGTATAACAAATTCAGTGATATACCTGTAGCTATAGGCTGTACGGATTTTTGGGGGAAAAAATTAAGTTGACCAAGTATAGACGAGCCCTCGAAATATCTCGCTATTTTTTGTGTTTGCACCTGGTGCATATCGTAAGAGTGGACGAATAAAAAAATATGAATGTCGACACCCAGAAAGACCAATTTTATTTCAATTTTGGGAGAAAAATCTCACATTTTGCCAACATTGACAAAACAAAATTAAAAAAATGCCATTGTAATTGATTTAAAAAATAACCTAATATCCAAAAACACAAATAACATGAAAGGAGACAGAAATCGCCATCTGTCGCGATTAAAAAAAAGTGGATTTTGTTTACCTTTGAAGGGACCAATCATATGGACACAATAACGCTAAACTTAACGCTCCTCGAAAATGTGTAAAAACCAGTCATGTAGGTGCTGGGTGGGGGGAAGATAACCTGGACATCTCCCCCCCCCCCCCCCCCACACCCCTAACCCTGACTCTAAAAACTTTTTCTCAGAAGAAGTTAATTTCTCGCTGTTTCATGACTATATAAAGCAAAATAAGCAATAAAACCATACATTGATTTTTTTGTCATGTAGGTGCTGGGTGGGGGGAAATATCCAAGCCTGGACATTTGAAAAAAAAAAAAATTAATTAATAAAAAAAAAATTTAAAGCTCAAAAAACATTTTTCTGGCCATTTCAGGACCAAATGATATCAAATGAGTGAAATTATTTTTTAGTCGTACATGGGGGGGGGGGGGGGAATATCCAGGGTGGGGGGGGGGGGAGATGTCCAGGGGTGGAGATATCATGTTACACCGGGTCCCCTACCTTGACCCTGATTGCTCCAAGTGCACTGTTAGAACCTACAACGTTGATAAAAATGTTTTTCTACATATCTTTATTTATTATGAATAAGATATGAAATAATATTTCAGTTATTGGGGAGATGCCCTCGGAGAAGATATCACAGAATAGCTTCACTTCATGTGGGGGATGATATCCAGGGGGAACATATTGTTGTACAGTCGGTAATAAATCTAATAACTTACAATGTTAACAATGCCTGAGTGCAATTTGAATTGCAGAAAGGTCATACTCACAGGTATTTTACTTTCTTTGAGATATGTTAGTAAGGCTTCTAGTGATCCGATTGTTGAAGCTTGAACAAACACACCCCTTTCTGAAACTTTTATAGATCCTAGGACATCCGTCAGTAAATTCTCTGTCTCTTGCTGTGAAGACACACAAATTTGTTAAAGGTACTCAATCCGATCAGACAGTCCCCATATCATCAAGATACAACAACATTTCTTCAAAATACTCTTTAGTTATCAGAATCGATTAATTGCAACAAAATAATGCTAACCACTCAACTATGGTATCAAATTTCCCAATTTCAAAACAAATATGGCCGTATTATCACTTGAGTATCACGAAATTTGGCTGTATTACCACTTAATTTTAGAGTTATCTATCTTCAATCTTCATTGGCAATTTTGTCCGAGTCCGTCCTTTTGACAACGTTTTTCTGTGCCACAAATAATTGCACATCTCCAGAAATAACAAACTTAAAAAATGTATATCTGATCACTCTTGAGCTTTGATGGGTGGGTTCCTCAACTGGAATTAAATATTTTTTACCCCCCGAAGCCAAAGAAACATTAATTTTGGAGCATTAATTCGGAGAATGCATCTTTAAGTTATGACAAATTAAACTACCTGAATTGATCAGATCTCTCCGGTGCCAAATAACAGAAATGGCCAAACATTAGTAATGGTGAACATTTTCGGTTGAATTAAAAAAAGTGATGATGCCGAATGATATTGATGGTGAACAGTTATGGAAGTAATCTATATTTTTGAATTTGAAACAATAAATGATGTTTTCTAGTTTCAAACGGCATTGAACAGCACAATATCTTTCAAGAAAACACATCTCCATTGCAGTCAGTAGTGAAAGCCTGTAAAAATAGCAAATATTTGTGTACTAGTACTAGTATATGCTATGGAATAAGAACAGAAGCTGCCTCATGGGTATATGCTTGCTGACTCATGTCAATGCACACATACATGGGGTGACGAAACACGATCCCAGTTAAAGAAATTGGGCTACATTAATTTAAGGGTAGCCATATTAGCATATTATTTTGTTTTCAAGGGAAAAAAAATATTAGAATACAAGATCGGACAAAATTCTGCATGTAGGAAAAGTCGCAAAAGGGGGATAACTCCAAAAAAATCAATCTGATGGACCTCATAATCGCAGGCGCACATGTTCCCATGGTACTAAATATATGTCCCAAGTTTAAAAAACCGTGACTGGAAAATGTAGGAATACAAGCTCGGACAAAATTATGCATGTTGCGAACAATATCTATATCGAAAAAGTGGGATAACTCCACTAAAAAAAAACTTCGGACAGACCTCATAATCACAGGTTCCAATATGGTATTAAATATCCGTGCCAGGTTTCAAAATTAAATGTGTCAATAACACTGGTTCTCAACTTGGAGAGGGGATAATGTCATACATTAATGATGCGAAAAGTTTGATACCAGAGGTCAACCTGATGAGCCCATATGACGTTTGACAGTGGATCAACGGACAGAAATTTATGAAAACCGGAAGTAATGGAGTCCGAGGCAAGGAATTTCTGTTTTTGAAGTTTGCAGACACTTTCTAACATCGTTTTTGCTGTAAATAAACACATTTAGACACAACTTCTAAACAGTTTAATCTAAGCGAATATTACGTCACTGATATTCGGCCCCCGACGATCACTTGAAATCAATTGTCAGAATTCTATCGGGGGAAAAAAATGCCTTTGAATCAGTGCCACAAGACGATTTCTTCTGCAAAATATCCCAGAAAAATCTAAATTTTCACAATCATCTCAGACAGTTTTCGCCACAACCTATGTACCAATTGAAAGACCTGTTCTCCTTCTACAAATGCATATATTGAATATCGTCATGGAGTGTCTCAGTGAGTCAGTGTTACAAATTTCCTCTTTCGATGCAGGCACCCACTTCAAAAATACTGTCCGGTTAGTCCCGAAAATTTAATCATTAGTCGCCAAAAATCTGTCCCCTTTAATAATAGTCAAGATTTTACTGAAAGCTACCCTCAACAATTTCTTGTCGAAAAAGCCACATGTACTTATTTTGCAGATTATAGGCTCTTCATTTTATTTTTGTGTGGCGACAATGGTTAGAGAGTCCAGAATTCTGTATAGGTCTCCTGGGATAACATGACATCCAATAGGTGGTCTTATATATGCATGTGAAACTTAGATGCAATCATGAAGTCTGGAAAACAGACCCTCTTTTGTTGTATTTAAGATTGTTTTCTCGTATCATCACTCTCAGAAGGCCAATATAAATGAAAAGTGTCAGTGACACTGTAGCTCAACTTGGAAGGGAATAATTTTATGTGTTGCAGTCAATGAAGCAATTAGGAATGCAGAAAGTTGAAAGGTCTAAGTAATACTAGATTATCAACATGAAGAGATATCTAAAGTAATATCCAAGATGGTTGTTGGCGGCTATGTTTTCCAATGAAATTAAAAAACAGCTGATCAATATCAAGATTAATATGAAGTTTTGTGATGATCAGATGAGGGAAGTGGACTGTAGGGTGTGCCAAAGGATTTAGTAATGCAAAAGAGTAAAATCCAAGGCGGCTGCCAGAGGGACCTATTTTGTGGCCGAAATACCCCAAAATGACTCGTTTCTCATCTACATGTCAATATTAACAGCCACGCCAAATTTCATGATGATCCAACCAAAGGTACGACCTGTAGCGCGTGCCAAAGGATATAGTCATGCAAAGAGTAAAATCCAAGAGGGGCTGCCGGCAGCCATGTTTTATGGCTAAATGACCCCAAAATGAACGTTAACATCCATGACAAAATTTCATGATGATCAGACGAAAAACTCCGGTCTGTAAGCCCCATGCTAATGGATTGAATTTTGAAATACAAGATGGCCGCTGGCAGCCATGTGTTTTTTCCGAATGACCCCAAAATGACACATTCCCATCTCTATATGACACATTCCCATCTCTATGTCAAATTTCATAATGATCCGACCAAAGCTACGACATGTAGCCCATACCAAAGGATTTAGTCACGCAAAGAGTAAAATACAAGATGGCTGCCAGTATCTCCATGTTTTATGGCTGAATGATCCCAAAAATGACTCGTTCCCATCTACATGTCCAATGTTAACATCCACGACAAATTTCATGATGATCCAACCTGTAGCCCTTGCCCAAAGGATTTAGTCATGCAAAGAGTCAAATCCAAGATGGCTGCCGGCGGCCATGTTTTATAGCCGAATGACCCAAAATGGCTCATTCCCATCTACATGTCAATATTAACATTCACAACAAATTTCATAATGATCCACCAAAGGTACGACCTGTAGCCTGTGTCCAAAGGATTTAGTTATAAAAAGAGTAAAATCCAAGATGGCTGCCGGCGGCCATGTTTTATGCCCCGAATGACCCCAAAATGATACGTTCCCATCTACATGTCAATATTTAAAATAACATGACAAATTTCATGATGATCAGACATACAATACGGCCTGTAGCCTGCTAATGGATTGAATTTTGAAATCCAAGATGGCTGCTGCAGCCATGTTTTTTTGCCGAATGACCCCAAAATGACTCGTTCCCATCTACATGTCAATGTCAACACGCATGACAAATTTCATAATGATCCAACCAAATATATAACCAAGAGCCCATGCCAAAGGATTTAGTCATGCAAAGAGTAAAATCCAAGATGGCTGCTGGCGGCCATGTTTTTTGGCCGAACGACCCCAAAATTACTCGTTCCCATCTGCATGTCAATATTTAATAACATCTATGACAAATTTCATGATGATCAGACGAACAGTACAACCTGTTGCCCGTGCCATTGGATTGAATTTTGAAATCCAAGATGGCCACCAGCGGCAATGTTTTTTGGCCACATGACCCCAAAATGACTCGTTCCCATCTACATGTCAATGTCAACAGCTATGACAAATTTTCATAATGATCCAACCAAAGGTTATGACCTGTAGCCTGTGCCAAAGGATTTAGTCATGCAAAGAGTAAAATCCAAAATGGCGCTGCAGGCGGCCATATTTTTCGGCCGAATGACCCCAAAATGACTCGCTCCCATCTCCATCTCAGTGTCATCTTCTGTGACAAATTGCATGATGATCCGACTAAAGGTACGACATGTAGCCTCTGCCAAAGGATTTAGTCATGCAAAGAGTAAAATCCAAGATGGCTGCTGGTGGCCATGTTGTTTTTGGCCTAACGACCCCAAGATTACTCGTTCCCATCTACATGTCAATATTAACATCCATGACAAATCTCATGATGATCAGACGAACAGTACAACCTGTAGCCGCTTGCTAATGGATTGAATTTTGAAATCCAAGATGGCTGCCAGTGGCCATGTTTTTTTTGCCGAATGACCCTCAAAAATGACTCGTTCCCATCTACATGTTAATGTCAACAGCTATGACAAATTTCATAATGATCAGACTAAAGGTAAGACCTGTAGCCCATGCTAAAGGAAATTGTTGACGAATCACACACGCATACACGTATACACGCACACACGGACGGCAGATACCAAGCCATGGCAATAGCTCAAACTTTAAAAAGTAAAGTTGAGCTAAAAAGAAATTAATTGAACAAAATGTCTGTTTCCCATTGTATTCACATCTCCAGGGAAAGATTATTTGCTGTTGGCTCCATCATTCAAAGTTTGTTTCTTCAAATGAAATATTTATCTAGCATTGCATAAAGTGAGCAAAGCAAATAACCCTTAAAACCTTAGATTCTTACCACAGGAGACAATATATATCATTTCTAATAGTTTCATAGTAAGGAAGGAATACTTTATGCGAATGTAGTGGATTTTTCATTACTAAATGATGTCTGCAAGGAAAACGGAAAAAAGAAAAAACCCTCACTCACTCATTGTTTCTAAAACAAAATTGCCCGTAAAACAAAACGTTAATTTTATTTGGCCTTCAACATGCACTTAACCCTTTACCCAACAGTATTTGATTAATGTCTTTACCTTCACCCAATACTGATGGGAGAAAACATCGCCACCCCAGTCAACAGAACTTTCAGGTGACGACAAAGTTATTGGGGCAAAAAATTGTATTATAACTAAATTTTATGGTGGCTCTTATTTTATGAAATTATGTAACATCTGCATTAACATTTTTTTTTTTTTAATTGTGAATCCCCCTCCCCTGGTATGATAGTATGGTGAGGTTTTATATTTATATTTTATAACAATAAATGTAGTAAATAAACAAAAGGTATGTTTTGTTTTATCAATGTGACTTTCAGTTTCAAGTTCTCCATCAGCAAACCACCTCACGAAATTGAGTGATTTATTAATGTTTTAAGAAATGGCTATGTGGTGAAATGAAACGTAAAATAGATCATCAAGTGGCATATTAATTCTTGGATAGTTACATGTAAATTCGGTTATAATTGTCTGCATTATTAGTCAAGACTAGTCCACATTGCACAATTCATTTGTGCCTATATTACGATCGAGAAAAGTGGTTTCTCTTGGTGAAATTTTGAGCAATCATTTTCAATATAGCATGACAAGACACTGCCGATAGTAATATGTGGTATATGTAGTCTCGCGCACCATTTTGAATTGCCTCACACACTTTTATTTAAAAAATAACCACTTATGTCTCGCGAACTCTTTTGTTCAAATAAACATAATTATTAAATGTATAACAAGGTAATTTCTTTGATTTTTCACATCATGAAGTGGCCAATTTACTGGAGTATTTCGCAATGTTAAAGCGCGGAGAATAATAATTGTATGAATGAAATGAGAGAACAAAACGACCCATGCACATTTGCATCGTCATCAGCTAGTCAATATAAGTTCAATGACAGTCCCCTTTGTGAGCCCCACATGAGAACAACATGTGTTCACAGGTACATATTTTTTGGGCATGTTGTCAGTGGACGTTTCTTGGCGGAAGTGTTTTTTAAATAAACCATTTGGATTGAATCATGTGTCCATTCCTTTGTATTTTTCGATTATATTGTGGAGAATATACTCAAGATTATCTACTTGTCAATAAGCTTTAAATACATAATTTATTTGGGTATTAATCTGAGCAATCCCCTTGTCCACAACATTGGGCTGAATTGGCGCGACGTTGGGACCGGTAACTCATTCTTCTACAATGCATGAAAAGAAAATCTTTGTCGATCTGTCCGATCAAAACTTTATTGAATTGTCACAATTTTTCACTCAATGTATTAAAATGAAATATTTTTCATATTGTCTTGTGAGGAATGGGGGGGGGGGGGGGGGGGGGGGGGGGGGGGACAGAATAAAATTTGCAAACAGTTTTATTTGGGAACATATATAGGGCCTATACAGTTGGCTTCCTTAGTAACACCAACAGGTGTCTTGGAGTTGAACTGTCTTTGCTTCGCTAGTCAAGTCATGATACTGATCATTGTAATTCAGGTGCATATTATTAGCAGATCAAAAACGAACTATTCAAATAATTATTTTATTGGAAATAAACATAATAGTTTGTAAGAATTTGTAGAATAAAACTATATTAGATGACTATAGTCACTATAAACAAATCACAATTGCGGAGTCCCGGTATATCGACTTGAATAATAGCACCACTACGATGCAGTTTTCGTTTTATTACGATTTTATTATGAAATGTAATTAAATTGTACAAAATCTACCACAAAACCCCATAAAAACATAAACATTAATAATATAACATCCAATTTATTGTTTTGATTGAAATAAAAGAAATTTGTTGTGTTATAATGCAATTTGTTGTTGAAAACTATGACGGAAAAAAATGCAAAACTCCACACTCTCTGGGGCTTTCTGGACCCTACGCGGCAGGACGCTCTCTATGACCCAGCGATAGATATTTTCATAACTGAGATCATTACACAATCGCGATCACATCTTGTTCGATCTTTCGGTTCATGGACATAACCGAAAAACTGCCTATCTCTAGTTTCTATTAAGATGAGGCGACTGTGAAAACTATGTGCCAATCTTCTCTCACCATTAGCTTGAATGTAAACTTCCATAGAAGGCCTGGGATCATTTGGAAAATGGATCTACACTACTGTGGCTTCAACATTTTATCACGAAAAACAAGAACTTCAGGTGCTGGCATATCCCCATGTTGCCATATTAACATCATTGGCATCCTTCGATTTTTAAATGTATAAGTGAAAAGCAGCAAACAAAAAGGTGCGGACCTGTTTAGTACACATGCTGGTATGCTGTGTCTCAGACAAATCATTCATTCATTGTAATCTAAACAAACAATCAAAGTGAAAGAGACAATGTTGTAAAAACCATCTTTAATATTGCAACATCAGTACTCCTTGCGAGCATGTGCATGCAACATGAGAAAATGGTATCATCCTTTGATGTATTTTTGTCAATCAATCTCTTTGCTGCTCTGACGTCCGTAACCTAATGACCTACTTTAGCACACCAGTAGTAGGCCATTATCCATAATAGTGCGGCAGCCAAACGCCATTTTTGCCCTCAACCTGTTTTTCGCGTATATAGTTTATTTATCAGCGTTTTTTATCAGTTCATTCCTTGTATAAGACGATACAAACGAGTGGACCGCTGTCAGCCTTGAGCAATTTTTTTTATGGAGCCTTAAAAATACCCACCAAAAAAGCGCAAAATATCGACTGAGAATATATATACATGCGCAAATACATTAAATAAGCGGCCTAAGATATAGGAATCCGAATACTTAATGTATATATTATATTGCGGGCATCAACTCGACAATTAAGTGGTCAGTTGAGTTTGCGGTGAACTCGAAATGAAGAGCGTTTGTCCCTTTTTCACGTACCGCATCTGTATATCTTCTATATAGCCTGTCAGCCAATGTGACTATTGTGATAGACCCATTTACTCGATGATATTTGTTATCTATATGACATTTCATTTTACTGCAGAAAAAGAGGTTTTCTAACATCACGTGACAGACTCCGTGGTAGCATTTTAACATTAGAAATAAAGAGCGTTTTCAAATTGTTGCAGTTGACACGAAGACGCTGCAACGCTCTTTATCATCAGCGGCTTAATCTTTAGCCGCCATCGATTGAGCACGTGTTTTTACTTTGCTCTCGCTAATTCGCATTTATCTTCGATTGACTTCTATTCGATCTAGTAGACCCTATACTTTTTACTTGTATATAATTCGCTCTTTCTTACTTCGATCATTTTGCTCGCATCACACTATGTGGCATTATGACGAATATTTGTTACTTTGGTGGCATTCTTAACTGTGAGGATTCCAGTCGCAAAGATCCATTAATAAATATCAGAATTGGCCCACAGCGCATAGAAAATATTATAAGATGCAGCAAGATCTACAATGATGATCTTCACATAAATCTTCAGCAGCGCTATGCTTGTGAACAAGCCATAGATATAACTTGCCACAGATATTGCTTAAATAAATATGTACACCCAAGAGGTCAAAAGAGCTCTCGGTAGACAAGATGTTGGCACCGAGGTGGACGCTCCGCCAGAAAAAAGGTATAAGCGGTCACAGAACGTTGCTTTCAATTTCAGACAGAACTGCCTTTTTTGTGGTGACCTGTGCAATGTGAATACTGACCCAAAAAACCCATCAAGATGCAGGCCAGCATATGTCGCCAAATCGACCACTCTAAGTCAGCCTTATCGCAGACAAGACAAATGAAGTCAGCGTTAGGGTATGTGGTGCTGTAAGGGAGCATCTCAAAAGTCTTTGCGGAATTCCGAAAGCATTTTCCGAAAACAAATGACGTTATGAACAATTTGCGGAAAGCTGTTTTCGGAAATTTTGCGGAAATTACGTTACTTCTTTTGAAAAATAGCGCTTAGTTTTGCGGAAATAAGACGACGTTTGCAGATTTTTTTTCGCAATACGTCCGACGTTTTCGGAAATAATTGCGGAATTCACCATAACGTTATCGGAATTTGAGTTTCCTCTTTCGGAATTTGCGGAAATAATTGCGGAATTCACCACAACGTTATCAGAATTTGAATGCATGCGGACATCTTTCCGGACCATTTGCGGAATATATTCATGGGTGTCGGGCCGGTATAAAATCGTAAACATCGCCGCATACTATATATAGTATAGATCTATGACTATTGCCGGGTTTCGTTTACAGTGTTTATTAACTTAATAAAAAAATACGGCAATTTAAACACTTTTCCTTGACGAATCTTGGTATGGCTTCATTTAGCAGTCATTTCCACAACTATATAGTCAAAACGTGTTTAATTCACAAGCACGAGTCATGTATATAGCATGCAGGGAGTGAGTACCTCCTGACATGTACTCAGATATATTTGACAAGAGAGTGCGCACGGCTGACATAGTTATAACAATGATGTCAGTTTGACACTGTTTGTAATGGAAACACATTTGATACAACTTGGCCACTGTTCATAACATGCAACTAAAACACAGCAAGGTGCATCAAAGCAACCAACCGGAAATCTAACTGACAAAAGACGACAAATATCAAAGAGTTCCGTTGTACCGCATACAGAAATCAATTATCAAAGGGCAAAGGACACAAAAAAAAAAAACACTGACGTCAATCATTATAGTATCAACAGGTGTAGATCCCGCCCTCTTTCCCTGTCTGAATGGAGTTACCACTGTGATTGGTTAAATCGAGCTCTTCCAAAATTTCATGTCTTTTGTGGATTCCGATTTCGTTAGATAACAACCAGAATATACGATGAGGTGTGACTGCATCCTTTACATTTCACTTAAAATATATGATATATGTTGCCTATTGCATTCAGATCTTTTATAATATACACGCGTGGATCCCCCCACCTTTTCACAAATAGGGGAACCCAATACAGTGGTATTAATAGTATTATAATACTGTCAATTTTCGAATCTAGTTTTCACAATAGAATGACATAGTTTTTAATTTCCGAAGCACTTATTTGCATATTAGATTTTAGATACATTAGGTCCCATCTTTACTTCAGCATTAGTCCTAACAATTTAATAAAGAGCGTTCCGTTTTTTGTTTTCAAGAATCCTGATATGGTAAAAATGGAAATTTCGATACAAATCTCCAGTGCAGAGGTTATACGCGAAGTCATATTTAACTGACAAGTGTACAAATGCATAATATGGGCTACTAGTACCAGTACTGTAAATAATAAAAATTCTTTAATTAGGCTACACTTGATTTTTATAAATTTGAAAAATAGACCAACATATTATGGAACTTCAGCCAGATAAATACGTATTATTTTCAATACTGCATTATTAAGTCATACCCAACTATATCTGCAACTGAACGTTTACTCCGGCGATTTGCATTGGAAGACATGTCCATTCAAATTAATCAACCAATTTTTCTGGACATGTTGTGTGAAGTCATGTGCCAAAATTAATGTGACCTTCAATTAATAATTCCGTCAGAAACGGCATGGGTAGAAATTGAGTACAAATCTCAGTATAAGCAGGTCATTCACTGACGCACTTGGGTAACATTGACAAGCCAATACAGATTACCAATGTGGTCAGTTGATGACCTATATCATATATTTATATCATCAAGAGGAGGTAAACCTATTATATGCCCATTTACAGTAGTAATCTTACGAACATTGCCACAAAAAAGTGAATAAAACCCCTGATTGGGAACTTGTTAATCGCCGTTATTTTTGTGCGCATCTGTATCTCTCAAATGCCAGGTGCACGCGAATTACGTCAGCATTATTCAGAAATTGGGCACGAGCACTGTGTAGCAATCAACATGGTTTGCTACATCGTATACCGTTGTTTGAGTGAACATGATTGTATGTCACTTTCTCGGCGATATTCCCTTTCAAGTTTAATTCAAGTCCACTGACACGATGCCCCGGCGTTGTCTTTATAGTAACTATTGAACAGATTTGAACATACATTCAAGAATGGTGGTCAACAATATCGAAATCAGGCAGATTCGATTTTACCGGATTATAAAGTCAAATATGAACGAGAGAATTACCTATATCCCTTGATGATAATAGAGCAGTTCACAATAATTTAGCTTTCCGCACTAGAAACCACAAACTCCCAAAAGAACTCGGTGCCTACGGATTATTTGGACAGTATCTGCACTCTGTAATCTCGAAATCGGCGATGAATACCACATGGTACTGAATTGTAGGGAACTTAGCAAACTAAGAATAAAATATCTGAAACCCTACATCAGAGACCAAACACTTATAAATTTGCCGCTCTATTTAACTCCCGAATGTTTGATCTATGGTAACAGCGAGTCATCCCGGCTAGACATGGAACGTTACACGATTCGTTGTGACTTTCATGACGTCAGCCAATAGAATGTTCGCGTCATGTGAGTGACGTCTAATGACCACCCACATTACGCCGTGACTCGGTGATTGACAGCTAGTTTTGTGCACGTCAACTGAGTAGTCCCGGTTGGCGAGTTATCTCGACTCATGTAACAGCGCGACCGAGTTGTCCTGGTAGACCGAGTTAACTCGGCTAGCCGAGTTGTCCCGGCTCATGTAACAAGCCCCTTAGGTTCATAAAATGTTAGCGGACGAAAAATACCTTAACACGCACAAACGCTCTTTATTTTTCATTGTGAAGAACATTCTGGCCAGCAGTAAATTCCAAAAGGAGGCCCACATGGGCGGATGTAGTCAATGTAATTTCAAACCAAATAATAGTTTAAATTAGTGTAATTTAGTTTTTATTTAAACAAGAGAAAACAGCACATCACAATAACAAATGTTTAAACACGAACAAACAGTTCAAAGGAGGGCGGATGCGACAACAAGTCATAATCCTAGCTTATTTCATAATCAGTCTTAAATGACAGGCTCTTAAAAATTAATGGAAGACTGGTGAGTCAATTCTCAGATATGAAGCGATAATTTGTGCATAGGCATTCAAATGCTTACTTCTGAAATAGACACGTGCTACCAAATCTGTAGGGAGCTTGTTGTCGGCAATATCACATCCGTGTCACCTAATAATTAACAATGGGGACTTCTAATCAGGATGGATTATGACACCTTGAGTTTATGACAGTATACCGGTAGGACGTTGACTATGTACTTATAAGATTATCACACCTTGTCGCCCAACGTATCAGATCTCAAACATACTGAATAGATCGTCTGGCTAAACAATGGGCTCAATCAAACCACATTTATAGTGCCCTCTTTGTGTTTTTCAACATCATTCTAAAAACGGCAAGTACACCGCGGCCGAAAGGCAATTATACCGTGGCCGAACGACAAGTATACCACGGCCGAACGGCAAGTATACCGCGGCCGAACAGCAAGTAGGCTTACACCGTGACCAAACGGCAATTAAACGGCAGACCAACTGCAGTTAGCCGGTGTGGCTGCGATGAGAAGCACCCCAGTATATTGGGTATATAAAACGATAATAGTAAAACTATTCTGATAAAACTATTGTAATGATAGAAGAGTTTATAAAACTGTGGATACAGTGTATTGAATGATCATATTAAAATATAGCACGTTTGTTTGTTGATTCGAGCAATTATATTTAATTGTTAATTAACAATCCATTTAACTCTTTCACCCCCGCTGCCCGCTATAGCGGGCACAACGTCATGTACGTTCTAGCCCGCTGCCTGCTATAGCGGGCAGAAGCGTTCGCCTGTTTATCTGTTTTTTAAACGAACTGTGTCACGGCTAAATAATGTAATAGCTCCAACAATTCATATAGGTCCTTCTGGGGATCCCTCCATGTGTCCCTGCTATGTGTCCCTGCCATAGAAAACTAAAATATTATATCTGAATTCCATTGGATGCATGCCTGAATTTAAGCGGTCAGTCGGACACGGACATTTTCCGATACATATCGCCAAATGTCCGACCATTTTCATTTTTAACCAGACATTATGTCCTGCAGTATATTTTAAATTAAAATCTCATATATTTGGCAAGAATGTTGTCTAAGGTGTTATAGTTGTGCGTATCATACACTGTTTATGCGGACAATTAGGCCTAATACCCCTGAAAACGAACGCAACATTGAAGCAGAAACACTCATTATACTGGAATTCCCAAAGTTATAAATATACAGCACAAAGGGAATTAATTAAGTTTCGAATTGATTTCGTTTTGAGGAAGTTTGTGTTCTAAGTTCGTCAATAAAAGGACTTCTAGTTTGTGAAATTCATTTGTTTTGATTGTGAGATATAATTAGATCGATTAGAGTGATTTTGGTCGATATAGTCAATTATTTATCAGTCAATGAATGTGATCACTGGGTGATTTATTTTTGCATTGCCTATTTTCGTTTTTGGATCGATTTTGGACTGTGATTGACAGAACTTTCCCCTCCTCAAGCCAACATTTGCCTGATATTTTAAACAAGGTGAAATCACTTCTTCAAATTTGACAGTGTGTGCACAAGAACAAAATAGCCAGCATTGTATGAGTGCCATTCAGCAGAAAATTGATCAAAATCTAGTGTTTTTCAATGACGGGTGTTTCCCTAGCAACCATTGTCAAGGAAGTTCGGCACCCGAAGGTCATCTATAACCCTCATGTGAATATAAATTCACTGCTTATCACGGCAATATATGGTTTGCCATACCAACGATTCCTCTAAACATTAGTATTTAGGCTTAGCGCTAAAGACAAAAAAATTCCTAATTAAGTCCTGTAAATATGGGGTCTGGGGCATTTTACCCTCATATATTCGGTGGTGAAAAAGTTAATGCCTTATGTGTCAGGTCCGCGTTTCTGATGCGTCTTGTCTCGAGATTTAATTGCGACGATATCTCATTTCATTATTTTCAACGTTTTCGGAAAATTACTTTCCGCAAAGTCGACGTTACGGACTGCGGAAAATAGCGGAATGATTGCGGAAATATTTATTTAACGTTTCGGTAATTTTTGCGGAAAACTCATGGCGTTTGCGGAAATTTTATGTAATGTTTCGGTAATTTTGCGGAAAACTCGTGGCGTTTTTCGGAACATTTGCGGAAAAATTCAGACGATAGCGTTGCGGAAATCTTGACGTTTCGGAAAATATTTGCGGATTCCGCAAAGACTTTTGAGACGCTCCCTAAGTGATCTGCATGCGGCAGATGCCCGCTACCACTCTGACTGCCGTTCCATGTTTATGTCTCCTAGAAACATTGAGACCGCATCGAAACAAGACAAACCTATTATGTCTGCGGATTGTGGTCCGCATTCCGAAGCCATGAAACATATTATCAAATTTATGACAAACGACCAGTCTCTCACATGGAGTTCTGTAGATTTGTATAGCATGTATGTAGAATTTGGTGGAACAAGTCCTTCTCGTTACTCTTTTGTTAAGGAGATCGTCGAGTACTTTGGCGATGAACTTCTTGTTCTCTCTTCCCCCGGAATAGCTACGATACTATCATATAGGAGTAGGGCGAACAGTGTACTCCGAATTGTCAAAGACCCAGGTGGTGGGGATATACAGTCAGCAATAAGAACTATGAAAAAGGTTGTTTGTAAGGAAGTCCAAGAAATTGATCATAACAAAAACGTATATGACATTGACATAGATTTGGAAAAGACTTCTAACTATGTAAGTGGAAGCATTCTAGAATTTCTTGGAAGTTTATCACCAAAATTGAATCACACACTCCCATCTCTTCTCATAGGCAATATTATAACGTCGGCAATACAAAATATACCGACTCCCCTCCAAGTGGGCTTGGCTGTTGCTCTTCGAGATTCAAAAGAGCTGATAAACACGATGCAGGACTTTGGCGTGACATGTATCTATGACGAGTTGCTCAGATTAAAAAAATCTGCAGCGATAATGGAATCTGAAAATACTGATCTCACCTCAATATCCGATTCAAGTAATAGCTGATAATTTTGATGCGGACATCTTGTCACAAAATGGCAAGCTAAGCACTCATTCCCTGGCAGTTTTGCTGACACAACCAGATGGAACTTCCTCTGACGTTGCCCATCAAACTATACCACAGAACAAAAAGGGGGAAATGGCAACTCCGATCAAATATGATTTGGATGTCTGTTAGTTTTGATGGTCCACATAAACCAGAAATGCCAGATATGTATAAGAAGAGGCACGTGTCATCTCTCAAAATGCTCTGTCGGATGGTAATGTCTGAACGTAGGGCAATTGAAACTGACTTCGCATTTTTGAAGGATGTTGTGGTTTCAGACAATTGTCCTGAGTTTAACGGATACAACACGATACCCTGCCGAGAATCTGAAGAATCAGCTCAACCTAAAACAAAAGATGTGTATCTCCCCTTAATTGATATGCCCCCAGCAGACCCGGAGACTATTATAACTGCAATGACGAAGGCACAACAATTGACAGGAAAAGCGGGACAACCATACACTTTATTTACGGCTGACCAACAACTATATAAAATAGTGGTTCAAGTGCTGTGGACTTATCCTGACTCTTTCCCTTTCTTAGTACCTCGATTGGGTGGCATGCATTTATTGATGAGTTTTCTTGGTTCAGTTGGAACACTGATGGTAAATACCGGACTGTCTGAGATATTAGAATCAGTCTTTGGTGGTGTCGCAAAGATGCTTGTTGGTAAGAAATTTCCAATGAATATGAGGGCTATGCGTTTATTGGCAGAAGAGTTGATGCGGAAACTGATCGAGAACTTGACTTCAAGTGTACAGAAGATCTGACTGACATGTTGGATGAACTTTCTGAACAGAGTGGCACAACCAAGATGTGGGTTGATGCTTTTCTGAAACCCGTGTTCATCATGATAATTTATGTTCGAGCCGAAAGGGAAGGTGACTGGCCTCTGCATCTTGTGGCAGTAAATAAAATGTTGCCTTACTTTTTCGCATCTGGACATAGAAATTATGCGCGGTATGGTCTGTATTATCTAAGGCAGATGGAATCATTGCCGTCGAATATTCTGGCCCATTTCATGAAGGGAGAGCCTGTGATGAGGCATTTGAATGGTTTTTGGAATGGTATCTGGAGTGACATGTATATAGAGACAACTTTCATGAGATATGGACATGGCAAATCAGGTATCATTGGCATAACGTTAAAACCTGAAACTCTGAAGACATGGGCACTTAGCCTTGCATGCTTGTGGATACCTGAGTGACGGCATATCTAATTTAAGAGATAGTCAAACCGGCGATACACCTCTGTGTAACCATAAAAAGGAAGTCCAGAGTAACTCGCGATAAAATGGACAGGGAAAGATTACGAATCAAGCTGCAAAACTGCATTGATCCAATGAACCCAGTCGATCATCCGGAAGCAATTATCAACATTGCAACAGGTCGGATTGGCCCTATATCTGTAAATGTTGACAAAGTGTTATTGCTCGGAAATGAGAATATGTCAACATTTGAACAAAAGCTACCTGGTGGCTTCTATCATACCATATCTATGCCTGTGCAGACTATGGCCATCACGAAGAAAGTGATAAAAGTTGGGGATACAAAGGTATATGACACCAACTTAATATATTCTAGGGTGATTGGGCTTCAATCCAGCACGAGGTCAGTTGATATAGCGAACGTGCTGTCTCATGAGTTATCCCCGTTACCAACAGCACTATTCAATAACGCAGGAGATATGCGTATTCCGAAGTCAAAATCTGTATTGAAAAACAAGACTATGGTAGCATCAACTACACGCCGGGTTGAATCAGGAGGTACATCGTGCACTGTGATCGACGGATGTGCTCTGTTATGGATTCCCCATTGGCCAACATCCAGCAAGACACGACAAGCTATTGTGATGGACTTTGTCGATAAATTTAAAGACCACATACGACAGAAATTGTTGTCTGGTGATGTGTATTTGGTATTTGATAGATATGTTGAATATAGTACCAAATGTGCTACTAGGGCCAACAGAAGTGCAGATGTTTGTTGTCGGGAGTTTAAGCTATCTGCCGCTTCATTGTTACCATCACAAAAACTTACTTTGACGGTAATTCTGAACAAGACACAACTAATAAATATTATTTGCGAACAGCTTGTTAATGACACCGTCTTTTCCCAACAAAATACATCTAAACATAAGTTGGTAATAACAGGTCAACACAAAACTCCAATACAGATAAGTAATGGTAGGGTGGTGAACAGACCTGACATGACGACAACACACGAAGAGGCTGATAACATCATCGTCCAACAGGCTATTATGGTTGCATCCAAAGAAAGGAAGCGCGTTGTTGTTCTTGCTGATGACACCGATGTGTATGTTATGCTGTTGAATTTTTATATTGCTTGTGGTTTGAACATGCCCATGACAATGGAGTCCCCTGTGCTGCTGTGCACGGGCGGACGTGTGTGGACATAAAGGCAACTGTGGACAAACACCGGAATATCATACCTAATCTACTCGCCGCACATGCTCTTTCTGGGTGTGATACAGTGGCTGGTTGTTTTGGCATAGGTAATGGTCGAGTTTTGAAAGTATTGCAAAATGGTTCTACCTTGAATAATTTGGGCTACGAATCGGCCATTTGGGCAGATGTTTTGGCAGAAGCAACACAATTTATAGCCTTGTGTTATGGGTCTTCTGTGTCCTCATCGATGACCGATGCCCGCATTAATATGTGGATTACAAAGACAGGGAAGTCTGGCGCAACTAGTGCACCGAAGCTGTGCACTCTACCACCAACAACCGAATCATTTGAGCTAAATGTCAAAAGGGTCCATTTGCAGACTTGTACCTGGAGAAATGCTCTCAGCCCAAATCCACCACAATTAGTTCCAACAGACTATGGGTTCGATAGAGACAAACAAATGAATTCTTTGCAACTGGTAATCGTCCCGGCAAATGTGACACTGGCACCCGACGAGATCCTAAAACTAATCAGATGTTCGTGTTCCACTAGCACGCCTTACAAATCTTCGAGATGCAGCTGTAATGGGTCTATGTTAGCATGTACTGTTTTCTGCTCCTGTAAGGCAACTGTTGCATGCTGTAATGAACAGACGAAATTAGCTGAAACGTTTGACCAAAATTCAGATGTTGATGAATGAGTTATCGATCAGATGACAGTTCGGTAAACAAAAATAACGAAACAAACTGAAAACAAAGAATGTCACATAACTTTCGATGTATATATATAAACATTTACGAGTCTGTCTGTTGTCAAATCCATTTGTAATATTTTACTGCTATATTTTCAACTGGAAAATCATTTCGTCCGAAAATTATTTAGATGAACAAAAGTCCATCTGTGATCTGAATCATCTTAAAAGTGTTCCAAAAACTTTTTCCAGAGCTATTGGGCGCTATTGTGTCGAAAATAGCTTGTTTTGAAGAAGGCGGCCATTTTCGATTTATTTTGAGGAATATTTTAAGTTATACAAATATGTTTGAAGTTCAGTATGATTATTTACACTCAACAGACTATCGACACTATTAACTACATGAATCAATTGAAAAGAAATCAATTTTCGAAAAAAAATTGTCAAATTTGGCATATTTAGCAAATTTTTCGAGTATAAAATTACCGAAATCCTTATGTTTTCTTGATCTCTATTCATTATTGACTCAAACTGGTGCATTACATCGCATCAACATAGTTCCCTTACTCCTTTTTCACAATTTATGGAAGCTATATAAAAAAAAATCGTTTTTTCGTGGCAGCCATCTTGAATTTGTGGCAATATTTAAACTTGCTCAAGGGTGTCAGATGTCCATTCGTAAAATTATTGATAAATATACCATAGACTACAAGAATCCGCTGAGAAATAAACTATATACGCCAAAAACAGATTCAGTGCCCTGGCTGCCGGACTAAGTTTCAAACCATGTACGATGTTCCATGATTGTTAATGATAAGGCCAAACAAAATTAGAATCCTGTTTCTCAAAGATCGCCGCCCCCTTAAAATATGGCCCGCCCGGTGCTTTTTTCCCCCATCCCAAAATAAAAAGGTAAATCACAGCCGCCGCTTGATATAATATCGCAAACAGTCGTCTTGCAAAGCCAGCGATGTCGTTCTGCTTCTTTGATCAAAGAGAGAGAACTCTACTTCCGATTCATCCGGTACATTTGTTTGCACCGGTAAACTATTTACGCACCGCTTCCCGTCTGCCAAAAATCGGCGTTTTCGGGTTACACAAATGTTATTCCATGGAAAATTATACAAGTATACAACACAGATACCGTTCGTAAACTGTGTGAAGATTTTATACACAATAGTGATACAAACGAGTTCAGTATTGACAGTAACATCACAGTGTCTGTTGGGAAAACAAAACAAGGGAAATGACCATTCTGATTTCGATCTCAGCAGATCTGGTGTTGCAGGAACTGGTCGGATATCAGGTGGCTGATATCTTTGGATGGTACTTCAAGATAAATATGTGAAAACTACAGGTTGTTGATTAATGTTCAAAATTAAAGTTTTTAATAAAACAATGGTATTATAACATAATTTTATATTATTTATTTCCAATAAATTTGGGGCAATTTAATGTAATAAAAAAACCTGCCTGCCGGTAAAATTTTGTCATAAAAAGTAGATATAAAAACCTGCCTGCTGGCAAATTTTAGTCATAAAAACATTATATACAAACCTGCCTGCCTGCTGGGTTTGAAAAAAAAATCCTTTGAGAAACAGGAAATTAACTTTGTGTGGCCTAATAGCCTTTCAACTGAGTCAGTTTTATGGTTTTTGTGATATTCCCGTTATATTTTTCCACTGGAAAATGGCAATAACGTCAAGAGCTCAGCACACGACGTCATAACGTCATTTAGCAGTGAGGAGGTTAACCCTTTCATGATGAGAGATGTGCTGGGGCAGTATTACAGATCCTGTGCCAGTGCATTCTCTTATATATACGAGTCTCCAATAGCCTCGAATATATAAGAGAATGCACTGGCTCACAAGGTCAAGGTTAAAATTGTTAGACCAATGTATTCTCTTATATACACATATTCTCAAAATAATGTCCCTCTCGACCGCGTTGGAACCGCGTTGAGAATTGACCATCTTGTGTTAAAGCAACGCGGTCGTAACATTTTTTATCAATGCGTTTGAGGTTACCGTCAACACAACATACGTGGTCGAGGTAACAAACAAACAAACAAAAATCTTTGAGTTTACGGCGCAATGTACATGTATTCTTTGAATATTTAATATTCAGGATCACATCTGACTAAAGGTTGATAACCTGCACACCAAGGGTCTGATGTCTTTTGAGATCTTCGAGATGATATGATAACACATACATGTACATACACGTGTGTAATTAACACATGCATGTAAGATCCCAGAATCTTACTTTCATTTTCACTTTCAGTTCTGTGTACGCATTACACAAAATATCCCATCGAGAGCCCCCCGGCCCTTTTATATGATCAAGCGACAAGCACGTGCACAAAGGAAAATTACATACAACGTAGAAACCAATAATTGTCAATAGTTTTCACGGACGCAAAAAATACACGTCAATTAAAATAGTACACATCAGGCTACTTTCTTCATGTATTAACTAACATTCTGGAGGTGGTGGGGTTAGAATACGCAAACCGATGAACAGAGCTGCACGTGTCTCAGATTAGTGTTTTCGCGGTTTGAAACACATAAATGTACGGAACCGCATATGTATATATAACTTTATTGTCAGTTTTGCATATTCGGTCATGTAGATACAAATTGAGTAATTGTCTCCTTTTATCATGTTCTGTTGTTGGCCGAAACTGTGTTATATAGCTTGTAACAATACAGAGCATTCATATACTTTACGAACAAACGCCATGAAAAAACAGAAATTTTCCAGTCCTTTTAAAATTTTCACACACACGCGTTATTCATATCACGTATACCATATAAATATAAATAAACCAACAATAATTATAAAATAAACACGATTTATTGTTTATGCTGAAGTATACCAGGACTTGATTATTCTGACTTTAATTAGCCTTTCCTCGGCATAATTATATAAATGCATAAAGTTCGTAAATATTATTCCGAGATGCATGGGTGCCCTGTTAACTTTGCACGAAAAACAATAACTTCCCCATTGTGAACCTCTATGTGACCACGCGCTTATGTTGCGACAGTGTCTCGTCTTTTGAAGTTATTATTAAATTTAGGTCAAAGTCTCTGCTTCTGCAGATTTCTGGGGCAAGTATTATATTACAGTGTCGCAATTTGATGGATGACTCCTCCTATCAGCTTTTCTTCTGTATTGATTGACAGTATGGCCAAATTGGATTCAAATGTTCAATCTCTACGTACACATGGGCATCTCTCAAATAGATTGACATTCCAAATTTCTTCCTAACAATGCACAGATGTGTCTTCCTTCCAACATATACCCCATTCTATTCAAGAGTGGGGGAATAATGAACCACTATATATTTAGTCTTCCCGGCATCAACATTCTAATGTCCTGACCAATGAAAACCTTTGTTGCTCATTGCTCCTTGAAACATTTATGATAAGATGATAAACTTACTGTGTAATACTGTGTCTCATCGTCATCATGTGACACATACATAGGAAGACCAGCTAGTGCAGATTCTAAATCTTTGGCAATAATTTTTACACCTTGAGCAGCATGCACCTCTTTATGATGAATGTACTGATTCTGTCAAAAAATATAAGTGACATTACATGACCGTGTCGAAAACAGTATATAATGAAAGAGTGATTCCCGTTAACATTTATGTGAGATGTACAGCTATGCTCTAATTAATCGACCCCTTTGACGAGGTTTGGCCGGTAGTGACCACGGTCATATCACAACTAGACCGCGGTCAAGCGGTCGCACCGCGATAATTTGCGGTGACCCACGTTATTTGACCGCAGTCGCGTGGAAGTCCACCGTGGTAATCTAGTCAGTTACCGGCATACACCGCAGTAGTATTTTCCACGACCACCTTACACGGCGGTCATTTCCCGTGTCAACCGCGATAGAAAAATCTGCCAATAAGAATATTTTTTTCTGTTGTTTTTGAAGACTCAAGGCTGAGTAAGATATATAGGCGATTTTCTGCTTGTTCAAGTTGGCCTATAATTTGCGTTAATATATTAAGAAACTGACCATACATTCATTACTCGGGTGAAACTAAATTTATTTTTAGAGTACTAACGTCTTCATTGTTGACGTCCCCGCGTAATTCCTTTGAAGTCGCCGCTTACTGGCATTCGGTGCGTGCAAATATATGATAATATGCTCGGATCTATATTCAGACATTCTCCCAAGTCTGCTCGTATGTAAACCAGCTAGAATATTTGGATAGCGAGTTTTCAGCGGAATTTTGCAGACAAAAACGCAACCACAGGTAAGCCAAGGAGACAGAGAATCTTCAAATTCAATTCCAAATATGCCGGCACAAATTACATACAACTCCAACGCGATAATAAAATCCGGTATAAAGTACTAAACATACCACCTCACAGTGTTTCTTTATTTTATGCTCTTTCCCACATGTTTATACAAAATATTTATCAGAAAATATTTATTAGTATCTGAGAACTGGACATATATAATAACGATAGTACAGCTATGCTCTAATTAATCGACCACTTTAATGAGGTTATGGGCCGGTCATGACCGCCCAATCGCGGTGACCCGTGGTAACGAGCGGTATCTGACCGTGGTCGTGTTGGAAGTCCACCGCGGTAATCTAGTCCGTTACCGGCGTACACCGCGGTAGTATTTTCCACGACCGCCTTACACCGCGGTCATTCCTCGTGTAACCACGATCGAATAATCTGTCGAGAAGAATAATTTTTGCTGTTTTTTTTGAAGACTCAAGGCTGTGTAACATTTTCGATCTGTCTTGTTCAAGTTGGCCTATAATTTGTGTTAATATATTAAGAAACTGACCTTACATTCATTCCCCGCGTGAAACTAAATTTATTTTAGAGTACTAACGTCTTCAATGGTTGACGTCCCCGCGTAATTCCTTGAAGTCGCCGCTTTCGGCGGGCGCGTGCAATTGGGTGATAATATGCTCGGATCTATATTCGGACATACTTCCAAGTCTTTTCGTACGTAAATCAGTTAGAATCTTTGGATAGCGAATTTTTTGGCGGAATTATACAGAATAAACGCGACCACAGGAAAGCCAAGGAGACAGAGAATCTTGAAATTCAATTCCAAATATGCCGGCACAACTACATTCAACTCCAACGCGATAACAAAATCCGGTATAAAGAACTAAACATGCCACCACACAGTGTGTCTTTATTTATTCTCTGTCCAAGATGCTTAAAAAAAATATTTATCAGAAAATATTTGTTAGTATCTGAGAACTCGACATACATCCGTTCATGTTTGTGTACCTTGCATGAACTGTATTGCCAAGACACAATATAGTGTGAGCCAAATGCCAAAATGTGCGACTGATTGTCTTACCGAGTGATTCGTGAACACACAAAACAATTTAAATCATCTTGACATTCAGTATGCTTTTTTTGCAACAGACACTTTCAGTTTAATCAGCGTTATATACTCTGGTGGGACTCAGATTATCAGATTTTGTGTCGGTGAAATGTGGCGATTGCATAATTATCTTCCAAACCAAACAGACTTATATAGAGGGATATTTTCCCCATTCCAATTGCATACATGTGTTTCATCCGAATCGTGATTAGATAAGAATATGTAAAAATATGCTGTACTGTGAACTGCCCACTACAGCAAATGCATGCGATCACCAAACGTTGCAGGAAAAGATCAAACAATGCCGCCCGACAATAATCACGGACGCGCACGTGCTCAGTGACATAGAAAAATCAAGGACCGATTTTACAACATTGTCTCTCACTGATTGGTGTTTTGAATGTATTTTCTCGCGCATGCCGCCTGATAATTAACCCAACACTGCTGCACTGCATTTCGCTGCACCTGCATATCGGTGGATGTATATATACTCTGTGTATATATACTAGAAGATTACATTACGAGCTCATTGTAGTCTATTATGATTTGTATAGAGTGGTTATGTCACTTATTTAAGTTTAATATGCAATTGATCAACGGAAATAATTTTTATCAATTCACCTGGTGTCTTACCATCGTATCGCCGTACTATGAATTAAGAGCTGTAGTCAACCCGACTATGTTTGAGCAATTTTTTCAATCACAAATATCACTATTTCCCGATCATATCGTGTATCGACGTGTTGGCAAAAGAACGATCTACAAGAAAATGATAAAATCAGTTGATACGTTCACCAACACGGCAACACCTCGTAGCCGTTGACTCGAACGCGATGAAGCCGATCTTCAACTTGCGAATATTTAAAATATTGTTCGTGTTTAACCAATTTTTAATCGGATTTTAACCTGCGACGTCTCAATTTCATACCACGAAATTAGTCAGTCATGATTCCAAAGTGAAATCCTTCATATATATAACGTTTCGTATATGAACAAATCAATTAGTAATTACAAAACAGTCGCAATCCACCATGAATAACGTTATGTAACACGTCCGGTGCCGGTGGTCAGAGTCAGCTGTAGACTTTCCACAAATATTCACTAGTGGGATGAGCTTACAGTTGCTAGGAGACAAGGAATCTGCAGAAATAGTTGAATTGATTTATCAGCGTTTCTGATTATGTTAGACGAAACAGTCTCCTTGGTGCGCTTTGCTTATACATATTGATAGTTTAAATACTTTGATTTTTTTTTAAACGAAAAAAACAACACTATTTTTGTTTAATTTGATTTTTGAATGTTTTTAGATTGAACTTCTTGCTCAATTTAACATCAAAATTTTAATTTAAAAAAAATAACATTTTTTTAGATTGCTCAATTTAACATTTGACAGAACATATATTCATGAAATATCCGGAAACTGCCCCTTTTAACACGTTCACTGCCGAAAACCAATTGTAATTCCATACCGTGTGCCAACATGGGATTGCATGTTTTTCCGATAGTAGTTACTATTTGACGTATGTATGAGTGATAGTTCCACCAATATCGGGTTATATGATGCTGAAACATGTCACAAGGCTACTACGAGATAACTCGTAGTCGGCAACTGGGATGGAATTTACCAGTGTTTTATCGCTGGTGCCAGCTATGAGTTATCTCGTAGGTAAATAAAATTACGTTTTCTACGACATAGATGACGAAGAGTGCTATACAGGTGCAACCATATCGTGTATAAGATACGGTAAATTAATTTATATACAAACATTGGTACACTCTACGTCATCTAAGACGTCGCAAATGTAATACTGATTTACCTACGAGATAACTCGTAGCTGGCACCAGCGTTGAACACTGGTAAATTCCGTCCCAGGTGCCGACTACGAGTTATCTCGTAGTAGCTCTACAACACGTTTCATATAACTCAATTATGGTTGACTAAACATTTGTATAAGTCACGATACGTGAATTTATATATACAAACTTAAATTGTACACTCATTACCAGGGAACTGAACTTGCATGCATGGTAAACAAGCCACATGTATTCGCTTGTGCCTATACTTGATGTAGGGCTGGCTCGAGTTTCCAACAGCCTCTAGCACTATATTCGCATTCGTCCACTCTCAGAATGTAACCATGCAGTTATAAAACCAGTTGAGTAAGTTCGAGATGTGTAATAAACACAGAACCAGAGCTGATAATCAGATTAGTTAGAATTTAGAAATTAGCGAACTCAAGCATCGTGCTGATTTCTAACTAATCTCAAGATACATGTAAGTGTTGTTCTATTATATAGTATATAGCCAAAGTTGGGATATTTGGTGAACCTTGCAGTGGTTTGCACCCACCCCTCAAACACTGGGGTGTATTATCAGTATATGTTTATATAGCTTCAAGTGGGACCGGAAAACTCTAGAGCTAACTGGTTACTGATCTATGCAACGAAAACCCTCTATAATGTCTGGCAAAGGTCTATTTGCATATGTCTACCATGGGTGAGTGATGTACGGAAGAGATCCTGGTGAATTGGAGTGTCCTTGCAAGATTTCAAATGGCACACCACCCCTTTATTGTGATGCAGAAAGCGTTGTATCTGAAGCCATTCTAATTATACATATACAATCGACCAACGGGATCGTTGGGTATGTATTTGCGTGTAAACCGACGTTGCTTCTGGTTTCTGTTGTTATTTATGTGGTATGTGGTTAACTCGTAGTAGCAGTCCCCATGGAACCGTTTACTACGAGTTAACTCGTAGTGGCAGCGAACGTGTTAATATTAGTTATAATGTTACAGTCTATATTGAACATATCGAAATATACAATGAATAACTGCGCTTCTACGAAATAGAAAACATGAATATATTAAAACTAATAATGCATATACATGTATTATGTAAACATTATCAGGAACGGATCTGGCGGGGAGGGGAAACTGACCACATGGAATAGTTGCCATGGATTAAACCTCAAAATGGGACAATGATACAACCAACATGAACTGATCTTTATGGCTAATGTAAATTATTGAAATGTATAACCACACGGGAACGAAATGACATAAAAAAATTAAGAAATTTCCCCAGCATAAAATTCATAAACAGGAATATGATCGTGGCAACTAATTTTGTTTTAACGATATCTGACCAACAACACACAGCTACATCAAAAGAGAAATTATATTATATAATGTTAATTTAACACCTGAATTAATTGAATACAAACGAGGCCCAAGACCATTGCATGATCATGTTTTAATCGCTTGTATGAATTCAGTTCTTTCTCATAAAAAGCCACTTCGACAAATGAGGCCGAAAGTCATATATATTCGGTAATATCTATAAGATGCCGACCCAGACAGCGGTTTGAGCAATTATTTTACTCACAAACATATTTTTTTTTCCGATCATGTCGTGTATCGACGTGTTGGCAAAAGAACGATCCACAAGAAAATTATAAAATCCGTTGATCTGTTCACCAAACCGCTTTATTAATATATAAATAGTTGCTGACTCAATCGCGATGACTGAAGTCGATCTTCAACTTGCGAATATTTAAAATATAGTTTTCGTGTTTAACCTATTTTTCATCGGATTTTAACCTGCGACGTCTCAATTTCATACCACGAAATTAGTCAGTCATGATTCTAAAGTGAAATCCTTCATATATATAACGTTTCGTATATGAACAGATCAATTAGGAATTACAAAACAGTCGTAATCCACCATGCGTAACATTACGTAACACGTCCAGTGCCGGTGGTCAGAGTCAGTTAATTAGCTGTAGACTTTCCACAAATATTCACTATAGTGGGATGAGATTACGCTGCCAGGAGACGAGGTGTCTGCAGAAATTTATAAGGTTTATCAGCACTTGTGCTTATATTATGACTCGATGAAACAGTCTCCTCGGTGCTTATGCATATTGATATTTTAAACATTTTGATTTTAAAAAAGAAAAAGAAAAAACACTATTTTCTTTTTAATTTAATATTTGAATGATTTTAGACTCGAACTTCTTGCTCAATTTAACATTTTACCGAACATATATTCATGAAATATCCAGAAACTGCCCCTTTTAACATTAGTTATAATGTTACACAGTCTGTATTGAACATATCGAAATGGACAATGAATAACTACGCTTCTACGAAAACATGAATATACTAAAACTAATAATGCATATACATGTATTATGCAAACATTATCAGGAACGGATGTGGCGGGAAAACTGACCACATGGAATAGTTGACATGGATTAAGCCTCAAAATGAGACAATGATGCAACCAACTTGAACTTTATCTTTACAGCTAACGTAAATTATTGAAATTCTGGATCTGATCAAAGGTCGTTTGTATACTTGTGTTCGCAAAATTGACGCCGGCAAAAAGTTAAAAGTTGAGCTGGCGGAACGCGACCTGTGACATAACCGCATGTTATACATACACATGACAGTTATTTCAAGTATGTCAGTCTTGGAACACATGTAGACATCCATTTACCCTACAGAAAATAAATTTACCCTACAATTTATTCAACAGCATGGATCAATAAAGAGCGTATATTGCTCATATAATTATAAGATTGATATAAACTATACATTAAGTATTTCGTGTATTTATTAATACAGTGGTATTATATGCAGTGGTGTTAAAAAAAACAACAACGGGATGATTGTTCGTTTAAACGTACACGGTTTGTGTTGTGTTTTCGTTGTTAAAGTAAATTTTGGTTTAATATTTCGGAATGATGATGCTCTTCGAACATTGAACCTTTCCAGGTCTTATTATTATACAATGCTGATGTAATATATAATAATTTGGCAGATAATAACCATTCACGCGTTCGTTTAGTATATTATACTAGTGCGTTCTCTCTATTAAAACAATCAAGTTGAATCATCCAACTGTATAGATGTGAGATGAAACACATGTTTTATGACACATTTTGTACTAGTATATCTTAGAAATAACGGTAATATCAGGGTAATGTATAGTCTGTTCCACATCCCAAATGGCCCACCACCACTGGTGCACATGGGCCAGATTGGGATGTGGAACAGACCAGGTAATATAATTATATAAAATTCGGGCAATGATAGAAGCATTGGCCAAATTCTTCTCTTAAAATTGTTAGATATTTTGTAACCCCCGATCCATTTTTAAATAGGCAAGTGGAATCAATTTTAATAAAAGGCCGCTCGGCCACAGTCTCCCCCGAACCGGTGGCTTCATTTGGAACGGAGGCTTTGTAGAAGTATACTATATGGATAAGACACTTGTGCATTGTCTCATTACTGACATGCATACAAATATCCAAATCTTAAAAAAACTCTTTAAAGTCAAAATATAACCTCAAATTGGCACAAAATGAAGAAAATTACAAGAAAAATTCGAACTTGACCTGTATCTTGATATGACTGATCCACATAAAAACAGTATTTGCAATTAAAGGA
Organism: Siphonodentalium dalli; assembly: GCA_032622095.1. NCBI lineage: Eukaryota > Metazoa > Mollusca > Scaphopoda > Gadilida > Siphonodentaliidae > Siphonodentalium > Siphonodentalium dalli. The sequence goes on along the minus strand of CP136065.1, from coordinate 121,079,186 downwards.
TCCAAACTTGAGATATCATCCGGAAACCGAAAAAGTGAGAAATTTTCAAAGTAAAACAAGTCGAAAAAGGGCCACAACTCTCGCAAAAATGGGTGGAGCATACCCATATTCGAACTTGACCTGTACATAGGGCTGATAAACTCACATACCAAATTTGGTTCAGATATGATCACACAAACTGAAGTTATCATCCGGAAACCAGAACATTACAAGATTCTAAGTAAAAAAAGGGCCATAACTCTCGCAAAAATGGGCGGAGCAAACCCATATTCGAACTTGACCTGTATTTTGGTCTGATAAACTCACCTATGAAATTTGCTTTAGATCTAATAACCGAAACTAAAGTTATCATCCGGAAACCATTTCCGGACGGACGGACGGTATGACGGACACCGGCTATTTTAATAGTCCCCCGAATTTTTTTTTTCGGGGGACAATAAAACAACTCGAAGCTTGCCTCTGGTAGAAACTATAGTATATAACATGCGTATATATGTATAAGAAACTAACTATAAACATGATAAATCAGAGTGCCTTTGGAAAAATCCTCATTTCATGAAAAAAACAATATTCAAGCGGTACATAATTTTCCATGCTTAAATTAGAACTGGGCCAGCCATTGTTCATTTTTGGATCAAGATATGTCGAAAAACACATGCACGACAAACAAATGTATTAGATGTGTTCTGACCTTCCACACACATGCACTATGTATTAATACGGTAATCATACCATATAAGGAAACAGCAACTCCGGTTGCAAAGAGATTTTAGGGAAATTCGATCAGCATCAACAGTATCAAAACATTATTTTATTTGTTTAATTAACGAGACAAAAAGTTATTATAGAATGTTTCAACAGCTTTGTTAATCTATTTTTTTCCATAGCATATGCGCTAATTCAAGGAAAATCAAATAGACATAATGTATCATCTCTGACAATTAAACCTGATGTTATATACTGAGATGATTCTGTGACGGCCCTGCATGTATATATGCATCCAAAAACTGAACCAGGGCCGAGCAGGTGCATGTATATACGCTTCAAAACACCATAACATGCAATCGCACATAAACGACTGCATGTGCATGATTTGCAACCGAGTTCGAGTGGACTTCTAGTCACCGATGACTATTAAAGTTGGGTCAGCAGAGTCTTATTTGTGTTATTAGGTTACAAACAGGAACGTTCTAACATTAAATAATTTTTCGCATAGAAGTCAAACAAACTCTCTTTATTTCTACCATATCAGGAATAGTCTAACACGAACGCTCTTTTTTGTTCCATGCCATGCACATGGCTGTTGTTTGTTTGGGACCCATGTCAAACACCAAGTTCAAAGTTGTATTTTTTATGACTTCAATGCGTCTTTGTTTGGGACATATGATGCGCGTATAAAATTAATTCAAGTATTTATCGACCAATTTCGATATCGGGGGAAAAATTCAAAAGCGAATAATATTAGGTGTATTTTGGAGCGCAAACCGCCATTTGGCTTGAATGACAAGGGGGACATTTTCATCATTATCTCTCTCTGATTTAGAACCAATGTTAGAGACACCGCCCGTTTTCACATCGAATCAATTTCAATAAAAAAAAAACTTGAAGCTTGCCTCTGGTAGCAACTAGCCTACTATATAATATAGTATTTAATATGTGTATACATACAAAACTATAACTAACCAAGGAAAATTAAGATTGACGTGGGAAAAGTCCACATTTCATGAAAAAAAAAACAATATTCAAGCAGTACATATATATTTTTCCAGGTTTAAATTAGACCCGGCACGGTAATTGTTCGCTTTTGGATCAAATTATGTTGAAAAAACATGTGCAAGAAAAACGGTGATAAAAATTTATTAGCTGTTTTCCGACCGTCCAGGCGTCCACACAAACACTCTGTATTCTTATCCTGTAAGGAAATAACCAGGATGTATCCAAAACTCATCTGAGCACAAATGTTCATTGATCAACAGACATGACATGAAAATTCCCAAATTTAGAAAAATATTTATGGTAGTTGCCTTTTTAAATGAAAATAATCATTATATTTCACGAATCAAGAATTAAGTCTCCTCCCATGATCTTGAGATATCAGTGATAATAGCATGGATATATGAACTGCACTTTTGAAAAAACAATATTTTGCAGGAGTTCTAGATAATTGAAAACAGTGCAATTTTAAATATTGTCCATGCCATAAAAGTAAAGTAAATGAGATTAAACCCAATGGTTCTTAAATATTGTGTCACTCACAATAATCGAATATACCAAATTTCACGAAGAAATTCCTGACCGGCAGATTTTGAGAAAATCCAGGAAATAGAAAATCCATTTTGAAATACCAGGTAATTTTGACAAAACGTGCGTCTGACCCTTAACATACATTTTATTCGTATAAGCAGACAGAAATTAATTCTAGAATGTTTCGACAGCTCTGTGAATCTATTTTATTTTTTTTGCATGCGCAAATTCAAGGAAGCAAACAGACAATTTAATGCGTCATCTGATCAGTGATCAATTAATTATTAAACATGATGATACTGAAATAATTCTGTGACAGCCGTGCATCAACAAATTAAGACGGGACGAGCATGTACATGTACCTCCAAAAAACCCAGCATAATGTCAACCTGCAATATATATAGCTCATGCATGCCCTTGACCTATTTTGTAATTACAGAACGAGCGCAGGTGGTTTTGCCACAGGGTGACAAAGCATTACGCAACGTGCAATCTCTTTGATGTGCATGTATAGATATTGCTACTGCTTTCGTCTTCAGTTCGAGTGGACTTTCAGTCAGCGACAACTCAAGTTGGGTCAGCTGCTGCAGTCAGGAGATTTTTTTGTAACTGTCATAATGAAACGGACATGCACAGGCTCATTCGAGCTTCCAAATTCCATCTACGTAATTTGGAAGGAGGTATAAGATAGGTTGACAATTTCACGAAATATTGACATTCCGGCTTCATGTGCTCTAACAAATACGTTTCATGGTCACAACCATTCTCCAGCTGTTTTCAATTTTTCGCACGAATGAAACGCTCTTTATGTCTACCATATCGGAAATAGACTAACACGGAACGATCTTATCTGTGTCATGCCGTGCAAACAGTACAACTGCCTTCTTAATATTCTTTTGGGACCCAAAAAATATTATGTTCTCATACTGGGTTGACATGCATACATATGATGAATGCAAGTGCCCACGTACCATGCATGCGCAAACAAGCAGACACTCCGAGACACACATTGTTCAATCTAAACGTATTCCAATTCTGGACCGAAATTAATTATCTCAAAGTAATTCCTGTCCGATCGATCAGGGTGTGTCTCAGACACAAAGCAGGAGTTGCAGTCAACCAATCAGCGACCGAATTGAAATGTCAATTACGTCAAGCCGCACAACTGCATACGGTGCCTCATAATATGGCGTCACATCAAAGCCAATCCAAAGGCCGTAATTGAATTTAGCTGTAGTCACAAATGTATATGTATAGTAAATCATTTATTTAGTTACGAGGTCACGATAGAAAAAAATCCCAGGGAGGAGGGGTTCTTATAGACGGTTGGTATGGTTATATACATGTAGGGGAAGCACATATTTTTCTTAGGCCTAAGAATCATTTGTAGGTATACATACTTCAGGGTCAAAGTTTCAAAAAAAGATTAAATCACGTATTAAAATATGCAGGAGAGACAACGCGTGCAAACTAGCTATTATATATTAATTGCTACTACCAGTGAAGCAGGTATCCACGACCGCGAGCGATTATTTGGGGGCGCTTGACATGACAGTGCCAGTTGATGAAAGGTTGTACTTACGTCATGAGTGTCCGATATGATTTGCAGTTTTGGCTGAAACATCATGGCCGGCGGAATATTACAGCCATTTTTTTATTCTGAATAAATTATTTTGTCTTGATTGGAGAATTATTGAATGGCCTTCACATTTGAAGTCCTATACTATTACCACAAGAGCTTCCGAGAAAAGTAACTAAACGACTCGAATGCGATATGCAGAACTTATATGTGATAATCTAGTAAAAAAAAAGTATAATTATGTAATTGTTAGTGTCAAAAATATATTAAAGAAATTTAACATATAAAATAATAAGATAGTCATTTTATTATATTTAAATCTTGATTAGGTGCACATAATAACTGTGTAGTTGTCTATCGTCGGTTCGTGCATTCAAGAAATTATTAGTGTTAGAGAACCGCGGTCATGAAATTCGTTATCGTCAAGTCAACCCCGGTAACGAAACACGATACCGCAGTCATGAAATGCGTGACCGCAGCATACCGCGGTCGATACCACACGTCACCGCGGGTACCAAAAACTCAACCGCGACCATGCGGTTTCAATATCGCAGATGACTGCCTGACCGTGGTATTAAACCGCGTGACCGCGGTATTACACGGCGGTCATACCGCATGTCAACCTCGTTAAGGAGAGTCGATTAATTAGAGCATAGCTGTAGTTCATGATGTACTGTAAACAGTTCTCGTCCTTGACCTGACTCACTACATGGGCACGTGAATGATAGACCCCCATTCAATGACTGCGGTATAATCCCTTTGAAGTATCTATTGTTGCGATTCAATGACTGCGGTATAATCCCTTTGAAGTATCTATTGTTGCGACATTGTTTACTGCACGTGTCAGCAACTTGTAATTTCTACTGGATGAATCACATCGGAATGATGTTTTTTAAAGCCCGGAAACGAGCATTACTCCGACAACGTATTCTATTATTTATGAGGCAATAGCGCGAATCCGTGTACATGAATATATTCAAATGACATTGTGCTTTCTAATATAATTTTCTTCAAATTCGAAATGGATATAACGTCACATCAAAAGTAGACGTCTATTATAGTTACGAAAGTAACCCAGCCATGCACGGCTACTGGTACAGGTACAACTGACTTAGTTTGTCTGACTATGATCTCTCATTTTCATTTGCGATATGATCGATAGGTTAATGTTTGAAAGAGGTCGTGACTCGAGGGAATTTCCGGGGAACCCCCATGCGACAGTTGTGTCTGTGGGGTTTCTATTTGTAACACACTGTGCGCCCTACGTGGGTTTTCGGTTGTTTATTGCATGACGTCTATATATGGAATGTGAATACCTCTCAACATACTATTCTATCAAATCTAATGCTTAAATGAATTTTAATAATAGCATCATGCTGTTTGTGATCTATATAAATAATCATATAAATTAGAGAATTTAATTATCACAAATTCATTCATGAATTTCGTGTTTTTGAAAATGCCGATCGAGTCAGCTCACTTACTAGTAAGTTGGTAATGGGTTAATAGATTTATGTATTATTTCCAAATTGGTGACAGCAATAGTTAATGTCAGCAAAACTTTGTGGAGTTTTCAATTTCGTGGTTTTCAGAAACCACAATCAATAACCACAGAAATTGGACCACCAAGAACAAATGTACTTTTGCAGTAACAATAACTGAGCACAATCATTTGTGAATGAACTTTGAACATCATTAAAATATCGTTGAATTTTGATAAATTATCTTGCAATATATTGCCAATACTTCCAATACACCATATAAAGCGCAGACAGGTTTCAATCCTGATCATTTCCCAAAAAAATGAAGTGAAAGGTTTCATTAAATAATATGGAATTGGGATATGAAGATATCGGGGCCTTTAGAAATAAAAGACAATTACAAATGAATTCTATTAGTCAGTCTCACAACTGGGCTCTTTAGGGAATATCCAACCACTTTCTGTTTGATACTGATTCTAGAGAACTTTTCGATGAGGAATTCAGTTGTGCCGACCGATTTTTGATAAAAGGGGCTCAAATTCCATTTTTAAGGGACTGAACCCCAATTTCTCAAAGTTGAGCCCCCAATTAGAATTTTAATGACCTATATGCATTAATGCCACATACAGGTATCATTTCTGATATTTCCTATAGCATTATAGGACGGGATTGACATTCAAGGAGCACTTGACCCTGAAAATCAAAAATGGCTGACTTCAAAATTAGCAAAAATTTAGCCAAGTCAAGAATAATTAAAATAGTGCAACATATAGAATTTTTTTTTCATCTTTAAAGTATCAGCACCATAGTGCTTCCACTCAAGAGTGCTCAACAAGGTTTTGGATGGAATGTATTGGCCATAGAATGAAAAACTGGCATTTTCTCAATAACCAAGATGTTGACGAAAAAATAAATTTTATGGTAATTGATTAGTAGTGCAAACACTGCTGCAAACAAGGGTAACTTATGATATGAATAAATACATGTATTTATGAGTAGTTCATCCTTTTTATATTGATTTCATTGCCTTTGACATGAGATGGCTACCAAAATGGCTATAGATGGGATGACATATATCATATTTATGTCATTGTAAATGAGTGCAATGTGGCATTTCATTTAAACTATAGCTAACAGGAGAACAGTATGTCTTTTATGGTATTCTAATGTTGAATTGCATTTTAGGTTTGAAATTTATTTTAATAAGTAAAGATTATAGAGCATAGTTCTTTACCAGAATCAATTGAGTCGAAGACGAGATTTATTCTAGTAAAGAACTAACCGCATGCTCTGACCGACTTAGAGCACAATTGGCCACACACAATGGGATTAGCTGGAAATCGCTGCTGAGCATGTGTTGACCCCGACACACAACATATGCCCTTCCCGACTTTGAACATGCCTTGGAAATTGGTGTTCTTTACCAAAAATCAGGTAACGATTATGCTCTAATCAACATAAATGTACAGATTGAACATGGTTTTCAAAATTTGAAATAGAACATGCTAAACACTTTTACTAAATGGAATGACCAGCTGTTTTCCTCATGCAGCAACCACATGTTGCGATCTCAAAATGGGTATTGCATCCGTGCATAGAAAAAACATGTTGTAATCAGATGAGAGATGACTATATAAACTAGTATATATTTCAGTAGAAATCAATTCTTCCAAAAGGACTATGACAACTCATCTCACAAAAAGATTTATGAAATGATGGAATCATCACTATTCAATCAATAGAAGAATGAGCCTTTGTCAGTCCCACATTAATTTTGATTGGCCATGATAGTAGCAGCACTTGCAGGTTTAAGAAGATGAGGGTCTATAATTCACTAACATAATTCTTCATAATAGCTAATAGCCCTCATAACTTACCATTTTAAAGATATTTTCATTTTCAAGACCACCCAGGTTAAGTGGTCCTGCTAATTTTATATCATGCTGATGGGTACTGCTGAATTGCTATGATGCTTGTAGGTCAAAGCTATTCTGTAAGAAAGGGTACCATCATTTTTACCTGAGTTGGTAATTTTTGAAAACCTACACAAAACCGTCTTGGTCTGATAAGAGTCATGTTTATTTAGGAGTATGGACATGCAGTCCACCAGTCTCATGAAAATTAAATGGGCTCTGCACTAGTAACATCTGGACTCCTGGGACCCATTAATATTGACAAACGCAACACAAATGAAAAATACATAGTAACTTTCCTCCAACATAGATTATAACCTGACAATCATAGTGTTAGAATCAGTGTACATGTATATGTAGGCATGGCCATAGCATGTTTTTTTGAAAGACTGCAGAGTGTAGACCATAAATTTCACAAAAATATAGCTACTGCATGTACATCACACATCTAAAGCAACTGACACTCATACATGTACCTGCATGGTACACAAACCATTTACACTACTTTTTTTTTGGAGTGGCACATTTACATACATCAACAAATAAAAGTCAATTTAAAGGGATGAATTGAAAAATAAAATTGTGCAAATAAAATGGAGATCTATATTACATTACAACATCCACAGATCTACAAAAACATCTGACAAAATATGGTGGATGACTATTTGTGATTAGTCACTGACTTCCATGTCTTGTATGTGTTTTTTCTCATGGCCAGTCTCGTATCATAAAATGAAGTTTTTCTGGCTCAGCAAACCAGTTTCAAATGGGCTGTACTTTATAAAATTTAACAGCATTAATTAGTCATTGGTAATGTTATCATTTTCACTTGATAAGTTGAAACATGAGAGAGTATTGCATAGCATGGCTACCTGCAGAATGTATATTTGTCTCAATGAATTTATATCTGCATATCAACTGATGCTTGTATTTTTCTTCTAACTCACTCTGAACTCACAATAAAACAGGATTGCATTCTGAATTTCGAGCCCAAAAAGCTAGACACTTTAGAATCAAGCTTGCCAAATAAGTTTCCATGAACCTCACATGAACTCACTCAGCTGAACACAAGGAACGATTGTCAAGTAGGAAAATATTCTGTATGTATGGAAGCCCTATATTTTTAATGTGTAGATTTATTATAACTGGATTAAAGCCCTTATAACATAATGCGTTGTTTCTTGTGACTTGTTTTCTTACAAACTCCCAAATTTGAACCAGAAACAATTTAGGGCAAATATACATCTACATGTACCTATACATATATGTTCAAATTCATAAAAAAAACACTAAATCAGGATACAAGTGTAGGTGATCATGCCAGGCTAGCCATTATTTGTTCTAAAATAATGTACATGTTAGGGAAATTGTAGAACCTTTATTCAAAATGGCAGTGATGACATGCGGTCTATCAAAATTGCTGTGGGACTGATAAAGACACAACCTGCTCGACTACTGAATCATACTGATTGATCGAATTGTAGTAACTCAACATTTACTAAACCTACTTGTGGGCTGAGTATAATTCAATTCAACATTAGAATACCATAAATACATCCTGTTCTCCCATAAATTTAAGGAAAATAACACATTGAACTCATTTATAATGATAATGTGATAAATGTCATCCCATTTATAACCATTTTGGAAGGGCAGGCATTTCACATCAAAGGCCATGAAATCTAGATCACAAAGGATGAGCTACTCACAATTACATGTATTCATTCAAATTATATCAATAGGTAACCTTATTGCAGGAGTTTTAGGTTATGATCAAATACCCTATAATTGATGATTTCCTCAACATCTTTGTTTTTGGGAAAATGTTTGTTTCATTCTACGACCAATATATTCCATCCAAAAACCTTGTTAAGCACTCATGAGTTAAAGCACAAAGGTGCTGATCTTTGAAGATGAAAATAATTCTATAGGTAGCACAATTTTAATTATTCTTGACTTTGCTAAATTTTTGCAAATTTGCAGTTGGCCATTTTGGATTTTCAGGGTCAAGAGCTCCTTTAAGGTCAATCCCGTCCAATAATGGTACCTGTTTGTGACTCTGATGCATATAGGTCAATAAAATTCTAATTGGGGGCTCAACTTTGAGATAAAAGTGCTGAACCCAATCGGTTGGCACCACTGAATTCCTCATCGAAAAGTTCTCTGGAATCAGTATCAAACAGAAAGTGGTTGAATATTCCCTAAAGAGTCCAGTTGTGAGACTGGCTATATGTGATAAGGAGATGTTTACAAACAAACTATCTACTGAAGCCTTCATTAAGTGAAGATAGATATCTGAGAAGATATGATTTTTTTAAGTTTATTTTATATTACTCTGCCAACTTAAATATCACATCTTTTCAGAAACAAAGGCTACTATAATATGATTTTGAACACATTTAATGTGCCTTGTCATGCACAAAATATTCTGCATCCATTTGAACAATTACTCTCCCAAATTGAAACCATAACTGCCATGTGATGTACACAACAATCTGTAATCTGTAATTACCTTGACTCGGAGCTCCTTCATTGGCTCAGGCATTAGTAACCCTCGTATATGTGTCACAATGGGTCCACCTGTACCAGCAACGATAATGGTCTGACCATCACGTATAACCCCATTGACTAGAATGACATCTATCGTCATTCCGAGACCGGGTAAGGCTTTCACCTGTTGGTATAGAAACATAGAAATGTGTTCCAAAAAATAAACATTTTCTGATACATAGTTTTATGGTCAAAAATAAACAAGAGCTGGGCTGTCGGTCATGGGGGAATAAAACTAATATGACCAGAATGTTGGTTGATTGATTGGGGTTTAATGTTGCTTTCAGCAACTAAGGCCATATCACGACAATGTCAGGTTTAATGGTATAGGAAATCCGCACACTTACGGCTAATCTAACAGTGATTTCAATGGCTGATAAACTCATCGACCATGTGCAGCAAACAACTTGCTATTGGCGAGTAACTGGCAACTCCACCAGATACTGATTTTGAGTTACAAAGTCCACGATGGAAACATGTGGATTTGAACCCTTATCACCAGCGCTGGAGGGTGAAACGGCTTGGAGTTGTACACTTAACTGATTGAGCCACCTATGCCTCCACCAGAATGTTGGGGTATAATTCTGTATCAATGTCCTCAAAGCAGTCTATATGGGAGAATCATTGGCACATTTCTTATCCACAGAAGACATGCATGGGCAAATAGACAATATTGGCATGTTTCTTTTCCATCGAGGATATGCAAGGGCAAATAGAAAATTCAGGCTTTCACCCGCGAATATATAAATTTTGGCCTTACACCCCTGCCTTAAAAATCTTGACACTGGTCTAGATCAATTTGGACTCCATTCATGTTTTCTGCTGCATTTTCAAAGTGTCTTTGCAATTGGCTGTCACCTAAAAGTTCTAGGTCAAATTCATGCAAGTGTAATAATTTCAAAATATGCCTGCACTTGGTGACACAGAAGCGACCACGAAAAAATCTCCATCTGACCAAGTCCACAATGTTCCTAACATTCAGAATAATTTCAGTCCCTCACCTAAAGTTTCAATAGTTTTTATTTTGTTAAATGGAATCGTTGGAAACAATGTGGAAAATTGATGAATCATTGAATGCCATTGGCAAAGAACCAAACACTAATAGCCCTTTAAAATCTATGTTCAAATGCCGAATAATAAATTCACAATCACATGATTTCAACTCAAGCTAATATTGTGCAGACTTACTTGCATGGGCTAGTCTCAAATTCTCGGCAGATTTTATGAAAAATAAATGAGAATACTTTCAGCTTTTTTATGGGAATAAATATTTTATGTTCATGTCACATTATGTATATGTATGTTAACTGATCACTTTGTATTGAGACCGACTGTGGAACCCGATGATATATGCAACTTCGTGACAAAATAATGTACTCTTTATGACTACCCTTAGATAGTATTACTTTCCATTCGAGTACTGCCTAGTACCATGTACCAGCGGTACTCAACATACAGTACTGGTACCGTAAATATGCCGTATTAACTGGTGTCAATGTAGTATTTCGTGTGAAAATGAACTCAAATCAAGTCATATCATATATAGAATATGAACATTGTCTTTCTCTCATATGAAAATTAAGAATCTCGTCTAAAATTTTCCTTTTTGTCTCAGCAAAGGCTCGACAAAACGGAAAATTCTAAGACTCGTTTCATGAATTTCATATGAGAGAAACACTCATTTCATATCCTCTATTTAGTGCTAATGCAGCAAAAAGTGAATGAAAGTCACCTAATCTGGAACTTGGATTTGACACAGACAAGTTATATTTGTACAGGTCTTGATGTTACCATCTCCATAAGGGGTCATCTCAAAACTACTATCGGGATCCCGATAGATTTCCCGATAGGATACCGATAGTTATATATACAGTTATCGGGAAATTATCCGGAAATGACGCAACGTTTTTCGGGAAATTATCGGAATATTTACATAGTCTATCGGGATTCTATCGGAGTTTACTTTCATTTCGGAGTATCATATTCCGAAAACAACGCATGTTGTTTGGAAAGTTTCTGTATCGGGATTACTCCGGACTTTTATCGCGATTTTATAGGCCTATCTTTATTATTGATTTAATCTAATATGAGAAATCGTTAGTATAAAGTTTTAAAGTATCAGGGGACACGTGTCATAGAACTATTATATGTTATACTGTGGTGATCAGTGGGTGCTACGTACAATATCGGTATTTTACCTGGACAATACACCCCACCCATCGGGAAATCTTCAAAATCAATAAATAAATTCACGGGGAGCATACCCAAATATGTATAGTAGGCCTTAATGCAAGCGGCTACTTTCACTTTCTAAAAATAGAACAGATCCATCAATTGATTAAATTCTAAGATTTATTTCGGCGTTGCGGCTACTATCTTCAAAGCTTAATTGTGTTTGTAATATGTTTAAATACATCCGACTTTTAAATATGGAGGAAATAAAGAAATACATATATTATGGCAAATGTAAAAGATTTGTATTTAATCGCGAATCGCCGACGACACAATTAATGCATGCACAATCGAGTGCAGTCTTAACACGAGATGTCGTATGTTCTATTTTTAGCCCGATTCCCGGAATTGGGGTCATCAATATTTACGTTTCTGGGAACAACACACGTGGCATTGCAGAGTAATACGTCTCGAAAATTTCACACAGTGAACGGATTTATAAAACAATTTCAAACATGGGACAACTCAAGCTTAAAAAAAATATCGGCCCTGTGTACACGTAGGCCTATATTCCGAATATACATAGCCTAGGCGAAATTTATATTGGAATATGTGCGATGTCCATGCAGCATTTGATGTGCTTTATAACGCAATCATGGCAATTGCATTTTTGTTTACCGGCACATGCATGGAAACAACAAATCTCGCCAGTAGACAGCCGTAGAAAGAAAAATATATATCCACAGTGGGTTTAACTTTAGCCTAAGCAGGAAATTTTGCTGTTATGCCTACGTTCTGCATGGTCATGCAGTTTCGGGGGGTGGGGGGGGGGGGGGGGGGGGTAGATCGATCATGCACGCCATGAATATCTACTCGGTTCTCTACCCCTTAGTCAAGAGTAGGCTATAGAAATTCGAAACATGACAATATGGGGGGGGGGGGGTGGGGTGTCCTGCTGTACATGTAAAGTTTTAGCAACATTAAGCAGTAATATTCCATACTTTTCATGAATAGTAATATCACTGTCGGATACCCGTTTAGGTTCGGACATTCCAAGATGGCGGCGCCCACTAACGCAGATAAACGGTAATTGTATATATTGTCTCCAAGCAGCAATCAACGACACCTTTCGGTGATACACCTTGAAACAGTTATGTAGGAATTTGTATGCCCAACACATACGTAACACGCCTTTCGCATGAGAGGCATGTGAATTGTTGTATTTGGCGTGTCAAGTCGTCATAATTTTTAGAAATTTTATCGAGGCGGCGAAATGTTCGCTTTTTCTTATTTTTCTGGCCCTGGGCTCATGCATCCGCAAATTTATGTATTGTTGTGGGTAGATTAGGTCACCACACATCTTCGGAATGCAAAACCGGCGATATTTTTATTGTCTAACTCCGAAAAACGACCTTTGAAATTTTCAAAATGTTCAGGTTCGGATTCGCAACATTCGCAATGATTTTGTTCAGGTTCAGACATAATTTTCGTTCAGGTTCGGACAAATTTGGTTCAGGTTCGGACGCATCAAAAACTTCGCATAAAAATGACACGCCGAGGTACAGTCGCGTTCTTATTGCGTTTTTGTGCATTTGGTTATCTTCCATTCGTAAAAGAAACGGTAAATGGGGAACACGAGGCATGGTTTTAGCCCACTCGTGAATAATTTGGGCGGACGTTCTTATTTTATTCGTGTGAGATGTATGCACAGTTGTTGGAAACTTGTCAAAAAAACCGAAAAGATATGTCACCACCACTACTTATTAATATAATTGACAAGTAGGGAAAGCTACTGAGCCCACCCATCTCCCATCAAACCATATCACCGCTCGTTTCGTGTTCAATTGCATCAATAAAAACATTAATTTCAGAAAAGTACCAATAAAACATATTTCTTTTCATGTTTACCGTAAGTGCAGTAGAAAATTATCACTTTATAATTACTTTTATCGTATACAACATCCGAAAACAACTGTGCAACTGTGGGCTGACGATTCCACGAGTCGCCATCCGAGAGTCAAGGGCAGATAATTTCAAATGCTATTATCTGCGCTTGACTCTCGGATGGCGACTCGTGGAATCAGCGAGCCGCTGTTGTTTGGGAAGTTGTATACGATAAAAGTAATTATAAAGTGATAATTTTCTACTGCACTTACGGTAAACATGAAAAGAAATATATGTTTTATTACTAGGATGTGGTACTTTTCTGAAATTAATGTTTTTATTGATGCAATTGAACACGAAACGAGCGGTGACATGGTTTGATGGGAGATGGGTGGGCTCAGTAGCTTTCCCTACTTGTCAATTATATTAATAAGTAGGGGTGGTGACATCTCTTTTCAGGTTTTTTGACAAGTTTCCAACAACTGTGGATGTATGCGATCACTTGATTCCCCTCCACATCCACATACGATGCCACGAAGGTCGCCGCTCGTAGATGAGCAGATAACTGTCCATATTATAAGTTACACGGCTTTTTAGGGGGATACTGTGTGGTATATGCCCTGGTAGAGGCTCGTATCCCCCGAGGCGATCCCCCATCAACAAGCCGTGTAATGATGTATTTACCCCCAGTCTCTATTAACAATATATTCACAGGCATAAAGCGCAGAAACGAGCCACGAACAGTAACTCTATTTTGTTGATTGATTGATTGATTTATTGCATAAGTCACATAACAGTGAAACAAGCAAAACGTATATACACTATGTACACATTAGACTATACGATGAATGTGATTATATAGCTGTTCCCACAATTTGCCCATAAATACTTGCTGATAGATAGACAATATATACCATGTTTTGTATCAATGATTGGATGATATATTTGGGTATTCACACGAAACATATTCTTTTCAATATAAGCCTTATGTGTTTTGCCTCATTTCTAAATGTTGAATCCAGTTACAAGTTAACCATTTGTCACACGACTATTATGCAGGACTATTAATTAGAGCCCGAACATGTTGCGTTCTATTCAGCACTATGCGAACATAGAGAATACCTATGGTTTGCCGAATAATACCTAATATATTATTCTAGAAACCATATGTGTTCTCTTTATGTTATGCTTATGGTAAGCATTCTGCAAAACTACAAGTATTTGTTTATCGAAACAAGAATTTAGAAGCCGAAGTAGCGAAACTTATGCAAACAATATCAGCTGTCCCGTTGGCAAATTAAGCATCTCTAAATTTTGGTGGAAAATTTCCTTCATGCGCTTAAGAGAATAGTGCCTACCCAATGGTTCAATATTACACACAGAAACCCAATTAACAAATAACTGAATACGTAATAAAACGGGATCATTTGTTTTTCTTTAGAACTTATCGCAGTAATAATCTATTTTCAGTCTTCCGCGGAATTTCGCGTAGTTCCATTGATAATGCACGCGTCAATAATTGTGTACCCTATTTTAAACAGAAGTATCTACAGTGAGATAACGTTTGAAAATTATTATCCATGCCAAAGTCCTGACGAAAGAGAGCGCATCGTATGTCATTTAAAATTACAGCTATTTCATAGGGAAACATATAACAAACAACGCTTGTCCCCACACCCGGTTGTAACTAGCAATCTGATTGACAACAACGTCACGTTTAAATCATGCACCATGTCCCCGTAACTCTTGACAGTGGGCGTGAAAAGCACGTGAAACATCGTGGTTATGAATTACCCTTGAACTAGCAGTTTCACCAATCGTGACATTGTTCTAGCGCGCTGAGCTTAATTGACGTCACCTAAACAGGATCGATAGGTCTGCTACTGAATTATTCTTATTGGTGCTGATTGGTGTGAATTTATCTGATAACCTATAAAAAGCACACCACATGGTAGCTATTGATGTGGGACAAAATCGTTAGCTCCGCCAATATCGTGGGATACTAGGAGATTTAATACCCGGATGTCTCTTTTTGAAACCCCTTGGCTCCGCCTCGGGGTTCAAAATCGAGAACCAGGTATTAAATATCCATGTATCCCCGATATTTCAGAAGATAAGTAATATATAATACCATGCACTGTTGCTCATATGTAAAATGTAATAATTCCCACTAGCTGGTTTATAGTAGACATTTCTCGGGAATATTCAACTATGGCTTTTTTCCCATTAATTCGGAGAATTTACCACCTATATTTGGAAACTTCAGCTGACATATTTAGATATAACAAATTTAACAATGCATGTTCGTTAATAACACGCACAATAAGATCGCGACTGCACGTCGGCATGTCATTTATAGGTAAGGTTTTGATGCGTCCGAACCTGAACTAAAATTGTCCGAACCTGAACCAAATTTGTCCGAACCTGAACGAAAATTGTGTCTGAACCTGAACAAAATCATCGCGAATGTTGCGAATCCGAACCTGAACATTTTGAAAATTTCAAAGGTCGTTTTTCGGAGTTAGACAATAAAAATATCGCCGGTTTTGCATTCCGAAGATGTGTGGTGACATAATCTACCCACAACAATACATAAATTTGCGGATGCATGAGCCCAGGGCCAGAAAAATACGAAAAAGCGAACATTTCGCCGCCTCGATAAAATTTCTAAAAATTATGACGACTTGACACGCCAAATACAACAATTCACATGCCTCTCATGCGAAAGGCGTGTTACGTATGTGTTGGGCATACAAATTCCTACATAATTGTTTCAAGGTGTATCACCGAAAGATGTCGCTGATTGCTGCTTGGAGACAATATATACACTTACCGTTTATCTGTTTAGTGGGCGCCGCCATCTTGGAATGTCCGAACCTAAACGGGTATCCGACAGTGAATATGGTAAATAAAGAGCGTGTGCAAATATGAATGGAAAATTCCATGCAAATCTGCAGTGCAAAGGTTATAAATACGCGAAGTAATCATAACATTTAACTGACAATTAAATGTGTGCATGGGCTGCTTTTCATATTCTACATTAATTTCGTTTTCTGTAATTACTACTAATTATAATGCTGCATTGATTATTTCGATAAGTTGAACATAGCCTAATTATGTTGACAGTGTCGAATTTCACGATTGCATCATCAAGGTCAAGGTAACACGATGCGATTTATTTGTAGTAGGCCTTCTCCTATATTTCGTCATTTTTTTCTTTCAAAAAGATGTCTTGCTAACTTTTATTTAGTTTACTTTCGATATTAACTATTTACCCAACAGTAATATTACCTCCAGCCAACAGAACTTTCTGGTGACGTCAAAGTTTTTGGGGAAAAAGATAATTTTTAAAATTAAAATTAGTTTTTCCTCAAGGGAAGCCCGAAACTGAACTATATGGATTATTATCCTCGGCCTTGTGTTATCAGGAGGGTTAAAATTTATTGTCCGTTTATTAGCCTACTCCGGTCAATCAGCGACTCCGGTCAATCAGCGCTCGGATTAGCTCACGCATGAATGTGTCCCGTGCAAATCCCGCGCTCTTAACAATTCATCTAGCCAGTTTTATTTCCGACTTTTAATAAGAAGATTTGCGAGTCGCGGGGTTGGGAATGGCACCGCCATGGGAGGGATCTATGATAGTTCAGTTTCGGGCTTCCCTTGAGGAAAAACTAATTTTAATTTTAAAAATTATCTTTTTCCGCCAAGGAGAAGCCCTTCAACTGAACTATATGGATTAGAATGCAAGCCCAGGAGGAGGCAACGAGCAATAAATTTAATATTCCAGTTTGACGGGAATGTACTCTTCCAAACAGATTTCATGTAAATGTGATTTAGTCATGAATCAGCTTTGATATGTTTTGTGAAAGAGCTCATAAATTCAGATTCCAGCATTGCTCAAGCTTGTACATCCCCCCCTTGTCTTTTGGAATAAACATCCCAGGCAGTGCCATACCATACGTGCCAGCTACTAGTAGAAACCGAGCAGTAGAGACTTCTTCTTCTGCTGCTGCTTTTCTCTCGTGTCCTGCGATGAGAGTGATGGCGGTATTTACTATTTATATCTTCCCAAATAGAAAGCGCTATAGACGGTACGCGACAGCGAGTCTTCCTCACACAGAACAGCCTCCAAAGGCTCGGGTGCTATTGTCCCGGAGGATTGGTTGCCCGAATCTCAGAGAACGGCACTCTGCCTGCCACGGTCTGCTGATGCAGGACCAGGGGGCGCGAACTGGTACAGCCCGAGGACTGGTACAGTTGTGCAAAGTTTGTGTAATTCATTGTAACAAGATTTGACACATATCCTGTGATGAAGTTTTTACAAGAGATCGACCCGTGTCGTGTCAGTACGCAAAGCGAGTTCCCTAGGAACGACAGAATCCTTGACCGACAGTGGGAACCACCGTCGGCCCGAGATCCTTGCTCATCGTCGTCAAAGCCATCAGACGCCAGGAGAATTATAGAAACTAGAAAGCATGTCAGGATCGACGCCAGCAACAGAACAGCCTGCATCAGGTTGAGGTAAGGTACTAGAGGGAAGCCCACACTGGGAATGGCTCGAACGAGGAACAATTGCGCTCGCCGTTAGATTTTAAGGTGTTATTTCCCACCCCAAGGCCAAAATGGCGGACAAAAAGGAAATTGAAAGGATCCATTTGACCAGGGAAAGCCCCCCCACCGAATCTCCCAAATGCAGGTGGTCCTGACACGCTGACATAAACGTCGATGACATACCACTAGGATCCCCTGACGGCAGAGGAGCAGGCCTGGACGTATCACTTGGGATGACGTTTCCAGGGGGACAAGACCGACCCTCGTAATGGAGTGGGCCACGGCGCCGTGGGGAAGCGTCAGAAGGCCAGTTGGCTGGTGCGCTTTGTGCGGCACGGGACAACGAGGCTTCCCCACCCAGAACAGTCGCCAAAGGCGCGGGTGCTTGTGTCCTGGAGGATTGGTTGCCCGAATCTCCGGAGGACGGTACCCTGCCTCCCACGGTCTGCAGAAGACAGGGCTTGCAGCATGACCAGGGGGGACCGAATGGTTCCTGCCCGAGTTAACACTGGTACGTTTGCTCAAAATGTAAAACCATGGACCAATGGGCCCTCAACCAACTATGACAATATTGCGTATATTCATGAGCAACCCGTACGGCCATCAAAGTCGAATCTCGTTCGACTATAAGCAAGACAAGACATTCTGTTAGTTATTAGCAAGCATAATATACAAAACATTTGTTAGTTATTGCAAAACAAGGTTAATAAGGTAAATTCCGTTATTTACTATGGCCATGTGATCTTACCTGCTAGAAATTAAACCGCAGGTAAGATACTGTCTTCTCTCGGCGAAGAGGACGATGAGATCCGATTTCTCCTGTGCAAGAACATAGCGGTGTCCTTGCTTACGGTGAGGAGAACGTTTTATACACTTACGGAAAGTCCGCAGATGGTGGAGCAGGCCTGGAATATCCCGAAGGAGTATGATTCCAGGGGGACAAGACCCACTCTCGTAATGGAGTGGGCCACGGACCGTGGGGAAGAGTCAGAAGTCTCAGTCCTTCCCAGGAGACAGGAGCAATTGTTCACGCAGCCATATGCAATTGTAATTTTCTAATTCACGAAGATTAAACTGTGCACTGTTCCCTCTTGACAGAATGTGCATGGTCATAGTAATCATTGATTCAATATTAAACTATTGGAAGGTATATATAAAATCGTTCCCATCGCAGTTAAATTATGGGAATGTGAAAGTGCCATGGAACATGCATGTTTTGAGGTCTATCCCACAATGACATTGAATTTGAGAAAACACAACTGATGATTATACAGGCGCAAGTACATCCGTCTTCTGAATTGCGAGAGCAAATGAGAGCTCAAGCTGCGGTTACATCTGGGAAGAATTGAAGTCTGGTTGGCTGGTGCGCTGTTAGTGGCACATGATGAGTCTTCCCCACCCTAAGGCTCAGGAGCTGTGGCATTCGCCCTTGAAGATTTGTTTTCCAAATCAACGATGGTAGCACCCCGCCAGTCACTGGTACTGGGCAGTGGTCATGCACAATATAAAGGCTTCTTTGCGAACGGCGCTTTATATGTGTGATGATACAAATGCTTTCATTTGTGTTATTCATATAGGTTTTCTATTTACCAGATAATCATGGATATGTAGTAATAGAAAGAGAAGAGCCAGGTATTGGACTCTTTTGAAATTGGCACTGGCAGGCCTGCCGAATGCAAAATAAATCTGAAGCCGCAACGTATTTGTCGGTTGTCTGGTTGTGCTTAGGTACCCATAGGTTACACAAACTGTTATATTCAGTATCACGAGAGCCACATACAACTTTGACGCGACCTAGATTTCACAACCTCCAGGTGAACCGAACCGTCGTTCGCCTCCCATACGCAGGCCTGCAGTGGTCGTGCGCAATATAAATAGAAACGCTGTTCATGTAACTGCACTTTATATGTGTGACAATACAAATGCTGTCCTTTCTGTTATTTGCCCGATAATCAATTGGATATGAGGCAATAGAAGGAAAAGAGCCATGTGTTGGTCTCTGATGGAAATTATAGTGGCAGCGGCCCTGCGCAATATAAATGCATTTCCTGTAACTGTGCTTAATACGTGAGTGAAGGCTATTTGACATGTGATCTTTTCTATATGTGGAAATAGAAGGTAGAGAGCCAAGTGATGGACTCTGTTGGAAAGGCTATTGACAGTGCATCGGGGGCACATGACAATGCATAGTAGTTCTCCTTGACTATTCACAGATTGAAAGCGCAGAAGTATGTCGGTATCAGTGAAAGTTTACGCCATATTGATATAGTCAGTTCGTATGTCATTGAGCCTTTGAGGCACTGATACCCTTGTACTAGTATGGAACAATTATGGCTGGCCATACATGTTTTTAAGCTCACCATTTTGTATCATTTAAATTCGTAATTTGAATGTATCTACAAACACTATATCTGAGGATAACAGTTCAGATGTTGTCTATTTGTTACAGTGAACACGTGGAAATGTCAAACATCAAAATCATCAAAAGTATAAACATTGATTGACTGAAAATTTATTGAGACACTGGCTAGCCAATGAATCATTTCAACACTGCGACCATGCTAGGTCACACGGATATGGTGACATGCCACAAGTAGGCCAGCCAAAGGAAATGAACGTAGCAAGAAGTCGGCATCATGAAATATAGTTAGCACGAAATTAGGAGACTTCGCATACCGTACCACGTGGACTCAGAAATCGGACGATTCATGCCACCGTATATGTTGCACAATAATAGGTTCGCTACAAGTAAACGATGTGCGTCTGTAGTCATTGTCAAAATGGCCATCAATGGCGAAGTTCACAACGTGATTTTGTCGATTCCAATTCCAATTTTTTTTTTTAGATAAAATGGGTCGATAAAAACACGGAATATCTATAAATAGCGTTGCGCATACTATGAAACGAAGAGTTTCTGCGCGAACTTAAAAATATTAAACGACCGGGTAAGCAACGGATAAATTGCAAGTTTGTTATCAACAATAAATATTGAGTTGATAAACTCGCAATAGAGAAATACTTCCTTTAGTTAAAACCACGTCTGATAGGTCCAAGGAGAGAAATAAAACTGGCTAGATGAATTGTTAAGAGCGCGGGATTTGCACGGGACGCATTCATGCGTCAGCTAATCCGAGCGCTGATTGACCGGAGTCGCTGATTGACCGGAGTAGGCTAATAAACGGACAATAAATTTTAACCCTCCTGATAACACAAGGCCGAGGATAATAATCCATATAGTTCAGTTGAAGGGCTTCTCCTTGGCGGAAAAACATGTATTATTACTAAATGTTATGTGGCTCCTGATTTATGAAATTATGTTCATCTGTATGGATGGGGACTGGGAGTAAAAAAACATTCAGAGTTGTGAATCCCCCTCCCCAAGCATGATAGTATGGTGAATATTTAGTAGGTTTTATATTTATATTTTATAACAATAAATGTAATAAACAAACGAAAGGTAAGTTTTGTTTTATCAACAGATCAATGTGACTTTCAGTTTCAATTTCTCTGTCGGAAAACCATATCACGAAATTGAGTGATTTATTAATGTTTTAAGCCATGGCTACGTGGTGAAATGAAACATAAAATAAATCATCAAGTGGCCTATCAACTCTTGGATAGTTACGTGTAAATTCAGTTACAATTGACTGCATTATTAGTCCAAACTAGTCAACATTGTGCCATCGATTACAACGCACGTGTTTTTTTGTTTACTTCAATTTACAACGCACCGGTTTTTGACCTTGACATTGCAGTCAATACATTCGCACCGCACATATCTTGTGCAATTAATAAATTAAACAATTCTTTCGTGCCAACATTGTATCTTACGATCGAGAAAGTGCTTTCTCTTAGTGAAATTTTGAGCAATCATATTCAATATAAAATGACAAGACAGTTCCGATAAGTAATTCGTGGTAATGCAGCACTATTCGGAATTGATTTGCGCACTTTCAATTTAAAAATAGCCGCGTTTGTCTCGTGAACTCTTGTGTTCAAATAAAAGTAACTAATGTTATACAATGTCATTTCTTTGATTTTTCACATCATGATATGGCCAATTTACTTGAGTATTTGGCAGTGTTAATGCGCGGAGAATAATAATTTTATTAATTAAACGAGAGAACAAAACGGCCGATCGATGCACATTTGTGCTATACAGTATTTTATTATTGTTGCGCTGACGTCGGCAAGGTTCCGATGTGTTTTCATCGTCATCAGCTGATCAATAAGTTCAATGGAAACACTCGATAAATGGTCAATTGATACTAACACTAAATCTAAGATATATTATGTTTGAATTTGCAATGAATGTCATTTATTTATTACCGAATGACTAATAGTTACAGCCATGATAGATGACAGTCCCCATTGTGCGCCCCACATTCCAACACTACGTGTTCGCAGGTACAAATTTCTGCGCTCGTTATCAGTGGGCGTTTCTTGATCTTTTTTGGCGGGAGTGTTTTTTAAATAAACCATTTGGATTGAATCGTGTGTCCATTCCTTTGTATTTTTAGATTACATTGTGGAGAATATACTCAAGATTATGTAATTGTCAATGCGCGCAGAATAATAATGTTATTAATCAAACGAGAGAACAAAACGGCCGATGCACATTAAATTTGTGCTACAGTATTTTATCATTGCTGCTATGACGTCGACAAGGTTCCTAGATTTTTTTCATCGTCATCAGCTGATCAATAAGTTCAATGACAACATTCGATAAATGGTCAATTGATACTAATACTAAATCTAAGATATATTCTGTTTGAATTTGCAATGAATGTCATTTATGAATTACCGAATGGGTAATAGATATAGCCATGATAAATGAGTCCCCATTGTGCGCCCCAATTTCCAACAACACGTGTTTACTGTTGGTACATATTTTTTGCGCACGTCATCAGTGGGGGTTTCTTAGCGGGAGTGTTTTTTAAATAAACAATTTTTATTGAATCATGTGTCCATTCCTTTGTATTTTTCGATTATAGTGTGGAGAATATACTCAAGATTATGTATTTGTCAATGCGCTTTAACAACATAATTTATTTGGATACTAATCCAGGCAATCCCCGTGCCCACAATATTGGGCTGAATTGGCGTGATGTTGGGACGTGTAACTGAAGAGAAAATCGAAAATGTTGTCGAACTTTTCGATCAAAACTTTATTTAATTCTCAAAATTGCTCACTCAGTGTATTAAAATAAAATATTATTCATATGATCTTGTGATGAATGAGGGAAAAAATCAAATCAAATGACAGTTTTATATGAGAACATTTCTAGGGCCAAAAGAGTTTTATCAAATATATATTTCAATTTTTTATCACGTTCACTTTGGAACAGTCTATTGCTAGTGTTGAAGGGATACTACCTGTATGAAACCATTTCTTTTTATGTTTCCTTCAGAGCGTTTCTAGGAGATATGTGCTGTATGAATAATATGCAAAAAGAATTCAATGGACAATTTAATAACTTGGAATCAAAACTTGAAACGTGTAGAGTTTTAATTCTTTTAAACAAGCTTCCACCCCAATAAAAATATGCTTACGAAGGAGGCTGTGGACGAATCCAAAAGTAATGACAACAAATAGAACCGGAAACATAAACAAACATGCTCGATTCGTCGATTATCAAAACAGACATAGGCCTAATTGTTCTTGAAATAAATGGGTAAATTGTCGGAAAGTTGGTAATACGCTACGTTACTTTCGGGAAGTTTTCGGGAAATTTTCGGGAAATCAGCGAGTTATCGGAATATTTAGATGCGGTATCGGAATATTTTCGGGAAATGGTGACCGCTCTATCGGAATCTATCGGGAAATTTAGAAGATAGTTTTGAGTTATCGGAATCCTATCGGGATATCTATCGGGATCCCGATAGTAGTTTTGAGATGACCCCTAAGCTCCATCATGCCTTGACATAAACTAACAAGACATTGATATTTTGTTATTATATACAGAGCAGAGCATAGCCGATATTACTCGAAACAATAGTTAAAGCTATAAAAATATCAGTACTTATGTAAAGGGAAAATTGCTAAAAGTGAGATAGTTTCAAAATGTTAACAATGATTTCTGTGGTGATTTGGTCGCCAATCACAATAAATGGTAGTATTTCTGTAACAAAAACAGATTATGTAATTTTATGAAAAAATGTGTGACCAACCTCCATCACAGTTGCTTGAAGTTCTGAGCTGTATGCTACTCGTTTAGCAAGATGAGTTTGTGTCAACTCACAGATTAGGGTTATCAGATTACCCATGCCATCACCAGTGTGAGCCGACGTTGGTACCAACGAGATGTATTCTTTGGGATTTTTATTCTCATAGAAGAGAGCACTGTTTAAACTCTGCAACAAAATGTAAATTTTGTTTGAATATTGTCTATGTATCTGTACATATTTACTGTCTCCTATGATGGTGTAACAATAGCCAATAGGCCATTTATGAAATTAGAAAACAGTTTCCTCATTTATTTATATATCCAATTATAATTCATACACATAGAAATTGCACAAATTCCGGCAAATTCTGCAATAATTTAAATTTGAGCTGCAAATTAATTTTCAAAGTGCCATAATTCTTAAAAACTTTAAAAACAGATCAAGTCATCATCTGAAAACCAATAGAACTAAATTTTCTAGGTTAAAAAAGGATCATTACTGTGTGGATGGAATCCAAAATAAAACTCAACTGTATTTTATGGTAGTGAACCGACCTACCAAATGTCATTCCAATCAGTTAAATAAAACTATCATTCGGAAAATGAATGGATGAACAAAACACATACTACGTCCCATTTTTAAAATGGCCATTTAAAAAAAAGAAAGATACTCAAGGAATATTCAAAAAGAAGTTAGGTTATACCTGTTCAGCTAACTGTACAATAATATTTTGAGCTCTCTCATCAAACTCAGCTTTCGTGTGTGGATGCTGTTTTTTTATTGTGTTCTGTATATCTGATGTTGGATTTGTTTTCCATTGGAATAACCTATCAATCTGTAGTTAAGAACAAGAATTCATAGAGACATTCCATTTATCCAATAGCTATTAGCTATAAGATGCCAAAACATAACAATATGAAGTGTCAATGACACTGAAGCTGAACTTGGAGAGGGAATAATGTTATACATTTCAGACAATGCCAATGGAGTGATAATGAATGTAGAAGGTTGAAATGTAAAATCTGAGGTCAATGTGAAGAGCCATATGAAGTTTGCGATAAATTGGATGAAATATGTCAGCTTTGTTATGTATAAATGTGTTTGATCGAAAATATTTTTAATTTGACAGCTAATTTGTTTTCAAAGTTCTTCCACCAAACTCCATAGAGGGAGTGATGAACTTACACATGAGGAGAGTGGTTGGGCGCTAAGCGCCCGGGATGGTCGAAAAGATCGAGTAAGCTTTTCTTGTTTATTTGAAAATATCTGATTATAGAAAATTGTCATGTCCGAATGAGGCAAAATTGGAATGTGGATGTTGTATGGGGAAAGAGCCCACAATGCTTTAATATGGGGTGTGGGGGTGCCCTAGGTGTCCCTTTAAGTTGGATGTTTGTGTAGTTGCGGAGCGAATCGTGTGGTGCTCTGAAATCAGGAACGGGGCCCGTGGTATAAGGTTAAAATGGTGTTAATTGTGTTAGTTATGCTTGAGTACCCTGCAAACAAGCATTCTGAATATTCAAAGATTTCATCGGCATAGAAACATGTGTTGTGGCCCCCCCCCCCCCCCCCCCCCCCCCCAATTATACATTTTTTACATCCACAGTTTAGGGCAATACTATGTTGCTTTAATAGAAAAAATAAAATACATCAGTTAATTTTATTATTTGTTAACACGTTCACTGCCGAAAACCAATTGCAATTGGTAATTCCATCCCGTATGCCAACATGGGATTGCATGTTTTTCCGATAGTAGTTACTATTTGACATATGTATGAGAGATAGTTCCAACAATATCGGGTTATACATGTATGATGCTGAAACATGTCACAAGGCTACTACGAGATAACTCGTAGTCGGCAACTGGGATGGAATTTACCAGTGTTTCATCGCTGGTCCCAGCTACGAGTTATCTCGTAGGTAAATAAAATTACGTTTTCTACGACATAGATGACGAAGAGTGCTATACAGGTGCAACCATATCGTGTATAAGATACAGTAAATTAATTTATATACAAACATTGGTACACTCTACGTCATCTATGACGTCGAAAATGTAATACTGATTTACCTACGAGATAACTCGTAGCTGGCACCAGCGATGAACACTGGTAAATTCCGTCCCAGGTGCCGACTACGAGTTATCTCGTAGTAGCTCTACAACACGTTTCAGCATCATATAACCCAATTATGGTCGACTAAACATTTGTATAAGTCACGATACGTGAATTTATATATACAAACTTGTACACTCATTACCAGGGAACTGAACTTGCATGCATGGTAAACAAGCCACATGTATTCGCTTGTGCCTATACTTGATGTAGGGCTGGCACGAGTTTCCAACAGCCTCTAGCACTATATTCGCATTCGTCCACTCTCAGAATGTAACCATGCAGTTATAAAACCAGTTGAGTAAGTTCGAGATGTGTAATAAACATAGAACCAGAGCTCATAATCAGATTAGTTAGAATTTAGAAATTAGCGAACTCAAGCATGGTGCTGATTTCTAACTAATCTCAAGATACATGTAAGTGTTGTTCTATTATATAGTATATAGCCAAAGTTGGATATTTGGCAAACCTTGCAGTGGTTTGCACCTACCCCTCAAACACTGGGGTGTATTATCAGTATAGGTATATATAGCTTCAAGTGGGACCGGAAAACTCTAGAGCTAACTGGTTACTGATCTATGCAACGAAAACCCTCTATAATGTCCGGCAAAGGTCTACCATGGGTGAGTGATGTATGGAAGAGATCCTGGTGAATTGGAGTGTCCTTGCAGATTTAAAACAGCACACCACCCCTTTATTGTGATGCAGAAAGCATTGTATCTGAAGCCATTCTAATTATACATATACAATCGACCAACGGGATCGTTGGGTATGTATTTGCGCGTAAACCGACGTTGCTTCTGGTTTCTGTTGTTATTTATGTGGTATGGACATCACTACAAGTTAACTCGTAGTAGCAGTCCCCATGGAACCGTTGACTACGAGTTAACTCGTAGTGGCAGTGAACGTGTTAATGGTTGGTCGCTCTACAAGCACAGTGTTTGTGTATCTGCT
The DNA here is from genome assembly GCA_032622095.1 of Siphonodentalium dalli. Lineage (NCBI taxonomy): Eukaryota > Metazoa > Mollusca > Scaphopoda > Gadilida > Siphonodentaliidae > Siphonodentalium > Siphonodentalium dalli. Next base: position 121,051,576 of record CP136065.1, on the reverse strand, counting down.
TTGGTAATGATTGAATTTGAATTTTCTTTATGCTCATGTCTGTTATTTTATTTCAGGTGATGATGCAGTGTGATGGACGTCATAGGTGTTATAAAGGCGGCCCTTTTCAGGGCCCACACATTTTGTGTTAAGAGAGCTTTTGCATTAGCTGTAATGTGTTGTATCGATTTTTCTCTCCTGCCCGTGGAACCATGTATTGACAATATAATGGTATATACAGTGTTTGGTAGACTTTAATAGCTAACAATATATGTAAATGGTATTAACAACAGAGACATGCACATAATATACATTCAACAGATTATTTTTGTTGGTTTTGAATTTTTTTGTTGGTATTTTTAATAAAATGTTATATGTACATATTAAACATTGACAGTGTATGAACTTACACATTGTGAGACCTGTGAGTTGTAATCTTCATTGTAAGGTGTGGTAATCTCAAAATCAAAGCAACCAGATTAACACTAGAGGCCCGACACCTGACGATGTTTTCACCTTGCTTCCACATTGGAACAAAACAGGTGTTAATTGTTTTATAACACCCTAATAAGTGCAATAACGGTTGACAGTTGTAAACCAAGTAATTATCATGAATTATTTGGGCATATTGCCGATTTCCGTTGGTCAACTTTGGTATTTTTAGGACGACTTGCACTTCGCCCGACTGCAAAAATAAGGCGAAGTGGACGGCGCTAGGGTGACTTTTTCACCCACATCGCCCTCTCAGCTGGTTCCTGCCTTTTTATTTCAGAAATTAACAAAAATAATATAAAGTGTCGATGAGAGGCTGTCACCTTGTTTCACTCCAAAATTAAATTCCAACTTGTCAGATATTCGGACATTTAAACAAACTATGAATAAGTTTTTCGATACATGCTCTTAATGGATTGATATATGCTGCCATCTATGCCAATTTTCAAAAGTTTACATTATAACATATTCCTGTCTACTCGATCAAAAGCTTTACAGAAAGTCAATAAAAGTTGTAAATATGTGACGTTTTCCTCTTATTAACCTCTTCGCTGCTAAATGACGTTATGACGTCGTGTGCTGGGCTGTTGACGTTATTGGCATTTTCCAATGGGAAAATATAGCGGGAATGTCAAAAGAACCATAAAAGTGACTCAGCTGAAAGGCTATTATTGTTCACAATCGTGGAACATCATACACTGTTTGAAACGTCGAGATACAGTTATTCCGATGCACTAATCTCTGAGTTCCAGTTATGTATAATGGCCTACTTCTAGTGTGCTGAAGTAGGTCCGTAATACCTACGGACCATATAGCACACGGCGTGCACTTTTACGTCCGTAATAGATACGGACGTCATAGCAGCGAAGAGGTTAAAGATGTCAGAACAAAAATATTATCCAAGCAGGACCTCCATGGTCGGAAACCCATTTTGTTTGTCTTCCAATAACTGATGCATTTCCAGGTATTCAACAAGTCTGTTATTCAAGAGACTGCTATATAATTTGCCATATGCTGGTATAAGGGACATTCCATTGTAATTTAGGGGAACACATGGGCCAAGATGTCAGTTTTTTTTTGGAATAGTGTCTCCAATCAGATGGTAACAATCCTGTATCAAAGAAGTAGTTGAAATGACAATGCAAAATAGGTTTTACTTATTCACATTTTATTCAATCATATCAAATTTTATCTAGTCCAAACGCTTTGCCATTATTTGCATTGTTAATGACAGTTTCTATTTGAAAAATTGTGATTGCTTGATTTAGCCGCGTGTTACGGTCATAGAGTGGGGTCTAGGCAATTATTTTCTAAGAAAGATTTTTCCTTTAGAACTTCCTGATAGAAATTATCATTAAACTGCCCTGCTATCTGATTGGGGTTATACAGCTGTTCAAAGTCCATTTTCTATCACCCCATTACTGTTGATATACATTGCTTGTGACTGATCCGATCCATCATTATTATAAACCTCATCGGGTGTCATCACTTTTCGTTTGGGGCATTATTTGTTCACAAATTCGCAAAATGAGTTTGGATTTTTACTATCTATTTTGATATTGAGCATCAAATCTCGTCTTTTTATGGAAACAAAGTCTCTTATTAAAAAACTGCCATATTGACACTGTAGCTCAACTTAAAGAGGGGATGTCATATATTACTTTATACAGTCAATGGAATGATAAGGATTGCGGAAAATCTAAATGTTTAACCCCTTCACGATGGGAGCACCGCTGGTGCAGCTTTGAAGATCCTGTGCCAATGAATTCTATTATATATGCAAGTCTCCGATAGGGAGCCTTGCATATACATATAAGAGAATGCAATGACTTACAAGGTCAAGATTGTTAGGCCAATGCATTCTCTTATATGTATATGCGAGGCTCCCTATGGGAGACTTGCATATAAAAGACAATGCTTTTTTTTGCTAAATTTCAGGAAGCTCCAGTCATGGAAGTGTTAAGTAATACTAGAGAGTCATATGAAGTTTGGGATCAATTGGATGGGAAATGATGATTATAGGGTATGATGAAGGATTTAGTCATGCAAAAAGTAAAATCCACAATGGCTGCCAGTGGCCATGTTATTATCTGATAATTGTTCAGATTTGATAGCTCTTATCTGGAGGTGATCTCAAACAAGCCTGTAAGTTTTCAAAACATTTTTCCAATAAATGTGGGCTGCAGGGAGAGCCGATGGATTAAAAAGTGAAATCCAATATGGCCGACAAAATTAGAAATAAAATGGCTAGCTCCCATCTAGATCACACCGAGGATCCATAAGATGTTTGGTGATGATCGAATAAGGGATGTGGCCTGCAAGTGTAAGGTGTGCCAAAGGATTTAGTCATGCAAAGAGTAAAATCCAAGATGGCTGCTGACGGCTATATTGTTTTTTAATGAAATTCAGAAAAATTTGATAGCTCCCATTGAGAGGTCACCCCAAAGATCCATATGAAAATTTGGATGAGGGATGTGGCCTGTATGGTGTTAAAGAAGGATTTAGTCATGCAAAGAGTAAAATCCAAGATGGTTACCAGCAGCCATGTTTTTCATAAAAAAAAATAAAAATCGATGGCTCCCATTTAAAGGTGATGCCTGTAAATTTTCAAAACATTTCGGCAGGGTGTGCAAATGGATTAAAATGATAAATCCAAGATGGATAAATTCGGTAAAAGTGGTAAGCTCCCAATTGGAGGTCACCCAGAGAAACCATATGAAGTTTGGTGAAAATCGAATGAGGGATGTGTGGCCTACAGGGTGTGCCAAAGGAAATTGTTGATGGATGGATGGACACATGGATGGATGACAGACCCCAACACATGGCAATGGTGAAATCTTGACACCAGATCTGTATCTAACTTTATATGCATGTTTTATTGTTGATGGATGGATGGACACACGGACGGATGACAGATGCCAACACATGGCAATGGTGAAATCTTGACACCAGATCTGGATCTAACTTTATATGCATGTTTTGTCAATTTCAGATGACTTTTTAGTGCCAATTCTCCAATCCAGGAAGTACAGATTACTTTGCAACATAATATTGTTGTTTGTTCGTTGTAGCAAACAGTTCTATATAAACTGTTGTGCGACAGCCATGCTTCATTGAAAACACACTTTCCTATTGTTATTTGGAGAAAAGAATAACACACATGGAAGAAACTTCAATGAATGGGTGCCGCATTGTTTTCCAAGAAAGTGGATAGTAATCGTGGAGTGCCATTATGGCCTAGTAGCAAAACAAAACGAACCGCATATAGCCGATGACCCGTGAGGGTGTCTTGATAATGTAACAACACCTAGGTATGACCAGGAAGAGAAAATACTAGTAATCTTACCCACAGATTAGCAAGGGATTTGTAAAACCCAATGATTCACAGTTTGATTGTCATCAGAGTGATACCTTCTTTAATTTGTTCATAGTCAGCTTTACACTGTGTTACAGATCCCCACTGACTGCAAAATCTACATGATGCTTACTGATATAACTATTATAAAAACTTCACAAGATCAGATGAAATTCTATTTGATCAATACTCACCTTATTGAGTGCAACAAGGAAGGGTGTTTTCCGTTTTTTCAACAAATTTATAGATTCTATGGTTTGTGGTTCTAGTCCATGCATAATGTCTATAACTAGAACAGCAATATCACAGAGAGAAGATCCCCTGAGGCGAAGATTACTGCAAGAGAAATAATATGTAGTGTTAAGCATTAACTTGATTTTATCACATAATTAGCCCCTGAACTCGGCCTCATATATTTTAGTAAGACACACATGTAATATCGGCATGCGCAGTGCAATGATGTAACTTTATTTATTGAGTTAATTAGAATATAATTAAGGCCAAAAAAAATGAAAGTGTCAATGACACTGTAGCTCAACTTGGAAAGGGAATAATTTAATGTATTACAGTCAATGGAGCGATAAGGAATGTGGAAAGTTGAATGTCTAATACTAGTGACATGAAGAGAAAAGTAAAATCCAAGATGGCTGCTGGCGGCCATGTTTTCGGCCGAATGACCCCAAAATGAGTCGTTCCCATCTACATGTCATCGTTAACATCCATGACAAATTTATGACGATCAGACTAAAGGTACGACCTGTAGCCAATGCTAAAGAATTTAGTCATACCAAGAGTAAAATCCAAGATGGCTGCTGGCGGCCATGTTTTTTCGCCAAATGACTCCAAAAGCACTCGTTCCCATCTACATGTCAATATTAACATCCATGACAAATTTCATGATGATCAGACGAACACTACGACCTGTGGCCCGTGCTAATGGATTAAATTTTGAAATCCAAGATGGCCGCTTGCGGCCATGTTTTTTGTACGAATGACCCCAAAATGACTCGTTCCCATTTACATTCCAATTTCAACAGCCATGACAAATTTTATGATGATCAGACTAAAGGTACGACCTGTAGCCCGTGCTAAAGGATTTAGTCATACAAAGAGTAAAATCCAAGATGGCTGCTGGCGGCCATGTTTTTTGACCGATTGACCCCAAAATTACTCGTTCCCATCTACATGTCAATATTAACATCCATTTCATGATGATCAGACAAACAGTACGGCCTGTAGCCCGTGCTAATGGATTGAATTTTGAAATCCAAGATGGCCACTGGCAGCCATGTTTATTTTCCGAATGACCCCAAAATTAATCATTCTAGTCTAAATGTTGATGTCAACAGCTATGACAAATTTCATAATGATCCGACCAAAGGTACGACCTGTAGCCTGCATTGTTGACGCCTTACATACACACGCACACACGGACGACAAAGCCATGGCAATAGCTCAAATTTTACAAAGTAAAGTTGAGCTAAAAAGGGTTTTGATTCTCGGGCATAGCCGCGTCTGTAAAAAAGCATTGAAGCATTTTATTACGATTTTCAAATTGACCGGTGCTGTCAAATGATAACACGAAAATGGGAAACTAGAAAAGAGAAATTAGTTATGTTTCAAACATCGAATATGATAGACATACAATGTTGTATGTGTTGGTATTCAACAACAGACACTAGGCAATGATAACTACCATGTATATTGTCACCACAAGCTGCCCAAACCCCAAGTTTATTAAGTCAAATGTGTTTCCGTGCTGTAAACAATTATGTGATTTCCAATTTCGGGAACGCAAACCGGAAAGAAATATGGTGCGTATTGGCGATGTGTATGCTGGTTTAATTTAATAGTATTTGAAGTTTTTATGGCTAGCATGTATAGTTACTATAGTATAGATGGATAAATATTAAAGTATATTAAAGCAAAATCCGTATTTGTCCAAGCACCGAGTTCTTTTGGGAGTTTGTGGTTTCTAGTGCGGAAAATCTAAATTATTGTGAACTGCTCTATTATCATCAAGGAATATAGGTAATTCTCTCGTTCAAATTTGACTTTATAATCCGGTAAAATGCGAATCTGCTTGATTTCGATATTGTTGACCACCATTCTTGAATGTATGTTCAAATCTTTTCAATAGTTACTATAAAGACAAAGCCGGGGCATTTTGATTAAACTTGAAAGGGAATATCGCCGAGAAAGTGACATACATACAATCATGTTCACTCAAACAATGGAAAACGATGTAGCAAACCATGTTGATTGCTACACAGTCGTCGTGCCCAATTTCTGAATAATGCTGACGTAATATCGCGTGCATCTGGCATTTGAGAGATACAGATGCGCGCAAAAATAACGGCGATTAACAAGTTCCCAATCAGGGGTTTTATTTACCTTTTTTGTGGCAATGTTCGTAAGATTACTACTGTAAATGGGCATATAATAGGTTTACCTCCTCTTGATGATATAAATATATGATATAGGTCATCAACTGACCACATTGGTAATCTGTATTGGCTTGTCAAAGTTACCCAAGTGCGTCAATGAATGACCTGCTTATACTGAGAATTGTACTCAATTTCTACCCATGCCGTTTCTGACGGAATTATTAATTGAAGGTTACATTAATTTTGTTAGTTGACTTCACACAACATGTCCAGAAAAATTGGTCGGATTAATTTGAATGGACATGTCTTCCAATGCAAATCGCCGGAGTAAACGTTACAGTTGCAAATATAGTTGGCTATGACTTAATAATGCTGTATTGAAAATAATACGTATTTATCTGGCTGAAGTTCCATAAAGTGTTGGTCTATTTTTCAAATTTATAAAAATCAAATGTAGCCTAATTAAAGAATTTTTATCATTTACAGTACTTGTACTAGTAGCCCATATTATGCACTTGTACACTTGTCAGTTAAATATGACTTCGCGTATAACCTCTGCACTGGAGATTTGTATCGAAATTTCCATTTTTACCGTATCAGGATTCATAAAACAAAATACGGAACGCTCTTTATTAAATTGTTAGGACTAATGCTGAAGTAAAGCTGGGACCTAATGTATCTAAAATCTAATATACAAATAAGTGCTTCGGAAATTAAAAACTATGTCATTCTATTGTGAAAACTAGATTCGAAAATTGACAGTATTATAATACTATTAATACCACTGTATTGGGTTCCCCTATTTGTGAAAAGGTGGGGGGATCCACGCGTGTATATTATAAAAGATCTGAATGCAATAGGCAACATATATCATATATTTTAAGTGAAATGTAAAGGATGCAGTCACACCTCATCGTATATTCTGGTCGTTATCTAACGAAATCGGAATCCACAAAAGACATGAAATTTGGGAAGAGCTCGATTTAACCAATCACAGTGGTAACTCCATTCAGACAGGGAAAGAGGGCGGGATCTACACCTGTTGATACTATAATGATTGACGTCGGTGTTTTTTTTTGGTGTCCTTTGCCCTCTGATAATTGCGGTACAACGGTACAACGGTACAACGGAACCCTTTGACATTTGTCGTCTTTTGTCAGTTAGATTTCCGGTTGGTTGCTTTGATGCACCTTGCTGTGTTTTAGTTGCATGTTATGAACAGTGGCCAAGTTGTATCAAATGTGTTTCCATTACCAACAGTGTCAAACTGACATCATTGTTATAACTAGATCAGCCGTGCGCACTCTCTTGTCAAATATATCTGAGTACATGTCAGGAGGTTTATATAGGGCGCCGGTACTCACTCCCTGCATGCCATATACATGACTCGTTCTTGTGAATTAAACACGTTTTGACTATATAGTTGTGCAAATGACTGCTAAATGAAGCCCTACCAAGATTCGTCCAGGAAAAGTGTTTAAATTGCCGTATTTTTTTTATTAAGTTAATAAACACTGTAAACGAAACCCGGCAATAGTCATAGATCTATACTCTATAGTATGCGGCGATGTTTACGATTTTACCAGCCCGACACCCATGAATATATTCCGCAAATGTTCCGGAAACATGTCCGTATGCATTCAAATTCCGATAACGTTGTGGTGAATTCCGCAATTATTTCCGCAAATTCCGAAAGAGGAAACTCAAATTCCGATAACGTTGTGGTGAATTCCGCAATTATTTCCGCAAATTCCGAAAGAGGAAACTCAAATTCCGATAACGTTATGGTGAATTCCGCAATTATTTCCGCAAATTCCGAAAACGTCGGACATATTCCGAAAAAAAATCCGCAAAAGTCGTCTTCTTTCCGCAAAACTAAGCGCTATTTTCCGAAAGGAGGAACATAATTTCCGCAAAATTTCCGAAAACAGCTTTCCGCAAATTGTTTTCGGAAAATCCTTTCGGAATTCCGCAAAGACTTTTGAGACGCTCCCTTAGCTTAACAAAATTCCCATGACCTTGAAAGCCAGTGCATTCTCTGGGATTAAATTCCATTCATGAAACCACTATCAGCTACCAGTATGTCTTGAGGAGAGGTGTTGACATTTAGATTTAACGACTGCACAAACAGCTTTGTGTTACTCCTACAGCTGTGATAAAAACAAGGATTTTAATGGGGTGAACTAGGCAGATATAATATGGTATGGTACAGCGTGGTATGGCAGGGACAGGAGGTGGTGTGGGGAGTGTGAGGTGGGGTAGCTGTGATGTGTCTAAAAAAAATCAAAGGTCAAAATGCAAAAATGTTATTTTTTTTAGAGTTATGTCCCTGGCTCTGCCCCTATTTGACCCAGTGACCCCATTTGAACAAATCTGAACCCCAGTCACCCAAGGTCCCTCCGTACCAAATATAAGCTAAATCAGCCCAATATTTTTTGAGAACAAGTCATTCTAAAAATTACTATGAGTTATGGCCCTGGTTTCTCAACTAATTGACCGGGTGACCTCATTTGAACAAATCTGAACACCAGTCACCCAAAGACCCTCCATACCAAATATTAGCTAAATCGGCCCAATGGTTCTGGACAAGAAGTCGTTGTAAGAATTACTATGGAGGAATAGAGTTATGGCCCTGGTTTCGAAACTATTTGACCCAGTGACCTCATTTGAAGAAATCTGAATGAGAGTCACTTAGGAAACATCCACACTAGGGCACGACGAAGCTTCGAGATTCGATTCGATTTCGAATCTTATGTTCCGATTCGGTTCGATTCGAAAGCGGTCGTGTGATTCGGGCTATTTTGAATCTTTGTATACAAGTCCTTTATCACCGAGAATAGACTGCATTATATATACAATCTGGCACCTCCGTGGTCCAATGTGTATAGTTGAGTTGTCCAATAGCCCACTGCTCATATATATATTGGCCTACCAGTCCCAGCCCTGGTAACTCGTGTCAGGTCGGTGGGTTACTCGTGCAACCTGCTGGTAGATCTGTGGTGGTTCGCGTGTTCATCACGGTTGTACCATAATCGTAGCGCACATGGGTTTCCTCCACCACATAAAACCAGCAATGTCAGCAATGTCGCGATTTTGCCCGGCCCCAGCTGCGGAAGCGAGTGAATTTCTTGTGGAACATATTTGTATGTCAGTATTTGACATTCTTACCAGAAAAGCCTGACATTCTTACCAGAAAAGCCTATATTGCGTTACTCAACTCAATCAAATAATATATTTTTTTAATTTAAAACTTGACACGATATAAATAAATTAAATAAACATTTTGGGCTCCAACATGTCGTGTCCAAATCCGGTCAACATCTTTATACAGCATATGTTATCCGGGAAATGGAATATGGTTGACCATTTATAGCTTTCATGACAACTCAATTGATCCGATGGATAGGCCCAAGTTGGGATACTATACATAGATCCTGCAATCCCGTTTGCGTATGCGTCATTCCCAAGTCACGATGGCCAATTTTGATATCGCGCGTGCCTGCTGTGCGCGACAGGGTGAAGTGTATACATGCGCAGAAGAGTTTCCGTTTGCAATGACTCGAATCAGACTCCATTGACTCCAAAGTTCCAAACTGCTTACTTTCACGAGCTTCACACATAGTCCCAGTGGCACAAAATGTGAAATGATGTCGTGCCATTCTCATATATTAAACTGTTTAAAACTGATTAAATACTGTTCATATCATGTCATAGAAATTAAGTTTAATTAACCTCTTCGTAATCTCACTGACGTTATAAAATCATCGGACATTTGCCCCCATTTTTGTTCGTACCTCCCACTCATCGGTACCGCCAAGTGTTTGAAAAATATTCGATTAGAGATTCAATTCGATTTCGAATCATTATCATGATTCGATTCGATTCGATGTTGATATTGCCGATTCGTCGGGCCCTAATCCACACCAAATATGAACCAATTCGGTCTTACGGTTCCAGAGGAGAAGATGTTCAAAGAATTGTAGACGGACGGATGGACGGACGGATGGACGGACGACGGACGAGGAGTGATGACTATAGCTCCACCGGAGACTTCGTCTCAGGTGAGCTAAAAAGGGCAGGGCTGGCGGTCTAGAAAATCCAGGGGTGCCATTAATAGCCCTCCTAGATTTGCCTAGGGGTGCTTTAGCCCTCCTCAACTGTTACCGTTATGATTTAAGTCTATTTGCAGAGTAACAGACATGTAATTGGGCATGCTGATGGTTGCTGAGCTGCAGTGCATTTTGAATATTCTATCATTGGAAGAGTGAAGACAGGAGTGGGACAATGATATATTGATAATATAAATATTATCTAAACCATTTTGTGAAAAATAATAAACTTATTATTAAAGAATTTCGAAATTTAATGAAATCAATGTGCATTCATTGCCATAAAAATAAAGGAAGGTTATTGTCTATAGACATGTTGAAAATCACTCCACAATTTGTGACAAAAGGCACAATGTTAACACGAAACAGGGTCAATTGGCTCAAGTTGTGAATCACCAGAGTCTGAGCTGGATAATCCTCGGTATCACTGTCCATATGCCAGTCACTTACACAATCGGCGTCACTATCACTGTCTGAAGAACTGGAACTGGCATTGCTGGTAGCAGCAGACACGGATGAATTGGCTGATACTAGTAACTTTTGTTTCTTACGGGCATGCCGGTAAAGACCACGTGCCCGCGAATGAATGCTAAAGCCCATTTCAACAGTCACTATCAGTCATTTTGGATTTCCTCTTTGATGAAAGGTACTTCTCTACAAATATATCTATGATACTTTCCCTCTGACTGTGTGACCGTTATAAAACTAACTGTCTAATAAACAGAATTAGCGCTGACTTGCAGAAAATGACATATCCCAGACTGACGCAATGTGGAAAGAAATCTGACTGCTGGTACTTCAAAGAAGCCGCTGCCGCCGGTATCAAAGAATATCCCGACACAGTTTGGCAGCTTGCCAATAATTTAACACATCGTGCATTCTGGCACGTGGCCGACGTCATCACTCTCGATTGAGCATTTCAACTTGACACAATGTTATATTTGCAATCAAAGCATATTTTATCTATCGGGACGTCGAGTCGGGCTATTAAAAGCCTGCCTTGGAAAATTCTAGGCGGGCTGTAAGACGGACGGACAGACAAACTACGAGTGGTCAATCCAGATGTCGATACTAGGTGTACCATACTATGGTATGGGTAGAGATAAAAATATACCTTCTCAAACAGGATTTACATGGGCATGGGAAAACCAATCTTCGCTTACTCTGACTATGATAAGTAGCTTACACGATGTGGAAGGATGACATTACTAAATCATTGGGGGGGGGGGGGGGGGGGGCATTTTATACCCACTTGAAAGATAAACAGTCTATGTCCAAATGTTACTCTTTGAACTTTTCATTTAGAATTCATATACAATGGCTGAGGACAGCAAATCATAGACAGTAGAAGTGACTTGATGAAGAAAGGAAAGCGAAAACAAGCAATGGCTACCAACGATTCATTACGTGCATTTGCAAAGGGGAACAAGGGATGAGTATCACTTCTTGATGAAATGACCTAATCTTCGTGAACTTAGAATTAAATATTTACCAGAATGTTATCGAAAAGTTGTGAACAAAGACTCATGTTATGCATTATTAAACGAAGCAGATATTAACACATCGCGGAACCTAAATCGATGTTCATCAATAAGGACCTTAAGTTAACTAAACACCTTAAGTAGTATTATACTGATGTAAACCCGGTGCAATTGACCTCTGTAAATTTGGTGATGAAATAGTTAAAAGCATAATGTAGCATAAATTAGATGACATACGGTACCTGAAAGATTCGTGACCCGGGGTATCTATTATCAACAAACCAGGAATCTTCAACTCATTCTTCTGAAACTGAAAAAAAAACAATGAAGGCTGTAACATTGGATTCAATTCAAAGTTAACATAGACATTCCACTAATAAGGGAGCATGTCCAAATTAAATAAATAATCCATTAATCAGAATTTGTCTTATATCAGAGTATTTCTCAGATAAAAACTCACAAATTCTGATGAAAATTCCAGTGAACATATAAAAAAAACCTCTGATTTCATCGCAGTTTTGAAAACGACAATGTGATCGGAGTTATATTATTAAATTTCTCCAATATGCTAAATCTCTGATTTAGTTAATAATATAAAATTTATACTCCAATGTGATCAACATTACTTTTCCAATTAATTGACTTTGTCTGACAATTAAGTTGTATATCTGTTAAACGAATCAATTACAGTTTTAAATTAAGAGGCCAGCCACCATGACAATATCTAGTATGGGACCTAAATATGCCATTCTTAAAATAGTAAAAAAAGAATCCTGAGGAATTACTCAGATTTCCAGGTTTATAGGCCTATATATTTTATGTGTATCACGTGATCTTCAATTGTTACTATTTTCTTTCTCTCTATATCAAACACAAGGTTGTATAGCACTGGGTTTTTTGGCGATCAGGTGACCACTTTTGTCACTGCCAAGTCCGTTTAATGTGCAAACTGTTATTAAAGACATGGATGGCCTTCGTTATAGGTTATAATTTAGAAATAACGGTTACCAAATTATGAAAATTTACCCCAAGAATATAATAATAGTATGGTATAATGATAGTATGAATGCGATATTATCAACAAAAAACACTTTGTGTGAGCTCATTTGTCTATATACACCACATAAATAGGAAGCGATAAGCAACAAAACACTCAACACGGTGGTGATTATTTAGGAAGGTGATAAACGGTGTAGAGTGTTTTGCATATCGTGTACTCTTTTATTTACTGCTTGTTCACATAACATGGCGTTTGTTTACATAGCAAAGAGCGATTAGGTAATCTGTCCCCATTAGGGTCAATGAACACCATTTAATATGCAAACTGTTATCAATAGAAGAGGAAAGACCAACAAAATTATTCCCCGACCCCGGTTTAGAATATACTTTCCATGTGTCACATGAATCGTCTTACAGTTTTAATGTAAACACAAACAAATCACACTCTCTCAAAGATGCACAATGATGTGCATGGTTTGTCTCTCACATGATGAGGTTACACAGGGGGACACACAATAGAAATAGAAGGTATTATTTTGGTCTCAGACTTGGTATGTTTTACCAACATGTTCAAACATATTGAGCATTAATTGCAACATACAAAACTCTTAAAGTGATGCAAAATGCTCCAGTAGGGTGATCAAATAGAAATAGAGAATAATCTTGCTCAAAGTAGTTTTTTTTACAAATATTATATCCAAATTGACACGTCATCAGGGTTGCCACGACTATGAGTTTTCATAATCGACTAATCGGCAGCTATAATCGACGGTTAGTCGATTAATCGGTAATAAATGCGCCCTGTATTACACCCAGGTAAACAATTGATAAATGCGAAATTACGATGACTTCTTTACATCCATTTTGAAGACAGTTATAAACTGTCAATGCTCCGTGTTTTACACTGTTTTATTTCGTATACAACAAGGAATACTCATGGCCTAATAGTCTCATTCGTCCCGATGTAGTTTTTTACAGGCCCTTACTATTAAGTACTGCCAAGTGCCCATATTGCCGATGTTTCTAGCAAAGTTAGAGCAAACTGCATACACGATGTGATAGTATCTGTGCAAAATTGTACGAAGTAAAGCTAATCTTGATCGCGACTCCCAAGCCGCCATTACGTATTTCGGCAGGTCACGTGCATCACATTAATCGGTAAAATTGCGGCGAAAGGTGTGCACTTACAATGAAGTTAATGAGGACATAGGTAGACAGTGGGAGATATTTGAGCTTTTATGGGACACCCTGGGGGGACGGGGATGCAGTCACAATTACTGCCGTGTATAACCTGGACATTTTCAATAAAGAATTGCAAGAAATAATGAAACAAATTAATAGTTTATATTATATACGTAACCGGAAACCACTTCGGAAATGTATCTAGCACAGTAGCACTAATAGTAAATTAATATTCACAGTTAAACAATAAACATAATTAACATTTCGATGTCGCACACATAATTCTTTGAAGATGACCGCCAAACGTCGGCGGCAACATCAAAGGCAGGGGACGCCGCAACGGAATTGTGCTGCATACGCAGTTAACAGTTACTTCCAGGTACGACATCGATGGAAAGTACTGCTTACACACACAAGTTACACAACCATACACACCCCCCTGGCGATTAGTCGACGAAAGTAAATAACCGTCGACTACCGCACCTGTCAAAGGTTAGTCGATTAATCGAATAATCGTGGCAAGCCTACGTCATCTACCATATATTTTGAGACTTCCATATATATATATGTGTATATATATATATATATATATATATATATATATATCCTTTATAGACTCGAAAACGGCTCGACCGATTGAGCCCAAACTTGCTATCTAAGGGTAAAAAACCACGGGCAGTGTCATCGGACCATTCGCGAGCCCGTGCAACCACTCTTTTCACCCTTCAACTGCCACCGTCGTTGGAATTGATGGGTTAAATGGTCTCTTTGATGTGTGTGACCCGATGCAGGAAGGACAACTCTAAATTCACACAACGTATTGAATACGTGAAATCTGTTATCATTCTGCACTGTCGTTAAAGAGCGTTTATATACACGACGAGTATAAATACGCATCAATCGACCGTCTCGGAAACTGGGGATTTCGTACTTAGGGCTTCCAAGGGATGGGGGAGATTTTCGTCGGGTCAGTTTGTCTGCCTGAGGTGACCTTGACCTTGAAACGGGTACCCACAAATGACCTTGGGCGATATCTCGGTCGTCAGCGGTGACATCGGGGTGAAATTTCTTATGTATGGTCCGCTCGGGACGGGCAATATTTTTGTCGGGTGAAAAACTAAAATTAATGGATCGACCAAAGCCATGGGACGAATCCCGCCAGTGGCGGGCTAATCTGCTAGTTCTTATATAATAATAAAAGGTATAATCCACATACCAAATTTAAAAACAATCAGATTACTACTCAAGTTATCATCCGGAAACGAAAATAATTGGCAAATTCTAAGACGACAAGGACCATAAGTCTGACAAAAATGGGCGGAAGTTCTAATATATATGTCATTATATCATCCCATCACATTCATTCAATTATTGATCTAAAAGAATTATAATGCAATGGAAATTGAACATTTAGCAATGAATATTAAAGGTACACAATCAAATTCGTTGGTCCCTGTATCATCAGATTCTAACAAAAGACGCTTTAGTTATCAGAATCAATTAATTACCAAAAAATAATGCTAACCACTCAGTCAACTCTGTTATAAAGTTTTCCAAAACGTGTTATATATCAACATTTTTGCATCGAGAGTATGTCGGTTGGCTCATCGTATATTTGCTAGGCAGACAAATATTCCAGGCGGTGAAAAATAACAGATTTCAAAAATCACTATCAGATAACTTCGAGTTGAGATATATGAGTGGATGGACAGATGGACACATGGCTAGACAGACGCATGACAGACGGACAGACACATGCATGTAATCCAGTATACCCACATCTTAAATCAGGAAATACAAACCTCTTTACACATCTTTGTTTGGTTGAGTATGGCATCTTTTGGTACATTTGTGGCACCAATTTGTTGAGTAATTCCTCCAGCTTCATTGTCCTGGACATTAGTTCTCCTCAGCTTAAATAAAAGCAGCATTCAGATGGGTGTCATATGAAAG
Source organism: Siphonodentalium dalli (assembly GCA_032622095.1). NCBI lineage: Eukaryota > Metazoa > Mollusca > Scaphopoda > Gadilida > Siphonodentaliidae > Siphonodentalium > Siphonodentalium dalli. The sequence goes on along the minus strand of CP136065.1, from coordinate 121,035,639 downwards.
TGTCATTGACACAGCAGCTCAACTTTGATAGAGGATAATTTCATGTGTTACAGCAATTAGGAATGTGGAAAGTTGAACTGTCCAAGTAATACTAGATATCAACATGAAGAGCTATATATAAAGTAAAATCCAAGATGGCCACTGCATTTTCCAATGAAACTCGGCACATTTGACAGCTCCCATCTAGTGGTTACCCCAAAGATCAATATGAAGTTTGGTGATGACAGATGAGGGATGTGGTCTGTAGGTGTGCAAAAGAATTATCATGCAAAGAGTAAAATCCAAAATGGCTGCAGGTGGCCATGTTTTTTTTTTAATTTGGAAAAATGAGATATGGATTTTGGTGATGATCAGATGGGGGTTGTGGTCTGTTGGTTGTGCCCAAGGATTTAGTCATGCAAAGAGTAAAATCCAAGATGGCTGCAAGCAGCCATGTTCTATTATGGCCAAATGACCCTAAAATAACTCGTTCCTATCTACATGTCAATATTAACATCTGCAACAAATTCCATGATGATCAGACAAACACTCCGGCCTGTAGCCCGTTCTAATAGATTGAATTTTGAAATCCAAGATGATGGCTGGTGGTTTTGTTTTTTTTTGCTGAATGACCCCAAAATGACTCGTTCCCATTTACATGTCAATGTCAACAGCCATGACCAATTTCATAATGATCCGACCAAAGGTATGACTTGTAGCCCGTGACAAAGGATTTAGTCATGCAAAGAGTAAAATCCAAGATGGCTGCCGGTGGCCATGATTTATGGCCGAATGACATCAAAATGACTTGTTCCCATCCACATGTCAATGTTACCAGCCATGACAAATTTCATGATGACCCGACCAAAGGTACGACCTGTAGTCCGTGCCAAAGGATTTAGTCATGCAAAGTGTAAAAGCCAACATGGCTGCCAGTGACCATGTTTTATGGCTGAATGACTCCAAAATGACTTGTTCCCATCTACATGCCAATATTAACATCCATGACAAATTTCATGATGATCAGACGAAAGTACGGCCTGTAGCCTGTGCTAATGGATTGAATTTTGAAATCCAAGATGGTCGCCCGTGGTAATGTATTTTTGACAAATGACCCTAAAATGACTCGTTCCCATCTACATGTCAATGTCAACAGCCATGACAAATTTCATAATGATCCAAACAAATGTTCGATCTGTAGCCCTTGCTAAAGGAAATTGTTGATGGATGCATGCACATGCACAAACAGATGATGGATACCAACCCATGGCAATAGCTCAAACTTAACAAAGTAAAGTTGAGCTAAAAATGAATTCCAGACACATGGTCTATTTTTTTCATTTTAGCCACTTTCAGGACCCACAACCAGTGTTCTACTATTTTATATGTTTGTAAGGTTTTGGATACCCACCCTTTATTTTAATTCGAATTTTGTTATTTCATTATTTTAAAAAAAACAGCCCACATCGGAGAGACTGTTTGTGATTAAGAGAGATAGAGTTATTGCTTTTGGATAGCAATCTGACATACCGGAAGTGAGATCAGGGGTCACAATGAGATGGTTGTTGTGTTTCAAATTGAGGGGAAGAAATAAACTGGTGAAGATAATGGTGAATATCAGAGACTCTTGAGTAGCAAAGTTTAGAAAGGTCAGCTTTGCTGCCAGTGTTTTCATGGTAGCAGAATGAGGTTTGGCGACTGAATGAAAATCATAAAAGTTGTTCCTGATGATATAACTCTTGTAAAATTAAGGTGATGGACAATTGGAAGAAACTTGATGTGTTCGCATGATGTTATAGGTGGACGAGAGGTCTAGAGGTCACCCCGAAGATCCATATGAAAGTTTGGTGATGATCAAATGAGGCTTGTAGGATGAGCAAAAGGATATTGTTGACAAGTCAAGTTGAGCTAATAAGAAGTCAATCCCTGAAAAATTTGTAAAATGAAAAAGAGGGATAACTCCACTAAATAATAAATATCCTCATAATCACAGGTTCACAGGTTCCCGTGGTACTAAAGATCTGTGCTAAGTTTAAAATAAATTGACCCAAAAATGTAGGAATAATAGCTCGGACAAATGGACAGGCAGATAGAGACAGACAGACAAGCTGATTCCTACCTTCCCATAATTTGTTACAGGGGTATAATAATTAAGTTAATGTGTTAATGTTTTACTTTTTATCTTATTTTTTGTGCGATATTATCACCAAATGAAACCTTGAAAGAGGTTGATAACTTACCCCCATGTTTGTCATTTTCTGCCAGTGGGGAATGTCACAAAAATAAAATAAACTTACCTCACATGCCCTGTTTACACCATGTTACAAAATCAAATAAGCACTCAATAATTTATAGTGAACATGTCTGGTTCCTGAATGCCCCACCCCACACAAATGCACATGCTGCACAAGAAAATGGGTGACATTGTATTTGCTGCTGGGAATGACTTTGGTCATATGTGTACTGGGTATTGGAGTTAATTCTGAAGTTTTTTAACTTGCACAATATAAATATGATTTCAAACATGTACTCAACCGCACTGATTCGTTAAGCGATGTACACGACTCCACGGCATATTAAGCTGGGTACTCAACTGCAAGTCGCGTGATGATAGTGACCCCTTCAGCCTAACAACAAGTTGAAGCCCAGCATGATAGTAATCACCACAAGAGAATTTTGCTAGAGATTTTTACCTTATCTAAGATTTTAGTTTTGCCTGTATCTACATGTCCAAGAACACACACAACTGGGGCTCTCAAGACATCTGTGGTTCTTTCCTTCTCACATTTCTCATGCCTTTTCTGAAAGATAATTAAAATATCTGCTGGATAAAATCATATAAACTTTCAAAGCAATATCAATGCTTTATTTTACTGAAAAACTGCAGAGAATATTATATTGAACATCTTCATAGGTGCTGCTGATAAAACAAGCAGTTTATAATTGTTCAAAATAACCCCTGGACAACTTTTTGTGTGTGCTAAATGCTGAAAAATGACAATCCAAGGGCCATATCTCAGGTGAAAATGTCTGGCCAGGCCAAGTTTTCGGACTCGTTTCAGATACACCTCTTAGCGGACTAGTTTCAGATACACCTCTTATCAACCCATATAGAATGAAAGTCTCAATGAAACTGTAGCTCAACTTGGAGAGGGGATAATTTCATGTGTTGGTCAATGGAGTGATTAGGAATGCAGAAAGTTAAATATCTAAGTAATACTAGATGTGAGCATGAAATATATTTAATTAAAATCCAAAATGGCCGAAAAAATTAGAATGCTCCAATCTAGTGGTCACCCCAAAGATCCACATGAAGTCTGCTGATGATCAGATAAGGGATGTCATCTGTGCCGAAGGATTTAGTCACGGCGAAAATCCATATGAAGTTTGGTGATGATAGGATGAGGATGAGGGATGTGGTCTGTAGGGTGTGCCAAAGTATTTAGTCATGTAAAGAGTAAAATTCAAGATGGCTGCCGGTGGCCATGTATTTCAAAAATAATTGTAAAAATTTGGTATATCCCATCTAGTGTTAATCCTAAGTATGCCTGTAAATTATCGATACATTTTGCCAATATATGCGAGCTGTAGGGTGTGCCGATGGATTCAAATTTGAAATCCAAAATAGTTGACATTGGCCATGTTTTTTAAAACAAATTTCGTAAAAAATTGATGGCTCCCATCTAGAGGTCACCCGGATGATCCAGATTAAGTCTGGTGATGATCAGATGAGGATGGGCCGGTAGGGTTAGCCAAAGGAAATTGTTGGCAGCCGCATGCACAGATGGCAGATGCCAACCCATGGCAATAGGTCTAACTTGACAAGTTAAGTTGAGCTAAAAAGAAGTCCATCGCTGAAAAATTTGTATTGCCTCATCGCATGTGATCCAAATCCATGCACCAGGCCCAAATTAACAACCTCGCCATTAAGGTATCGCAACAGAAGGGATTTTTCTTTTTTCTGGCTAATTACTAACAGGCTATGTAACAAGCGTAACAAGTGTAACGAGTGCATGACGACACATTAAATATGCCCCAAAAGGGTGAGGTGAACCAGACAAAGGTAACCCACCTAACACCTAACAGAGGGTATGCATTTGTGTGGGTAGAGGATGAGGGCCATCTTTAAGAAATTTAAAAAATCAAAAGGTTGAACCCTTTCAGAAAGCCTGCACGGCATGTGGCAGCTGCTGATTAAAACAACTTTGTTTCCATCACCAACCTCAAGGAGGAGGCGGAAAGTCCTGATGATCACTCTTGACCATTATACATAGTACATGGATATCAGTAGGGCTATGTTCTACGACTCTTCAAAGCATTCTAATACAATGATATCATAAAATTATTTATACCGTCTAGAAACCACCGAACACAATTGGAAGGCCCTCCTAATTGTGATAAAAATGATCCAAGTCCCATTCCGATCCCATAATAAATAAACTAATAAATAATACCACCACCGGTACGACCACCACCGGTACGATGACGTCAAAATAGTCAAGAAATTATAAACATAGATTCAGAGTCAGTTTATTATGCTGACTACGATTACGTAATCATTGTCAGACGATACTAAAATGCGGAATTGGTTGTGCGCATACGGTGTATAGATTACATCATTATCCTATGAGTTATTTAAGTAATCAAGAGAGTGTGGTTCACTTTGGAAGTCATATATGAATGAAGTAAATAGTAGTGCCTAGGATGGTTGTTTTTGGAGCCATTAATAACATGCCACCACGTGTTTGGTTTGCTGAATATATGTTATTATAGTGCTAAATTTTATAGTCACTCAGCGAAATTGTTTGCAATATAAAATGGGACCCAAAGTGAGTGGTAATCACATCAACTTTGTCATAATAAGCGCCCAAATGTTATAAAAACAATGGGCGAAATAATGTTAACTTTATAATTAGATATTCATTTGTTGTTTTTTGTAAGTAATTTCCAAATTCTCAATCAATTGTATATTCGCATGCCACCATGACACATACAAATCACCCATTATGTAATAACTCGAAAAAGACAACACAGTTCATTATTGAGAAAGCTCATTATTGTCTACCGCTTTTGGACGATGGAAGAATGGATGCTATTTATATTCAAATTTCACAATACCACATACAAAATCACCCACGATACCCCTTTAAACGATCACAACATTCATAATTAAGAACGCACTTTATGGTCGCGTTTGGGCGACGAAAGCATGGACACTCTTTATTAGAGGCGATCATTTTTTCTAAGCTGACAACAATTAAACACATCCTCTCTTGAAAGTCGATGGCTGCCATCAAAACGAGAACAAAAATGAAAAACAAAGTATAGTTAGCCTACAGTTTCACTGACAATTTGGAGAAAACAAATACTGTTATGCCAAAGCGCCTAATTAATAATTATTGTAGTCTGTTGTGTATAGAGTTAATTCTTTTGTGTAAACGTAATATCTTGACTGGAGGGATTTTAGCAAGTGGTCCATAGAGATAAATCATAAACTTTTCAAGTGAACTGAAGTGGATTCCTTCTAAGTCATTAAAATAATATAGTGTATAGCTACCTTTGTGATCAAACCTTCTGATGATTGGTATGTGTCATGGTATTGTGATTTTAGTAATGTTTAATTTACTGGCAGTAGAGCACTTCTCCACAGAAAAGGCTTTGTGGGAAGAAATGGAGAGGAAGAATAATTATGATGAATATAAGACATCATGATGTTTTAACCAACATCTGTTTAATCACGCCCTATTGTTTTTAATTTCAGTCTTATGGCGCACAATGTTATGACAATATAAATTAGCTTCCGAATTTTGTATCATATACAAGTACAACGAAGAAGAAGCTAGAAGGCCAACTTTTGTTCTTGCAGAAACAGCTCAATATCGTTTAGCACTCATTGCATTTCCGCATAAATTTAATCTCATTTCACTGCACTTTTATTGCTTCAAAGTACACTTTAGTCATCATTATTCATTATATAATCTAATATTGTAGCAAATCCAGTTCATAATCAGCACATTCAACCAGTTATTATTTAATGATAAATATTTATATATCATGCATCTAAGGCATCTAATCGGAGAGACAGCGATATTTCATATGTAATTATCAACTCATTGTGCAATTGGTGGAATTGTTTTAAGCTCCGCCCACCGCTGTCACTGGTTAGCAAAACAGTTGGACTTGCCAGAAAATACAGTCATATATATATGACTGTGCTGATCAGTCACATGACTGTTTTGCAGTCATGTGATCGTGCTAATCAGAAATGTGACTTACCCAAGTAAAATCTTCGGATATTTTCTTTTATATCAAAATAATAATGAAAGTGTCAATGACACTGTAGCTCAACTTGGAAAGGGAATAATTTAATGTATTACAGTCAATGGAGCGATTAGGAATGTGGAAAGTTGAATGTCTAATACTAGTTTATAGACATGAAGAGAAAAATAAAATCCAAGATGGCTGCTGGCGGCCATGTTTTCGGCCGAATGACCCCAAAATGAGTCGTTCCATTCTACATGTCATCGTTAACATCCATGACAAATTTTATGACGTTCAGACTAAAGGTACGACCTGTAGCCCGTGCTAAATAATTTAGTCATACAAAGAGTAAAATCCAAGATGGCTGCTGGCGACCATGTTTTTTGGCAAAATGACCCCAAAATTACTCGTTCCCATCTACATGTCAATATTAACATCCATGACAAATTTCATGACGATCAGATGAACAGTACGACCTGTGGCCCATGCTAATGGATTAAATTTTGAAATCCAAGATGGCCACTGGCGGCCATGTTTTTTGTCCGAATGACCCCAAAATGACTCGTTCCCATTTACATTCCAATTTCAACAGCCATGACAAATTTTATGATGATCAGACTAAAGGTACGACCTGTATCCCGTGCTAAAGGATTTAGTCATACAAAGAGTAAAATCCAAGATGGCTGCTGGCGGCCATGTTTTTTGGCCGAATGACCCCAAAATGGCTCGTTCCCATCTACATGTCATTGTTAACATCCATGACACATTTTATGATGATCAGACTAAAGGTACGACCTGCAGCCTGTGCTAAAGAATTTAGTCATACCAAGAGTAAAATCCAAGATGGCTGCTGGCGGCCATGTTTTTTGGCCGAATGACCCCAAAATTACTCGTTCCCATCTACATGTCAATATTATCATCCATGACAAATTTCATGATGATCAGAGGAACAGTACGACCTGTGGCCCGTGCTAATGGATTAAATTTTTTAATCCGAGATGGCCTCTGTCGGCCATGTTTTTTGTCCGAATGACCTCAAAATGACTCATTCCCATCTACATGTCATTATTAACATTCATGACAAATTTAATGATGATCAGACTAAATGTACAACCTGTAGCCCGTGCTAAAGGATTTAGTCATACAAAGAGTAAATCCAAGATGGCTGCTGGCGACCATGTTTTTTCGCCGAATGACCCCAAAATTACTCGTTCCCATCTATATGTCAATATTATCAACCATGACAAATTTCATGATGATCAGAGGAACAGTACGACCTGTGGCCCGTGCTAATGGATTAAATTTTGAAATCCAAGATGGCCGCTGGCAGCCATGTTTTTTTTCCGAATGACCCCAAAATTAATCATTCTGGTCTAAATGTTGATGTCAACAGCTATGACAAATTTCATAATGATCCGACCAAAGGTACGACCTGTAGCCTGCATTGTTGACGCCTTACGTACACACGTACACACGGACGACAGACGACAAAGCCATGGCAATAGCTTAAACTTTACAAAGAAAAGTTGAGCTAAAAATATTATCTACTCGATTTTGAATTTTATTGGCGAAATGGGTCTTTTAGACATATATCAGGGTTTCCGCCAGGATAAAAAAAATGAGTCCGTATTTAGCCATATTGGGGAAACAAATGACGTGACGGGGTGACCTTGTTTTATGCCGTCGTGAGAAAATCTTGGTGTACCGTATCTCATTGAAAAGTAGTATTTTCCTTGCACCTGAGATACTCACAAAGCAATCCAAAGCTACGAATATTACGCAAGTTGATCATTTCTGTGGGTGCACACAGAGGCCTGTAACGCGCTCCGCTGTCCGCCCCTTATACGCCGCTTCTATATACGCGCATGCTTCACGTTAATGGTAGTATAACAGAGACAAGGGGAACTGTAGATATTCCCCGTTTTACCATCGCTCGGGAATCGGACAAATTTAGCCCATTTACCTGAGTAATGCTATCGATATAGACCTCAATGTGTCGGCGAAGGATTCATCTTTCAATCAATACCACAAGCTCCCCTCAGAACCATTTATATCCATAGCATTTGATAATTTGATAATTCTCCGGAGAGCGTAAATTTTATGATTGATCCGACTCAGAGACCAATGGACGATATGTTCCTCTAAATTCACCCACATACAGCTTACTATAATTAAAAATCGGTCAAACGATCAACTAAGCATCTAGCGCTCAGTGATTTCGTATCGGCTAATAGTTTATTTACTCACACAAATCAACACATCGTCAGTAACATTTTTTTATAGAGGCGAAATCTGTCGATAATTCTGATTTTTTTTCATTTTTTGTTTATCATTCACGCAGTTCCTCATTTTAATATTCATTACGACCTGACCTTTCCATGACTGCCATAGTAGAAACAGCCAATCAGCACTCAGTATTATAATCAAGGTCAGGTCATAATGAATATTAAAATGAGGAGCTGCGTGAATGGAAAACAAACAAGAGCTACGCTGGGCGTGCAATATACGCCCTCTCTTGGGTCGGCGGAAACTGATAAAAAAGGGGCATAACTCTGGTAAAAATTGGCGGACGGAACTCAAATTTGAACTTGACCTGTGTTTTGGTGGGAGAAAGTAATATACCAAATTATCATTGAATCCGATAAGCTCTAGTAAAGTTATCATGCGGACAAAAAAATTCAGGGATTTTCTAAGTCAAATTACGTCAAATAAGGGGCATAACTCCGGTGAAAATTGGTGGACGGAGCTGTCTTTTCTCCTAATAAACCCACATACCGAATTTTATTGAAATCGGTTCACTCTAACTAAAGTTATCATCCGGACAAAAAATTTCAGGGATTTTCTAAGTCAAATTACGTCAAAAAAGGGGCCATAACTCTCGCAAAAATTATCGGATTAAAACGAAATTCGGACTTGAGCTGTATTTCGATATATGTAATCCACAAAAAAACGGGTTTTGCGTATAAACATTCCAAAATCGAGTTATCATCCGGAAACCAAAAAACATAAGAAAAACTGAATTTTCTGAGTCGAAAAAGGGGCATAACTCTGCCAAAAATGGTCGGACAGAACCCAAGTTCGAACTTGACCTGTGTTTTGGTGGGAGAAAGTAATATACGAAATTGGGATTCATTCCGATAAACTATACTAAAGTTATCATCCGGACAACAAATTTCAAGGATTTTCTAAGTCAAAAAACGTTAAATAAGGGGCATAACTCCGGTGAAAATTGGCGGGCGGAACCCAAATTCGAACTTGAACTTACTTTTCGGCTAATAAACCCACATACCAAATTTTACTTCACTCTAACTAAAGTTATCATCCGGGCAACAGGTTAACGGACGGACGCCCGCCCGGACGCCCGGACGCCCGGACGGACAGACCAATACTATAATACGGCCTTTTTTTCAAAAGGGCGTATAAAAATGGAAAAAACAAATCAGAATTATCGACAGATTTCGCCTCTATAAAAAAATGTTACTGACGATGTGTTGATTTGTATGAGTAAATAAATTATTAGGCGACTCGAAACTCTCGGAGCATACCCATATTCGAACTTGACCTGTACATAGGGCTGATAAACTCACATACCAAATTTGGTTCAGATATCATCACACAAACTGAAGTTATCATCCGGAAACCAGAAAATCACAAGATTCTAAGTAAAAAAAGGGCCATAACTCTCGCAAAAATGGGCGGAGCAAACCCATATTCAAACTTTGCTTTTGATCTAATAACCGAAACTAAAGTTATCATCCGGAAACCATTTCTGGACGCACGGACAGACACCAGCTATTTTAACTCTTTCGTTGCCGAGCTAATTTTACACCTAAATTGCCGGAGAATTTATGAGAAAACTGATTTTATTGTGGAAAAGTATGATACAATAATAGTCTTCTTCTTATGAAATAATGATTCAAATACCAAGGACATGTATGTAGGTGATTAGCCAAAGAATTGCGGGTGAATATTTTGCCGAAGAATATTCACGACAATTAAGGGGCATAACTCCTTGTCACCCAAGGGAAATAACTCCAAATAAGGATTTTTTTGCAATAATCCAATTGAAAAATGGCCCACAACCTACTATATTCAATATTGGTTTTCTGAGTCAGTATTCCAATGATGATGATCTGATAAATCTTTCTACTGTCTTTCTCATTTTAAAAACTTGTAAGAGTAAATTAGGGTCTAGTTCTGGAATAGCTGGACCATATGTGAGGAGCTACACAATGCAGGAGCCGATTTAGACTTTAGTTGCGACAGCTAAGCTAGGTTTTTTAATTGAGGAAAATGGCAATTTTGACTGTCAAAAAACAAAACAAAAATTGTGATATATAATTAAATCTCTAACTACAAGCTTATCATCATTGTGCTATAAATAAAATAACAAAAATGACACATGTGCATGTGGTCTAAACTGTCACCGAGGCACGCTGGGGCCTGTGGGAGTTAAAAATCACGCCGTTTGTTCTAGTGAATTACGTTTTTACCTTGAAAAATAGGTGATTCATTCAGCAAACACGGCAATTTTGACTATTAAAAAAACTAATAAAACAATGTAAAGTACACATAATCTTTATTGTAATGTCAGGTTGTCATACTATCATGTTTAAATTAGTTAATGTATTGGTAAAATGCAGATCTTTCATATAAATAATTGTCTAAAAATATTTTTCTGAAATTGTCGGCCATTTTGGATTTCCGACTGCGGATCTTACATTTTGTTTACAAACTTATTTCATTATTTTAATGTTCAAACGTCTTAAAAAGGATTAAAAACCAGATATATATTGCAGAATTTAATTAGAAACAATTAAAACAATAATTTTATGAAACTTGAAAAACTTTTTTATTATTGTCATACAGTTGTGATCAAAATAATTACGGTTACAAATATGGCCGATAATATCGGCCCTGGCAATTTACCGACCGGACATTTGGGCTGATAATATCGGCCCCTGGCAATCAAAGAGTTAATAGTCCCCCGACTTTTTTTTTTCGGGGGACAACTACATTAAATTGTTCTTGGATTTAAATTAAGATATATACATGTACCCCCCCCCCCCCCCCCCCCCCCCCCCCCCCTTATTTTTACACATACCCATTCCCCCAACTGTCCTCCTATTTTCTTTTTTCTTGCACCTGAATTCAGTTTATGTTCATTATTATATTTATTATGTTATTACAGGGCTCCGACCTATAAGCTATGTCTTCCATATAGGCCCGATGTCATTATGTAATATATAACTTGGATTATCAAATAAAATGTCTTTTGAATGTATTATTAAATTTAGGTCAAACGAGTTTTGTGTATATAGTTTTTTGGGCGAAATATTACCCCGCTGGACAAAACAAGTGTCCACTTAAAAGTGTTTGCGTTGCCACCGTAGCCGAACTGCACACCACTTAATTCTCAGAAACAGCTATGCTCTAATTAACAAGGTTGACATGCAGTATTATCACGGTGCAATACCACAGTATTGGAACAACGACCTACCACTTGTTCATGGTTGTGTTTTGGGTACCGTGGTGATATGCGGTAATTACCATGGTGACATGAGGTAGCACACTTCATTACCACGGATGTCTTGCGCAGTAACAAATGTCATGATTGCGGTTGTCTTATGGTAATAACTGCATGAGCTGGGGATAGAAAAATGCAGTTTATATGTGCACCTATTAAATAATGATATAACTATAATAAAATGACTTTATTTGGTATTTATGCAGTCCTTTGAAAAGCTGACAAAAATCCTAACAGATGTACATCCGTTAGGATTTTCGTCGGCTTTTCAAAGTAACTGGTACACTAACAAAATGATGTTGAAAGAATACAAATATGGCACGATAAATGAGGTTTGATTGAGCCCTTTGTTTGAATAGATTTGACAGAAGATCTATTGTGGTTGAGATATAATCTGTATGGTGATAAGGTGTGATAATCTAATAAGTATTCAACATCCTATACTGTGATAAAATCAAGGTGTCATAATCCATCCTGGTTAGAAGAGGTCTCCACTGTTAATGATTAGGTGACACCGAAGTGTGATGTTACTGGTCCTTTAAATTGATTAATCTATAAAAATCGGGACCAGATTGTTCCTCAGAATGAAACAATAAAGAGCGTTTATGGGTGTTAAGCTATATTTTGCCCGCAAAGATTTTATGAACATATTTTGAAATATACATTATCACACATGTAAATATTGTAGTGAAAGATCCATATAACAAATATGAATGAAATTGGTTTACGTTTGGTCAAGTTATCACGCTACCAGACATAATATTGCTAACAATAGATAAAATATGGGATGTAACTCAAATGAAAAATATCTGATATCAATGGTTTTCGAACTCGATCAAGATATCGTTGTGACAGTTCCATATGCCATATATTAATGAAATTGGTTGACGTTTTTTCAAGTAACAGACATAAAATTGATAACAATAGAGAAACTAAGGGCCGTAAGTCAGGTAAAAAATATCAGAAAATCAGGTTTTCGAACTTGGTATTGTTCAGAAAGATCCATATAACAAATATGAATCAGATTGGTTGACAATTGTTCCAAGTTATCCACTAAATTGACATAAAATTGCTAATAATAGACCCAATTTTCTGTGTGCATCTGTCACATGTGACAATAAAAGCATAAACCAATAATTGTCCAAATCCATCAATTAAAAGCTATGTTATGATTATCGCCTGACCACTGGCCAGCCTGTCAACTGCCCCTCGGTAAACCATAGGTCAAGTTTTTTTGTTAAGCAAGAAACAAATTCTTTCAATTGCTTGAGAACAACAACGAATTTGGTGTGGCCTAAAAGTATTTTTTCTGTCTTGAGAATAAGGAACACATTTAATACCAATATTTTCTCTCGGGCTCTCTCTATTGCATCTTTCTCCTCCTCACTTTCACTTTCATCTTCACTCGATTCCTCCTCTGATGATGACTCATCTTCACTGCTCTCTTCTTCTGATGATTCTTCTGATGATTCACTCTCTTCCTCAGACTCTTCCTTTTCTTTCTCTTCTGGTTTTTCTTCTGTTATTAAGAAGACACAATTAATAACATCTCATTTCAGATGGATGTGTGTTTAATTGCATTTGGTGATGTTTTACTAAAATTCACACAGCATAAAGGACTTAAAAGCCAGAAATTGCAAATTCATGCTGGTTGCCTAGTATGCTTGATGGGCACTAGATTACTAGGATGAGATAGAAATTTAGGCTTATCTCACCATTATAAAAGTTAAAATTTCATGAGTTCAGAATCAGACTGAGTGCATGGAACCCTGACTGAGCAACATGAAGATATTAGGAGATAATTCCAACTAAGATTCAATATAGCGGTAAATTGTTGTGTGAAGTAGTATTAGGGACCTTGTCAAATTACAAGCGGAAATTCCGCCGGAGAACGGAGTTTTTTTCTCCGCTAAAAACTCCGCTCTCCTGTAAGGTAAATAGCGTAAAACACGCCAGAGTTTTTGTTAATTTCATCGGAGTTATAGCGAAGTTTCCGGCGGAGTTTTTGTTACGACGTAACGGAGTTTCCGTGACGTTATAGCGGAGTTTTGTTACGTTCATCGGAATTACTGCGGAGTTTCCATCGAAGTCCGCTGGATTTGAATGCGCTCACATCTGAGTGTTCCACCTACATATATAAAACTCCGTTCTACTAGGAAACACACCCCGTATTTTATTATCAGCCATATATGAATGGCAAAGAAGAATTAATTCAGTCATACTTGCACTGTAGCTTATCTACGATTTACCCCTCTGTTAACATGTTGTTTGCATTGTTTTATAATATTAGGTATTGTTTGATTAATTGGCAGTAATAATTAGTGATCGATGCATGCTCTTTTTCGATTCCGATTCCATACTTTATTATATATAACACGTAAATCATGTCATTTCACTTCACTTTTATCGCATTGAAGTACACTTTATTCGTACCAAAGTACAGTTTATTCATCACTGATTGTCATAGTATCTAATATTCTAGCAAGTTCGGTTCACAATCTGCATATTCATCTAGTTATAATTCATTTATCACTAATTGTTTAGTATTTTGTCGGCAACCCATTGTGCAATTTCTTCACTATTTATCTATTCGTTACGCGATTGGTGGATTCCCTTTTAGCTCCGCCTTCATATTAAACCGGCAGATTCAATCTTCTCGCTGGGTTGTGTTATTTGGTTAAATGATTTTTTATTTTTCGTTTCAACACAATTGGATTATGCTTCTGTACATTTCATTTAGCCTCCCATAATATTTGACTATTTTCTCCCCATTGGATTGTGATTGGAAATGTTTCTCGGTCTAAATAATGATGAGTATTCAAATAACGACATTTTTACGCTTGGAGTATACTGTACGAGGTCTATTTCGTGTCTATTTCCAATGACTCCGGCCGAATGAGGTTCAAGAGACCCAATTAATTTTAAACTTTTCAAGATACCAGGCTGCTATAATTTAAAGCCTATAAATAGTTACACAGTTACTGGACATAAAGTCCCAAAAATAAGTGTTTAATAGAGTTTATATATCGGTATCCTAATATAATATATTCAAGTTATGCAGGCTTTTAAAACCTTGCAGGTGCCTGGACAAACTTATCTCAGACAAAAGCACTAAACACAAAATATCGGGCATATGTCGCTGTTTCCTATAAATAACATACTCAGCTACAACTTGGCAGCGATAAAATCGTTCCGGGTGCCAAATTAACAGAGTTTAAAATAGTTTTCACCATTAGCGACTCGTCGCCATCCATGTTTTCCTATACATATGCAATCAGTACCGTAATTGGAAAGACCGGTGTTCTGCAACAAATAGTATCTCGGAATAGATGCACCTTTTTCAGAACACCGGTTCCCTTAACACGATGCTTAGAAACAAAATTCACAAAGTCACTTATATCGTGCAATTTCGTG
This sequence comes from Siphonodentalium dalli, assembly GCA_032622095.1. NCBI lineage: Eukaryota > Metazoa > Mollusca > Scaphopoda > Gadilida > Siphonodentaliidae > Siphonodentalium > Siphonodentalium dalli. Next base: position 121,020,458 of record CP136065.1, on the reverse strand, counting down.
ATGGCCCTGATGGGACCTTCACGTACAGTGAAGTACATTGTTCAGGAACAGGTGATGATAAAGAAATATATTCCCTGTGTTATTCTTTCGACTATAAGTTTCCCTGTCGAAACTTCAAAAAGTTCCAAGGTTTTGTACTGGTGGAATATGATCTCTAAAAATACCACACATGTAAAACTCGAATCGCACAAGAACATTAATAGGGAGAGGGTGCAGGACAAGTGATACCCAAACCAACTGATACTCAAGCCATAGGGAGATATCACGAAATCACCAATTTTGTCACGCTGCTGACTCAACAAATGTTGGAAAATAAGCCGACTAGCTGTCTGCATCATTGGGAGCATGTATAAAGATTTGCATTATTTACTAATAGCACTGGGTCAACGGTATTCTCAGAATCCGACCAGAGATATCTCTGATCCGACGATGTCGCAAATATAGCACGTGCAGAGATGACTGTGTAACCTTTTAGGCTAGCTGTAAACCCCCTGTTTTGCGTTCATCATTAAAAGTGAGTTTGACAAAGAATGAAAAATTGAAACATGCCACACGGAAAGTATACTATAAACCGGGTTAGGGGGAATAATATATTTTAGTCTTTATTCTTCTTTTGATACTGGTTTGCACATTAAAGGGTGACCGATGAACCAAATGAGGACAAGTTACCTAATCGCAAAATTACTCGTACAAAATCAAAATTTGCATTGTTTACGGCAGCACTGGATTACGGTATAATTTCATAATTCGGCAACGCAGCAAATTAAGGAGGATGTCAAGTGACCAATTTTTAATGGACATTTCCATGCAAATCTCTGCAGTAAAAGTTACAAATTGCAGATATTTCCGGGTGTGACTGCTGTGCGGTATTGAAAACAATACACATTTATATGGCGTTCGGCTTAGAATTTGTTCCATTGAGAAAGTTTACGTATATTTTTTTTTTCAAGTTGTAATTCCAAAAATAAATTTATAGCAAAAATTGCATATTTACCAGGGTAAAACCCAGCCGCCAATTAAATGTTATGTCTGTTTAATCATATGGCTGCTGTAAATAGTTCCCAGACAATGTTTCATATATAACTTTTGTTGGTGTGGTTTGCATGGAAATCCCCATTCAAAAGGATTGGTCATTTGACTTCCCCCTTAATAGCACTTGCTTCACAAGATATTCGGGGCTTTGTCACCCACCGTGACGGTTTTGCGGCACATCAAAACGTAGGATTGAAATGTGACAGGGAAAATACTAAATAGCCTACATGTGTTGCCTATAATATAAACTGGGGTTTGAGAATAATTTATTTGGGACTTTAATCTTCTATTTATAAAAGTTCTCCGACGGAAATTCCAATTTAATTTGGACAAGCTCCCCGGCCCAACAGAGGAGTTTGATACCGCTCCGGTTTCAGCTCGTGACATCATCGAAGTTTCCGCTCTCGCCACAGCGGAGTTTCAGCTCTGGATTCAGCGGAGTTTCTGCCAATTTGAACGGAGTTAGCTGTAATTACTACCGGAGTTTACAGCGGAGGAAAAACTCCTGTGTGCGTTAAAATTTCACAAGCGGAGAACGGAGTTTTTAGCGGAGAGCGGAGAAAAAAACTCCGTTCTCCGGCGGAATTTCCGCTTGTAATTTGACAAGGTCCCTTAGTGTTCATTTTTGTATCCTGTTATGGTATCTTGTTAGGTAACGTGAATGACGTCATTGTGACTAATGTTGAAGTGAATAATAATGGATGAACTGGTTATCATGATTAAATATGGTCACTGCACACATGAAAGACCACTCAACAAATGACCAAAAGAAGATCAATGCATTAAGCAACAATTTGACAAATATGAGATGAGAGCAAGAGCATCGCTAGGGCATGGCTATATACACATGTGATAATTTCAACAATGGGCCATAACTCAGGTAAAAATTGGTGGGCGGAACCCAAATATTTCATTCTATTCAGTTCAGACTTACTAAAGTTATCATCCATAAATGAAAATTAAGTGAAAATTTCAACAAAAAAGGCTGTATCTCTAGTGAAAATTGGCAGGCGGAACCCAAATTTGAACTTGACCTGTACCAAATTTAATTCCATTTAGTTCAGACTTACTATTGTTATCATCTGGAAATGAAAATTAAGTGCAAATTCCAACAAAAAGGGCCATAACTTCGGTGAAAATTGGTGTGCAAAACTCAAATTTGAACTTGACCTGTATTTTGTGCTAGTAACCCACATATCAACTTTAAATCCATTCGTTTCAGACTTACTAAAGTTATCATCCGGAAACGAAAAAGCAAACAGACAGGCGACAGACCAATAACATAATACGTCCCATTTTTTCCAATCGAGCGAATAAAAGCAGAAAGGGTAAATTTCACTGCGAAATAACACCATTGCACACCGATTCCTGATAAGCTATTGCAAACTTGCCCAGATTCAGGTTCAGATCCGCACTTATCGAGAAATTGAATCGGCTTCGCCATCGCAGGAGGGCTTAAGATGGCCTAAAGTGCAATGCACCTTGAATACTGACACAGCCTCTATGTGTACAGGACACCATTATATGCAGCCATAAAATATATATAACAATCAATTGCTGGTTGTTTGAAGTAATAGTAGTGATTTTTTGACTAACCTGATATCTTTGCTTCCGTATAAGATTCCTCCTCCTTATCCCAGCTATCGTTGACCTCTCCATCTGACTCAACATCCCATGAGTCCTTCACATCAGCTTTGTCTGAGGCAACTTGTATCTCCTCTTTTGCCTTTACAACTTCTATGATAGATGGAGGCTCTTCAACAACAGGTGTCATGGCATCCACGGGCGATGGGGATTTCTCTTCAGATTCTCGATCTATTTAAATATAAGTGTAAATCAACAAAATGGCAACAAATCTATAAATTTTACATTTATGACAATCTTGTCAATCATTTAGAGAATCTGAAATGGAGAAATTAATAACAATAGGCCATTAAATATATAATCTCTCTTCAAACTAAATTTGCAAAGAAACTAAAATTCACTGACGTTTTCCATATAGATTCTCATATCTAGATAATAAGTCTCAAACAAGTAAGGTCATCTTAAAATGCATGTTATGGCAAAACTGCCACCAGCCGTTAACTGACAGATAAAATTAAGCAATCAACTGATGAACAATCATTATAAACGAAATACATGATAAGCATCGTTAAGGCATGGCAAAATACACCAGTGGTAATTTCAACAATGGGTCATAACTCAGGTGAAAATTGGTAGCCGGAACCCAAATTTGAACTTGACATGTATTTTGTGCTATTAAACTCACATACCAAATTTCATTCCATTCAATTCAGACTTACTAAAGTTATCATCCGGAAACAGCAAGACAGTCAATGACTGTGGAGACGCTCACCAGACTGTAAAGACTGAGACACCTAAGACCATAAGAGTTAATACTTGTCCAATTCACTTAATAACAAGTAGTCCTAAAGAGGGACGTAGCCTAGAGGGTCTCCATTGAGCAGTGGGGTGTCCACCTTGAAATATGGTCCAGATCCCCCCACCCCACATAGTCTGCTCCCTCCAAACTGAAGCGAAACACACTCCCAAGTTTGTAAAATTCCTTTGCACATGTTGGAATTTTCCTAATTGTGGCATAGTTACAATCTGACATGCCCCCCCTTTTTTTTTAATGATGGACCCCATTCAAACAAATTTTGATCCCAACACTCCATAGGCCATATACACCAAATGCCATTTCTTGATTGGTCGAACCCATTTTAACAAATCTGTAACCCGGTCCCAAATAACACAAGGACCCTCCATACTAGTTACTACATATAAGCTAAATAGGACTGATGGCTCTTGAGGAGAAGCCATTTTAAGAATTACTATGGGGGAAGAGTTATGTCCCTGGTCACCCCCCTATTTGACCTGGTGAACCCATTTCAACAAATCTGAATCCCAGTCACCCAAGGACTCTCTATACCAAAATGTATGCTAAATATGCCAAATGTTTCTTGAGAAGATGTTTTAAAATAACTAATGAGGGAAAGAATTATGTCTGTGGCTCTGACCCTATTTGACCCAGTGATCCAATTCTGAATCAAATCTAAATCCTAGTCACCCATACCAAATATAAGCTGAATAGGCCTGATGGTTCTTTATAGGAAGACATTTTAAGAATTACAATGGATGGACAAGTTATGTCCCTGGCTCCGCCCTTATTTGCCCAGGTGACCTCATTTTAACACATATGTATCCCTGTCACCAAGGACCTTCCATACCAATTATAAGCTAAATAGCACCGATGATTCTTGAGAAGATGTTTTAAGAATTACTATGGAAGGAAAGAGTTAGGTCCCTAGCTATGACTCTTTTTTGACCATGTGACCCCCATTTGAACAGAACTGAATCCCAGCCACCTAGGGACCATCCACACAAAATATGTCTCAATTCTTCATCTCAGGTAAGCTAAGAAAAATGCCTCCTTCTTTCTCATCCAGTGTCCCATATGTAATTGCCTGAGAAAACCGGTATATAGTTTTACTGGCCTAACTGTCAGATTCATCATTCACACTTGGCCTTGGGAGTTTGTTATCATAAGCCATAGGTTATTTATATACAAACAGGCAGAGAATTTTAGGGTATTAATCAAAGGAGCTGTCATTCCAATCAGATTTTGTTAACACTGCCATTTCATTTATTACTTTATAATCAATGTGACTTCTATATGGTGTTAAGTAAACATTCTGTGATTGCAGACACCTTCCTCATATCTCATAGAGCTCTGAGTATCTGCTGTTTGCATATTCTTGATTTTAGACTGATTTAAACCAAATTTGGTTGAGTCACCCTGGTGGATGTTATAACGTTGTAATTTTTTTTTTTTAATTGAGCAAGAAACTAATCTGAATTAAAAAAAATATATATATTATTATTTTTTTGGGGGTTTTGTTTTGTTTTTTTGTTAAATTGAACAAGGAGTTCAATATCATTTTTTTTTTTTTTTTTTAAAGAGTTGTGTCCCTGGCTCAGCCACTATTTGACCCATTGACCCCAATTGAACAAATCTGAACCCCAGTCACCCAAGGACCCTCCATATGAAATATAAGCTAAATTGGCCCAATGGTTCTTGAGAAGTCATTCTAAGAATTACTATGGAGGAATAGAGTTATGGCCCTGCTTTTGCAACTATTTGACCCAGTGACCTCATTTGAACAAATCTGAATGTGAGTCACCTAGGGAACATCCACACCAAATATGAACCCATTCGGTCTTATGGTTCCAAACAAGAAGATGTTTAAAGAATTGTTGACAGACGGACGGATGGACGGACGGACGGACGGCGGACGAGGAGTGATGACTATCACACTGCCCAATCGATTCGCGGCCTCAGTGTGCAAATCGTGCCATCAGTGTGCTGGCAACGAATCCTCAGTGCTCAAATCGCGTGTTTTTGCAAAACAGAATTTAGCGAGTCAGTCAACAGTTGATATTTTCAACATGGAAAGGTATGTATAGCCCATTTTACTGTTATAACACAGATTGGTTATCAAACGATGTCCTGGCTGCCTGGGTACAAAATAGGTTGCGTCTAAAGCAAAAAAATAAGATGTGGAAACTCGATAGGTAGGGATAAAATGTGTTGTTACTGCCATTCATCGGTGTTTTTGTGGCCTTCGATGGGAGGGGATATGGGGTTGTCCACCTTTAAAATCTTAACTGCACACCCGGACCCCAACCCCAATAGATCAATGCCCATTACCACCCATCTGAAACAAACTAAATTACAATTGGTACTTCAAGATCTCCGACTGTTGAAAATTTATCAAAACTTTACTGATAACAGCGGTATATATATCAAAATTAATACATGTAAAATAGAAATATACATAAAAGTACAAACATCAATTCATAGCATAGATAGGGTGGTTGCAGGAGTGTTAGATCTCCTATCTCTGCCCCTATTTGAACAAAATGAAATCCCAATCTATGAGATCCATTGATATTCAAAGGGTATATTATAAAGTTGAAGAGAGTTCATTTTCCTTAAAATAGGTTGCAACATTTAGATATGGCTTATCAACATGGCACCTCTGATAATTATTCCTTGAAATCATCAGCAAGATAAATAAGACACATCATTATCACAGATGAAAAGGAGTTAATAGCCTATATAAACATAATATTGAAACACCTGCCCGTACAACTGCATAGAACACTGCACATAGGAATTAATCTAATTTAAATTGAAATTAATGACACAAATAAACATTATTCTGGCATTTCTGTTATCTGTTTATCAAACACTGTCAGATAAGATCAGATCCCATTTTATACACAATTGACATTGGAGAGATTGGCAGGCAGACAAGCTTTATATTGTTGTCAATGAAAGAGATGACTTCACAAATAATATTGTGGCATTAGGAATGTGAAAGTACACATTTGTAACAGGGGTACATGTACTTACTTGACCCTTCAATGGGCAAGGGTAACAATCGTCTGTTCGTAATTTTTCTCCCAGACCCCAGGACCGAATTCAACTAAATTTGGTGGAGTGAGTCAGTATACCCTGGCGGATGTTATAACGTGGTTAGTTTTTTTTTTATTTAAATGTAAAATAAAAAATTCAATTCAAGCAGTAAAGTCTAAATATTGTTTTTCCATTTAAAACAGGGGGGGGGGGGGTGGGGGGGCTCTGTAAAAAAAACATTCCATACACAGGGCTGAAAATAAAAATGCCACCCAACATGTGACATCCCCCCCCCCCCCCCCCCAAGTGAAATCAAAAATATTGTTCCTCCGACAAATTTGGGACCCCCCCCCTTTTTTCCAGGATTTGTACACTTATAGACGGTTTTTTAATAATATATTTACAATTGAAACTTTTATTCAATTCACCCTTAATGCTGACTAATGTATATCTCTCAGTGATAGAATACTTGATGCAGATCAAGTTATTACCGTGTAACTTGACAAAGATTTGACTTTGCTAATTTGCCACTAAAATTTTGATTCAAAGGTCTGACTCACTTGAATTGTACACCTTTGATGATCTCGAACACTAGTAACAATTATTCGCATAAAATAAGTGTTGCCTGCGATATGATTGTTCTATTTTGTGTTTTTATACAATTTAAAGTGGAAGCGAATATGTATGTTTTCTATGATAAGAGAGAAAGCGGCGAGGATCTAGAGAAGAACACCAGCAAGAGATAATCCTTTGCGAAAAGGGTCTACTAGTTTCAGATTAAGATTATCATTAGGACATGTGGGTGTGAAGAAAATATTTTGTACATATGTATGTATTTGACCACCCCTATTTTGATGGTCAAATGGGTGGATATATAGAAAGAGTATTCATCCCTGTTCTATGCTGCTATTGAAAACTTCTTGAGTATACGCGCCTTCAGATCACTAATGGTATTAGCAGTTGAACATTTATCATATGCATCAATCTGCATAAATTGGGTCATTATTGAATGGAGCACATCTAGTTATCTCAGGGCAACTGATATGGTGTTAAATATATCTTAACAGGAGTTTTATATATTATCAAATATTTTTTTTGCTATATATATCTCCAGTTAATTATAAATTGTTCCCTCAAAAATTATTGACCATGATGTTATATTTGGAGTTGAGACCTTGGTTTATTCTAAGGCAAATTAAAGCACCATAGTATTGCAACATATCTATACACCCTCCTACATGAACCAGAATAGTGTAATTTAGGCTACTGGACAATATAACAGTCTCAATGTTTGTCTATAATTAGGAAAAAAAATTGTAAGCATCGGAAAAAAAACATGTTTTCTTGGCTCTTGACAATCCACCCACTCCAGCCCTGTGTATGGAATATTTTGTCAGGGTTAAATTGAGCATGAGTTAAATTTAAAATTATTTTTTGTTTGTTACAGATATGACCCTGGCTCCACCCACGTTTGCCCCTGTTTTAACAAATCTGAAGCCCAGTAACCCGAGGACCCTAAATTCCAAATATAAGCTAAATAGGCTCAATGGTTCTTGAGAAGAAGTCATTTTAAGAATTACTATGGAGGGAAAGAGTTATGACCCTGGCTTCGCATCTATTTGACTTGATGTCCTCATTTTAACAAATCTGAATGTGAGTCACCTAAGGAACATCCACACCAAATATGAACCTATTCGGTCTTATGGTTCTGGAGAAGAATATGTTTTAAAGAATTGTTGATGGATGGATGGACATACGGACAGATGAACTAGTGTTGAAACAACTAGTGAATTTCAAAGTCGACTAGTCGAGGCCCAAAAGTCGCGTTGCGTCGACTAGTCAGTACCCGATATCAAAACTTTCAAACATAACATGGTACGGAAAATTCATTGTACATGGCGTACACTGATGACTGATGCAATGAGTCAATGACGTTGGGTCAATTACGGTCTATTGCGTAGCGCATTTCCCTGCATAGACACCAATTTATTTGAGAAATAATACAGTAAACATCTTGCTATTTATCCAACACACTGAATGTAATTATATAATTAGACATGTGGTGGATAATGATTAGAAATTAGAAAGTTTCTAATCATTATGCACCACATGTGACATGTCTAATTATATAATTTATACAGGTTTTAAATTTAATAATCATTGAAATTGATATCAATAAACATTAAACCAAGTAAAGTTAACCAACAAAGTGTTCAAGTTATGTGGCAGGTGAGGGCGGGCCCGGCGGCACACAAATGTTGCAGTCACATGATATTTCATCATCCAGTCCATCGGTAACTTCACTGGCATGAACTCTCTCACGAGTCTTCACGAAAACATTATTTTCTCGCAAGAATATAAGTTTATCTACCGTTGAAGGATCAAAGTTCGATCTTCGTTTCGATACAATATTCCCTGCAACGGAGAACACCCGCTCCGCGGGAACAGATGTACCCGGAACTGCGAGATATTTCCTGGCTAATATCGCCAGCCAAGGAAAACGTTCGCAGAGGTTAATGTTAGATTGTGGTGTTTCATTCTGATATGCAGAGAGCTCTTCGTCTAACGTTTTCCCGTCACCCCGGCCCGATTCATAATAGTCGCCTAGCAGATACAGCATAACTTTGTCTGCCTGTTCGATCTTTGAACGCTTGCATTTCGGACGAGAATCGCGTGATTGTGCTGCTGTTACAGTGTCAGGTGTCGACGTTGCTGGTGCGGACGAATCGGATGATGTACTAGGTGTCAATGAAGCGGTATCAACTTCTGTCATTTCTCCTTCGGATGACTCGGTTGGGTCCATTTCGCCCCGGAGATTAGCCCAAGCCGACTTGCGTAATTGATCAGACGATAAAAACTTTAATGTCTTGTAACGAATATCCAACACACTCGCCTTAACAATGCATGACTTTACAAAATTTCCGCCGTCAGTCCCATGCATGTCTGGATAACGTTTCTTAATGTCGTTGGATACGGTCCGTTTAAAGTCTGTCACCAACTAGGTATCGCCCTTCTTCGCTGTCAAGTGGGTGTCCAACAGACCCTTAATAACAGGATATGTCATGCTGAGGGTTGGGTAAGTATCACTCCCCGTCACTGTTGTCGCCATCTCCAATGGTTCTAACACGGGAGTTATTTGTTCCATTGTGAGCCATACGTCGTCGGGAAGTTCTAAAGTTCTAGCTTCCCCATACGACGTAATGTCTCGATTCTGCAAGACGGCAAACACGGCAAGTCTCTGTTCAAGGAGTCGCTTGAACATGTAATATGTTGAATTCCATCTCATTGACACATCTTGTATGAGCCGATGTTTTGCAATTGACTTGCTTCTTCATCAGGTCAACTGACGCAAGTGATGACTTCCGGAAATGACCGACTAGTACTCGTGCGCACTTAGCTGCCTTATTTATTTTTGTCAGCTCCAAACCGCGGTTCACACCTAACTGTAGATTGTGTGCGAAGCATCGAATGTGTTCCATTTTGATAAGACGCACTCCCTTTACGATGTCTTCAGCATTGTCTGTTGTTATAGACACTATTTTATCCAGTGGAATATTAAAGTCCTGGAGTATTTCTAAGAGCTCCGCGCACAAATTATCGCCAGAGTGATGATCAGTTAGTTCACGCATACACAGAACACCGGTTTTAGATTCCCATGAGTCATTAATGTAGTGGAATGTCACGGTGATGTAACCTTTCGTCGTGCAGCTGGTCCAGTTATCGGTCGTTATGGAGATCTGTGGGATCGCTTGAATTTCTTCTATCATTTGCTTCTTTGTTTCATTGTAGAAAGCATTTAGGTGGTTCTTGATTGTGGTATGGCACGGTACCTTATATTTCGGGTCCAATTCGTTCAGTAGTTTTCGGAAACCATCACCATTGACAATACTAATGGGGCGTAAATCCACAACACACCATTCTACAATGAGTTTCGTTATTACTGTCCATCGTTCTTTCATTATTTTCGGTGCTTGGAAACTCAGCGTAGATTGTGCTTGTTGTTTACTAGTAGATTTAGACATCGCCGGATGTTTTGCTGCCAGGTGAGATCTCATAACTGAAGTCGATTTATTGTACTTGAGTTTGGTCAAGCACAACTTGCATGTAACCACCTCTCTGCCATTTGCTGTCGAAAGATTAAACTGCTCCCACATGTTGGAAGTACGCTTACTACGCGAGTTTGATGCCATGATGACTTTTTAATTCTGTGAAAATTGCCAGAGTGCCGACCAAGCGTTGTCAGTATCTTTAATATACGGCAGCACCAATGACGTCACCTTAAGCGACCTTCACAGCTCAGACATCGTCGCATCATAACCCGACGGTGCGAGATCAATTGAAATATACACAGTGTCAGAGTGTCAAGATCAAAGCGGTCTCCGACAAACGATAAAGCCGCGTCAATCATTGCCATCATGTCGCAGACTCGCAGTGATGTCTTTGACCTCAAACGACTACAAGTGAGACATTGTGTTGTCAATTTCATTCTTTCAATTAATAGTCGGGTCACTGTGTGTGTCTATACTAGACTACTAGTAACACTGTCAATGCCGGGTGCCACCAAACGTTATACTTACTGTAACTTACAGTTAACACCGTTTATGCCGGAATCGATCTCGAAAACATTATACATGAAATAGGGTCCTGCGAATTGGAGATTTTGATCGAATCGAATGTCGAATCGAATCGACAAAATCGAATCGAATATCGAACCGAATATCGAATCGACTCATATCTGTGTGTTGCATTCTCAATTAGGCAAGTTTTGTCAACGATTAGACGATTTGTGACACGTTCTAATGAAGTTCCATCATAACTTATGTGGCGATCAACCGTTGTTCGCGATAGTATTAACTTCAATTGATAATTGTCGAGAGGAAAATAACAGATCAAAACGTCCATGTGGCCGTCACGACGATTAATATATAACCACTGAACGGATTATCGGAACTGATAACATGCGAAATTTGTAAGGTATGCATGTACATTCAAAATTGCAAATCGGCATTCGGAAACACCCGTTGTTATAAACTTGAAGTCAGAAGATGCAACAACAGTCGCAAAACAAGACAGGAGTAAAATGCAATTCGCAGACATAACTTACATAACGGCATAAGTTAGATAAGTGTCAAGTAACGCTCCAAAACTGAAAGTCAACTTCAAAAGAAAACACCGCCCACATGCACTTTTCGATGCTGGAAACACGTGTTGTTTACATTCTCAGCGATAATTGTTGCATAATCGGAATCTGAGATGGATAGTCGGCGGATAACGCTAACGGTTTCTCAGTCTCATACCTATTATAATGTATGCGCGTCGTTGGTCAATCTCCGAGCTTTTGGCTACTATGTTCGATGCTAGAATTCAGACGTATTCAGTCGTCCTTTTGTGGCTAATTACTGGGTATACTTATATTTAATAGCATGCGAACATTCGCGATGTACAATAAGAATTATAAGGTGCAAATCTTCATAATTTTCGGGAACTAAATGGCACAGAAACAGCTAAGATCGACGTGTTTACTTGTTCGTTAAACAGCCCACCTTTTCGTCAGTGTATATTCGAAATTTCAAGTTGGGCATTTCGACTCGAATTCGAATCGAATTTCGAATTGAATATGGAATATTCGCAGGACCCTAACATGAAACTAATACACTATGTTCCGACAAGTCGACGGCAAAATTCAGAGTCGACGTTCTGACATTTCAGCGTCGACTATGACTAGTCGATTACTATTTCAACCCTAAGATGAACATCCAGATGGATGGGTGATGACTATAGCTCCACCGGAGACTCAGGTTAGCTGAAAACTATCTTTGCTTCCTCAATCAAAACAAATCAAATGGTTGGTACTAATTTTATAAAGTTTAATTCTAAAACAGTGTTTTGAGCAGAATTGGGGCGCACTCTACCGTGCAACGGACGTTTTTTTTTTTATATATATAACACAAACTGGACTTTCAAACACGTGGTTGTGAAAGCAAAGATATTCCCATTCACCGAACATGGTCCTTCTATAATACAGCGAACTCTGTGCACGCTTAAATTGTACCCTATATTTTCAAATATAATAGAGTGATACTTATAAACCTAAAACAACTGTTAATTCAATGTTCATTTAACATTTTCTCGCATGGTTGAAACAAGCTGAAGATATGAACATTCCATGACTGGAGCTTCCTGAATTTTTGCGAAAACCCTGTGCCAATGCATTCTCTTATATATGCAAGTCGCCCATAGAGTGCTTCACATATGTAAGAGAATACATTGGCCTAACATTATTTTCCTTGAATTTGTAAGCCAGTGTATTCTCTTATATATGTAAGGCTCGCTATGAGAGACTTGTATATAGAAGAGAATGGACGGGCACATAAATTTTAATGCTGCACCAGTGCAGCTCCCCTCATGAAAGGGTTACTGTTGTCCTAGTTCACCAAATTAAACTAATCGGATAAGGTAAAAAAAAAAGTGTTTTGGTTGTCAGGCAATTTTTTTCAAATCAATGAGGGAGGGAGGGTTTTATTTTTATTTTTTATTTTTTTCTGCGCATAGTAAGCATGGACAAAGATGCCTTCCTCTGTCTAGTAATAACCAGAAATGTAGAGGGAACTGTTATGCATATAAACTCATTTAGTCTTATATAAAAATGACATTGTACTACCAGTGTATGACTGGGATTACCTAACATTATATAATGCCCCTGACATTAACTACTGTTATTGTTGTCTAAAAACTGATACCTCCCCATTCTAATATGTGATCCTGAATTAGTCCTGTGCCTTTCAATTGTATAAAGTTACAATTAGTGTAAGTTGTTCACAATGACTAATTGTAAGAAGAGCATGAGGATCAGCTAATCATTTTCTTAATTGTAGTCATCTACTTCATGTTGTAAGCCTGCAAGTAACTTTTTAACACATTACATGTTAGAGCCTAATGCACACTAATATTCAACACATATCTACTATGGACATGTTGATAAAATCCACACAAAAAAACAAAAATTCAAATTTATTTTTCCGTAAGTTTTTTTGTCATAACATCAGGCATTGCAATAAAAAGGCCTAATGCGGCCCTTTTTATTCAATGCGGTGGGGCCTGAGAACCAAAACTTTTTTTTTGGCCTAAGGGGTATTTTAATATTTGGACATTTACGAGTGGGCCTGGGACGATATTCCGGTATGATGATGTATCGCGGTACGACTAAAGAGATCCGCGAAATGATACATAGCTGCAACTATCGTAGTACCGCAATATGATCATGCATCCCTTGGTTGTATTATATAATGAATAGTTTGTCCGAACTTGGTACCCATACTTAGTTTAATTACAGACAAAAAGGAAAAAATTAATGTAGTGAACTGAGAATGCACATGAGTATAGGCTATAGTATTATACTATTTATGAATAAAATCGATAGATTTGTGTTTTTCGTACCCAAATTGCCCATTACCCACTATCGTTAGTCATGAGACCTCAGATCTGATATCAACTTTGCATTATTAACATGCCATGATGACAAACAGTCTAAGAATGTGAAACGCATACAGAAATAACTTGACACAGAGTTATCAGGGTGTGAAATACCACATGTCAATGTTCGTCAGCGGCTGTCTCTTTGATGTTTGTGACACGACGCATTTCTATATTCACACAACGTAAGGATACCGTTGCGTACCACGTACAATATGACATGAAGAAAACAGCAATAAGAATTATTTTAGTAACACCACATCATACCTAAACTTATTTAGAGTAGGGTTCATAACAAGACAATCAATGACTGTTGAGATGCACCTGACTGAAAAGACTGAGACTCTGTAGACTATAAGTCAGTACTTGTAACAATCACTTAAAACTAGTGATTCTAAACAGGGACATAGCTAGAGCAAAAGATAAATCTAAACAAGAGCTACGCTGGGTCGGCGGAAACTGGTAAAAAAGGGGCATAACTCTGGTAAAAATTGGCAGACGGAACTCAAATTTGAACTTGACCTGTGTTTTGGTGGGAGAAAGTAATATACCAAATTATCATTGAATCCGATAAGCTCTAGTAAAGTTATCATCCGGACAACAAATTTCAGGGATTTTCTAAGTCAAATTACGTCAAATAAGGGGCATAACTCCGGTGAAAATTGGCAGACGGAACCCAAATTCGAACTTGAGCTGCCTTTTCTCCTAATAAACCCACATACCAAATTTGATAGAAAATCGGTTCACTCTAACTAAAGTTATCATCCGGACAACAAATTTCAGGGATTTTCTAAGTCAAATTACGTCAAAAAAGGGGCCATAACTCTCGCAAAAATTATCGGATTAAAACGAAATTCGGACTTGAGCTGTATTTCGATATATGTAAACCACGGGTTTTGCGTATAAACATTCCAAAATCGAGTTATCATCCGGAAACCAAAAAACATAAGAAAAACTGAATTTTCTGAGTCGAAAAAGGGGCATAACTCTGCCAAAAATGGTCGGACAGAACCCAAGTTCGAACTTGACCTGTGTTTTGGTGGGAGAAAGTAATATACCAAATTTGGATTCATTCCGATAAACTATACTAAAGTTATCATCCGGACAACAAATTTCAAGGATTTTCTAAATCAAAAAACGTCAAATAAGGGGCATAACTCTGGTGAAAATTGGCGGGCGGAACCCAAATTCGAAATTGAACTTACTTTTCGGCTAATAAACCCACATACCAAATTTTACTAATTTTGGTTCACTCTAACTAAAGTTATCATCCGGACAACAGGTTAACGGACGGACGCCCGCCCACCCGCCCGCCCGGACGGACAGACCAATACTATAAAACGGCCTTTTTTTCAAAAGGGCGTATAAAAAAAATCAAAAATTAAATTAAAACTAAAATTTTAAAAATACAATTGTTTTTTATTTTATTATTTTTTAAATCATTATGTTTGAAACTTTGAATGTTCAAAATTCTTAAGTCTTAGACCTTTGATGATCAATGGTCTTGAGAAGAAGTTGTTTTAAGAATAACTATCGCAGGAAAGAGTTATATCTCTAGCCACGCCAATATTTGACACTGTGATCCCATTTAAACAAATTTGAATCAGTCACACATGGAATCTCCATACCAAATATATTGGCCTGATGAATCTTGAGAAAAAATTATTTTAACTACTATGGCGGGAAATAGTTATGACCCTGGCTCCGGCCATATTTGACTAGGTGACCAGATTTGAACAAAAACTGAATCCCAGTCAACTAGGGACTATCACCACCAAATAATACCTCATTCGGTCTTGTGGTTCTGGAGAAGATGTTTTAGCCCTTTCATGACGAGACAGCACACGTGCAGCATTAAGGACACTGTGCCAGTGCATTTTCTTATATATGTGAGTCTCTCATAGGGAGACTCGCACATATAAGAGAATACATTGGTACAGGTATTTCGCAAAATTTCAGGAAGCTCCAGTGATGGTAGGGTTAAGAATTACCATGGAGGGACATGGTTATGGAGGGACATGGTTATGTCCCTGGCGCTGGTCCTCAATGACCAAGTTACCCCATTTGAACAAATCTGAATCTGAATCAGTCACCCAAGGAACCTCAATACCAAATATAAGGTAAATAGGTATGAGGGTTCTTTAAAAGAATTTAAAACATGGACAGTTATGGTCCTGGGAACATGCACACCATATATGAAAATATTCGGTCTTATGGTTCTGGAGAACTGAGTTATTTTAAGAATTATTATGGAGGGAAAGAGTTGTAGCCATGGATTCTCAACTATTTGGCCGGGTGACCTCATTTGAAAAAAAATCTGAATGTGAATCACCTAGGAATCATCGCAACAAATATGAACCCATTCGGTCTTATGGATCTGGAGAAGACAATTGTTGACAGATGGACAGACAGAAGGATGCACAGACAGATGGCCAGACAAATTGAATCAAGTATACCACAATTTTGTTTTGCAAAATCAGATAACAAGTTCAGCTGGTTAACAGAATAATACTGGAAGAGCACATTGTATTTCATTTTAATTACCTTGATGTCAAAGCACACACATACTTCAATGCTAGTTGGTTGTTTATCCCAGTGTGTCAGATAAGATCTCAAATATCAATTGATGACATGAATAGTATTACTCTAGTTCGCTGCACACCATTCTGGTGGAATTTGGATGGAGCTGGAGTTAGAGGTTGGGCGGGGGCTCTTTATTTGGGATGCAGGGGTGGGGTCTGGGGTGGGTTTGAAGGAAAGGGAAAGTTTTAATGAGCCTCAGTGATTTTTTATTAAAGATAAGTTTGTTAAGACCCCTAACTCAGCCCGTTTTTTGACAGCTCATCTCCATTTTAACAGATATGGATCTCAGTCACCCAAGGACCCTTCAACCAAATTCAGTTTAAAATTTTTTTAATTTAAATTCTTTTTTTAGTTGGTGACCTCATTTGAACAAATCTGAATGTGAGTCAACTGGGGGACAACCAAACCAGATATGAACCAATTTGGTCTTATAGTTCTGGAGAAGTTATTTTAAGAATTACTATGGTGGGAAAGAGTTATGGCCCTGGCTTCACAACTTTTTGACCGCTCCCATCTATGGGTTACTCCGAAGATCCATTTATAAACTTTCGGCCCTTTAGTGCTGATTGCCTGATAATACTCACTGGCAGATAATTGAGGCTTCTTTTTCTTATTTGTATAAATTGGCCTCTTCCTTGGTGCCCCCTCATCCTTGGCAGGAATTGTGAAACCTGAATATCAAGAATTAAAATGATCCTAATATGTTATTAGTGAAAATAATTATGATGTTATTAAATTTTCTAGAGTTCGAGAGCAATAGTCACTTATTGGACAGTACAAGATATATAGTCCACAGCAGATGGAGAGCCACCAGAATCACTAATACACTCAGCCGACAAACAAAGTTAATAGAATAGGAATTTAATTTCTATATGCCTGGAAATTCATTGCCGAAATATTGACTAAACACCTGATACTTTAACAAGATTTGTGGGTCAATAGTCAATGATTTCTGCGGATCTATAGAGAGAGATTAGTTTGGGAATTGTTTCTGAAAAAATTGCCAAAATTATTCAATATGGCCAGAAATTTGGACAAAGGAATTGTTGGCCAATGCCAGATCAAATTTGTCTGTTGGCTGAGAATGTGACTGAAACAAGAGGAAAAAGAAAGTAAAACCTTGTTTTTTCATCATTTCCAACATCTGTTCAGATCTTCGCTTGTCTTGTTTCTGTTTCTCTGTTAGAAGTTTGCCCTCTTCTCGTAACCGCTCTTTCCTTTCCCTCTCCTTATCTTTCCTCTTCTTCCTCTTTTCATCTTCAACTCTTTTCTGAAATATATGGAAAAGTAAACATGGGGTTATTAAATGGATTAAATTCAGTCATAAGATGCAACTTATAAAGCATTACTTCTACTTTTTTAATTGATGCACCACTGGATGCACAGTACATAAACGGATATATATGTAGCATAATGTAGATAATTAAACATGCATAGTGCCATTAGGTCATTTTGGTACACGTGTACAGGAACATTGCACAGATAGCTTTGTTATAAAATCAACACACTTACTTTCAGTATAATACATCTAGAAAACTCTCTTTCTTAAAAAAAAAATGCCGACCTACACGTACCTACTTGGAATTTTTCGACCAACAAATCGTGAACACATGTTTTTTGTTTGTTGGTCTAATGTTGACATTTTATATTATCTATTATTATACTATTGCGTTATAAGATATAGCATATTATAACATAATGTTTCCAACTACTATGGTCTGACAATGCAGTCCAGATGCTGTATATTCTGCCCAGACAGAGGCGATCACAAAGAAATCCTTAAATAGCCCGGACGAAGTCAGGCACATCAGCTAGTCTTTTTATATTTTCCAACATTATTTTGAACGGCAACTCTGAATGGGAGGGCAGGAGTGGGAAAATAACACAAAATCATTCAGAGGTGAACGTAAATAAAAATAATTAAAAGATATACTTCAAAATAGACAAACGCAATTCAGCGTTGTTATACTTTTTCTGTGCCGTGAATGGAAATTTCAATGTGAATATGGCAATGCGTTTAACTTGAATGCAGTCCGTTAATCTTCAATGCGGTCCGTTATAACTCCAACGACTATTAAGGACTGTGTTAAAAGGGAGAGTTGTTTTGAGAATATGTGTACCACCTGCTAGTTGTGGATTGAAGGTTTTTTGACAAAATTTGTGACAGGAAATCAAATCACACAAAAATAGCCTTCAGAAATGAGGGAGACTATTTCAACTATTAAGTGGATATTATGAGCGAGCGAATCCCCACTTTTTTTTTAAATTGCCCAATAAAAAATTCATTTGGCCAATTATTTTTCCCCAAAGGGAGAGGGAAAGCTAATTTAAAAGCCCTGAATAGATCGACAATGCAGACGAAGTCAACCATGATGATAATATGCTACTAAACTCAGCATATGTTATTCCGCTAGTTTATTCCAGTAATGAAAATAGTCTAGTGGCTTTCCTGGAACAGCCTTTTTTTTATTCTGTCGTTGATTTATCGATATATGTAAAAATTTGCCTTTAACCCTTTGGACCCTGGCTCCCCACAACAATCAACACCGTGACCCTGGACTCCTAGTGGTAATTTGACTTATTGTAGACAGTGTTTAGGCACATGGTGTTGGTTACATTCACGTTGTACCACATAATTTTTATACCATTGGAAAGGTTATTAAACTCTGAATTCAAACACAGCAAAATCCATGTCAATATCTTAACGCTTTCATGACTGGAGCTTCCTGAATTTTTGCGAAAACATTGTGCCAATGCATTCGTTAACATATGCGAGTCACCCATAGGGTACCTCGCATATATAAGAGAATGCATTGGCCTAACAATATTTACCTTGATCTTGTAAGTCAGTGCATTCTCTTATATATGCCCAAGTCAGTGCATTCTCTTATATATGCGAGGCTCCCTATGGGAGACTCGTATATATAAATGAATGTACAAGCACAGGCCCTTTAATGTTGCACCAGTGCAGCTCCCGTCATGAAAGGGTTAAATCCAGAAAAAGTTATAAAAATTTGAAAACTTGACTGGATTTATTATAAAAACTGCCAATAAATATATATTTTTTTTTTTTTTTTACTTGTAGCCTATAAAGTTACCTCTGAGCATATAACTGATAATATAACTACCTTGTTCAAGTGAGGCAAATAGCTTTTTTGCTCTAGATATAAATGGATTTATAGATACATAACGTCTTTAAGTAAAGGTGTTGACTTCCGTGCAATAAAAGTAACTGTCGGATCTTAAAATATTCTAGAAGTAATAAGGTTTCAACACCACATTACTAGTTTGCAAGGGACATATAGTAGTATATGGATCGGATGTATGATTGTGCAACCTCCTGTCCCTCAAGAGGATGTGAGGTACTGATCAATCAGATGTGTGTGTGATACACACCTATGAAATACCATGGTCCATCACTTAATAAAATGCCATGGCCCATCACTTAATCATATTTAATCATTTAATGAAATTCCATGGTCCATCACTTAATATTTATGATTACGTTTTCATGCAGTCTCCTGACAAGTATATTGCCAAGAAACCCCTCAGGTTATCTGCACATTTCCCATATATATAATCACAGCATGCGGACTGTTACTGGTAACATATATCCAGTCAGAAGCTAATCACACTTTAACTCTTAACAGGTCTATGTCAAATTCAAAATTGTCCCGAAATGCTCTTATTTAGCTGTGATCTATGAATTTTCTAGTCACACCCGGTTATCACATGGATCAACTTTTCCCATCAAAAGTTCCATATAGATGTAGATATTGCCAACTCTGCAAGTTGCAGTTGACCAACTATTCAACTCAAAGTTATGTTTAGTTTGACCAACTTTATAGAGTCAAACTCTGCGGGTTTAATTTGACGTTAAGTTTGACTAACTTTACAAGTCAAACTCCTTGTTTCATGTCAATCTCAGGTGCTTTTTGTAATTTACTGACATGAAAGCCAGCACTCTAAAGGTCAATTGCTCATTCTATGCAATATAATGCTTACCAATGCCAGTCTTATAAGCTATTTTATTGCTTAGGTTACTGACATGAAGGGCAGTACTATAAAGAATAACTGTTCATTCATGAATGAATAATACTATGCAATGAGAATTACCCAGGAAGTAATATATTCCAGTCTCACATACACTGCTGAACAAAATAAGTGTCCATTGTCACTGTGGTGTACTTGTCGTTCAGCCGTGATGTCAGACCTTGTAACTGCAGTTGAGCACCATGGCTTAACGGCAAGTACATTGCAGCAGAAAGGCAACTACACCACAGCCGAATGGCAAATACACTGTGGTTAAACGGCAACTACACAGTGGCCGAACGGCATGTGAACGGCATGCACACCAAGATCAGATTGCCGATATGTATCGTCTTTTATAAAGTTAAAAACAGGTATTTTATAAATGCAATTAAGTATTTTTAATTCAAGGAATTTTAATAATTTAAAATTGTCTGTATATAATCTCGATTTCGCAGCTATTATGCCAAACCATATTTATCATTGACACCAATTATTCAACAATAATGCAGATTTTAAATAGGATTCTCGGTATCTGATATAACTCTCACAATCTTACTTTCAATTTCAATAGAATTCTCAGAATCTGACTTTCATTTTCAATAAGATTATGATCGGAATCTGATATAACTCCCAAAATCTTAATTTCACTTTCAATTGAAACCGGAACTTTTATAAAACAGACATGCCAATTCAACGAACAAAAAAATATTCAAATTTTAATAAATCATGCAATTCACAAAGAAATAAGGAACCACAAGAAATGTGTGTGAACAGAAGTATGTTAAAAGATATAGAAAAGCATGTGTGTAATGAAATTGAACAGTGCAGTTCGAATGTTGCGATGGTCGTCTACAACAACTTTGTATTAAGTTATCCCATAAATTATGTATTTCAAACTAAATTGTATTTATAACCAATGCATCATTTTTTTTTATATATCCATACAGTACTGATAAAGTAAATAAAACTCCAGGTTGGGAACTTGGGATCGACAGATACAAATTAAAGATGGCACAAGACATGTGCATGAAACTTTGTTACATCGTAATTTGTTATGTACAATGTCAAAGGTATAAAAACAGGTGCTAGTGACTTTTGTCAGCTTTAATACATTGTCAATTGTCTCAGAATAATGGTACATTTTATTTCAATTGATGTGAGTTAAATGTGAAAATGTAAGACCAAACATTTTGTTCCGTGGAGAAATAAACAAGTCAGTACTTTGAATTGAAGTTGCTGTAACTTCCTCTCCTGAATAATGGGCCGATAAAATTAAATGGTTATTTATAACTTTCAACGAAATAATACAATTTTGAGCCGGTCAGTCATAATTACGTCCTCTCTAAACATGCAGACTTAAACCGATTATTAGCGCGTATTTGTTTGTGCCACCACGAGTGTATTTCCAATATTAAAGGTAGTCTCACCTTTGTACTTTTGTACAAAGTTGATTTGGCAAATAAACAACTTCTAGAATACATAAATGCATTAGTGATGCACCACATAGACACTAGTACTTGCAGTGTGTACAAAATGTGCACAAATATCAATTTCTCAACACCCACATGTCGGACAAATTTGTCATGGCAGAGACAGATAATATGCGACTGTACTCACGCTTACACTAAAGCACAACTGCCCGTAGGGTATTCACGCATGTGCGCACTCCCCAAGTGAAGTTGACCTGATTGGTTGGCATATTATAATTAATAATCATACCGACGCTATTATTAGGCACCTAAGACTAGAGTGTGCCAAAGGACCCAAGATGGCTGCCATCTAGAGGTGGCTCTCATCTAGAGGTCAACCCGAAGATACTTATGAAGTTTGATGACAATCAGATGAGGGACGTGGCTTGTAGGGTGTGCTGTAGGATTTAATAATACAAAGAGTAAAATCCAAGATGGCAACAGGCGGACATGTTTTTTAACGCAATTCGGGAAAATTTGATGGCTCCAATCTAGTGGTCACCCCGAAGTACCATATGAACTTTGGTGGCGATCAGATGAGGGATGTGGTCTGTAGAGTGTGCCAAAGGATTTAGTCATCCAAAGAGTAAAATTCAAGATGGCTGCTGGTGGCCCATGTTTTTCATCGAAAATTGTTTAAATTAGAGTATAATTGATCACGCTATCGTCTAAGGACTTAAGGTTTGGTTTCGTGGCCCATGCAGCATGACTACACGACACGAGTCACGACGTAGTGGCATGCACCGTTCATAGGAAACAAGACTTTAATTATCAATCACGGTGATGTTGCGAGGCAATCTCAGGCTATTCTTAGTGACAAACTGTTCATGCGGTCCTCCTACGCAGTTGCTTGAATGGGCAGTGCATGTATGTCATGAAATTGACGTGAATAAAACGAGCTTCAAGTGCAGTTTCTGCTGATGTCGCATTCTAATTTCGGTGAGTTGTGAGTCTTGTAAATGTCAGTGCAGAGTCCAGTTAGAATATCATGCCTGTAGTGGGCTGTACATTCAAGCTTCAGATAAAACGCAAGTTGTGCAACATAAACATAATATAGAGCACAATGGCTGCTAGACTGACAAGTCACTGAGTGACTTGGTATTGCTCCGAATGTATACTTTTCAGGACTACAGCACTGCTCATAGTAAGCAACCTGCTTTAACGAGGTGTACATGCATTCGTACCGCGGTGTAATAGCGTTAGTACTGTGGTATAATACAGCGTGATACCGCCAATTCACGTGTGCACTGCCGCAGTACCACCAGACCATTCGCGGTACCACCGCATCACCAATGGTAGTACCGCGGTGTCATGCGGTAATGCACCGAATAAAACGCAGTGACATTACCACAACGCGGTAGCGTTTTCTTAATGACGGGAGGCGATGTGTGACTGCCAATCTGCAAACAAAAAACACGTTCGTCGACAGTCTCCCTGAACTGTATTGCCAATACACAATAGTGTGAGCCAAATGCCAAAATGTGCGGCTGATTGTCTTACCGTGTGACTGGGTGTATCAAACGAACATACAAAACAATTTAAATCATCTTGGAATTAAGTATTTTGTTTTTTTGCAACAAGCACTTTCAATTTAGTTAGTGTTATTGTCGTTACTCAGATTATCAGATTTGTGCGTAATTATCTTGCGCGAACCAAACAGTCTTATTATATAAGAGGCATACGTTTCCCCTTTCCAATACCAAACACGCATGCGTTTCATCCGAATCATGATTAGATAGAATATGTGAAAATAATTTGTACCCTGAACTGCTGAGTACAGCAAATGCATGCAACTGCTAAACGTTGCAAGAGATCAAACAATGCCACCGACAATAATCACGGACGCGCACGTGCTCAGTGACTGTTGACGTAGCAACACCAAATCTTTCAAGTTTCCAAGCGCAATACGTTGGTCTATTGTCGGAGAATTTACAATGTTCATATGGACGCTAGATTTTACTGTACAGCGGCAGTGGACCCAAATAAGTTTGAGCTATTTTGTACTGCATACAATGCAGAACATACAGTTATATATATTTTAGTGTTCATCTCTTTTATGTACCTCCAATTTATTCGTACATGAAAGTTAAATGGAGACTTTTCACACATCGTGAACCCCACGGTATCTGGAGACATGCACGTACTCCATTGTTTCATGTACTGGTAATTTACTGTGTGTCAATCACATGCCGTGACGTTGAGTGTTTCGAATCTCTGCATTACATTCGGTACTTTGAACTGTAATTACTGTAACTTCATTCTCCCGACTAATTGGTCAATAAAATTTAACTTTTATCTATAACTTTGAACGATTTTTAGCCAGCCAATCGCCATGTACGTGCACTTGTCGTGCTGATCACGGTTTCGGTAGCTCTCACCCACAAACTTCGCGGTAACATCAAACAAGAATTACGCCAGCATTGTCTAGAAATTGTGCACCTGCTACATCGTAACTGGTTGAGTGAACATGATTTATGATTACTTGGTGTCACTTTCTCTGCAAGATTCCCTTTCATCCTCGATCAAAGAAAGGACCATGATGCCATGGCTTTGTCTTTAACTATTCAAAAATCGTAATTCAGTATTGATTGTAAATTATATCGGTATCACTGCAAGTCGCATGTGACTTCACCTTGTTTATACGAAACGTCGCTTTATTTGTGTATCACTTTTATGTTTTTATTTTGGTACGGGGAAAATATATGTATTCGGAAAAAAGTTTAGGGTTGGCATCCAGAAACCAAAATACCGGAAACTCACCTATTTTTTGTTTTTGGCATAAGATATAGAAGTTATACATCATGTATCCAACCGCGTGACGCTATCGTGCATAGACATAGCCCGAGAGAGAATGAAGGTGGTACCGTCCTTACAATAATGCATTTTGACTTCCTGAGATCACGAATTGGATTCCTGCAGGCTGCCTAGTTTGTTTCACGCATGTTTTCACTTCGTGGTGGAGGGCGGATCGTGGTAAATTGAACGCAGTCACGAAAAAAATATGCGGTGTACGGCGGTAACGGGCACCAATAACGCGGTGACCAGCGGTAAGAATACCGCCCAGTACCACGGGTCAACTGCCCTCCACCGCGGTACAAAATGATAAATGCGGTAGTCTGGTGGTATCACCGCGGTAAGTACCGGCCCATAACCTCATTAAACAGGTCGCTTAAGAGCATAGCTGTATGTTGACTCCCGTTAAAATTAAGACATCAGGACACTAAACAATATTGGAAATTAACACACAAATTTCATGGAACTATAAATAGACTGTTTTGTTTGTACTATCTTTAGATATGAAGTAACAGATAGCACGCAAAGTTCGCAACATCAGCAACATTTTGTTTGAGGTTTTATGTTTTTGAATTTGCATTGTGTTACGTTGCATACCATTATGTGGCACAAGATGGTCAAATATAACAATTTGGGATATCCTTTAGTTGATATAAATTATCATTATTATGATTCCTGTCACCCAAAATAGCCAAAATGCGCATAACCTGTGTGTACAATTTATTCATTTCCCGGGTACGTTCCCAGTTCCCGGTTCTGAATGGGTTTCATTCCCGGTTCCTGATTTTTCAATTCCCGGGCATATATTAAACTCTAAATTTTATCTTATAAATTCGGGCTGCAGGGTGAGCTGACAAATTCAAATTTGAAATCCAAGATAAAGAAATTTCGGCTTGGTGATGATCGGATGAGGGCTGTGGCCTGTAGGGTGTTCCAAAGGAAATTGTTGACGGATGGATGCAATATGCCAACCCAAGGCAATAGCCCAAACTTGACTTTGTCAAGTTGAACTGAAAACCAACAACAAAATTCAAGTCAAGAGTGACAATCTATTAGTTGAATGTACATATTGGCACCTTTTCTTCTCTTAGATTATCGGCTTCTTCCTCTCTAGCTATTCTTTCATCTTCTTCCTTCTTCAGCCTTTCTTCCTCTTCCTGTACCATCTGTAGTTGAGCTTTAATCATAGCAAGCTACAACACAATACAAAATCAGATGAGGCCTTGATGAATGACAAACACACTGTCACTGCATATGTTAATTTTCATATATTTTTAAACTTTAAAATTATGTCAGTGATGTAATCCATACCCACAGCATATATTTTATATATTAGCATCAAACTTAATGTCTGTATAAGATGTTATTATTCCTCAATTTATCGAAATGGTTCTTTACTTCAGGTGTATAGATCTATGTGTGGTTCACGATTATAAACATTGCCTTATTTAAATACATGAATATTAATGAGTTTTCACAAAATGGGAATTCCCCCTTCATTTCTGAAATCAGTTATGTGCCAGTGACAATCTTGATATTTATCAGACTGGCCCCAAGTTTGTACACAGGGCAATGCTCAACATGTCTGGGTGCCAAAAAATCTACAAATAATATTATAGTTTATGTTATCATATAACACTACTGTTACAAACACACCACTGAAGATAAAAAAAATGCCTCATATTCTCATTTTAAAATCCCAGCGAGTGCAATAACAACTAGCTTTGACTTAATGAGGTAATCTGGATAAAGCATGTGAAAGTCATAATTAAAGAGCTGTCGTGGTGAAGTTATCGTGCGTAAGACTTCATTCTATGTTTGACTTCAATATGATGTTAACATTTCCTAAGTAAACTACTTGTGAGCGTGTATTTAGTCAAGAATATTTTCAAGCTACATGTTTGCTCTTCTTCTTGTCTTTTTTATCTTCTTCCTTTTCTTTCTCATTTTTCTTTTTCTTTTTCTTCTTTCCTTCTTTGGCAGCACCTTCTCCATCTACTTCATCTGAGAAAACAGGAAGACTAATTGATATATTCTCCATTTTGTTGAACTTCTATCAGATTAGTGGCTATATTGTGCAGCTACATTACCAGATTTCAGTTTAGAATACCATACATAAAATAATGAAAATGCCACAAGAATGATCTCAGACGAGATGATTAAATATTGAACAAAAGTTTCGTCATCAACAATGAAATAATTCTGGCATCCACTTAACAAGGCAGTCAATGACTGTGGAGTCGCTCACCTGACTGCAAAGACTGAGAAGACTGGGACACTGAAGACTACAACAGCTAGTACTTGTCAAAGTGACCTAAGACAAGTAGTTCCAAATAGGGACGTACCCCAACCCCCATCTACACTCCTCCCCAGTGTCCCTAGCATTGCCTTCATATACCCCCTCCCCCACCTTGTTAGTGAAATAATTAGAAATCTATATATTATTATAACAGTGCCAAACTTGAATTCAACAGCATAGATACAGGTAGGGTGGATGGGGGAGAGTTCAATCTCTTATATCTGACCTATTCTGCCCCTATTTGAACCAATCCCAATAAATCCCAATCTATGACATCCATTCATCTAGTAATTACAAACGGTATATTTTAAGAGTTGAAGTGAATTAATTTTCCTCAAAAGTAGTTACAAAAATTTGGGAAGGGTTATTATTGTCCATCCTGGCACTACTGATACATCTATGAGATCCATTCAATGGCATTCATCTAGTAATTTCAAACGGTAAATTTTAAGCGTTAAAGTGAATTCATTTTCCTGAAAAGTAATTAAAAATTTTTGGGAAGGGTTATTATTGCCCATGCTGGCACCACTGATACATTTTCCTTGAAATTATCTTCATAATAGATCTACACCTCATTAGCATAGGCAAAAAGAGTTGACAGCCTACGCCAGTTTCAGTTATGTACATGTAGAAATTGAATGTATTTGCTATTATTGTTCATAGAGTTCTCTCTCGTGTATTGTGGCTTAGATAAGCGACCACATTTAATAAATCATCTTTCATTGTAAGTGTTATTACAGCCTCCTAAATTGATATCTCCTCTCCAGTTGACGCTTTGTATACAAAATATTATCTCTGCCTTATTCTGCCCCTTTTTGAACCAATGTAAATCCCAAGTCCATAGCCAGCCACTAGTAAAGACAGTTCGTCATATATACTGAGGGCATTGGACACGAGCTGCAAAGCGACGAGTGGGGGTGTCCCCCTATTGCATTGAGGGGGTGGGGGTTTTCTGCCCATGGAAATTTTTTGGAAAAATACATTGCAAACGGCATAATTTAGATCCGCCCCGACACAAAAAGTTGAGCTTTGATTTTTCCAAGTTTTCTCTCACAGGCCTGGATTTGATGGTATCTAGCTATTCTGAATGAACCATATGTCTTATGCGGGAGTAACAGAATCCAGTATCAGACAAGTTTGTTACCTGAACCTGAAAATTGTTAAATCAACATCTATGTAGTAGTCTATCTGCAGGGAATCCCCCTCCTCCGATTTGTTTTTTAAAGTTATTTATCAGCTTTTAACTGACCATATGGGATGGAGCCGATGGACCATGCAGGACACACTAGGCCGACCATGGTTCGGCCCTGTGTGAGAAAATTTTGAAATCTGAACATACAAATTGCAAAATCCTAGCATCTATTGAGTAGCCTCAAGGTTTCCAAGTGTTAGAAACTACAAACCTGACACCCCCTATAAGTTTGGAAAATTTCCATCTGATGGTCATTTCAGTCCAAAATTTGGATCAAAAGCAGGACAATATGCAAATGATGGTCTAAAACTAAATATTCCCCACCAATAGATTG
This sequence comes from Siphonodentalium dalli, assembly GCA_032622095.1. Lineage (NCBI taxonomy): Eukaryota > Metazoa > Mollusca > Scaphopoda > Gadilida > Siphonodentaliidae > Siphonodentalium > Siphonodentalium dalli. Next base: position 120,991,829 of record CP136065.1, on the reverse strand, counting down.
TTGGAAAATCGATCTACGAAAACGATTTCAACCTATTGTTTCGTGTGAAATTTCCAACTATTATTGTGTCGGGAATGATATTTCGAACAGTTGAAAATTTTGACCAAGGTTGATGGACATAGCTTAATTGGCACTCTGTAGTATTTGCGTGTAACAGTCTCTGCCCCAGCTATAGGATGAAATGATATTCGCAGGACGTTCGAAGGTATACATGTGCTTTACACATTCGCTCTATGCATGAGTCTTTATATCCAGTGATTCCGTCAGGCTACTTTTAGTTAGTTATGTTGTTGAACCCCATGCATGAATTCCGGAGTCTTAAGCTGCTTTCCATACCTGCTGCTGACGCAAGCGGCCAAAGCATGGGGCTATCGGGACGATTCAAACCATACCATACATATTTATCACTGGGGTTGCGGCTGACGCAATTAAACGCATCCAATTTCAAAACGTTGCGCTTAACTGCATCAGCCGCAACCCAGTTTTGTATGGTTTAAAACGTTGTGCCTATATAACCCGATAGCCGCATGAATCAGCAGCATGTCAGTGGAAGCAGCTTTATACCGACATGGGTTGGCGGTCTGTATTTATTGAATTGGTGTGCACCAGTCTCCAATCAGACTAAGCCTGCATGTACTATATGACTATATTTATATGGAGGTCCCGCTCAGTAATTTCCATTTTGTCAACTGCTGCAAATGACACTTACATGGCAATTACCCCCACCGGGCACATGCAGGCTTGAATCCCAATCTAGAGATCCATTCATCTCGTATATTTTAAGAGTTGAAGTGAATTAATTTTCCTCAAAAGTAGTTGAAATATTTAGGGAATGGTTATTATTGCCCATGCTGGCACCACTGATACATTTTCATTGAAAATATCAGCATAATATATCAACACCTCATTAGCACAGACAAAAAGAGTTGACAGCCTATATATACAAAATTTCGTAACACCTATTTAATGCATCTATAACTGATAATTTATAAAAAATATGATAACAGGAATCCATATACCGGTATCATAAGTACTCAACTTGAATTCAAAAGCTCAAATAATTTGTCTTAAGAATGGGTTAAAGTATTTGGGGTGGTGGGGGTAGTTATAAAAGTCATAGCTCTGCCCCTATTCACATCATACAAAGAGCTCTCACTATCCAATGGTTTAATAATTTTAGAGGATATGTTTGGGAGTTGAAGTCAACTCTTTGAAAGCCAAAGTGTTAATTCCCTATCTCAGACACTTTTGACAGCCAGATATTCAAATCAATACAAACAGATTATATGGTTTATACAGACACCACCTTACTCACTACTAAAGAGAAATTATAAGATGTTGACAAGCCAGGCTGCAAAGAACAACACATGGGATTCTATCTCAAATCGAAATTGAACTTTAATTACTACCCACCCCATTCACCCAAGTTATTTGTTTATCAAACATGTCAGATAACATCTGATAAACTGAGAATTAAGGAATGTGTATTGTATTAACAACATCCTCATAGTGCAGTACAGTACTTGTAAGTGTTTCAAAAGAGGGCCTCAAAAGAGTTTTTTCAAAACTATTTAATGACTGTTATAAAATAAATTTTGTAAAATTGAGTAAGGAGTTATTTATAAATTAAACTAATTTTTTTTTTAATTATTTAAATAATAAACATAAATTATTTATTTTATTCTTGATGGACAGCTTATATTTGGTATTGAGGGGCCTTAGGAGTTCAATCTAAAAAAAAAAAAATTATTATAATTTTTTAAGAGTTATGTCCCTGGATCTGCCCATATTTCCCATATTTGATCCAGTGCACCCATTTGAACAAATCTGAACCAAGTCTCACAAGGCCCCTCAATACCAAATATAAGCTAAATCAGCCTGAATGTTCTTAAGAAGTTGTTTTAAGAAATACTATGGCAAAATAGAGTTATGGCCCTGGTTTCGCAACTATTTGTCCTGGTGACCTCATTTGAACAATCTGAATGTGAGTCACCTAGGGAACATCCACACCAAACATGAAAACATTCGGTCTTAATGTTCTGGAGAAGACGATTCTTGATGGACAGACGATCGGATGGACAGACGGACAAACAAAGTCTAACAAAAAGAGTCAATGGAATAGAGGGGGGAAGCGCAATAAATATAAAATGAGACAGTCAACAATGATATATGTGGAAGTATCCAAATTTCCCACCGGGAATTTGAAGCCTTGTTTTACTCTTTTTTTTTTATTAAGTTAAAAAACAAGACAGTCAATGACTGTGGAGATGCCCACCTACTGTAAAGACTGAGAGGAAAGGGACTTTGAAGACTAAAACAGTCAGTACTTGTCAAAATAACTTAAGACAAGTAGTTCTAAACAGGGACATAGCTGGGAATTCGCTGACGAGCCGGGCTCTTCACCTTGAAAACTCTAAATGCACACTATTGTAAAATCTCCAACCCCCTTTTAAACAAGATAATCTTAACCATACCACAGCCTAAGTTCACAAAATTCCTTTTGCACATCCCTCTTATGTTGAAATTTTACAACTGGAACCGGTGCTTCAAGCTCTCAAACTTTGGGGAATTTCCAACCTGACATCTTACATAAAGCTAAAAGTTGTGGCCCCTTTTGGTATAACAGTTTAACCTGAAGTAGGCATATATGGACTGTTGGTTTAAAAACATACTGGTTGGAAAATAAAATCAAACTATGAGAACCATTCTAACTTATTTTTGGTGTGAAAATCTAATCTACAACTAATGTATCAGAAATGAAATTTTTAAGAGGAATATATATCTTATTATACCAGTAGCGTACAGCATAGATACAGGTAGTGTGGGTGGGGCAGAGCTAAATCTCTTACCTCTGCCCCTATTTGAACAAACATGAATCCCCATCTCTGATATCTATTCATCTAATAATTTTAAACAGTCGCTTTTAAGAGTTGAAGTTAATTGATTTTCCAAAAAGGACCCCATTGGAACAGATCTCAACATGCCACCCAAGGACCCTGCATACACAAATATAAGCTAAATAGACTTGATGGTTCTTGAGATTTAATATTGTTAGAATTACTATGGAGGGAAAACGTTATGTTCCTGACATCCCTCCTATTTGACCTGATGAACTTATTTGAACAAATCTGAATGTGAGTCACATACAGGTAGGGAATTCATATAGATCTCGAAAAGAAAACAATTGTTGATGGATGGATGGCCAGAACAATGGATGGAAGGACACTCTGACAGACCAACAGTTTTAATCCAATATACCAAGCCCGTAGCCATGGGGGGTTCGTACCATTCGAACGAACGGCCCTTTTCCATGCATGTGCCCGGAGGAGGTGATGGCCGTTCGCCGTTCGGAGAAACATGTCATGCCGAGGAGCGGCATGCTATGCTCGTGTCGTGCATACAAGGCTGAACTGTATATTTGCTATTGATCCAGTTAATGCCCGGAACATTAACATTTCATTCGAACGAACGGCGCAATGCAACAGCCTGGATAGAGACCGATGCCCGCAAATTATATGACAACCCATATCATAATATTCCGGAATTCAACCAGGGGCTTCGACAGAATGCAGCTCAAACTAGCATGATATAATCACTGGATATGACCATCCAACTGAAGGGTGCCGTGTATATACAGTAAAATTCTGACGCTCCGAATGCCTCCAATTTTTATCGGACCGAAAATACTCGTATTTTCCATCCGATATATATATAGAAATCGCTCAGTTTGCGTTCGCATGTAAATCCATGGCGAAGTGACTGAAACGATCACTATCGGACAACGTTCACATGACCCCAACGGCACGACGAACGGATCCGATTATTTTCGCTAACACATACACAAGCATGTGTGGCTAGCTTAAATCAATGGTGAAGTGACTGAAACGATCACTATCGGACAACGTTCGCATGACCCCAACGGCACGACGAACGGATCCGACGAACGAATCCGATTCTTTTCGCTAACACATACGCAAGCATGTGTGGCTATATATACATCAACATAACCACAGTTGTTTGTTTTTGTCTGTTACATTCCACAACTGGAGCCACATTCACTAAATATCTCTGGAAAACAAGCGTTTCACGATCACTTTATGCCTTAATAATTTTCTGGCCAACAATAGTTTATTATCGTGTTTTAAAGCTACCGTCAAATGGGGATACTTTGAACACTTTTAATATGTTTAGTATCATATCGATAAAATGTGGGCTGTATGTTGATTTTATTGACATACAATTTTTGGGCTGTGTTGGATTTATTGTAAAATGAAACTTGCACAAGGGTCTTGTGCCCTAATAGTTTGATACCAACATCAATTATGTTGTGTTCAAAGTTTCACCACATTGGGGATACTTTGAACACTGAGAGGTCCTTACAGAAATGAATCATGCTGTTTAAGTAAAGTCACGCCCATATCATATTTGAACCTAGCAAACAATCTGGACAATATAATATATATATGCCATATTTGGTCTGACACCAATGTAAATCACACTGTAGACCCCCTATATACCTCGCCCTAACCAAACAACCAACAGCTCCTGCCATCAGGACATATCTGGGTCTGTTTATAGATATTCCCTTTTAGTGCCAACAAGAGATGGACTGTCGTCCGGTGCATACACCCATGTGACATACTAGCTAGTGTGGGCATATACCTATAACCGATGAGTCATGCCTGATACATACTCTGAAGACAAACATACCCAACAATAATTATTTTCAGATAAACGAAGATGAATAACTCTAAAGCCAATATTGCGTTTCTCAGCTCAATCAAATAATATATATTTTTTTAATTTAAAACTTAACACGATATTAATATACTACATAAACAGTTTGGGCTCTTAACTGTCGAATAGACATCTGACGGACAAAAAAGCCAATATTTCCTGATAAACAGAGATGAATAACTCTAGTATAGAAAACCTGAACAAAACAATTGAGCCCTAAATATTGAATGTCCTAATAGAACTTAGTGAACATCAATATACCAAATTTCATAAAGATCCAAGCACTATATTGTTCAAGTTATAACCCGAACAGAGAAAAACAAATACTTTAATATTATCATGATGGATATTAGGCTTAGTTACTTAACTAATAATCATTATATACCATCAATACCCCCCCCATTGCGGTTCAGAACCACTTCCCCAGATTACCAATTGAATACTGCTCCCTATCTTAAGATACACCAATAGCCATGCAATATTTGGCAAGTGACTTAGGAATGGATTCACTGTCAGAACTACTGGTACTAGTATAGGTGCAACATTAATTTTTCAAAATTTTCCCAGGAAAGAATTAGATGTACTAAACTACTAGTAGATTAATTGAATATATCCACTGTTCACCCCATATGTTAGTAGAAGCCAGATTTGGGGAATAATGAGGGCAACATCCGGCGAACATTATTTTAACGCCTCCATACCGATGTATTGGGATTTGGGTCGGCCAAGTTGAATCCCCCATCACAAATATTATCAAACCTGATCCTCCTATATAAACATAAGGGAGATTCTGATTATGCCAATGCATGTACCACACCCGGCCATTTCGCAAATCTGCGTGATACTGACAGCTATAATAACAGAATCAGCATACTGAAACATAACATTTGAATGACTTTGGTGATACTTTGAGTGTTCAAAGTATCCCCCATCCCATAAGATACACCTGCGATTTTATGGTTCTGAATTATTTCTAATCATAATTTATATGTTGACAGATCACAAAGTATTTTCTTGGTTCCATTGACATATAAACAACATTAAATTTAAAACAATGTTTCTTCGGGGAGTTTATTACAGCCATCTGTATTTTTGTGTGAAAGTTGACACATGTAAAATTTTAATATCCCATGTGTGATAACCATGTGATATTTACTCTGGGACTGAAATTAAAATTTCCATCCAAAATAACACAGTACCATGTTCCTCAAATAAATCACATATATGTTGTTTAAATTTTATCTGAGCAAATAAGCAATTGCCATTTATTACTGGGAATAAATAATTCTTTTTCAGGAAAACTGTTCAAACTTACCCCCGTGTCCAAAGTATCCTTGTGTGACGGTATATAGTTTAGGTCGGGTATAAACATTAGGTTCTTTATTCCGAAGGTTCTTTAGATTTTAGGGTGGTCTAAATTATGCCATTTGCATTGTCTTTTCAGAAAAAAATTCCCGGGGGAGGGCCCCCGCACCCCCCTTAAACTCGAGGGGGACACCCCTCTCGCGTTCTCCCCCGCTCGCCGCATACGGCTCGATTCAAATGCCCTCCAAATATATGACGAACTGCCTTCTTTTATGGCTGGCTACGGACTTGTATACCCCCCACTTTTTTGTCCATAATCAGGTATAATGAGTTCACATAGATAAGTGGTTAAGAAAATAATATTGGAACAGCCAAGCATGAATTTAGTGCTATGGGAGACCTAGGGACAGATAGAAGTTCTCCAGCTGAAGTTGGTGACGTATGACAGTATGCGCACCCATTTGACACCTCAATTATGCATTTTAGAATCTGAACAGAAGGGAAAAAAGCTGCTAAAAATGTCAATTTGAGACTCTAGAGACTTCCCAGAAGATGAGGCCAAAGCAGAATGAGGTCCTCAGAGGGTGTATTTGGCGATGCTAGCCTGCCGTGCAGGGTAGCATAATTAAATCACCCTCTGGGAACCTCATTCTACAAATGCCAGACACACTTAATTAAAGCTTGGATAACAGGAATTTAATCTGATATTAATGACCATTGTATTGTAAACAATGATGGTGCTACATTGACAACTTTAGAAAACAAATGCTCAACACTATTAATCTCATTTAAATTATGAATGACATGAATACACTCCCTGGAGACTCTGCCTATAGCCTATATGTGTCATGTCTATCAATTCTCAGCCCTGTGGTTCAGAGCAGAGATGGCTTGTAGTGGGAATGCAAGGATATTAAAAGGAACTTACTGAACATTTCTGTACATCTGTCTGTTCATGTTTTCTCCCAAACCCCTGACTTCAACCAAATTTAGTGGGGTGACTAGAGGTACCTACCCCCCCCCCCGAAGATGTAATGTCATAAGTTCTTCAAAATTTAAATTAAAAGTTTTTTATTTTATTTTTAAAAAAAATAATTATTTAATAAAAAAAAAATTATTTATTAAAAATAAAATATATTTTATATTTTTTTTGGTTAAATTGAGCAATAAGTTAAATCTAAAAAAAAAAAATTCTTCAGATTTATGTCCATAGCCCCACCCACATTTGACCCAGTGACCTCATTTGAACAAATCTGAACCACAGTCACCCAAGGTACCCTCATACCAAATATGAACCCATTCGGCCCGACGACTTCAGAAAAGAAGTCGTTTTAAGAATTACTATGTGGAAAAATAGTTATGGTCCTGACATCAAAACTATTTCACTTGGTGACCTTATTTGAACAAATCTGAATATGAGTCACCCAGGGAATATCCACACCAAATATGAACCCATTCGGCCTTATGGTTCCATAAGAGAAGATGTTCAAAGAATTGTTGACGGATGGACGGACAGACAGATGGATGGACGGACAACGGACGAGGAGTGATGACTATAGCTCCACCGGAGACTTCGTCTCAGGTGAGCTAAAAACAAGGGGTGCACATTGGAAGATGGCGATCGTCAAGTTTTTTTGCCTTCAGGAAAGAGTGGATCTGTCGTAAAAGAATTATTGGTGGCCATGTTATTTTTACGAATTTTGGGTCTAGATGTCACCCCAAAGATCCATAAGAAGTTTGATAATGATTGGATGAAAAATGTGACCTGTAAGTGTGCGAAAGGATTTAGTCATACAAAGAGTAAAATCCAAGATGGCCACTGGCAGTCAAGTTTTTTAACAGAATTCGGTAAAATGGTAAGTACCCATCTAGAGGTCACCCCGAGCATCCAAATGAAGTTTGGTAATGATCGGATGAGGGATATGCTCTGCAGAGTGTGCTAAAGGATTTAGTGATGCAAAGAGTAAAATCCAAGATGGTTGACAGCGGCTATGTTTTTCATTCAAATTTGATAGCTCCCATCTAGAGGTGATCCTAGACTCGTATAGTGAATATCGTTGAAATCGGTAAAAGTTTGTTTGAGTTATCGCGCTAATGGTCGTGACCGATAAAAATCGGTAAAAATATACAAACTAAGAAACATAACTCTCGTATAAAAGATGGGACAAACCTTCAAACTCATTTGAGATATTGTTGCAACAGGCCAATATACCAAATATGAATGAAATCGGTTGATGTTTGTTTGAACACGTCCGCTCAGATGCCCAATTACATGCCAAGACGCCCGGATTCCCACCAAAGCACAAGTGAAAAAATGAAAAAACTTGACTAAAGTTTTTTGTTGATGGTGTGGAAAAATCTCACCCTCGGAGCCAGATATTTGGTCCACCAGTCAGCAAGCCTCAAGCCTGGTGTCAGGCCCAAATATGTCCCCCCCCCCCCCCCCCCCCCCCCCCCCCCCGGGTGAGATTTTTCCATCCCACGTCATGATGGATAATATTATTCTCAGTTTTCAAAAACATTTTTTAAATAAACTTTACAAATGTTTCCATCTTTTAAACACAGAAATTCACTCACCATCCTGTGCTTCCTGTGGCTTATCAGGCTCCCCACTTTCAGGAGTTGGCTCTTTACTTTTATCTAATTCTTCAAGCATCTCTGACTCCGGCTTTTGTTTTGTCTATAATGAAGCAAAACATAGTTTGACTATGAACAGTGATATTGACATAAGATTTGTTGAATAAAAAAAAGATAAGCAATGAAAAGCTCTAATTATCCTCATCAATTTGCCAATGACTATCAATACCATAGCCATCTAAATCTGAACATTAATCTTCTCTGCAATTAATCCTAACATAACTGTATAATTTTAGTGAAATAATTATTATCTGACTTTGTACGTACCTTCTCTTTCTGTTTTTTCAGTTTTTCTCTCTCCCTTTTCTCTTTCTTTTTCTGTGCTTTTGATTTTACAGTACCACCTTCTTCATCCTCCTCATTGTCACTAACTTCAGCTTCTTTTCCCCCTTCATCATCAGCTGCCTTTTCTTTTTTATCTTTTTTCTTCTTTTTCTTTTTATCATACTCTTCGTCATCGAAATCGTCAATTGAGACTGCCTTCGCCTCTGATCCATCTGCTGTTGAAGCCTCACCATCTTGTGACTCCGCAGCCTCTTTGTTTTTCTTCTTTTTCTCTTTCTTTGCAGGTTTCACTGCTGGTTTATCCAGCTCAGCTAACAAGGCTTCCAACTCATCGTCATCCTCTTGTTTTTGTTTTTTCTTTTTCTTTTCTTTTTTGGGCTTGGATGGGGCAGACTCATTCTTTTCTGTCACTTTTACCCTCTGCTCTTCTTCCCTGTCACTCTATGGTTAATGAAAAGGACACTAAAAGTTATTTACTTAATCCATGTAACACAGGGGAAAAAAGTAGGGGTGGGCAGTAATTAATTATTATAGGTCTATTCATTCTGAATATATGCCCCTGGCAGCACAACTGATATAACAGGACACAATGCTCACATTACAGTAGATATGGGAAGGATAATAAAGCTGTGGTACTATTTTTAATAAATGGCAATGTTTTTTTGCCGAATGGTTCATTCCCATCTACATGTCAATGTCAATGGCCATAACAAATTACGTAATAATCCGACCAAAGGTAAGACTTGTAGCCCTTGCCAAAGGATTTAGTCGTGCAAAGAGTAAAATCCAAGATGGCTGCCAGTGACCATGTTTTATGGCCGAATGACCCCAAAATGACTCGTTCCCATCTACATGTCAATATTAACATCCATTACAAACTTCATGATGATCAGACGAACACTACGACCTTAGCCCATGTTAATGGATTGAATTTTGAAATCAAAGATGGCAGCTGGTGTCCATTTTTTTTGCCGAATGATCCCCAAATAATTTCTTAAAATTCCCCGGAGCATGCCTGTCACTATGGCAGGCACCAACTGATTGGTGCCTGTCATATCAAGTTCAGTACCTGTCATGGATTTTAAATGTAAACCGAGCTTCATTTACACTTTCAAAACCCCTGTACCCAGTATAATGTAAGTAGTAATGCATTCTGTTATGGTATTACCCCTTTAACATGTATTAAAGAGTTTTTAATATCACATACTTTATAGTGAGGCATGTCATTCTCCTTAAAGCAGGTGTACATGCATCAGTTCACAAGTTTGATCCAATAAAGTTTCAGACACAACTCCAATGTATATATTGGCTACCAGAATGCGTCTCAGTGTGAAGATTCAATGTATTTGGCTTTGGCCATGGGTTTAGAGTTATTCCTCTTGCATAGACTATATCTCTGAGGTTACATATTTTATGCCATTCTATTCATTTCTGCCTACGCAATTTCCAGGTTTTTGTGTTGAAAGATTTATGGAATATATACTTGCCCTTTCAATCAAACCTATTGTATGTTCATTCCCTCATATTTCTGTTCATAGATGATAATTATTTTTCAATGACAACTTGTCCATATTACCAAATCACTATATTGTGTTGTGGTTTAAAGTCACATATTTCCGAGAAATTCCGACCTATTTCGTTTCAATCCCGGAAAGTTTTAATTAGCAGAATTGATTACCTGCTAACGTTCAGTGCAATTAACAGCAAGTTATCACATATTCTTTACAGTACATGTATGCACATCAGATGATCAGAAACGTGTGTTTAATATTTGCATACAGCGTGAGTTGTTTCTATTATACTAGTATTTGCTACTTGGTCGGTAACATCAAAGAGCCTGCCGTAAATAATTACACTGAGTTGATTCATGTGACCCACACGTGTTTGGTTGGTGACACAGTGACCCAGTTAGTGTGCAGACAGTGGTTTATTTAAAGTGGGTTAAACTCGGGGTTTCTGTGAATACACAAGGATGCCTTTGCATTTTATATTGGACTAGCTGGTGGCCCCAACTTTGAAGGTCAAGGTCAGGCCGGGGTCACGATTTGACCCTTCCAAAACACTCCCCGGACAAAAGTACCTGACAAAAGTACCCGTCGAAATCCTTCCGGTTTTACCCGATTTGACCTTGAATTGACCATTTTGAAGGTCAAGGTCAGGTTTGGGTCACGATTCGACCCGTCCAAAACACTCCTCGGACAAAAGTAACCCTATGTATCAAATTACGTCAAAATCCCATCAAAATTCACGATTTGACCTTGAATTGACAATTTTGAAGGTCAAGGTCAGGTCGGGGTCACGATTTGACCCATCCAAAACACTCCCCGGACAAAAGTACATCTAGGTATCAAATTTCGTCAAAATCCGTCCGTTTACCCGATTTAACCTTGAATTGACCTTTATGAAGGTCAAGGTCCGGTCGGGGTAATGATTTTACCCGTCCAAAAGACTCCCCGGACAAAAGTACCTCTAGGTATAAAAATTCGTTGAAATCCGTCCCGTTTTACCCGATTATACCTTGAATTGACCTTTTTGAAGGTCAAGGTCAGGTCAGGGTCACGATTTGACCCGTCCAAAACACTCCCTGGACAAAATTAGCACTAGGTATAAAATTTCGTCAAAATCCGTCTGGCAGTTTTCCCGGCCATAGCTAACACACAACACAGACAGAAGTCCCAAAATATATATTAGACTAGCTGGTGGACCCGACTTCGTCCGAGCTGTTTCCCCTCTGCTATTCGGCGAATTGCGCGATTTGACCCTGAATTGACCATTTTGAAGGTCAATGTCAGGTCGGGGTCACGATTTGACCCATCCAAAACACTCCCCGGACAAAAGTAACCGACAAAAGTACCCTGTCTGGTTTTACCCGATTTGACCTTGAATTGACCATTTTGAAGGTCAAGGTCAGGTTGGGATAACGATCTGACCCGTCCAAAACACTCCTCGGACAAAAGTAACCCTAGGTATAAAATTTCATCAAAATCCCGTAAAAATTCGCAATTTGACCTTAAATTGACAATTTTTTAGGTCAAGGTCAGGTCGAGGTAACGATTTGACCCGTCCAAAAGACTCACTGGACAAAAGTACCTCTAGGTATCAAATTTCGTCGTAATCCGTCCCGTTTTACCCAATTTGACCTTGTATTGACCTTTTTGAAGGTCAAGGTCAGGTCAGGGTCACGACACTCACTGGACAAAATTACCCCTAGGCATCAAATTCATCAAAATCCGTCTGGCAGTTTTCCCGGCCATAACTAACACACACACACAGACAGACAGACACGAACGCTCTTTAACTATCAACGATATTAACCACAGCAGTGCCGTTTTTTTGTGACTGAGAGTGGAGAACGCGTGCTCTGAGCTTCTCCAAAACGCCGCGACGACGATTCCTGTGGGTTTTTACATTTAGATGGGAAGTTTGAACTCAATCGAGCGAACTGTTTTCGATTCTATGAAGTACACATATAAATACGGAAGTCTCAAAATATATAGTATAGCAGGTTAGCCCGCCACCGGCGGCTTGTCCGAAACATGACATTTTTTAAATATTTTTTTTTATTTTTAGCTCCACGCGTTTCAATAAGAAAAATTTGTACCCGGTAGCTCCACCCGTTTCCGAGATCTGGTCTGCGCATGCGCGAAGCTGGCGTCGCACGGACTCGGCGACCCGATAAAATTTGTACCCGGTGCAAGATACATTCACATAGCAAATTTCAAGTCGATAGCTCCACCCGTTTCCGAGATCTCGTCTGCGCATGCGCTGCACGGGCGTCGCACGGGCTCGGCGACCCGATAAAATTTGTACCCGGCGCAAGATACATTCACATACCAAATTTCAAGTCGATAGCTCCACCCGTTTCCGATATCTCGTCTGCGCATGCGCTGCACGGGCGTCGCACGGGCTCGCCAATACGACAGCGACGACCACCTGGTCAAACTACACTCACGTACCAAGTTTCGTCCCGATCGGTCGAGGTGTTGGTATCTGATGCAAAAGACGAAATTGTGAGTGCTGGTCAATAGTCCCCGCCGTGAACCCAATCGTCGCCAAGAGCGGACAGTCAATTAAGCCCGTTGTGAACCTCAATCACCAACGCGACGTAAACATGTGTTGCGTTCTAAAAATAGGAAAGCATTTTCTCTCTGCATAATTCTGCAGATGCTAATAACGTTGCTCCCCGTAGGTAGCAATATCGTTGTTGTTGATATTTACGGCTTGGGGGCTATTTTCTTATTTAGCAAGTTTGAGCTCAATCGGTTCGAGTCTATAAAGGACACACTCATATATATGACACTTCCCGTGGGTAGCAAGTTTGAGCTCAATCGGCATTCCCTGGAATTTCCCGTAGATTGGCAGATTCCAGTAGCTTTATAACGGTATATCTGGGGAGAAATCTGATGCTATATTCGTGATTATCTGGGATGATTTCGGTATATAACTATATACTGTAAAAACAAAGCGCGCCATCCGTGCTCGCAGGGTTGGTCAGAAACAAATGTTTTTTAAATTTAATGTATGTTCCGTATACATATCTCTCTGCAGATGCAAATAACGTTGAATGGCAAACAGACGCTCTTTATAGAGATGCGTCAAAAACAAACGCTCATTAAATAATCACTTGATTAACCCACGCCGTGCCTTTGCGGTGATTTGAGATTGGAGAACGTGTGCTCTGAGCTTCTCTAAACCGCGACCACGGTCGTGTCGGTGGGATTTGACACTTACGTAGGAAGTTTGAGCTCAATCTGTACACGCGTTTTGGATTCTATGAAGTACACACACACATATATACGAAGTCTCAAAATATATAGTATAGATAGACTAGCAGGTTAGCCCGCCACTGGCGGCATTCGTCCCATGGCTTTGTCCCAGTCAATTGCCGTGGCGAATATTGAAGCCTACGGCGATTGCCACGGCAATGCCGATTGCCGTGGTGAATCTGTGTCCTTTATAGACTCGAACCGATTGAGCTCAAACTGGCTACCTACGGGAAGTGTCATGGACGGGTTAAATTGTGACCCCGACCTGACCTTGAAAAACAAAAAATTTAATTTAAAAAATTACTTAAAAAAATTTATTAAAAAATTCACTCATTGAAAGTCATGTTTCTGACAAAGCCATGGGACAAATGCCTCCAGTGGCGGGCTAACCTGCTAGCAGATTAGCCCGCCACTGGCGGGATTGGTCCCATGGCTTTGGTCGATCCATTAATTTTTGTTTTTCAAGGTAACCCCGTACAGGCACGCCGAAAAAAATATTCCCCGTCCAGAGTTGACAAATAATTATTTTGTTTTTATAAATTTTAAATTGCGGAAAAATTTACCCGATGAAATCCCCCCTTCCTAGGAACGACAGACAACGCATTCTTTGTTTTTTACTTTTTTTTTAACCTGCCGTACCCGTCCTAATGTCAAGGTCAGGTCGGGGTGACAATTTAACCCGTCCATAACACTTCCCGTAGACACCAAGTTTGAGCTCAATCGGTCCGAGTCTATAAAGGACACACACATATATATCATTTGTGGGTACCCGTTTCAAGGTGAAGATCACCTCGGGCGGAAAAACTTACCCGATAAAAATCTCCCCCTTTACTTGGAACTCCTAAGTACGAAATTTCGCCTCGAGACGGTCAATGGAGCCGTATTTATACTCGTCGTGTATATAGACGCTCAGTACGATAACATTGTATTGAACCGAAAACAAACGCTTCCCGTCGTGAAATCATCTCTCAGGGTTCCCACTATGAATTTTAATCCAAATTCAAGCACTTGTTCAAATATTTTCAAGCGCCTCACAGATTATAGAAATATTTGCATTTAATACAAGGAAGGGTATCCAGTCTCCAACAAAATGATCTGATGCATCGCTTGTGCTTTGTTCGAATGAAGAATAAAATAATAACACAATCCCTACTATTACCTGTATTTCATTAATTGGATGGGTATACTAGTTTTAATAACTAGTGTACCCATCCAATTAATGAACTTTCATATTTATGTACTAAAGATATGGTCATAAATAGCGGAATGATCCTAACAGATGAATTTTTCATAGATAACTTTATAACCTTTATGAAGTAAAGAGAAGAAGAAATATACCTGTACCTTGTATTATATAACTTCTATCAGATGAACACTCAAGTTTTTAGACATTAATTTCTAAGTCTTTATTCATATAGTCTTATAGATGCACACATGTGTCACAGTCTTATCCATAGTTTCTTCATACCGGTACAATGATACATACCGGTATATGAATATTATTCAATCAGCTTCTAGGTATATACTTGAATTTGAACTGATTGCTGTTGGTCGTGTGATATTTACAGGTGACATAGTATTTGATGGAGCACTCGTTCTTGTCTGATTCCTTGTGAAAAAGTTATTCACCGTCACGACAGATAGCTGTCGAACTTTCGCAGCGTGTTTTGTCGACTTCACATGACTTTTCAAAGCTGATTCTCCCATCCCAGAAATATCTATTTCCTTGCAACAAAGCACGCACATTGCCTTCCTATTGTTGTTCGTTTGTTGCAACCAACCAGAATAAGTTTCGTGCGATAACCATGCAGTGTTGAACACGCACTTTCCCATTGTTATTTTAACGAAAGACTAGCGATAATTTCAAAGCATGGGCGCCGCAATTGTTATATTTTTAGAACGAGTCAATGCAAATCGCGGAATACCGGCACGAATAGCGAAACGAACCGACTACCTGGCAATCATATGATGCCGCTTGACAATTTTGACGCTTCTTGATACTAACTGCGTAGAAGACTGCAAGCGTGTCAATAAGACAACCTTTGATGACTAAATTCAAGTACTTTCAAGCACCTTAGGGTGTTTAAGGGAAAATTCAATGACTTTCAAGGGCTTGAAAAACATAATACCAAATTCAAGCACTTTCAAGATATTCAAGCACCCGTACGAACCCTGTCTCTCTGCATAATATTTCGAGGGATAAAATTGCATTGAATTGAAAACAAACGCCGGCTTCCCGTCGTGAAAATCTCTCTGCATAATATTTCGAGCGACAGGCTACAATCTCTCTGCAGATGCTAATAACGTTGAATGGTAAACAAAACGCTCTTTATAGCGATGCGTCAAAAACAAACGCTCATTAAATTATGACTTGATTAACCACCGCGGTGCCGATTGCGGTAGACGCTCAGTACGATAACATTGTATTGAACTGAAAACAAACGCTTCCCGTCGGGAAATCATCTCTCTGCATAATATTTCGAGGGATAAAATTGCATTGAATTGAAAACAAACGCCGGCTTCCCGTCGTGAAAATCTCTCAGCATAATATTTCGAGCGACAGGCTACAATCTGTCTGCAGATGCTAATAACGTTGAATGGTAAACAAAACGCTCTTTATAGCGATGCGTCAAAAACAAACGCTCATTAAATTATGACTTGATTAACCTTTGCCTTTGCCTTTGCGGTGATTTGGGAGTGGATAAAGGGTACTCTGAGCTTCTCCAAAACGCGACAACGGCGGTGTCGGTGGGATTTTACATTTACATACGAAATTTGAGCTCAATCTGTACACGCGTTTTGGATTCTATGAAGTACCCACACATATAGTATAGCCAATGAGCCCGACGTTGTCCGGGCTATTCAAAAACCAAATTTCAAGTCGATAGCTCCACCCGTTTCCGAGATCTGGTCTGCGCATGCGCGAAGCTGAGGCCCGACGTTGTCCGGGCTATTCAAAAACCAAATTTCAAGTCGATCGCTCTACCCAGCACGACGTTCCAAATTTCAAGTCGATAGCTCTACCCGTTTCCGACATCTGGTCTACGCATGCGCGAAGCTGGCGTCGCACGGGCTCGGCGACCCGATAAAATTTGTATCCGGGGCAAGATACATTAACATACCAAATTTCAAGTCGATAGCTCCACCCGTTGCCGAGATCTGGTCTGCGCATGCGCGAAGCTGGCGTCGCACGGGCTCGGCGACCCGATAAAATTCGTATCCGGGGCATTCACATAGCAACTTTCAAGTCGATAGCTCCACCCGTTTCCGAGATCTCGTCTGCGCATGCGCGAAGCGGGCGCCGCACGGGCTCGCCAATACGACAACGTCCACCGCCTGGTCAAACTACACACACGTACCAAGTTTCGTCCCGATCGGTCGAGAATCGTAGATTTGTATTAATGACAAACATACAGACAGACAAACATACAGACAGAGGTCTTCAAAATATATATGAGACTAGAAGGAGACCCGACTTCGTCCGGGCTTTGACCTTGAATTGACCATTTTGAAGGTCAAGGTCAGGTGGGGTTAAACACCAACACCCCAAAAATGGTGGAAATCGGCCCAGCGGATACCGGGAAATCGGCCCAGCGGATACCGATATACCCTATGCATCAAATTTCGTCCGTAAAAATCAGCCAGTTTAACCCAATTTGATTTCCACTCAAGTATATAAACGCGCCTCATATACACACGCTGATTAATTATCAAGTTTCAACGTAAAGATAAATTACCATCGGTGCCCGAGATATCGCCAAGACGTCTGAAACAGTCAAATGCATCGGCCGGTTAAGCGTTAACGTGATCTAACGTTATGACCTCTAACGATGTCAGAAGTTACGCATTGATTTTATCCTGATGGAAGATAGTACCACTTCTTCTTGATAATTGAGGCAGATAACTAAAACGGATACATACGCATTATATATCATTGGAAAGAGGAAACACGAAAGATTCTCACAGTGTCATTATTATGACTGGCATTTTATTATTCGAATCGATTTGTAAGCACCGAACTCAAATGAAAGTCCCGTAACACAGCGTAAAAACAGATTTGACCTCGGCACGTGAAAAGTTGACCTCGGATCTGAAAATCAATAGGCCTATGTTACCCCCCGGCCGAAAATACCCCCACATACCAAGATTCATCGAAATCGGTTCGGCCGTTTTCGAGTTCATCGCGATCACACAGACAGACACACACACACACACAGATCTTCCAAAATATATAATAGATAGATAGATTATGCATTCTTCTGGTCAATGGTGACAGCAATTTCGGCTTTCACCTCGGTATTGTAGTTTGCCAACGCTAATCCCAGAGCTGATTACGGAATACGGACTGTCATTTTCCCGCCAAACTCACGTGCTTTTCACTGCTTAATTTTGCCGCGAAAAGAGTTCTCTTTCAAGCATGGTTTGCGCCTAATTCCATGAAGTTTTTAAAATACACTGTCCACAAAAGACATGGGATTTCCGAAGTTACTAGTCAGGGAAAAGTTTGATTTACCCCATGCTACAGAGTTCTTGCAGCTATTTTCATATGAAATTCAAGGGTTTTCAAGGAGTATTCGGGGTCAAAATTCAAGGGTTTTTCAAGGAGTTATATGCTAAAAATTCAAGGGTTTTCAAGAGTCGAAATATACCGTTTTCACACTGTTTCTGGTAATATGCACCAAGACCAAACACAGTTAAATACATCGATTTGTTTTCCCCTATACTCAGCTGCCTAGCTATTTGGCTATCAGGAAACATTTGGTGAAATACTTTAGATACAGTTGAACACCTGTTGTAGCTGTAATGACTTGCACACATGTTTGCACACCACAAAAGTTCAGCCTTAAGTACATCGCTGCTGGTCACCAGGGACGACACAGTGCTAATAGTTACAGGTTGGGTAGTACTAGTATTGCGCTGCTCTTGTTGTTGTTGTTGTTGTTGGTCTGAGCTGGCAGTGGAATTCAAGGTAGAGGAAATGCTTATTAACCTCTTCACTGCTATGACGTCCGTAACTATTACGGATGTAAAAGTGCACGCCGTGTGCTATATGGTCCGTAGGTACTACGGACCTACTTCAGCACACTAGCAGTAGGCCACTATACATAACTGATACTCAGAGATTGGTGCATCGGAATAACTGTATCTCAAAGTTTCAAACAGTGTATGATGTTCCACGATTGTGAACGATAATAGCCTTTCAACTGAGTCAGTTTTATGGTTCTTGTGATATTCCAGTTATATTTTCCCATTGGAAAATGGCAATAACGTCAACAGCCCAGCACACAACGTCATAATGTCATTTAGCAGCGAAAAGGTTAAGTTCCCCCTCTCTCTGACGGCTTTTTTATGCTTGTCACTTTTAGTATGACTTTTAATGGCATGCTCCCACATGACAGAGAGGTCTATATTCGTTTGACAGAATAAGCATCTTGCCTTGTGTTTGTTGTCGGCTACTACGCGTAGCCACGCAGAATACTCTTGATTTGAGAGCCATTTATTATTGAATTTGCATTTCCCTCCTGTCATATTTCTATTTCGAGCATTGGTAACACGCTGTTTTTTCAGCCGACTTCGGATATGTTACGAGCAATTTGATTTGTCAATAGCTGGAGGGGATAGTCATTAACCAATCACAATGAGCAATACATAATTACTCGATCGATGGTTACTACTGTAAACAGTGTGAAATTCATAGCGCGTAATAGCCACTATTTACATTCTATGTCAGTTGGTCAAAGGTCACTGTGTTCCGTATGTTTCTATGCGAGTTGACTTCAACCCAATATGACTCCGGTAGTCCAGGAGTTGAATGTCACAATTAAATTACAGCCAAACTCAATCTGCAAAGCTCACAAGTCTCCATTTCATAAACTGCCATATGTAGGTCAATGAGTTCAGAATGATACAATTTAAATGTCAGATATCAGTACATCACAGAGATCGTCGTCGAAGTTTGCCAATTAAAAAAGTTTGAAAGCACATTGTAAAGATTTACTCCCCATCGACCACTCATCGCATTCCATGATTCGCACCCATCAGTATTTATGAGGAAAATGAGACGCATTAGTATTGCACAGAAGACACATTAACATCATTATAGGTAATATAAAATCCATGGGTAATCAGTTATTTAGAAGCGTTTGGTTATTTACAGATACCACTTTAAGTGCTTCCCGAACTGTTCAATGTCTTCATTGTTGATACACTTGATATAATGATTTGATTCGAGATTCGATTCAATTTCGAATCTCTTACCCGATTCGAATCGAGATTCGATTCGAAATGAAGGGCACTAATTCGCATGGCCTTATCCAAAATATCATTTAATATCGTTCCAAACAAATTTACCAGTACATAACACAAGATTTTGGACTAATTTAAACCAAGCAAGGAGTTCAATCTAAATTAAATTAAAAATTTTGTTTATTTTTTATTACAGTCAATTTCGCTTTATTGCATAGCGTCGGTGCATGGCTTTTCTTATGCAGTTAACCGAATATGCATAAAGCCGAAATCACGAAAAAAAGAAGCACTGAGCACAAGGCGTTTTTCTATCACCAGCATCAGTCTAGAAATACAGTGAATTGTTTATGTTTTGTTCATTCAATTTCTTCATCAATTTAGTTTGTTTAAAAATAATAATATCTATAAAGAGCTTCATCTATATTAATTTAATTTTATTCCATATTATATTATCATCTACAATTGTAAAATGTTCAAGAACAAAACGATGTTCTTGTCAGGAACGTCAACCCCGGCGATAAAAATATTATTTTCGTGTCACGTTATGAGAAGGGGGATAATTCTATGTACCGTAGATGCCGTTTATTTTTTCGGTATTCTTGTTTGTTTCAAAATAAATAGGTATATAAAGAGCCTAATCTATATTAATTTTTGTGTCAATTTAATGTTATTTGAAATTATATCATCATCTAAAACCCATTCTAAATACTGCACATGTGCGTAATTTATTCAGTACAATACCTATAGGCTATCAGAAATGCATGCCATCAGCATAATCTAATACAAACATTTGTTATCGCTCAACCGGACCCAACCATCTATCCATGCAGCCAACTAGAAAAACTAACAAAAATCATATTGATTTCCCAATAGATCATGCACATTTGTGAGCGTAATTGTACTATGGGAAGAGATAACTCTATTCATTAGATGCAACATTAATTTTGGGGAAACTTAAGTGTCTTCATATGTGAAATAATATCATGACCTGATAATTAATCAGTGCACATTCACACCAAAACAATTGAGTATCTAGTGTCAAATGTAAATGTTTGCTGATTTGAGCACCGATATAGTTTTAATTAAACATTGAAGCCCTGCAGTGTATGACACTCTTTAATTGGTACGCTCACAAATGACCCCAAGCAACATGACAGTTCAACAAAGGTCACTGTTTTGATAGAACGTACTCGTGTCTGGGGCATCTCTATGTTTTCATTTTGTGCTGGGGCTGCAGTTAATGGAATCAGGTCAAATTCACACCTCATTGCATGCATATTTTCGGCGACTTGATTAATGTTTTGTCATCGCCAAAGAAGCTGTTTTGTTTCCCAGAAGCCGGCGATATCTAAGAAGTTGGGGCTTTCTGTATTATTTAATGAGGTCAAATTCAGGCCACAACAATGCATGTATAAATATTGAAGACCTGTTAAATATGGGTTATTTAAATTTAGACAAAATAAATCACTTTGTGTTTTTAAAGCTAAGACAATAATTTGATGATTTATTTCTGAACTATTTTCCGTAACCTTGCGTAATTAGAGCTACCGATGTCATTCCCGGAATCTTAGTTTCACTATCGGTTTCAACAAAACTGACCGCGAAACTGGAATAATTGGCAAGTGTTTACAAACTTGCATTTTCTGAAGCTGACACAATTCAACAGATTCTCTGAATCTGATAGAATTCCCAGAAATATTACTTTATCTTTCAATAGAATTATCTGAATCTGACATAAATTCCAGGAATCAATTGCGCCGGTGATTACAAACGCCATGTGTTTAGTCGGCGTCCTTGACACTTTGTTGATGGAATTCCCGGAAACTTCCTTTCACTCATCAACATCTTTGACGATTTTCGTAACCATAAAAACGAAATAGAGTCCGACCCTTATGCAAATAAACTATTAAAAATATTCTTTTTATGAGAAAATGGTTTGGTGCATGCATATTTTATGCAAATAGCCGAAATATGCATTTAAACGATATACAATTAACTGAAATTGACTGTATATATTTTAGATTATTTGTTTTTTATTTATATATCTTTTCTTTTAATTTTTTTGTTTTTGTTGTTGGTTAAATTGAGCAAGGAATTCAAACCAATTTTTAAGAGCAAGTAATTCAAACCAATTTTTAAGAGTGAATATTTTTCGAAAAGGGCCATAACTCACTTAAAAATAGTCGAATCAAACCCATATTCGAACTTCATCTTCTTTTGGGCTGGGAATTCATATACAAAATTTTGTTCCGATCAGATAAAAAGTGTTTGAGTTACTGCACCATGCGTAAACTGTCTACGGACAGACGGACGGAGTATGGGTACACATAAAAATTGGTGGACCAAACCTAAATACAAATTTCATCTGTATTTTCCACATATAGTAAGGATGAGTAATCCATATACCAAATTTTAAAACAATCAGATAACTAAATCAAAGTTATCAGCCGGAAGCCATCTGGGATGGACAGACATATGGATGCACAGACACTGCTGATTTCTATAGTCACCCAAAATTAATTTTTGGGGGACAATGATCATCAAACATGTAATTGTAGCAGAAGATTCTTAATAGTATTCTCCTCAAGCTCCATTCTTTAGCACTCTTTGTACCTAAACCTAATATTAAAAGTCCAAAACTGCTCTGTACCTACTTACTGCACACAGGGTATCCGTTACTACGGCTCAGCATCCGTGGAACGGCCTCATTCCCCTCGTGATGATCTGTTTGAGACATACATGTACCTAAAGTCAATAGCAATCTATCCTAAAAAGGATCCGACTGCAACGGGAGTTCGAGGGTTAAACAGATTACTGGTGAAAAGGAGGGTCATTTGAGCACAGTATGTTACCGGTGCAGTGTAACCCTTTGAAATAAAAGTGCAGTCAAATAGTGACATTGCATACAGCATAATACACATATGAAAATGTCGCGGTAACATCAAAGAATGCCGGACTGCGGAGTATGAATATTTTGTGCACAGGATTTCTGTGGATGAAACAACTCACGCTCGGAAATCCCATGCAAAACATATCCCCCAATATGGATATAAGTCCAAGTACGGTCAATAATAGTTTCATTATCCTGTGTGGGACCCCAAGCACAAACAACGACGCATATGTTCAAATTTCCCTCCGAAACTCAACTATATTTCATTAAACGGGGGCTGAAACTCTGTTCATAGCAGTGGTCCTAACTATAGTTGTTGGACTAATGTAGACTGTTAAACAAGCTACGCATTCTGAGTTTGAACGATTTTGCTACCAATCATATTAAGGCGCTATAGATATCTTCTGCAGTATGACGTCACAGTGCACAAATAGATTTACAATTGACTTACATAGATTTGGATTGCTTTGTGAGTATCTTAGGTGCAATGAAATGACTACTTTGCAGTGACAAATACAAAAATTCTCCCAACGGGATGAACCATGGTCGCCCGGTCGTGTTATTTGTTTCCCAGATAAAACTGAAATATGGACTCATTTATTTTCCCCTGGCGGAAATCCTGGCACTGCTAATTTTCATTGTGAGACCTAATCTAATTGAGAATAAATTTCCACTGTGTTTGCAGATAATCATATCTCTAGAGAAGATTGAACTCCCAAATATTTGGTAAGAAATGGCAACACGTCACACGATATGGCCATGTTACTGGAGGGAGTTCAGTGGTAAAAATTGAGTAATTGATATCTAAATACCTCTGATTGTACAGGACTGTCATCATCATCGTCCATCAGCATCTGGAATGATGGTACTGGCTTTTTCTTAGAGCTATTTGTAACAACATCTGGTTCATCACCATCATCATCATCATCTTCATCTTGAACTCTTCCTTTTTTCTAAAATATTACGTGACCTTATCACATATTATTAAGGCATATGTTATGATCAGAATGATCAGCACTGAATAACCCAGAAGTGTTAAAGTGATGTGAAACACTCAGGTAGGTTGATCTAATCGAGATGGAGAATAATGTTGCTCAAAGTAGTTATTTTTACAAATATTGTATCCAAATTGACAACAGGCACCATCACTCTTCTTCATTAATTAAATGTAGTGATTCTCGAAGACAAAATTGTTTTCGTTAAAAAAAATGTTGAAAAAGTCGAAAAGGGCTAATAACTCTGTAAAAAAAAAAAATTCCGTCATCTATATACATGTTGCACATCTCAAATATGTGGGTAACAATACTCTAAAGTTTAAAATATCTACGATAAAAACTGTAGGAGGAGTTTATTACACCATGAAGGTACCCGCATACAGAAAATTATAAAAAATGTTAAAAAAATTTAAGTCGAAAAGGGCTAATAACTCTGTGAAAAAAATTTTTTCCGTCATCTATGTACATGTTGCACATCTTTAATATATGGGCAACAATCTCCAGGATGAAAACTGTAGGACGAGTTCATTACACCATGAAGGTACCCTCATACTGAAAATTATAAAAAATGTCGAAAAGGCGATATAGTTTTTCCATCATCTATGTACATGTTGCACATCTTCAATATATGGGCAACAATATTCTGAAGTTTCAAATCTCTGGGATGAAATCTGTAGGAGGAGATGATTACACAATGAAGGTACTCAAAAGTGTGATGGACGGACGAACGGCACGACGGACGGACAAACGGCACGACGGACGGATGAACGGCCAGACGGATAAAGCCCGTTTCTATAGTCCACCGAAAAATTATTTTTGGGGGACAATAATAACGGTGCTGTTGAGATTGGAGTGTGATCATACACCTCCGGAAGGAACATCCCTTCTAGTCTTTGTTAACTGCTTAACATCTTCAAGACCAAGATTTGGATTTTGCCTGTCCTTTTATACTTGCAATTTGATGTATGAATTTTGTCACTCAGAGACCAGAGGGATGGAGTGTTTATGACTCTTTGAAGCAGCCCTCTTAGTGTTAGCCCTCGGTTGACGTAAAAATTAATTTTGTTGGCCTTTTTTTTTAGCTGAGGCAAATTTGTGAAGGTGCCGATGTTTATCTGCAGATCTGTGCAAAACTGATCAAAGTGCGGCAGGAAATATATTATTGTAGAGTTGTGCAAAGTCTGCAAAAACATAAATCAACTGTAGTTTAAACCGAAGTCGCTAGGAACTAGGTAGAGACTACCATGAAAATAGTTAACTTAAATAAGTCTGTTCTAAAGTTTGTTCATAGCCCTGATTTGAACTGGGCCCCGATTTTCAAATTATAAGTCGACACCACTATTTCGAACTGGACCAGCGATTAAGTTGACAAAAATGATAACTGTTGTAAAAATGGGACCCTAATTCGAACCTGACCTGTATTGTGATATGAGTAATCCATATACCAAATTTGAAAATAATCAGAAAACTATAACTAAAGCTATCACCAGGAAACCAAAATAATCGTCAAATTCTAAGTCAACAAGAACCATAACTCTGGTAAAAATAGGCGGACGGAACCGAAATTCGAACTTGACCTGTATTTTCATATGAGTAATCCATATACCAAACCAAATTTACCAAACAAGCAGATAACAAAAACTAAAACCCAGTTCTGATTTAATTCACTCAAACAGTCTCTACTGAGTCTGACAAAATGACAAAATTGGCTATTTGTGTCAATAGAGTCATTACTGTCGCTATAAATAACTTCCACATGCAGCCCCTGCAGTATGAGGTCACCACCCAAATTTTTGTTTCAAAATAACTTTGATTGAATTATTGTACTTTGGGTTTCGTTTCTGCGAACGACTTTCTTTTTCCCAAAAGTTGATGCTATGCATTCTCTCAGAATATCTTCTGGGCCTTGTGACATATGATTAACTGCAATCAATCACGTTTTTTGCGTTTATGAATCGAAACAAAATAATACTTTCTTTGTTTCAGTTTGAAATCAATATCATATGCCGGATATTAAGTCAATTTACGACATCGTGACTACTAAATTATTTGATACTAAATGTTGAAATTCTTGATAATATTCAATCTATTAGACATGTTTATAGGTAATATTTGTCAATTCTGGACTCTTTATATACGCTTTTCAGTCTTTAATTGGTTGTCGTAAACTCTGAAATTGTAAACACTGTGTGAAATTAGCCATCCGTGAAAATTTATTGTGCTATTTTTAGCTATTGAGCGGGTTAACTGGAATTGCGCCGGGTAAAGGAATTCCCTTAGTTTTGTGGATTCCATGCAACTATTGCCTGATTGGTTACATCACTTTCCTGATGACATAACATGTGTGGTGGTAATTAACTTCTTACTATGAAGCCGTTATCAAGTGAAGTCACAGATGGACGAAAGCTTGTGTGCATTATACACTAATCTCATATATATTTTGTAGACCTCTGTTTGTCTGTATGTCTGTCTGTCTGTATGTCATTTATACAAATCTACGATTCTCGACCGATCGTGACGAAACTTGGTACGTGTGTGTAGTTTGACCAGGCGGTCGACGTTGTCGTATTGGCGAGCCCGTGCGAGCATGCGCAGACGAGATTTCAGAAACGGGTGGAGCTATCGACTTGAAATTTGCTATGTGAATGTATCTTGCCCCGGATACGAATTTTATCGGGTCGCCGAGCCCGTGCGACGCCAGCTTCGCGCATGCGCAGACCAGATCTCGGAAACGGGTAGAGCTATCGACTTGAAATTTGGTTTTTGAATAGCCTGGACAACGTCGTGCTGGGTAGAGCTATCGACTTGAAATTTGGTTTTTGAATAGCCCGGACAACGTCGGGCTCATCGGCTAGTCTCCTATATATTTTGAAGACCTGTCTGTCTGTATGTCTGTCTGTATGTATGTCATTTATACAAATCTACGATTCTCGACTGATCGGGACGAAACTTGGTACGTGTGTGTAGTTTGACCAGGCGGTCGTCGTTGTCGTATTGGCGAGCCCGTGCAGCACCCGCTTCGCGCATGCGCAGACGAGATCTCGGAAACGGGTAGAGCTATCGACTTGAAATTTGGTTTTTGAATAGCCCGGACAACGTTGGGCTCATCGGCTAGTCTATTATATATTTTGGAACTTCTGTCTGCCTATCTGTATGTATGTGTCTTATAGACTCGAAAACTGCTCAACCAATCTGACTCAAATTTGGTAAGTAGGCCTACTTTGATCCTGGGAACAATATTGGCGGGTCCAATTTCACGTGCGACCATGTCCTTGACTTTGACCTTGCTGATATATACGTTCACATATGCATGTTTCTGCTGTATATTCTGTCCAGACGGAGGCGATCACAAAGAAATTCCTAAATAGCCCGGACGAAGTCGGGCACATCAGCTAGTGAGTCTATAATTGTGTTATCATTCAATTCCTGTCATCTTATAACTTAAATAATGAATAAAAGGTCACCGACCACACCCCCACCCCCCCCCCCCATCATCCATATACATGTTGCACATTAGCAATATATGGGTACCAATATCCTAAAGTTTCAATTCTCTACATTTGAAACTGTGGGAGGAGTTGTTTACACAATGAAGGTACCCAAAATCAAAACAGTCAAAAAATTTCTAAGTCAACAAATGGGGGGAAAAACTCTGAACAACAATATTTTCTGTCTTCCATATACATATTGCACTTTCAACAATATATTGGTGACAAAATCCTAAAGTTTCAATTCTCTACATTTGAAACTGTGGGAGGAGTCGATTACACAATCAAGGTACTCATAATGTGCGATAGACACACACAAAAACAGAGTGACAAACGAACAGAGGTCATTTCTATAGTCCCCCAAAAAAAAAATATTTGGGGAGCAATGAATTATAAAATATTGCTCGCTACATCTACATTAGTATTAACACCGTTTTATTAGCCAAAACAAAAAAGATATTTGATTCTCAGGCAATTTTTCATAGTAAGCATGGGTTATTATACCTTCCCATAAACTGTAGGGAGAACTTTGTAATGGATATAAACTAATTTAATCTGATATAAAGAAAGACTAATTATGACATTGTACTACCCGTACATCATATAGTGATTACCTAGAATGATATATACCCCGCTGGACAAAACAAGTGTCCAATTAACTGCGGTGCGGTTTGCGTTGCCACCGCGGCGGAACTGCAACTACACCGCGGCTCCACCGGTTGACTGCCGTTCGGCCGCGGTGTACTTGCCGTTCGGCCACGGTGTACTTGCCGTTCGGCCGCGGTGTACTTACCGTTCGGCCGCGGTGTAGTTCTTGGAATGATGTTGAAAAACACAAAGAGGGCACCATAAATGAGGCTTGATTGAGGCCATTCTCTAAATACCGTCCGCCAGACGATCTATTATATGTTTGAGGGCTAATCTGTCTGGTGACAAGGTGTGATAATCTTTTAAGTAGTCAACGTCCCACCAGTAAACTGTCATAAAATCAAGGTGTCATAATCCACCCTGATTAGAAAAGGCTCCCGCTGTTAATTATTAGGCGACACGGAAGTGTGATGTTGCCGACAACAGACTCCATCTAGATTTGGCAGCACGTGTCTTTTTGAGAAATAAGCATTGGAATGCCGTGCACACGTGGCAGCCTCATCATTAGAGAATTGAATCACCATCCTGTCATTTAAGACTGAATATAAAATAAGGATTATGGTTTGTTGTCGCATCCTACTTTGAACTGTTTGTTTGCCCATGTTTAAATATTTGTTATTGTGATGTTGTTTTCTCTTGTACAAATATATTTTGTTTACATTAATTTAAACTATTATTTGGTTTGAATTATATACTGACTACATCCACCCATGTGGACCTCCTTTTGGAATTTACTGCCGTCCATTGAATGTATAAAAATCTGTGCCAGAATTTTCTTCAGAATGAACAATAAAGAGCGTTTGTGCGTGATAAGGTATTTTTCGCCTGCGAAGATTTTATGAACCTAAATATTCAAATCCTTTCAACACCGTAGTTACTTTAAAGACAAGACCGCGGCAGCATGCCAGTTGACCTTTGATAAAACTTGAAAGGGAATATCGAGGAGAAAGTGACATGTCACAATCATGTTAACTCAAACAGTTACGATGTAGCAAACAATGACGATTGCTACAGTCCTCGCGCCCAATTTCTGAATAATGCTGACATAATTGTAATTTGCGTGCACCTGGCATTTGAGATATACAGATGTGCGCAAAATTGACGGCGATTATCAACCTCCCAATCAAGGGTTTCACTCACTTTTTGGTGGCAATATACGTAAACAATACTTTATAATGGATATATAACAAAATAAAAATTTAATGATGCATGCATTTAATAAAAGAGACCACGTGGTTCATTTAAGTGGATTTGCAATAGATCGGATATGGGAGATCATGGGATGATTAGAATTGTGCTAAATTAATCAGCTTTCCGGGAAACACGGCACCAGAGCGCATCACTTCAACGAAACAGGAATATCTGAGAATGTACTTCCGTTGCGAAAACAAAAGTATCGTGGTTCTCCGTTTTTTTTATTGGCATATACATCGCCGCTGTGTATTCCAATGTTTATTTATTTACGAAACTCTATTTATCTGCATTTTCTGATCAGATCTAGTGTTTTTCATAACTTGTCAACATGACAATTTTTATTTGAATATGATGACTAAAATCTTATCTGTAGGAATGTTGGTAGAGTATACCATAAATGGTGTATTTTCAATAGCTTGTTAATGCATAATAAAACGGAAAAATTAAATGAATTGAAAAACATACCGCCCGCCCCTAATTTTGGGGTGTCCGTTCGGGGAAACGTGTGCATTATTCCTTTTGACCTTATACACGTGTCCCATCACAATTCTAAAAAAAATTTCAACACACATTGTTTGTGTAATCTTTATTCAGTCCATCATCGGGTGGCAAATACCGTGGAATTATAGAGCAAAGCGTAAAATGTCGCGTATTTCCAGTATCTGGCGCTGGCAGTTAACGTTCACTTGGCAATGGATTTGCCACATATATGGATTGAGAATATTACATGTTTTATTTGCAACTCAATAATGTTTGCGAACGGCCGTTAATAAAAGACACGCAACGGATGCGATTTCAAGAACGGTAACTCGTAATGGCATAATTCTCCATTTTATGACTCCAGTCATAAATTAATTTATATTAAATAATTCAATTTTACTTTTATGATAGCCTGTTAACCAGAACGTTTTCAGTAGACATCGTCGACTCAAATTAGTTATTTCATAATATAATATTGATATTAGATCGCTATTGTCACCGGGAATTTATTGAAATTGGGGTACAGTACCCCTTTAAAGCCGATATTATGTACGGATTTAAATTTCCTTTAATTAAAAATACTAACCTTCGTATATATCTACTAATAAAAAACATGTTTTAAACTCGAGAAAAAAGACGATACAAACCAGAAATCTAACCCCGGTGTACATGCCGTTCGGCCGTGGTGTATTTGTCGTTCGGCCCGCGATGTACTTGCAGTTCGACAGCGGTGTACTTGCCGTTCGGCCCGCGGTGTACTTGCCATTCGACCGCTGTGCTCAACCGCGGTTACACAAAGTGACACCGCGGCCGAATGGCAAGTACACCGCGGTGGCAGTGGACACTTGTTTTGTCCAGCGGGGTATATATATTGTTATGATTTTAATATCGACACAATAATTTTTAACATACAGAACTACATATCCGATTCATATAAAATTATGGAACGTGAATACAGAGGAAACGAAAAGATAAAGTGATCTTCCAAACTATCATAGAAAGTCTTTATTCACTTATTCCGCTGACTAATTAAAGATTGTATATGTACCGCAATAGGTGATAGACTTCAAATAACAATCATAAACATCAGTAAACTTGGCCAATATACACGTACACCGCTTGCCAAACTACGTGGTTTTCATACCTTTGATCACAGTAGCATAGAAAAACTCTATCTTGAGGGTTACTTACTTCTGTGCAAAGGTCACCAAGGGCAGGTTGGCAGACGACTCATCCAATATCCAACTTCCTGCCTTTGTCGTCGAAATATTTCAACACATTTGACCAATAAACTTGGGGGTTTGGACAGACTGTGGGGACAATATACCTGATAGTTACTGTTACCTATGATCTTTTATTGAATACCCACACAAACACTGTTATATTTAGCTTCTATTCGATATTTGAAACATAGCTAATTTCCGTGTGACAGTTTCCTATTTTCGTGTTACCGATTTAAAACTTTGGGGAAATCAGAATAAAATGGTCCAAAGCAGGGCCATTTTTTTCGATGCGGCGATGCCTGAGAATCAAAGCCCTTTTTTTTTGCCTTTAGTGTAATATTTTTTCATGTTATTACAAAATAAGGACATTTGAAACTATGAAACTGATGGATCCGGGAAATTTTACTCAAGTGTTAACACTAATTTGTCTTGGTGTAGTGTCTAGTTCAATGTTACTGGAAAGATGTAAAGTGAATACAAATATATGGAATCCAAATGCAGATCCAGATTCTCAATGGATCCATATGTACATTGAGGTGCAACCTCATAACTATATGTCCAGTGAGGTGCAACCTCATAACTATATTCTTAATGGATCCATATGTCCATTGAGGTGCAACCTCATAACTATATTCTTAATGGATCCATATGTCCATTGAGGTGCAACCTCATAACTGTATTCTTATTAGATCCATATGTCCATTGATGTGCAACCTCGTAACTATATTCTTAAATGGATCCATATGTCCATTGATGCAGGGTTTCCGCCAGGCCGGCTGTGGGTCCGTCACACGGACCCATTCCCATCGCAGATGATCTGTTTGATTCATACATGTAACAAAAGTCAGTAGCAATATGTCATAAAAAATCCGGCTGCAACGGGAGTTCGGAGGGTTAAACAGAATACTGGTGAAAAAGCGGGTCAATTGAGCACAGTGTGTTACGGTACAGCGTAACCCTTTGAAATCAAAGCGCCAAAACTACAACGTATAATGTTTGGTGTGCATTGAAATAGCGACGTTATATACAGCATAATAAATGTTGCGGTAACATCAAAGAATGTCGGACACTGAGTACGGATATTATTTTTGCGCGGGATTTCTGTGGTTGAAACTACTCACGCTCGGAGCTCCCGTGCTATCGTACGATTACATAATTTGATCAAAGAATGCCGAATTGCTGAGTTAGGCAGAGTAGGGATCAACATACGCCAACAGGCGGTTCTCCTACCAAAGGCGGTATCTACCTCCAAGATCCCGTGCTATCGTACTGTTATAATACGGAACCTGTCCCAAATCAGTCTTTATAGCGGGAATTCATAGTGACAACACCATTCATTTGACCCATATTACATGCATGGAGGATAAACACAAAAAACATACCCTCCACCAATATGGAGATAAAGCCAAAGTACGGCCAATAATAGTTTCGTTGTCCGCCTGGGTCCCCAAACACAAACAACGGCGCACATGTTCCCATTTCCCGCCAAAACTCAATTATATTTTATAACACGTTGGCTAAAACTCTGTAGCAGCGGTCGTCAGTTGTTGGACTAATACAGACTATTGACAAGATACGCGTTCCGAGTTAGAAAGATTTCGCTTCCATTCGTATTTCGCCGCTATAAATATCTCCTGCAGACAAACCCTGCAGTATATAGGACGTCACAGTGCACAAATATTTTTACGATTGACAGAATACATGGAAAAATCAGTTTCATTTTCACGGAAGCTACTTGAAATTCTAGGAAATACTTTATTCAATTCTCCCAGCTAGGTAGTATTGGACAATGCATAGATGCTTTTTAGTGTTTAGTTTCATTATACCTGTCGGAATCTTATTGTAAGTTATAAATTTTTAAACACTAACTTGTAGCTTGGTATAGTCTTCAATCAGACGGCAGTCTTACGTGCGTAATTACATGATTAATTATCTGGATATCATCAAAAGAATTAATGCACCCCACGGAAAATGATCGACTTGCATAATATACGTAGCTTTGGATTGCTTTGTGGGATACTCAGGTGCAAGGAAATGGCTAATTTCAGTGTCAAATAAAAAAAATTTCGCCCGATGGGACAAACCATGGTCGTCCCGTCGCGTTATGTGTTTCCCCAATACGGACTCATTAATTTTCCCTTGGCGGAAACCCTGATTGATGTGCAACCTCATAACAATATTCTTAATGGATCCATATGTCCATTGAGGTGCAACCTCATAACTATATTCTTAATGGATCCATATGTCCATTGAGGTGCAACCTCATAACTATATTCTTAATGGGTCCATATGTCCATTGAGGTGCAACCTCATAACTATATTCTTTATATTTTACCTGCTGTTGCTCCCTTGTCAGAATATGGACACAAAACCATTATTTGAAACTAAATATAATGAAAATATTGATTTGCATGAATACACTGAAAAAACTAAATTTATTATGCAAACAAATTTTGCGAGGCCTACCAGTTGAGGCAATAAGCTTTTCTCAAGAGGTCTACCTTTTTCTTCTTGGAAGGCTTTAATTCACTCAGAGTACCATTCTGTTCTGTCCCGATTGATAAGGCAGCAATTTCATTAACAATATCATCATCATCTTCCCTAAAGTTAAAAAGATAAGATGTAATTTTCATCAGTATTACAACAAAATTTTTTTTTAACTTTAAAGAAAAATTTAGTCGAAAATGAAGTGTAATGTTAGGAAAAACAGTCCGAGCCAACCCTGAGCCGCATCATGTAGAGAGGGTGTTGTGAGAAGCATGTATACCAAAAATATTGAAATCGGTTCATATTTGTTAAAGTTATTAAGTCGGACAGAATTTTCCAAGTCAAAATAAGTAGAAAATTAAGGCGTAACTTAAAAAAAGAAAGTTGGACCGCACCACAATTAGCATCATGCGGAGAGGCGGTCCCAAGGAGATTGCATACAAAAAATTATTGAAATCGGTTCATAGTTGGTCGAGTTATGAGGTCGGACGGACGGATGGTATGATGGACGGACAGACACACGGAGGGAGAAAGTGTGACAGACAGACGCAGTCAATCCAGTATACCCCCCATTTTCTTCGAAAGTGGGGGTATAATAATCACTAAAACCATTCACGATTACGCTGTATGCCTCAAGATTTTATTTCTGGAAATTCAATTTACAATCAACATTTTATCAAAACCAGGGGCTGATTCCATTCATTACGCTAGGGCGGAATGAGCAAATTACGCTGGGCAGACCAGGGCAAAATGATCGGATGAGGGATGGGGACTGTAGGTTGTGCCAAAGGATTTAGTCATGCGTAGAGTAAAATCAAAGATGGCTCTGGCAGCCATGTTTTCCATAGAAATTAGGAAAAAATTTATGGCTCCAATCTAGAGGTCACATGGAAGATCCATATGAAGTTTGGTGGTGAACGGAAGAGGGATGTGCTCTGCAGGGTGTGCTAAAGAATTTAGTCATGCAAAGAGTAAATTCCAAGATAGCTACTGGCGGCCATGTTTATCAAGGAAATTCGGAAGAAAATTTCATGTAAATTCCAAGATGGACGCTGGTCTGTAGGGTGCAGGGTGTGCCAATTGATTTAGTCATGCAAAGAGTAAAATCCAAGATGGCTGCCAGCAGCAATGTTTTTCATCGAAACTGTTTAAATTTGATAGCTCCCATCTAGAGGTGATTCTAAACATTTTGAATTTTGAAATCAATTCCCCAATAAGTGAAGGTTGCAGGGTGTACCGATGGATTCAAATTTGAAATCCAAGGTGGCTGCTGGCAGCCATCTTTTTTAACAAATTATCTGCCCCTATTTGAACCAAATGTAAATCCCAATCTATGAGATCCATTGATCTAGTAATTTCAAATGGTATATTATAGAAGTTGAAGTGAGTTAATTTTTAGTAATATAATTTACAAAATTGAGGATGGCACCTCTGATAATTGTTTCTTGAAATCATCAGCATAATAAATAAGACACATCACAGATGAATATAGTGATGAGCCGATTGTCAAATAGAGCCTTGCGCCGATTATTTGAGATCACAATCGGCCGATTCAGGTGCAGATTCCGATTATTGTAATAATTATACCAAAATATGTTATATCTCATATATATTTTGAAGACCTCTGTTTGTCTGTCTGTATGTCATTTATAGAATCGAAAACGGGTTGACCAATCGAGACCAAACTTCCTATCCAAAGGTAAAATCCCACGGGAATCGTCGACGTCGCATTTTGGAGAAGCCCAGAGCACCCATTCTCCACTCTCAGTCACAAAAAACGGCACTGCGGTGGTTAATCAAGTGATAATTTAACGAGCGTTTGTTTTTGACACATCGCTATAAAGAGCGTTTGTTTACCATTCAACGTTATTAGCATCTGCAGAGAGATATACGGGAACAATACCTTTGAGTGGTTTCCTATGCGGGGAGATTTATTGGATGCCATAGTACTCTTACAACATCATTGTTATAGTATGTATGACACTTAGGTCAGGGCTTAGGGGGGTAGTTAGTGTGGATATAGGCATAATGCTTCTCAGAAATCCCGGTTACAAACCAACACTCACAATTTCGTCTTTTTCATCAGATACCAACACCTCGACCGATCGGGACGAAACTTGGTACGAGTGTGTAGTTTGACCAGGTGGTCGTCGTTGTCGTATTGGCGAGCCCGTGCGACGCCCGTGCAGCGCATGCGCAGACCAGATCTCGGAAACGGGTGGAGCTATCGACTTGAAATTTGGTTTTTGAATAGCCCGGACAACGTCGGGCTCATCGGCTAGTGTGTTATATACTACTTCGATTTGGAAGCAACAACATGAGTAATATACCAATATACATAAGTATACGTTTGGGTAAGTATAAAGGTAGGTATGGGTGGACTTGTGAATGAATTCATGCGTCCTGACAACCAATACACATGTTATATTATGCTCAATTTACCGTAGATTTCTGTATATAAGTCGCTACTTGTTGACCCAGTATTTCCCCTCAAAATGTGCATGCGACTTATACAACTGTTTTAAAGTCAATAGGGGGTCTGAATTCTGGCTACAATCACAGACACAGGTGAGTTTTGGCATTAGCAGCACTGACAACTCAGAAGAGTGCATGACCGTTCACACCAAAACAGGGACAAAATGTTTAATTACAAATAAAAACAATTAAATAATATTAATAATTGTTACCCGTGTATTTATCCCTATACAATTAATGAAATACAAGAATTCAACATGAGACCTCCGACCAGAGTTGTTAAGTTCCACGGATTCTCCGTGAGACTCACGGATTTCCACGGCAATTCCGCAAACACGGATAACCCCCAATTTCTCACGGATTCGTCAAAACACCACATTGAAAATCCCAAAATGAAGTTTTTTTATTTTTTAAATTCGTGCATTTGCGGGAATTCCCCAAATGACAGTGACTTCCTTATTTCCGGTCCCGTAAATACCCACACATTAACATTCACAGAATGTACAGTCGGTCACTTTTGATTGAAGACTCAAGTTGTGGTGAACTGTGACTGATATTAATTGATTTTCACACTCTGGTGAAGCCACACGTATAAAGGGTGTTGTTTTAGTAAACAATACGTATAATCACAAGTGTGCAAAGTTCTGTATTGTTAGGCCTCATTGATGAACATTTCTTAGTAAGTCGGATTAGTGGCATGAATTGCAGACGAAATAAAACAATACGTTTAATCACAAGTGTGCAGCTGTATTGTGAGGCCCCATTGATGAACATAAGTAATGGATACTTTATGATTTAAGTTCACTGATAGTGGTATGCATTGAGAACAGAATGTGTCTTTTATTTTGCGGGTAAAACTTTTAAGACGGGTCATTTTGTACTTTCGGTTTCACGCATACATGTCCGGTTGTAACCTGTGTAACTCGGGTTCGTTTTGACTAACTTTAAACAAAGTTTCTGCTTCTTAAATTTTTTTAATAAATGGTGGAATGTGTACATTTCTGTTGTGGGTTATACCGTAAGACGAGTCCATTTTGTCGTTTATTACGATGTTGTACTTTCGGTTTGGCGCATATCCGGCTGTATCCGGTGGAATTCTGAGTATTTTTACGAAGTGTGATCTGCTTCTTTTTTTCAATAAATGGTGGTATCTCCCACACAGAGCAGCTCTATTACAATTACCAACAGGACATTCATTGCCATTTTATTTAGGTCTATATATTTATAAAATAGAAACTCATAAAAACTATGCAATCTTCGTCATAAAAATTATTTTTGGAACATGAACATTTTTGGGCATACCTGCCGCAAAAATCTCACGGATTGACATTTTCAAAACTTAACAGGTCTGCCTCCGACTGAGGAAGGGAATTTTTATGTTATACCACATTATCCTGAACTCAACTGTAGTCAGTAGAGACAATACCAAGGATGATGCAACACTTGTTTACTGTCTACAGGTTTTTTTTATGTCGGCTAAAAGATAAGAGGTCATTGAGGTCACTGGTTCATTTTACATAATTATTTCAATTCATTCAATATATAATAACTGAAGCGTGGTGAATGCAGTCAACTGCGTAATTATGCGTCAGGTGACATGTACTTCCGGGGATTTATACCTGTTTTAGGCAGGACCTGGCTGTATATCATCAAATTTGTATTTGGTTGCTCTTTCCCTATGTTTACTGGTCATTTATTCAACAAAACATCGTTATATTTAACACAGTTTATTGAAGAAAAATAAGCACCTGATTATTATTTAGACAATCGGAAATGCCGATGTTGAAACCCGAGTACCGATTGTTATCCGATGGGCCACAATCGGCCGATTCTGATTGTCGTTTCCGATCATCGGCTCATCACTAGATGAATAGAAGTCAAAAGCCTATATAAACACTTGTCTGGACAACTGCATAGAACAGAGCACATGGGAATTAATTTAAATTGAAATGAATGACATAAATAAACATTATCTGTGATTTGTTTATCAATGGCTGTCAGATAACATTGATTTCATACACAGGAGACATTAGAGAATGGCAGACAGACGAGCTTTCTATTGTTAGTGAAAGCAATGACTTCTCAAATAATATTGTGGCATTAGGAATGTGAAGGAACAACATTTGTAACAGGGGTTCATATACATGTACTTTGACCCTCAATTGGCAAGGGTAACCATCTGTTCGTAATTTTTCTCCCAGACCCCTAGACCGATCTCAACTAAATTTTGTGGGATGAGTCAATATACCCTGGCGTATGTTATAATGTGGTTAGTTTTTAAAAAATAAAAATTTAATTTCAAAATTAAAAATTTAATTTTCACAATTTTTTTTTTTAATAAATAGAATTTTTTTTTTAATGTGTTTTTTTTTTAAATTGAGCAATTGAGTTAAAACAGCCAAATCTGTTTTTTTGGTATTTTTTTTTTGGAGTTATATCCTGGCTCTGCCCACATTGGACCCAGTGACCTCATTTGAACAAATTTGAACCCCAGTCACCCAAGGAAACTTCATACCAAATATGAACCCATTCGACCTGATGGTACATGAGAAGAATTACCATGAAGGGAAAGAGTTATGGCCCTGGCTTCAGAACTATTTGACCAGGTGACCTCATTTGAACAAATCTGAATGTGAGTCACCTGGGGAACATCCACACCAAATGTGAACCCATTCGGTCCTATGGATATAAAGATGTTCAAAGAATTGTTGACGAACGGACGGACGGGCGGACGGACATATGGACGGATGGATGGACGGACGAGAAGTGATGACTATAGCTCCACCAGGGACTTCGTCTCAAGTGAGCTAAAAACTTGTGTTCAGTTAACAGTTTGAAAAAGCAATTGGGTACTGCCAGTCGATTATGTTGACAATGTGTTAAGTTGTCATGCCAATGAACAGGTGGACATGGCCAACCACATGGTAAAACTCTGTCTGGTGTGTTGACCCAATTTTGTCTGATCAGATGTGACGGTTTGGACCAGGCCATGTTTTAAGCTGGATAGTACATGTAGCTTCAGACTGTACATTATTTCAGCGAATAGACCAATACTGGCTTGCGGGATCAATGGATCACCGAAATAATGTAGTTATATTTCAACCATTATCCTATACAACTTATACATGTATTACACTATTGAATACAATCGTTTAGTTACTTCATCGTATGTGGGTGGTGACTGGTATCTCATTCTAATAGATTTTACCCTTTGAACCGACATGGCACATTTGAACCTTAAGAAGGATGAATATTGTAGTGGGGATCATATAAGTTGATAAAGATATGTCATACCGATATTTAAACTTATACCCTGTGCAAAATCGTATCATAGTCTGAGCGAGTTTCAAACAGAAGTGAAGAAAACACACTTTATTCAAACCATATAATGAATGGAATATCATTAAATGCTCTTTGTTTCCATGTTGAACTTGTCAACCTACATAGATCCAAACCAAAATCCCAATTCTTGGGATAAATGTTCCCACCCTTCAATATGTTGTAAAATTCCAATCCAACAATTAATATGACTAAATATTATTCAACTAATATAAGGGAAAATTTCGCTCTTATATTTGACTGAAACTATAAGATTGTAGGCCAAGAACATTATATG
Source organism: Siphonodentalium dalli (assembly GCA_032622095.1). Taxonomy (NCBI): domain Eukaryota; kingdom Metazoa; phylum Mollusca; class Scaphopoda; order Gadilida; family Siphonodentaliidae; genus Siphonodentalium; species Siphonodentalium dalli. The sequence goes on along the minus strand of CP136065.1, from coordinate 120,952,357 downwards.
ACCCTGGGTCTAAAAACAACACACTTAATTTACACCAATTATTGGATGGAAAATTCATTGCATCTAGCTATCATAACCTATTTTCTCAGTCTGAAAATTCCACTTAGTTTAGTCATCAATTGATCAGTCTATGAAATCATTTGTGAAATCCAATTGAAAAAGTTACCGCAATGAGTGAAAGAACAAGACAGTCAATGATTGTGGTGTCGCTCACCTCACAATAAAGACTGAGAAGACTGGGACTCTGAAGACTACAGTAGCTGTAAAATTTACTTCAAAATAAGTAGATAGAACTATATGCTCAGCTTAGATATTAAAGTGTTCACATTGACACACATACACATTCTTAATTCAATTAATTTTCAAGAGGGCAGAGTATTAATTCTGCAAAGTCTACCCCATATTTGAGCAAACCTGATATGAGATTCAGATGTTGACATTATGTGCACCGTGTGTGTACATGTGTTGGGAGACTAAAAATGTATTACAATAACATACATGACAAGATTATTTCTAATCTGAAAATTGTATGTTATCAGAACTGAATTTTTCAGATAGTTTATGGTCAAATTTAAGTGTCAAAATAGTAGGATAAAACAGACAAAGTGTATGTTTTAAATAACCATACCCTTCATGTAAGCTTAATGAAACTTATCTAAAAAGTTTTTATATATATATATATATATATAAAATATAATAATATATATTGGGTAAATATTAAAACTGTGAGCCCCCTTTAGTCATTCAGCCAATAGCCGAAAAATAGGCCTGTCGGTACCAAACTGGTGGGCAAATTCTAACTGCACCTTTTAAGTAGTTTAATGTCTCAGCTATCCATCTGGGTATGATAGCAATGTCAACTCGGTAGTTTTCTGTCCGAAAATCGTCTTTAAAGTAACATACCATACACGAAAATGTTTTTTTTTTCGTCAGTGGGGAGGGCTTATGTTCTGTTGTGTCCGTGGAGAAAGCTGACACTAAAGTCATATCCAATGGTCTCAGTGGTGATATTTAAGCCCAAATTCCAAAATTAAACAATATTATCATCATTGCAGCGAATTTTAACCACAATTTAAGCAAGTATAAGTATGGTAAAAATGCCCGACATCGTATAATTCGGCTTAGCATCATGCGCTTTTGAACTATATACAACTCATGTGAAGAATTTAAATGTCATTTTGACTGTCAGACTATAACGTTTATGTATTTCAAAATTCTGATTGGAAGAGAATAATAAAGAAGCATAAATGATCGCGGTTTGTGGCTTAAACGTGATATTACATCCTTCAAAATAGAGTTATCGGTCATGGCGAATAACTCAACAACAAGTTTTCATTACTGGGTTTGTATATATAACGTACTTGGCTGCCCCACCCATTCACACTGCCATTATGAGCCATGACTATAGGTGCCGATAGTATGCTACCATGAAGTAAAACAGGCACGTATATAGACACGCGCATAAGGGCAGTTCGGTGGGGTGGGATCGAAGTGAAGCGTGTTATACAAGCCTCTGTGATTTTTGCATTCCGCAGATAGCACACTCATCACGCATACTTTAATGAAATGACATCGCATTCACTACATGTAACTATGGGCTGGTGTTTTCAAAGGGCACCGGAAGCATCCAAGGGTAGGGTGGTACAATGGGCACAATTTGGAAGGCAAGCATAACTATTACTTAAAATCGCTCAAAACCTAGAAGAAACGTTAGATGTACAGACTTTTAACACATTGCATGGACCAAGTTCATCATAAACTATCAGGATGAAAATATATCACTTATAGCGAATATATAAACTTGTTTCACGTCAATTATCTAAAGTTCCCTGCCATTCTGAGGTTAATTCCTGCATGGAAGGCCATTATCTGTTCCCTTTGCCACACCCCCACGCTTCCGGTACCCTTGATGTTTTCTGTTGGGTTCACCTGGCTAAGCCAACACCGACAGAGGCAACATATTGCTTATGTTTTGTCGGTATTAGCTTGGCCATGGCAGCCACAATCATCATGCATGTAAGATGTGAGTTATATTGTACCCCATATTGCACAACCACTGAAATCGTGAAATACGTCTTATATAGTATAGTCGACAACTAGTTTTATTAACAATATTATTCAATTGTTTAGTCCTCATCGGCATCATCGCTATGGTGATCATCAACGTCACTGTCACTGCTGTTGACATCTTCTGGTGGTTGGTTATCACAAGTTGTGAGACGACACATTTCAGTACACTTCATCCCATTGTTGATGCACGGGCATTTTGGAGGTCTGCACGATTTAACACAATCACACGCCAATAGCTCAAGAACTTCTTCTGGTGCTGGGCTTCCGTCCATCCAGTCAAAATCGATAAAGTCACCATCATCCGATGTCATCACCTTCCAACCGTGATCCCCTGGGCCGGGAACATCTGGCTTCTCCGATAGCGCACGCTTCCAGATTGCCGCTTGATAATTGGCTCTCATGGAATGCTTCCCCAAACAGTCAGCACAAGGTGGTAGCTGATGCGACTCAACCTTGCCCTGCTTACTGCAAAACATCTCATAGCGAACAGCATTCAGAACGACCATAAAGTTTACAGACGAACATTTCGAGTTCATTTTGTAAGGATGTCTCCAATATCCATCGACTTCCGAGCTGTTCGAATGTTCCAGCTACAGTAGGGTCTGTTTTCAAAATCTTTAATGCAGCTAGTTTACCTCGGCCTGCAAAAGCACTTACTGTATCGTATCCTGTGAATGCGTGCAAACCTAGCAATCCGTCGGAAACTTCGCTCCCAATTGTGTCAGCAACCTTTTTTTTTTATGTCTGTATACTTCGTTCGCCCAACAGTTCCGGTTTTCTGATATACTGGAATGCCTAGGTCGTCGGAAAATGCAACACACAGAGCGAATACATCGGTATCCTCAGACAACAAAACAACAGACTCAACACCTGACTGCGCCGCATGTCTGACATGCAACAACATCCGAGTGTCAGCTTCTTCGTGTGTGCTATCCAGTTCAGGAACGCGCACTTTACCTTCTGTTCCAGGTGATATGCGATAACATTCATCGCGCAGCGTTACGAACTACGTTTTTCCAGACAGTTTCACCTGTGTATCTATGCGACTCCATTCATCAACTAGAAACTCTACCAGTGCCATTTTATTCCTGAGTTGGAATTTTCGCCATTGTCGGACTATCTGTCCTTCAGTAACTTAACACTTTCGACAGTTGATCGTCTTTCGCACTCTGACGCCTTAATGCTCAACTCCCTGTAGGTATCGAATACAACGTCTATATGGTGGGTATCTGGCAAGGACTCTCTTAATATTTGGGGAGCTGCCTGGCTGAATGTCCTTCGGTCCATTTTAGTTTTTGTAACAGTGCCATTCCGTCGATGATTATAGAAGATAAGGGAGGAATCGTTTCCGCAACTTCCACATCCTATTGGAGAGCGGCAGCTAGCGACGATTTATTAGTTTTTCTCAAGGACCCATCCGGAAGAGCAAGAGACTAGGGAAGTGGTCCCAGAGGTTGAATTTAAATGTCACGCAACTGCAGGTCCTTTCTGGTTTTTGCGATCTGTCTTAAGTATTATTTCCCTCCCTTGAGCACTCGTTATTTTCTTCTTTTTCATATCAGTGAAAGTTTTGAGTTGATTCCGTGGAAGTTTGTCGTGAAATGTCTTTTCTGGGTCAGCATTCAGTCTTTCTTTGAACCCACTATATGCTTTCTCACCAACAGTTAATGCACGTTGCAGGTCAGTAGAGATCGCTCCGGTCACCACTCTTGCTGTTGAAATTCCCACAAGGTCACTATGTCCATCAAACGGGTTTGTCCAGTTTTTGAGTACACCAATAACTGCTTCCACAGCCTTCTCATCCTTGGCAATTCTTGGTGCTGACAATTATGTCCATTCTTCCTAAAGCCGCCCATTTCCCAAAATTGTCTCAAAAACAAAGATCGATACTCAGCGGTGTAAGATAGTACCTCGAGACAGCGCTCTCTTTTAGATTGAATCTGACAATACCTCCTGGTGATTTTGTGTCCTTATTAACGGTTTCCTCTGTTGTTTGGTCGACTGGTATCTTACCGAACGGATTGTCAGCACCAATCTGGACTGCGGAAACCTCCTCTAACAAAATTTTCATACACATCTGGGTTTGTTGTTGGCAGGGATAACATATCAGCATAATAGACTGGAAGGTGTCTGGCATAGTTTGGTCTTGTCGTATGCATGGCACCAAGGTATCATGGCTCGTATAGCAGACAGGTGCAAATTCCAGTCTTCTTCTCTGGATGCGCAGATTAATCCCATCAGGATACCACCGACCATGTCCATATACGACATCCAGAACGCAGACAATAGCCTGTTGGATTGTTTCAGATAAGCCAGGTATTGGCTAAATACACAAATGATTTTCTTAAACAAATCATTGTTAAGAATGTCCTTGATATTAGCATCTGGGTCACTGTGAGTTTCGTAAATGAGGACGAATAGAGCGTTGATGTCTTCCATAGACTCCTGGTAAGAGCGGTCAATCCACTGCATAAACTTTTCCCCATGCCAGTCTGAAAAGAGCTTCGTATATATACTTGTGTATTCGAACACCGCGATTATACTGTCGCCCGTCCATGACAGCAGAGATCGATCCATCTGCAACAATACCGGACTCAATACAAAGGTCTCTCAAGCCAGCATCTTCGAACCTCCGACCCAGGATGCTGAGAAAATTACAGATTGTGTGGAAGGCTCCTAATCTGAAAACAACCTCCATATATATAATTGCTTTTTCTTCCACTTAACTTCAGCAACCTTCGCATACAACACTTGGTCGAAAACAGAGTCAAGGCCCAACGATGTCTTAATAGAAACAGCTTGCTTCAGAATTTCAGAACATGTGGACATATCAGTTGCAGGTGCACTTATATTGTTGGGAGATATCCAACATTGTCACGAACAACAGTAACACCCTTTTGCATGCGAATGTTAAAGCCTGTCCAACCGGGAACCGTTTGTAGTTGCCGATCATGATGGATAATCCGAGCTATGGCCCACAACATTGTTTTTCTAAAAGCTTGGTCTGTATGTGTCTTCATGTCGGGTTCACTGATCGAACTTTTACTAGGCCCAGTTCGTTTACCGGCATTGTAGATGGGGAGCTTAGTAGATTGTGGGGTTATGCTCCGCCTCTTATCCCTCTTCATTTCAGGTTCTTTAATCTCAAGAAACGGTCCAAAGACTCTAGGCTGGATTACTATCCCATTCACACGATGACTGGTTCCCCCACCCGTTGCTGTCTCATCTAAAATGTCGATGTTATCCCACACGAGAGATGTGAATACTCCGGGCATCACCCCGATCCATTATGTCTGAACGGAGAATTGCGGCGGCATTTCGAACTGTGACATCTTCAGGCTTACTATTTCTTAAAGAACTCAGTTCATCGTTCAGTGGTTGTGTGTCTCTTGCTAAGTCAGAAACAGTTAAACAATATGGAACACTAGAAGTTTTCCATTGTTATCGGGAATGATATTAAGTTTGCTTCCAAACTTTGATTCCAAATTTCAACGAAGGTGTTTTCTGGTAGCTGGTCGCATCTCAACTACTCCCGCTTTTAACATTTTCCGTGTTGAGGAGTCCGCGAGTTGAGTCATTTTCATTACCCGACATTTCTCGAAAACATCATGCTGAATGAAGTCATACAAAATAGATTTGCAGTGTTTCTCTATATCAAAATAGCGATCGTCAGTATTCTGTGAGTCAGAAGTACCGCTGGATTTGTTGTCATCAGAACGAGTATAACCACGATAACACAAACAGTGGTAGCACCCTTCAGCTGTGACAAGGTCACGAGAAAGCAAGGCCAGGATCCTCCATGTCATTCTGTGACTGCGCAGCTTCTCTCAATGTTACGTCATATCTCAGATATATACATTGGATAAGCCCCTCCCTCGTCTTTGTGTGTTTCAGGAACTTGTCTCTTTGGCATATGATGCATTGTCTTAATGCTGGGACAGTTGTCCGGATATCCGGTTACGGTTCGGTTATGCGTGTCAACCGGTTGGAGGAGACCACAACCGGATAACCGTCCTATTGATAACGATCGTACTATCATCGTAGTACTCCGTGTAAATGTTGCCGAAATCATTTACGGAAGTTTAAGTAACGAGAGCAAGTAATAAGAAGCCGCTTAGAAGCGATTTGGACAGTTGATTGTGTATTCATATACCCCACAACAAATGCCTGTTTGATCACCGGCGGCTTTTCTAGAAATGAAACCAACAACTACACTCTGTGTCAGTCTGTGAATCACTTGCTACACATTCAATGCCAATTTCCTTTGGCGGCATTAAATGACGTTCCGCCTGCACGCGCACCGCGGCATACATCAAAGCAATCAAGTCTAGACTTTTACTACGTCATCAATAGTATGTCTGTTTTCTGGAAACTGTCCCCCTTTGTCATTATCATTAGTTCGTCACAAAGCGATGGCAGAAGACCTACAAAAACGGAAATCGAACGTTTGGGGACATTTAGTCCTAATTGAAGATGACCAAAAAAAAAAAAAAAAATGAGCAGTATGCAAGGGCTGCCGAACGCGATTCGTTTATTCTGGATCAACATCCAATATGAAGTCGCACATCCAGAAAAAACACATAGGCCTACTGGGAGTGGGAACTCAGATGTGTTTGATAACTTTATTTCCTAAACACTGGCTGGGGCTTGTGTAATGAATCACGATGATTTAATTTTGTTTGAATTTGTGTATTAAATAATTGAAGTAACATCATGTAGCCACTGTGATTAATATGATGTATACCTGCCTATATCCAAACACTAGTAAACATTACTAAACAACAGTATACCTACCTTCAGTACCTTGTAGTACACATGTTTGGGCTAATCGTGCCCGGGATATACACGAGGAAGGAACTATATTTCCTTGCAAGCAAGCGTTGTTTATGCGGTGCGGAACGGAACTCCCGTAAACATCGATATACTATAGCACACTACTAATATATATTACATTTTAGTTTGTTTGGGCTCAAAACTGAATTAATTTATACACATTTACCACTATTTGATCGCCGTAACGGGGCCGCATTGTACGACTAAGACATCGTTTGTGATCGCATGCATATCAACGTTTCCAGGATGCGTAATAAACACTTGTTTTGCCGATTTAGTGACCAGTGTATTCAATCTTGTACTTAGGGTACTGCTGGTCGCGGTTAACCGGTTATGATTAGGTTAACACCCGTGGTTAACCGGATAGGAAAAAACCCCAACCGTCCCAGCACTACATTGTCTTTAATAAATTCGCGACTTCGATTGGGATGGGTCGCGAGTTGATGGGTCGCGCATATATGTTTGGCTGCAGTCATCTTCGCTTGTCTTCCGTGATTTTCTCTCCTGAATGTTAGCGAGATCACGCTTCATTGTGAAACGCGATCGACATTGTCTATGATAAGAGGTTCGGAATTTCTCCAACATTCAGAGTCTTTTCTATCTCTAAAAGCGGTCTAAAGGATCTCACTTTGGCAGCCTCGATAAGTGAATCCCACGACCTCAAGTTTTTCAACGTACTAAGTTTGGACTCAGAATCATACATTGGGAAATGTATCACACATCCATTTTCTAATTTGGTTATCTGTTCAGGTAGTTCACCATCAAGTTTGCGTTTTCTGTTAGTAGTTTTGTTATTGTCAGGTCGAAATTCATCGCCTTCACCAGACACCACTTCTTCCACAGTGAATCGTTTGAATCTATGTCACTCCGGCTTTCCGTACATTTCTAGAACCGAGCGACGTGCCGTGAGTCCGACGTTTCGTCAAGTAGATTTTTTTTTGGGGCAATAAATTTCATATACAGGTATAGTCATTGTTAGGTGAGTGACAGTGTAATTCTTTTATAAATGTTCAAATATAACACGCGGAATTGATTTAGGATGTCATTTTGTGGTATAATCATAGTCTTTCAGAAGTTGTGAGCGTAAATTGAAATGATCGGCACAATAACAAACACTGACCTTCATATTTTTCGCGCATGGAAGACAAAATCAGATATAAAGAAAACACGCATTTTTTCGAAAACTAATTCTTATTTTTTCGTATAAAACTACCGTTATGAACTTGCTATCAATGGCTATTTAGTTTTATTTATATAACCACTACAAGAATACACTGGTGGCAATATGCCCGCCGATTTGGTACCGACCAGGTGGGTTGGCTGAATGACTACTTCACTTGATAAATGGTCTATAATTTTATATTCATTTTAGAATTTATAATTGGTTGTGGGAAAAAAATTACATGTCATTGAAAAAAATCTGCAACTCCACCCCCCCAAACCCTGTTGGCACTTCCCTGCGAGAATAGGACATGTGTGATTAGACAAGTAATTAAACCCACATCTCATGTTCAATTTGAGGAAAAACATATGTGGCCCACTGTTAAGAGTACACATAATTTAAACATATAAATAAAACCACTTGTTAACACTACTTGTGAACTGGGTCAAAGTTCAAACTGATATTACATACAGCAGATAGCTGGATTAAACTTCATTCATGCTGCCTGGGCCAGCTTTGTTTTTGCTGGATGTCCAGAACTGACAACATTGATATTGACACTAATTAGTTTATAATGACAACAGCTGTGCAGTTTGTTGTGCTATTTACACATACATGTAGGCATGTCAAAATATAATATAGCCATGTAGTCAAACCATTTAGAGGCAGGGACCTGATTACAGAGTGTGTCATGGTGCGTATAAAAAAAGTTCAATCTAAAAAAAAAAAAGTTCATATGAGAAATACCTATTCATTTTGAATTTAAATAAAAAAACAAATTTTTTTTAGAAGAGTTATGTCCCTGGCTCTACCCATATTTGACCCAGTGACCCAATTTGAACAAATCTTAACCTCAGTCATTTTAAGAATTACTATGGATGGAAAGAGTTATGGCCCTGGCTAGTGATGAGCCGATAATCGGAAACGATAATCGGAATCAGCCGATTGTGGCGCATGGGATGACAATCGGTACTCGGGTTTCAACATCGGCATTTCCGATTGTCTAAATAATAAACAGGTGCTTCTTTTTCTTCAATAAACTGTGTTAAATATAACGATGTTTGGTTGAATAAATGACCAGTAAACATGGGGAAAGTGTAACCAAACACAAACTTGATGATATACAGCCAGGTCCTGACTAACAAAGGTATAAACCCCCCGAAAGTACATGTCACCTGACACATACCGTAATTACGCAGTTGACTGCATTCACCACGCTTATCCGTCTTAAGTATATATCAAGTAACAGTTATTACATATCGAATAAATTGTAATAATTATGTAAAATAGCCCGACGATACCCATTATATAGTGTAGTGTGTTTACAACATCCCCATTGTTCACCAATTAACAACTACTATTCAACGTAGTGACCGCTAATCACCAGTATTCAAACTGATTCAAACTGATATCAGGTCAGCCAGTGACCTCAATGACCTCTTATCTATAAGCCGACATAAAAAAAACCTGTAGACAGTAAACAAGTGTTGCGTCATGCCCTCGCATGTTATGCATGGTTTCCTTGGTATTGTCTCTACAGTTGAGTTCAGGATAATGTGGTATAATATCAAAATCCCTTCCTCAGAGAGAGCTACATGTAGGTCTCATGTTGAATTCTTGTATTTTATTAATTGGATAGGATCATCGGGATAAATACACGGGTAACAATTATTAATATTTTAATAGTTTTTATTTGTAATTAAACATTTCGTTCCTGTTTTGATGCGAACAGTCATGCACTCTTCTGAGTTGTCAATGCGGCGAATGTCAAAACTCACCTGTGTCTGTGATTGTAGCCAGAATTCAGACCCCCTATTGACTTAAGTTGTATAAGACGCATGCACATTATAAGGGGAAATACTAGGTCAACAAGTAGTGACTTATAGACAGAAATCTACAGTAAATTGAGCATAATATAACATGCGTATTGGTTGTCAGGACACAGGAATTCGTTCACAAGTCCACCCATACCTACCTTTATACTTACCCAAACATATACTTATGTAAACGTATACTTATGTATACTGGTATATTACTGATGTTGTTGCTTCCAAATCGAAGTAGTATATAACACATATAACATATTTTGGTATAATTATTATAATAATCAGAATCGGCACCAGAATCGGCTGATTGTGATCTCAAATAATCGGCAATCGGCGCAAGGCTCTATTTGACAAACAGCTCATCACTAGCCCTGGCTTCGCAACTATTTGACTTGGTGACCTCATTTTAACAAATCTGAATACCAGTCACCTGGGGAACATCCACACCAATTATGAACCCATTCATCTCAGGTGAGCTAAAAACCCCAACCCGTTCCCATGTACTATCACCTCGTTCCTGATGAATGCAACTGATTATCCAGAGGTCCATCATCTCCATAACGGTAGGTATACTGTTGGCAAATAAAGAGAATAACAATTTATCTACATAGCAGATATGAATTTGTTTGCAGTTGGCACACCATACATTACCAGTCGATGTGCTGAATTCTACCCGTGAAACAGTTTGCGATTACAAAACGTGTACCAGCGGTACGGGTAACTACCCGTATAAGTACCCGTATACGTACCGGTTTGAAATCGCAAACTCGCAATTGTCAGCTTTAGACTTTTACATGGGCACATGACATGAGCGCCTACCATTCATCTTTTTTCTTCTTTTTGTCTTTCTTTGATTTCTTGCTGACTTTTACTGATGGAGCATGAACTTGTTCTTCTACATCATCTTCTGGATTCTGGGCCATTATGTCATCTACATCACTGGAAAAAAATATTAGAATTTCCAGTCACTACAGTACTAATTCTAACCAAATAAAAAATATAATTTACATATACCCGGTAGGTCTGAAGCTATAAGAAAAGAAAAGTGCTAGGTACTGCTGTCTGGATAAAGAGTCTTTTAATAAGAGATATAGACACTGATTCTTTGAATTTTTTGGCAGAGTTGTACCACAAATGATGTGAAAATTGGAAAAACAGGTAATCAATTATGAGCATTATCTACTAACAGAATCATACATGTATATCAGTAAGTTATATATATATTGGGGAGAGGAGCTTTATAACTAGGTTGAATAACTTGTGTTCAGATCCACTGTGTTTACTCTCCCTCATGATACTAGTACCGGTGTTACACCGGGAGTTATTTTGGTATACCAATTATAATCAGTAAGATTTTCAATACTGTTACCGTAATTGTTTTCATAACTGGTGAATGGGTTTTAACATGGTTACAGGTCATACCCAGTCCTTCGATTTTGAGGCGCGCAATTGCGCTTGCGCGCCTTGGCGCACGCGGATCTAAAAACCAGCGAGTTATTAAATGCGCATGCCGAAAAATTTAAATGCGCGCGTCGGAATTTGCATCCAGCGCGTCGGAATTTGCAGCCAGTGAACGAGATTTTAACAAACAGCACATCAATGGTTAAACGCCGACAAGACTATTCACTGTGTATCTTTCTCAGTAGCGATGACGTTGATTACGAACATAATAACAAAGATCAAAGCGGCAGCCGGCGTCTTTCTCACTCAATGATTGGGGTACACCTCGTCACAACTGCTGCACGTGCGAGTTCCTGCAAAAAACAGTGTCAATTCTTTGGCATGTTTCGGCATGCGGGATTCGCCGATTCATTTGAATATTATTGCCATAGATTAGGTTTTAAGTTTAACTATACTTCGAAGCTATACTTCGAAGCCAGTATCTTTCGACTCGGAGAAAAATGGACATTGGAGCCTCCTCAAATACCGACTCTATCAAAACGAAAGAGAGCCCCGGTTGATTCCGGTGAATCTGATTGCGGTAACGATTCCACTTCCGAGTTTTAAGTTTTAAGCGACTGCGAGTCTGGTGAGCATGCGCTCTCAGACGCGGAAGTGGACTCATTACCGTGATTAGATTCACCTGGATTGCCAGATAATCGGATTATTGTGGACTAGATATTGTACTACAATATAAACATGTTTTTATTTCTGTTTTCACTTTAAGTTGCCAAAGGCACACTTGGAATTACACGTGTGTATCATTATAATTGTGTTTGTCTTTATTCAGTAATCATTTCATCCATGTTAATTTGAATTGTGCTCCCGCAAAAAAGGCGCGCGCAAATTCCAAAAGCTCCGAGCGATATATCGCGTAACCTACGTTTTCCAAATTCGAAGGACTGCATACCGGCCCATTACTGAGCACAGTGTGATTTACCTTTAGCCAATACGAAGAAACAACTTGGTTTATTTAATATTTATACAGTATTTCGCTAAAACAAAATCGCAGGCAGCGAGTTATGAGACATGTGGTCACTGTATTTTTATGCTTTAATACCGCCCAGCACTGTGCCTCATCATTCTTTACCACATTATCATCAATTTTTATATTGTATGAATAATGGGAGTCACAATAAATATGTTACAAACAAACAATATCATTATGAGCATAAGATATTGCTCTTTCAGATACAGCTATGCACTAGTTAATCAACCCCTTTAATAAGGTTGTAGGCCGGTAATGACTGTGGTCATATCGCGAGTCAACCGCAGTCAAGTGGTATCACCGCAAATGTTAGCAGTTGACATGCAGTATCTGCCGGCAATCTTACCATTGGAATATTTTTTTAACAGCGGTAACCAAGTAAAATTACTATCATGTTATTTTTTGTGACCACCATAAACTGCATTAATTTTTCTCATACACCCAGTTAATTTTTCATGCACCATGTTAATTCTTTTCCCACAAACAAAGCCAAAGAAGATCAAAATATCTGACTGTCCAAAATATGTATAAAGTCGCTGAGCAAAATTGCTGACAAAACAGTGAATGTGAATGCCCCATCCTAAGAAGGTCACAGATAAGTGAGATCGGATCATAACATTTGGGCAATCAGAAACAATTGATAGCTCCCATCTAGTAGATCAAACTCAATATGAAGTTTGGTGATGAACGGATGATGGAAGTGGACTGAAGGGTGTGTCAAAGGATAGTAAATAGTAAAATCCAAGATGGCTACTGGCCACCATGTTTTATGGCGAATCATCCCAAAATGACTCGTTCCCATCTACATGTCAATATTAACATCCACGACAAATTTCATGATGATCAGACGAACAGTTCGGCCTGTAGCCTGTGCTAAAGGATTGAATTTTGAAAACCTAATGACCGCTGGCTGCCAGGTTTTTTGCCAAATGACCCCGAAATGACACGTTAACCCATCTACATGTACATATCTACTTGTCAATGTCAACAGCCATGACCAATTTCATAATGATCCAACCAAAGGACCTGAAGCCCATGCCAAAGAATTTAGTCATGCAAAGAGTAAAATCCAAGATGGCTGCCAGTGGCCATGTAAGGCATGTTATATGGCCGATTGACCCCAAAATTACTTGTTCCCATCGACATGTCAATACTAACATCATCGACAAATTTCATGATGATCAGACGAACAGTTCGGCCTGTAGCCCGTGCTAAAGATTGAATTTTGAAATCCAAGATGGCTGCTGGCTGCCATGTTTTTTTTGCCAAATGACCCCAAAATGACTAATTTCCCATCTACCTGTCAATGTCAACAGCCATGACAAATTTCATGATGATCTGACCAAAGGTACGACCTGTAGCCCGTTCCAAAGGATTTAGTCATGCAAAGAGTAAAATCCAAGATATCTGCCAGTTACCATATTTTATGGCCGAATGACCCCAAAATCTCATCCACATGTCAATATAAACAATATTAAACATCCACAACAAATTTCATCATGATCAGACAAACACTTCTGGCCTGTAGCCTGTGCTAATGGATTGAATTTTGAAATCCAAGATGGCCGCTGGGAACCAAAAAAAATTTGCCGAATGACGACAAAATGACTCGTTCCCATCTACATGTCAATATTAACATCCACAACAAATTTCATGATGATCAGACAAACACTCCAGTCTGTGTAGCCTGTGCTAATGGATTGAATTTAGAAAATCCAAGATGGCTGCCAGCAGCCATTTTTTATGGCCGAATAACCCCAAAATGAGTCGTTCCCATCTACATGTCAATATTAACATCCATTACAAATTTCATGATGATCAGATGAACAGATAGGCCTATAGCCCATGCTAATGGATTGGATTTTGAGACCCAAGTCACATAAACTGGGTCAATTATACATGTTGCTTGTCGCATTGCTTGCCATTAGCACGCTGACAGATACATGTAGGCGCTAGTCCCTGATCAACACACTTGTCGCATATTGGTAACAAAGTTTTGAATTTTTAAGCCATTTCTGGGAGCACCTTCGGGTTGTGGGAAGCATAGTAACAAAACAGATCAACTCACCGAAGTTTTGAACCATAGTATGGTAGCTCAATTGGAGTTTCATATGTCATAGTCCGCTTAAGGGCAAGTTTATTTTTCATCAAGAGTGTAGGTGGACAGATAGGCGAGCCACATGTGAAGTCATAATCAGAAAGCAGACAAGCCAGAATGATGTTCTGTCTCTCGGTCAGTTCTAACTTCTAACTGAGTAAATAACCCATGGTTTAATGCATTCGATATGTCTTACAACACTGTTTTCCCTTTTCCAGACTTCACAGTAGTCACACCGCTTTCAGGTTTTTTGTACGTATGTAGGGCAGTGTTCGCACCGTCAGTGGCCAATCTTTTTCGAATTTGGCTGATAAAAATTTCATTTGGCCAAACTTTTGGCTAATATTTTTACCCCAAATGGAGACGGCAAGCTAATAAAATTAGACAGTAACAGGTAAGCTCTAACATTTAACCAGCCTAATCGTCAAAATGCTTAATCTGTGCACTGGTTATGTAAAACAAAAAATTATCAAGCATTCTGTAACAAAAATACCTGAATGCATTGTTCCTTAATTGGATATACAGGCGAGCGGTAGTTCCGGGGAAACTCGAAAGATTTACACTCTTTTGAGTTTCGGCTTGCGTGTGTACATTTTGTATCTGATCCTCATACCTTTTCTATTTACAGGCGATAAAGGACTCCTGGCGCCAGATTCTGCTTGGTTCTCTTCTTATGGTGACAATAAAGACAAGATTCCACCAAAAGTTCCGAAATCCACACCTTGTTGTGCTAAATAAAAAGACATTTGTCATTTGTCAATTTTGCGCAAACACAATTTATTTCCTGGTTACGTTCGTTTGACTTTCTGTTCCAGCATGTCAAATTGTTGTCATGCGCAGTGCCATCGTTCAAATTGCACCGGATATCGGAGATACTATATACCGAGACCAACCAATAACAAACGCTAACTACCGAGAACAAGTCTAAATGTGATAATTAAGTCATAATAATGTTTAATTATAGTGAATGTATCAGTCTTGAGTGGATATTATATCATATTTGACATTTAAAATGACATATTATGGGTATACCGATAACTTGAAACATCATTTAAATTCTTTATTCTCATCACCCATTTAATGCATACACAAATATAATATAATGCATACATAAATAAACATATTTAATGATTTGTCAGGATACCTGAATTATAATGAATAGACAGGTTTATTAGATATCTATATAATATATATATATATTATATAATATATATTATATTATATATGTTAAATATGTTATATATGTTTTTACATATGACATATCTATTATATATTTTGAAAGATCTGTGTGTTTGTTTGTGTGTTTGAAATCGATGGACTCCAAAACGACTAAGCCAATTTCGATGAAATTTGGTATTTGGATGTGTTTTCGGCCGGAGACGAACATAGGCATATTTATTTGTCCGTGCGAGGTCAACTTTTCACGTGCGGAGGTCAAATCTATTTTTACGCCGTTTTTGCGCTAATATATTTCAGTTCGGTGCTCACAAATCGATTCGATATAGCGCGAATAATAAATTGCCAGTCATATAATTTGCACGGTTAGAATCTGTGTGGCTTCATCTTTCCAACGATATATAATATGTATGTATCCGTTTTAGTTATCTGCCTCAATTATTAGGTACAAGTGGTACGATGCTTTTATCAGGATAAAATCAATGCGTAATTTCTATGACGTCGTCAGAGGTCATAAAGTTAGATTACGTTAACTCTCACCCTGCCGATGCATTTGACTGTGTCGCGTTAACTCATCACCGGCCGAGGTATCCGCAAATGACATTGGGCTATATATCTCGGAAACGGGTGTAGCTATCGACTTGAAATTTGGTATGTGAATGTATCTTGCCCCGGATACCAATTTTATCGGGTCGCCGAGCACGTGCGACACCAGCTTCGCGCATGCGCAGACCAGATCTAGGAAATGGGTGGAGCAATCGACTTGAAATTTGGTTTTTGAATAGCCCGGACGAAGTCGGGTCACCTTCTAGTATATATATATATATATATATATATATATATATTATATATCAACTATATATTTTGGGTTGGGACTTCTGCCTGTATGTGTGTGTGTTAGCTGTGGCCTGGAAAACTGCCCGACAGATTTTGACGAAATTTGATACCTAAGGGTAATTATTTCCGGGGATTGTTTTGGACGGGTCAAACGTAATCCCGACCTAACCTTGACCTTCAAAAGGGTCAATTCAAGGTCAAATCGGGTAAAATCAGACTGATTTCTACGGGTACTTTTGTCGGGTACTTTTGTCGGGTACTTTTGTCCGGGCAGTGTTTTGGACGGGTCAAATCGTGACCCCCACCTGACCTTCAAAATGGACAATTCAAGGTCAAATCGCACAATTCGCCGAAAAGCAGAGGGGAAACAGCCCGGACGAAGTCGGGTCCACCTGCTAGTTATATATATATATATATATATATATATACAATATATATATATAATATATATTATATAATATATATTATATAACATGTATATTATATTATATATATTATAATATAATATATATAATATATATATAATATATATACCAGGGGCGTGCTGAGATGTTCGCACTTGTCCAGTATGATCCATCTAAACTACCATACTGTACGAATGGACTTGTAATAATAACGGGGAAGGGGGGGGGGCACTAATATTTGAGTGAGAATGCAGACGAAAATGGCCAACAAAACACGTTTTTTCTCGCGAATAAAGCCTGCCAAATTCCATCTGGCATATATTAATTATCACCTATCAGCGGATAAACTAATCCATGAGACAGAAGTTTGTGTTCGCGTTATACAAAACATCTAACAAAAACTCAGTATTGAACCAAACTCCACCAAACTTCGTATAGTAATAGTTTGAACGTGAATACATATACCAGATAAAGGATGAGGGGAGTTTAAACAAGTCGATACTACTGGACGTGATAGAAATTATTAGTCTTTTCGCGAACCAAGCAATTCAATTATCACCTATCGCTGATAAACCAAGCAGTACCTGTAAACGACGAAATACCAAGCTGAAGTTTTTCGCGATCGCCCCACTGTTTTCTAGTTTTACGCTCGCTGTGTCATCAAAAGTCAAATAAAACCACGTCATGTTGCATTATTATGGTTTATTTCTTCATTATACACCACAAAACATGCTTTAAGTGTCATTTTCCGCCTTGGTTTTATTCTGCTTGGTTCTGCTTGGTACTGCTTGGTACTGCTTGGTATTTCGACGCACCCATATAAACCTGGCTATTCATAATAATTCAGGTTTCCGGGCAAATCATTAAACATGTTTATTTATGTATGCATTATATTATATTTGTGTATGCATTGTGATGAGAATAAAGAATTCAATTGATGTTTCAAGTTATCGGTATACCCATAATATATGTCATTTTAAATGTCAAACATGGTATAATATCCACTTAAGACTGATACATTCACTATAATTAAACATTATTATGACTTAATTATCACATTTAGACTTGTTCTCGGTAGTTAGCGTTTGTTATTGGTTGGTCTCGGTATATAGTATCTCCGATATCCGGTGCAATTTGAACGATGGCACTGCGCATGACAACAATTTGACATGCTGGAACAGAAAGTCAAACGAACGTAACCAGGAAATAAATTGTGTTTGCGCAAAATTGACAAATGATAAATGTCTTTTATTTAGCACAACAAGGTGTGGATTTCGGAACTTTTGGTGGAATCTTGTCTTTATTGTCACCATAATAAGAGAACCAAGCAGAATCTGGCACCAGGAGTCCTTTATCGCCTGTAAATAGAAAAGGTATGAGCTTCAGATAGACACTGATAGTACGGAAGTAGAGTCTCAATACAGATGTATATCATGTATTGTGACTCAATAGGGTCTAGGCGAGCGGTTAACTCAATGGTTACGTAATTACGTAATGTATCATAAACTGCATCCTGTCTAATAACAACATGGCTTCACATCCTAAAAGGTTTCAAAACAATATATATTCAACAGTTATCACCTTACTATAATAAGCAATAGTTAGTGACCGTCATGGTGAAACATTTATGACTGATTTTCACCGGGCTTTTTGCATATGGACGGAAGTGAAATCCCGCTGTATTTTGTATTAATGCTTTACATGAATTGATACATGTATGTCTGCAATATAACGCATACCTATGTTCGTATATTATTGTTTTTAAAGTTAATTTCGCGTGTTTTCCCAGATTTCTGATCTACATGTATATGGAGAATTTGGGTATATCTCCACAGAACGGGTGATCTAAGTTGTGCTACTCACCTTGTCGCACATCCCCACATTCAGTTAGAATGTATCTCTTTTCGCACATCCCAACATTTGAGGCCGGCCTCTCTCTGTAAGGTCTGGTTCACATCATGTCTAAGTCTTAACTAATTTGTCCACCTGGGTTCAGATATCAGCTGGGAACTGCATGCTTTTAGGGTGAATACCCAATCAATCACACCTCTGGGTCAAGTCATGATCTCTTAAGATTGGAGTACTGAGGCTATCAGTAATCACTAAACGACCCAAATAGTTCAAGCATAACCAGATTTAATGGTCCCAATCTGAACCCAGAACACTATTAAGGTGGGACTTTCCTAGCTGTATAAAGGGGTCAATACAGGTGTATTTATAATCCAAATTATACCACATTCCTCCCTGTTTTATAAAGGTCCCCCATCCCTGAACTGTCTACTCTTATCAAAACCAATATTTCAATAAAATGTACATCCATGCTATTATTCTCAAAAATGATATTGACTGAATCTGCGTGTGTGTTGCCTGAGTGAGAACGGAATTCTGAATGCACGATTTGGCAACATTAATTAGGACATACATGTATAAACTATTTCAGACCGGCATGTCAGCATATGAGCAACCAAGTGATCAATCTTCCAAATAATAAAAAGGGCCGGGTATTTAACTATACAGCCCTAAACACCCAGCTGTACATTACTTACAACATTAAGCAAGGAATCTCTTCCTAGCGGTTAACATACTCCTCGAGCAGAGGGAAACAATCCCTTCCAGCTTGCTTAATTGGTACAATTAACCTATATGCCAGTGGAGGGACTAGAAGGTCACTCTGGTATGCACTTGAACGTACAGTATATAATGTGGGCATCCTACCCTGTTTCAAGGGTACTTCTGTTAAACCCCCCAAATCAATCCAAAGCCCGCACCGTGACCCATACACTTCCCCAACACCACGCGGCCCCAGACCACCGGCATCACAAACTGACACCCACAATCCTTTCCTTACCCCACCAAAATTAATATGTCTCATTTTCTGAAACATCTCCCACCAGATTAACTGGTGATGAGATGCTATTGACTACATCCATCTTAATTGATATAAATGTGATAGCCTGTTTGCCATCAATGATTGTACACAATTGAACAGAAATTGTTTAAGAAGGGTGTACCCACATGGCACCCTATGTTTTGGACAAACTGTTTACATCACATTCCACCAAAGGCTATCCATTGACTGTCACACTGCACATTATTCCAACCCAGCCATGGATCCCACAACTAAATTACTAGTAATTACCGACCACTCACTCACCACACTGCACCAGGGTCAAGACCTCACGATTTCCTATTCTAGTCTACCACCCGAGAATGTAACTGATACCACACAGCAGAGACCCTATTCAGAGACCACACCTGACAATTATGATTGGCCACAGAACATCAACAGCTCTACGAGAAATATATTTCAAGAAATACAATATCAAACTTTAAGGGGTGGGATACTGCACCAAACACCCTCAACAAAACTTTACAAGAATAATTACACCAACCAAGGGACCTCTTCTTGATTGTATGTACCAGAGCAGAGGGGAATGAACGTTCCCTCACAGCTCCAACAAGAAATCTCAACTTGCATAGGTACATTTACATATATTATATACATCCTCAAAGGGACTCTGCTCCCTCTCTTGCCCCTTTACAGAACACGGGAATCTTATCCTGCATGCAAAGTTAACTGTTTTAACTTTGTTGTGGGAAGGGTTATAAAACCCTATAATTGTGTTGGCCTACACATATTATACTGGTATACAATATAGTGACCAATTTAAATTTATATATAATCTCCTTCCCCACCAAATTAAAGGGATTCTTCCTATTCCAAATTATATATCCAACCAGTTCAAAGTATTCTAAACTAAATCGATTTTTGAACTGAACAAGCTATTGTGTATATATGTGATAGTTTGTTCTTGTATATCCAATGAACAATAACATGTTAGAGAAGGGTGTACCCACATGACACCCTAAAGCTGAAATCTGTTTTCAAAACCTTCCACTGATATATATTCCAATTAATTAGGTGGGGTATTATGGGTATAATATTAGTTCAGTCGATATTTAATTTGCTCCACGCCAGTGAATTATCCATGTATCATGAATATAAAACAAATAAACATACATATATTTATCAGCAGTTTGGTATTCTCTTTCATCAAATTCAAGTTCCACTGGGCCAATTGTCAGAATGCCCAATATTGACTATTATTATATGACTTCCAATTCTTATCCTGGTTCCACATATGTCCACTGTTTGCATCAGAGAAAGTACAAACTTATACATACTAATAATTTTCAGATCAATATGACAAGTCAAGTTATTTTTCCAGTTTTTATTCCACCGAAGTAGTTATCAGACGTACTGGTACATGTACACTAGGCATTCCACAGACATGGGCAATAAACCAATCACTTTATTTTCAATAAAATACATAGTACGTGTACATGTATGTGAGAAAACCAATACCAGGGTGTCGACACCCTATCCCAATTTCTAACACTATGGAAATACCGAAACAATTATGATATGTTGAATGCAAGCCCGCTGAACATTTCCTGCTTTTAACAGATCAATTTGTGGAATAAGGTCTACCAGTAATTACAATTGTATGATCCAAGAATAATTGCATTACACCCATGTGAAACCGGGTGACTATGGTGTGTAGGGACCCTCCATTACCAGGGCGCTGCCCTACATTTGATGAGTACAACTTGCATGTATGTACACAAAGATCACCCAGGGCTTCTCCATTCATATTGTAACCCGTATGAGGTAAATCTCTCAAAAGATTAACATAATTACCATTTGAGGGCCTCCATGAAGTTAATCTAATTTGTTTAGGGCAACTCATGGACCCACACAACTGTGGCCCTAACACGGGGTAGGGTCTGTGATTAAACCCTGTAACTCCCCCATCCCAATCAGATAACCCAAGGTGACAATCAGAAGAACACTGGCGTGTCCTGTTCATAGTTGATTGTTGACTAACAACCTCCAACCCAACTGCCATGGGTGCGAGATGGTCATATAACTTATTGTATTGATATGCTTCAGGGAATTTCAAATTTTCCCTCTTTGCATCTCTCAACACAGTATTTTGGTCTGTAATTCCTTTACTGACCGATCCCACTGAGCTATGATTGCCCTTTGAGAACGTCTTTACTAGGCTATGATATATGGCTGGGGTTGGGGGAGGCCCTAGTTCACCTGCTCCAACCCGTTTAAGTTTAAATCTGTTTCTTCAACAAAGTTATCCAATTGTAAATTTGTCAGAGCCCCACCAGTTCCTGTTAAGTTTTGAGGTTGATCTGTTTTTATCCTAACTGATGTGCTATTCCCAACAGTGCAGGGAGAAGGTTCATTATCATTATATAACTCATTACTGCAAGACCCATCTCTGAGACGGGTAATTGAAGGGGATCTACCCATAGAAGGTTTATATGAATACTGCAATGAATCAGGGACATATTGGTTGCCATCCTTAGATTCACGGGGTCCAATAATGTTCTCAAGTGTGTTCCCTTTAACCTCCATGATTTTTGAACTGTAGCGGAAAGATATCTGCCCAGCTTTATTTAATTCACCATATTCATCCCTCCCCGGCCTATTTTCCATAGACGCAGGTTGCCTGCAATCATTATAATTAAAGTTTTCATGCATGTCAGATCCCATTTGTGATGTTACATTTGAAATTGGGTCAGTACATCTGCTAACTTCCTTGCAATTCAGTGTAACAGGGTGACCCTTCACCCTAGTAAATGCTTGTCGGTGTTTACATATGACAGAACCCAAATCCTCACTTGGAGGTGAACTTTCCATTTTCCCCGAACAGCCACTGGCCCCATGTTTTAGATAAGAATTTATTTCACTGGGATACCTATAGTGTACTGGTTTAAGGGACTGTTCACAGAGTCCCAGGTTTACCTTTGAGGAAGAATCCCCTTTTATAACTTCGGGTTCTAGTTCCAATTCATTAAGTTTTTCATTAAGTACGGGACGATTCCCATAGACCGATGTCTGACCATGGTCACTGTGAATAACTCTCAATGAAACATCCAAAATGGGATTTGGGCCATAACGAGATATATTTGTGTCATGGACTGAAAGCTGTCTGAATTCAGGAGAAAAGGGGGCCAAAACCTCACCATCCCCGGAACTATGATACCCACCTGCCCCAAAAAGCTGTTTGTCTCCCATTTCCCATTCGGACTTCTGGTCAACACATATGGTGTCGTCTTTAAGTGTGTCAAATTGATATGACTGATCCGACAACTCACTATACACCCAGTCATTGTTAACCGGGTCACTGCACATGGACTTCGTGTCATACTGCGATTGATAAAAATCATTGTCCCATTCATCCAAAGCGAACTTCCCATGTGCATAATATCTTGACCCAATGTAATCTTCCAATTCATTCAATAAGTCCGAGAAATCAATTGAGGGAAAATATCTGATAATCTCGCAGTAACATTTTTTGGTTTCCCATTCCAAACAGTTTCCGAGAATATCTACAATTTCATCATTGTTTGACAGCCGCTTGTAAATCACAAAATTTATAAATCTGTAGCGAAACAATGGCCAATTGCTACCATCAAACCACAAATTCTGAGGGAGGTGGTCCCATTCTCCCTTTCCAATTTCATAAGTTTTACTTGGGACTCTATTCTCATGAAAAGATGAATATATATCTTCACTGGGTGGGGATGAAATTCCAGATTACCCCTGTTGGTTGATAAAGTCACCATACTTCCTCCCCCTCCCTTCAAAAAATACATCGGTGTGCACATTCGATCGGAACCCCATTATCAATATTGCAACGAAAATTTCTTTGGTCACAGGGAAAAAATCCCTAAGAACAACTCAGGCAACACAAGAGGGTAAGCAAAACCCTGTTTCAGTGAAAAAAAATATATATATATTTGGGTTTTTTTTTTTTTTCAATGACTGAACACAAATAAATATTAAATATAATCATTAAAGGGAAAGAAATTCCCTAATGTGTAATATTTATCAATATTACTGAAACATCGACATGTCTCAATATAAATTCAGACAAAAGTTGAGAAAAATTTCCTCAATTTCTGTCAAGTGAGTAACACAAAAGTCTTAAATCACCCATTTTCCCAACTTTTTCGAGAAACTAATCTCAAATAATGTTTATTTCATTAGATGAATGAAATATGTGTACAAAATCGGGACGGATGCGGCCCGATGACAACAGATTTTAATGGAATGAAAATCAAGCCATCAAAAAAATTATCTGTCACCTAATGGCAGCTAATTTGAATATCAAATTTGTCTCAAATGTTAATTGAGACAACACTTCAGAAAAATTTCCTCAATTTCTGAAAATATTATGGGACACCGCACAAGTTTTTGGAATTTCCCACGCAAGTCCGTAAGATCGCAGCGACAATATGGAGAATTTGGGTATCTCTCCACAGAACGGGTGATCTAAGTTGTGCTACTCACCTTGTCGCAAATTTGGGTACTTCAATCATAAAATTATATTGGGTCCCCAAGTTTATACTGTGGGGTCTGGACTAGGGTTATAGTAATACCAGTTGGAAAACCCAATTAGGCTATTCGAATTTTCAGGGTCAGTGGGACTTTGAAAGAATGGCGACTGCAATTAATGGGTCTTCTGATCTTGATTCGGACGATGGGTTGACCGATCGTCTTCAGATCAATAAGTGCGATTTTTATTCGCTATTGGTCCTACCAGGGGTCAATACTGAGAGAGCCCGAAATATATTAGCTAAAAGAGCTGAATTGGGAAATTTTTACGGTGGATAACATCAACCAGGTAACTTCCCTCCGGGTGTCAAGGGCTTTGATAAGAAGTGTGGATTTTATACCACACCAGGACAATGATATTGATGGACGATCTAATTGCGTCTTGTCCAATCAAGCTCAGATAGATGAGCAATTGCGGCACAGGTTGGTTATTCGCAACCAACGAGGCATGGGCGATCAGACATCTGCGCCCAGTTCGCCGGTGGGGGTACAAATAATAACACTAAGCTCACCGGCCCCAGGAAATTCTCACCGAAGGGGTTTATCCCCGCCATCACCATCCTCAGAATCTGAGGAACACATGGGGTCACGGGACCCCCACCGATCGCGGGAAGGTAGAATTTCCAACCGGGATCCGCCACCATCATATGAGCAATCGCGTTATATGACAATACCGACGTCACCAAGGGGTAACCGTCTTCAACGTCCAATATCAAGATTGGACGCCTGGATGGAAAATAACCCATTAGTGCCACATGCCCCTGGCAATGTAAACCAGGATTCACAAGGCAGAGTAAATCATGGGGAAACCCAGGATGCCCGAAGAACGGGAATGACACGACCACAGGTTGGTGAGGGGGATCGTTATCGGAGGGATCAGTACAGAGACCCTCAGTCTCACTCCAGTGGGCGGTCCTATGATATACTGAATAGACGTACGAGTCCGCAAAGAAGACATAGTGATAGACCACAAGGGAATAGAAACCCTAATGGGGGAATGGGGGCACACAGAGACCCTAGTATGGGCAGAACCCTTAGAGACAGGGAGGGATGCCAACCGGGGGGGAATAGAGGGGAGATAATAGGTAATCAAGCCCCACAGGATCAACGTCATAGAAAGTTGCCACATATCCCCCGATCATTGGAAAATGACGGCACCACAAATTGGCAATCCTTTCAGTTAAAGTTCATTCACATGATGGATTTTGAGGGATGGGATGGACCAGAGGCCCGGGACTACTTGTGTTGGTGTTTACAGGGGAAAGCGGCAGACTATTTTACAACCCTAATGCGTCAAAACCCCCAGACACCTTTTGACGACATGATACACAAATTAGAAAAAAGGTTTGCGCACATTGAATTGCCCGAAACTGTCTTGATTCAATTTAATCAAGCAGTTCAGAAACAAACGGAGTCCCTGGAAGAATGGGCAGATAGGGTATTAACCCTAGCTGCAAGAGCATTTGACGATTTACCCGAACGTCACATGTTCAGACAAGCAGTGTTGAGATTTTGCTTTGGGGTCTTAGATAAGGAGGCTGGAATGGCGATATCTGCCACCCGGCCGGTTTCAATGGAGGAGGCCATAGACCGGGTAAAGTGGTTTCAACATTGGACACTGGCAATTTATGGGCCAAACAATATGGCCCCTATAGACACAACACCCCGGCCGGAAAGTAGGCGAACTAGAACTGTTCGGGAACGTGAGGCCCCAGCACGGGTACAATACACCCAAGCAAACCCGAAAATACAATCAACTGGGGGACAGAGTGGGTCTAATGAAATTGCAAAATTGCCCAATAAATTGGAACAAGATTTTGGGGGGTTCGCGACAGCTATGATGGAGGGTATGAAGGGAATGCAAGATTCAATGAACCGCGTCTCTGAATCAATGGCAACATTAACCCTCAGATTATCCCGAACCTCTGACCAAAATAGAAGGGAGTTTCCTAGAAGTAGGACACCCTCACCGAATAGGCCGGGGTGCTGGACATGTGGTAGTAAATCACATTTAATGAGAGAATGTCCATCGAGGTTAACGGGGAACCAAGTAACCAACCGGGAGGGCCCTGAAAGGTCGGCTAAATTAAATTCTGGCCCGGTTCCGGGGGCACAAAAAAATCCCCAAAGGGTAGCATTCATGGAAAATGTGGATTTAAACAGCAGTGGGTCGGAGCAGGATTGCCAGGTACAGAGCCGACCCCATTAACTCCCCTTGACCTAGTGAATGTGAATCCCAGAATAGAAACTAAAAAACAAATCGATAGTGGGTCAGAATACAACGGCGAAACCCAAGTAACAGATATACAGCCGGCCGTGAGCGCTCGCGATAGCACCGAAAGGTACGGGGAAAGTAATAGATCCCCGGAGATAATTAAAATCGCGCAATTGACATAGCGACTATCGTATACTGTGGGTATTCAGGTGGAAAATGTAGAACTCGACTGCCTGGTGGATACTGGGGCAGAGGTCACGGTAATATCGGATGACATTTTCAAAAGCATTGCACCGGTACCCAAACTAGTTAAGGAAATAAAAGTGCAAACTGCGGGCCGGGACCAAAATACAATCACGGGTAAAGTAGTTGGCCCCATACGCATGAGAGTGGGAAGGCGTTGGTATTTGAGGACAGTGTATGTAGCACCGATAACATGTCCTATGATTTTGGGATTAGATTTTCTGAAGGAATTTGAGGCTTCCTTAAATTTGAAAGAAAATGATATGTATTTGGGAGATGAAATAATTCCCATGACATTGTACACATCAGGACGCTCTGAAGAAGCAAGGCATGTCACAATTGCCTTGACAAAATCGGTAATTATTCCCGCAAATTCAGCTAAATATGTAGCTATTGAACAAAGAATCAATTTACCGGATTATGTCATAGAACCCAGTTTGGGACTCAATGTGTTGGTACCGGTGACATTTCATAGGGCAAAAACTAAGCCTATGATGCTGTTCCTAAACATATCAGATGGGGATATCAAGCTTAAAGCTGGCCGAATGGTGGGGACCGCAATAACAAATGGTGATTCAGAAGTTGTTGACATCAGAAAATTAGATATGGAAGAACCAGATGTGACCCCCTATTTATGTAAGGGAGATGAACTCCCTGAGTATTTAGTAGATCTTTTTGATCGTTCTCGGGGATTGTTGTCTCCCGAACAAGCTATCCAATTGAAAAAATTATTAATTCGGTACCAATTGGCATTTGCGAAAGATGAAAATGATTTGGGGGATTTTACAGCACTGAAACATAATATTCCCACGGGTGATGCCCGTCCTGTTAAAAATAGAATGCATGTTTTGCAGAGGAGGAAGAAAAACTTCTAACGGGAATGTTAAAAGCGGGAATAATACGCCCCAGTGATTCCGAATGGACAAGCGCGCCGGTGTTATTGCGAAAACGATGTGGTTCAGTGCGGTGGGCTTTGGACTTCAGGGGTTTAAATTCAGTAACTGTAGGGGATGGTTTCCCCTTACCCCTTGCGGAAGAATGTTTTCAAACAATAAGTAAACATAAAATATGGTCCCGGCTAGATGCTAACCAGGCGTACTTCCAAGTATACATAGCCGACGAAGATCGTAAGAAAACGGGTTTCTTGACAAAATATGGAGAATTTGGGTATCTCTCCACAGAACGGGTGATCTAAGTTGTGCTACTCACCTTGTCGCACATCCCCACATTCAGTTAGAATGTATCTCTTTTCGCACATCCCAACATTTGAGGCCGGCCTCTCTCTGTAAGGTCTGGTTCACATCATGTCTAAGTCTTAACTAATTTGTCCACCTGGGTTCAGATATCAGCTGGGAACTGCATGCTTTTAGGGTGAATACCCAATCAAGGTCTGGGTCAAGTCATGATCTCTTAAGATTGGAGTACTGAGGCTATCAGTAATCACTAACCGACCCAAATAGTTCAAGCATAACCAGATTTAATGGTCCCAATCTGAACCCAGAACACTATTAAGGTGGGACTTTCCTAGCTGTATAAAGGGGTCAATACAGGTGTATTTATAATCCAAATTATACCACATCTATTAGTATTACGCATGTGCGTGCTTTCGTTTTTGTATGTGTTCGCTAGCGTAGACGGGTTTGAATATTTCTGTCGGTTGAGTTGTTATAAAATTATATGGATTAATAGTCACACAAATTTATGCTAGTGATGAGATGCTGGTGATGAGATGCTATTGACTACATCCATCTTAATTGATATAAATGTGATAGCCTGTTTGCCATCAATGATTGTACACAATTGAACAGAAATTGTTTAAGAAGGGTGTACCCACATGGCACCCTATGTTTTGGACAAACTGTTTACATCACATTCCACCAAAGGCTATCCATTGACTGTCACACTGCACATTATTCCAACCCAGCCATGGATCCCACAACTAAATTACTAGTAATTACCGACCACTCACTCACCACACTGCACCAGGGTCAAGACCTCACGATTTCCTATTCTAGTCTACCACCCGAGAATGTAACTGATACCACACAGCAGAGACCCTATTCAGAGACCACACCTGACAATTATGATTGGCCACAGAACATCAACAGCTCTACGAGAAATATATTTCAAGAAATACAATATCAAACTTTAAGGGGTGGGATACTGCACCAAACACCCTCAACAAAACTTTACAAGAATAATTACACCAACCAAGGGACCTCTTCTTGATTGTATGTACCAGAGCAGAGGGGAATGAACGTTCCCTCACAGCTCCAACAAGAAATCTCAACTTGCATAGGTACATTTACATATATTATATACATCCTCAAAGGGACTCTGCTCCCTCTCTTGCCCCTTTACAGAACACGGGAATCTTATCCTGCATGCAAAGTTAACTGTTTTAACTTTGTTGTGGGAAGGGTTATAAAACCCTATAATTGTGTTGGCCTACACATATTATACTGGTATACAATATAGTGACCAATTTAAATTTATATATAATCTCCTTCCCCACCAAATTAAAGGGATTCTTCCTATTCCAAATTATATATCCAACCAGTTCAAAGTATTCTAAACTAAATCGATTTTTGAACTGAACAAGCTATTGTGTATATATGTGATAGTTTGTTCTTGTATATCCAATGAACAATAACATGTTAGAGAAGGGTGTACCCACATGACACCCTAAAGCTGAAATCTGTTTTCAAAACCTTCCACTGATATATATTCCAATTAATTAGGTGGGGTATTATGGGTATAATATTAGTTCAGTCGATATTTAATTTGCTCCACGCCAGTGAATTATCCATGTATCATGAATATAAAACAAATAAACATACATATATTTATCAGCAGTTTGGTATTCTCTTTCATCAAATTCAAGTTCCACTGGGCCAATTGTCAGAATGCCCAATATTGACTATTATTATATGACTTCCAATTCTTATCCTGGTTCCACATATGTCCACTGTTTGCATCAGAGAAAGTACAAACTTATACATACTAATAATTTTCAGATCAATATGACAAGTCAAGTTATTTTTCCAGTTTTTATTCCACCGAAGTAGTTATCAGACGTACTGGTACATGTACACTAGGCATTCCACAGACATGGGCAATAAACCAATCACTTTATTTTCAATAAAATACATAGTACGTGTACATGTATGTGAGAAAACCAATACCAGGGTGTCGACACCCTATCCCAATTTCTAACACTATGGAAATACCGAAACAATTATGATATGTTGAATGCAAGCCCGCTGAACATTTCCTGCTTTTAACAGATCAATTTGTGGAATAAGGTCTACCAGTAATTACAATTGTATGATCCAAGAATAATTGCATTACACCCATGTGAAACCGGGTGACTATGGTGTGTAGGGACCCTCCATTACCAGGGCGCTGCCCTACATTTGATGAGTACAACTTGCATGTATGTACACAAAGATCACCCAGGGCTTCTCCATTCATATTGTAACCCGTATGAGGTAAATCTCTCAAAAGATTAACATAATTACCATTTGAGGGCCTCCATGAAGTTAATCTAATTTGTTTAGGGCAACTCATGGACCCACACAACTGTGGCCCTAACACGGGGTAGGGTCTGTGATTAAACCCTGTAACTCCCCCATCCCAATCAGATAACCCAAGGTGACAATCAGAAGAACACTGGCGTGTCCTGTTCATAGTTGATTGTTGACTAACAACCTCCAACCCAACTGCCATGGGTGCGAGATGGTCATATAACTTATTGTATTGATATGCTTCAGGGAATTTCAAATTTTCCCTCTTTGCATCTCTCAACACAGTATTTTGGTCTGTAATTCCTTTACTGACCGATCCCACTGAGCTATGATTGCCCTTTGAGAACGTCTTTACTAGGCTATGATATATGGCTGGGGTTGGGGGAGGCCCTAGTTCACCTGCTCCAACCCGTTTAAGTTTAAATCTGTTTCTTCAACAAAGTTATCCAATTGTAAATTTGTCAGAGCCCCACCAGTTCCTGTTAAGTTTTGAGGTTGATCTGTTTTTATCCTAACTGATGTGCTATTCCCAACAGTGCAGGGAGAAGGTTCATTATCATTATATAACTCATTACTGCAAGACCCATCTCTGAGACGGGTAATTGAAGGGGATCTACCCATAGAAGGTTTATATGAATACTGCAATGAATCAGGGACATATTGGTTGCCATCCTTAGATTCACGGGGTCCAATAATGTTCTCAAGTGTGTTCCCTTTAACCTCCATGATTTTTGAACTGTAGCGGAAAGATATCTGCCCAGCTTTATTTAATTCACCATATTCATCCCTCCCCGGCCTATTTTCCATAGACGCAGGTTGCCTGCAATCATTATAATTAAAGTTTTCATGCATGTCAGATCCCATTTGTGATGTTACATTTGAAATTGGGTCAGTACATCTGCTAACTTCCTTGCAATTCAGTGTAACAGGGTGACCCTTCACCCTAGTAAATGCTTGTCGGTGTTTACATATGACAGAACCCAAATCCTCACTTGGAGGTGAACTTTCCATTTTCCCCGAACAGCCACTGGCCCCATGTTTTAGATAAGAATTTATTTCACTGGGATACCTATAGTGTACTGGTTTAAGGGACTGTTCACAGAGTCCCAGGTTTACCTTTGAGGAAGAATCCCCTTTTATAACTTCGGGTTCTAGTTCCAATTCATTAAGTTTTTCATTAAGTACGGGACGATTCCCATAGACCGATGTCTGACCATGGTCACTGTGAATAACTCTCAATGAAACATCCAAAATGGGATTTGGGCCATAACGAGATATATTTGTGTCATGGACTGAAAGCTGTCTGAATTCAGGAGAAAAGGGGGCCAAAACCTCACCATCCCCGGAACTATGATACCCACCTGCCCCAAAAAGCTGTTTGTCTCCCATTTCCCATTCGGACTTCTGGTCAACACATATGGTGTCGTCTTTAAGTGTGTCAAATTGATATGACTGATCCGACAACTCACTATACACCCAGTCATTGTTAACCGGGTCACTGCACATGGACTTCGTGTCATACTGCGATTGATAAAAATCATTGTCCCATTCATCCAAAGCGAACTTCCCATGTGCATAATATCTTGACCCAATGTAATCTTCCAATTCATTCAATAAGTCCGAGAAATCAATTGAGGGAAAATATCTGATAATCTCGCAGTAACATTTTTTGGTTTCCCATTCCAAACAGTTTCCGAGAATATCTACAATTTCATCATTGTTTGACAGCCGCTTGTAAATCACAAAATTTATAAATCTGTAGCGAAACAATGGCCAATTGCTACCATCAAACCACAAATTCTGAGGGAGGTGGTCCCATTCTCCCTTTCCAATTTCATAAGTTTTACTTGGGACTCTATTCTCATGAAAAGATGAATATATATCTTCACTGGGTGGGGATGAAATTCCAGATTACCCCTGTTGGTTGATAAAGTCACCATACTTCCTCCCCCTCCCTTCAAAAAATACATCGGTGTGCACATTCGATCGGAACCCCATTATCAATATTGCAACGAAAATTTCTTTGGTCACAGGGAAAAAATCCCTAAGAACAACTCAGGCAACACAAGAGGGTAAGCAAAACCCTGTTTCAGTGAAAAAAAATATATATATATTTGGTTTTTTTTTTTTTTTTCAATGACTGAACACAAATAAATATTAAATATAATCATTAAAGGGAAAGAAATTCCCTAATGTGTAATATTTATCAATATTACTGAAACATCGACATGTCTCAATATAAATTCAGACAAAAGTTGAGAAAAATTTCCTCAATTTCTGTCAAGTGAGTAACACAAAAGTCTTAAATCACCCATTTTCCCAACTTTTTCGAGAAACTAATCTCAAATAATGTTTATTTCATTAGATGAATGAAATATGTGTACAAAATCGGGACGGATGCGGCCCGATGACAACAGATTTTAATGGAATGAAAATCAAGCCATCAAAAAAATTATCTGTCACCTAATGGCAGCTAATTTGAATATCAAATTTGTCTCAAATGTTAATTGAGACAACACTTCAGAAAAATTTCCTCAATTTCTGAAAATATTATGGGACACCGCACAAGTTTTTGGAATTTCCCACGCAAGTCCGTAAGATCGCAGCGACAATATGGAGAATTTGGGTATCTCTCCACAGAACGGGTGATCTAAGTTGTGCTACTCACCTTGTCGCAAATTTGGGTACTTCAATCATAAAATTATATTGGGTCCCCAAGTTTATACTGTGGGGTCTGGACTAGGGTTATAGTAATACCAGTTGGAAAACCCAATTAGGCTATTCGAATTTTCAGGGTCAGTGGGACTTTGAAAGAATGGCGACTGCAATTAATGGGTCTTCTGATCTTGATTCGGACGATGGGTTGACCGATCGTCTTCAGATCAATAAGTGCGATTTTTATTCGCTATTGGTCCTACCAGGGGTCAATACTGAGAGAGCCCGAAATATATTAGCTAAAAGAGCTGAATTGGGAAATTTTTACGGTGGATAACATCAACCAGGTAACTTCCCTCCGGGTGTCAAGGGCTTTGATAAGAAGTGTGGATTTTATACCACACCAGGACAATGATATTGATGGACGATCTAATTGCGTCTTGTCCAATCAAGCTCAGATAGATGAGCAATTGCGGCACAGGTTGGTTATTCGCAACCAACGAGGCATGGGCGATCAGACATCTGCGCCCAGTTCGCCGGTGGGGGTACAAATAATAACACTAAGCTCACCGGCCCCAGGAAATTCTCACCGAAGGGGTTTATCCCCGCCATCACCATCCTCAGAATCTGAGGAACACATGGGGTCACGGGACCCCCACCGATCGCGGGAAGGTAGAATTTCCAACCGGGATCCGCCACCATCATATGAGCAATCGCGTTATATGACAATACCGACGTCACCAAGGGGTAACCGTCTTCAACGTCCAATATCATAATATTCCCACGGGTGATGCCCGTCCTGTTAAAAATAGAATGCATGTTTTGCAGAGGAGGAAGAAAAACTTCTAACGGGAATGTTAAAAGCGGGAATAATACGCCCCAGTGATTCCGAATGGACAAGCGCGCCGGTGTTATTGCGAAAACGATGTGGTTCAGTGCGGTGGGCTTTGGACTTCAGGGGTTTAAATTCAGTAACTGTAGGGGATGGTTTCCCCTTACCCCTTGCGGAAGAATGTTTTCAAACAATAAGTAAACATAAAATATGGTCCCGGCTAGATGCTAACCAGGCGTACTTCCAAGTATACATAGCCGACGAAGATCGTAAGAAAACGGGTTTCTTGACAAAATATGGAGAATTTGGGTATCTCTCCACAGAACGGGTGATCTAAGTTGTGCTACTCACCTTGTCGCACATCCCCACATTCAGTTAGAATGTATCTCTTTTCGCACATCCCAACATTTGAGGCCGGCCTCTCTCTGTAAGGTCTGGTTCACATCATGTCTAAGTCTTAACTAATTTGTCCACCTGGGTTCAGATATCAGCTGGGAACTGCATGCTTTTAGGGTGAATACCCAATCAAGGTCTGGGTCAAGTCATGATCTCTTAAGATTGGAGTACTGAGGCTATCAGTAATCACTAACCGACCCAAATAGTTCAAGCATAACCAGATTTAATGGTCCCAATCTGAACCCAGAACACTATTAAGGTGGGACTTTCCTAGCTGTATAAAGGGGTCAATACAGGTGTATTTATAATCCAAATTATACCACATCTATTAGTATTACGCATGTGCGTGCTTTCGTTTTTGTATGTGTTCGCTAGCGTAGACGGGTTTGAATATTTCTGTCGGTTGAGTTGTTAT
This sequence comes from Siphonodentalium dalli, assembly GCA_032622095.1. Lineage (NCBI taxonomy): Eukaryota > Metazoa > Mollusca > Scaphopoda > Gadilida > Siphonodentaliidae > Siphonodentalium > Siphonodentalium dalli. The sequence continues at coordinate 120,917,820 of CP136065.1, read as the reverse complement.
AAAATTATATGGATTAATAGTCACACAAATTTATGCTAGTTAGTTCAGTCATGATATTTAACATTCCAACAAAAGGTATGTGTTTTTTATTTGTAGTTTTATTTGTGTCATTGGACGTGAACACAGTGTAAGTTAAAGGGGCATGCCCTTGCCACATAAATCTTGAGGCTTCGTTGCGTTCAAAGTTTTCACGTGTTCCATTACGGCATTAGACTGAAGGATTAAAATGTCCATAAACGTCCAAATATTAAAATTCCTATTAATCCGAAAGTCTAATTTGTTGGACTACCCAGTATGGAGTAATTATAGTCTACACCAGGCCCTACTCCTACTGCCCTAGTACGTAGTACTAGTAGTACTAGTAGTATCCTAATAAATTCCAAAATATTTTGCAAATACAAAGAAGAAAGGCCAGTCTACACATACATATAGAGAAAATCCAGCAAGTTTTAAAAATATCTGATATTTATAAATTGTAATGCTTAGATGAACGGGAATACGGAATCCCAGTATTGAGTATACAAACACATCTGTTTGCATTTTTGAGCGAAGTCGAAAGTAACAAAACTTACACATCATCATCGACATCGTCTTGGTCTTTTCTATTTTTCTTTGCCGACTTCGGTTTACCCATTCTTAAACTAGATAATTAAATTACTGTGCAAGCGACGTTTCAGATGTTACTTAAGTTTCACTGATATTGGCTAAATTTGAACAATATTGCGAAATTCTTGAAGTTGAACTGTCTCAAAACATGTTGTTAGAACTTCCGGTGTGAGAATTGAGAATTGTGGGTTCGAATGTAATGTCGTACAATGGAAAAAGCGTACTAAAAAATACACAATTTAAACAATAATAAAATTATGGCAATTTTAAATACAAAACAAAAATATACGTCCCCATATAGGGTATAATACGTGTCCATGTATGCCCGGTGGTCCCATTATAATCTGTAAACATATAGGATGAAGAATATTGATGTTTTTTCTGTCAATTAAATAATAATATGATTACGTCAGTACGTATGGACAACCCAAAACACGTACGTCCATCTATAAAACAAGAAAACCATAGTCAGAAATGGTAACGCCACCAAGATCATATTATTAGCCATAAATATAAATTATAATACAATTATTCTATAAACTAGCTTTCAAATTTTATGTGGGAAATTTGCATACTTCTATATTTCAAGTTTTCCCGTTTCTCGTGTTATACATTACTTTCTTCAAACTGTCTTCTTTATTACACAAGCTGATGCATGGCCCGACTTCGTCCGGGATGTTTCCCATCTGATTTCCGGCGAAAGGCGCGATTTGACCTTCAATTGACTATTTCGAAAGTCAAGGTCAGGGTCATGATTTGACCCGTCCAAAACACCCCCACCCCATTTCGTCGAAATCCGTCCGTTTTACCCCACTTGACCTTTAATTAACAATTTTTAAGGTCAAGGTAAGGTCGGGGTCATGATTTTACCCGTCCAAAACACTCCCCCGACAAAAGTACCCATAGGTATCAAATTTCGTCGAAATCCATCCGTTTTACCCGATTTGACCTTTGATTGACCACATTGAAGGTCAAGGTCACGCCGATGTCACGATTTGACCCGTTCAAAACACTCCCCGGACAAAAGTATCCCTAGGTATCAAATTTCGCCGAAATTTGTCCGTTTTACCCAAATTGACCTTGCATTGACAGTTTTAAATGTCAAGGTCAGGTCGGGCTCACGATTTGACCCGTCCAAAACACTTCCCGGACACAAATACCCATAATTATCAAATTACGTTGAAATCTATGGAAAGCCGAAGAGGACATGTTAGTTGCTAATTGCTAGATATACGACGCACGACTTGTCGCGGTATTTTAAAGGTGTTTCAAACTAGGAGACAGAAGGATTCTGCGTTTCAAATGGTGATGAATTATAGTAATTTATTCAAATTTTATGGCATAAATTGTTATTAAAACCGTATATACTATAACAAAAATGAATGACTCGAAAATTAAGTGGGCCTTTAAACAAAGTCACAATTGCAGTTAGGCTCATCTCATACTCGTTTAATCAGCGATATTCTGCTGCGCAGTTTCTTATAGTTCCCAGTATTCATTGAGCGTTATAGCCCCTCTGTTATAATTCGCCTTTAGCATGCGTACTCTTGCCTCAGATTATTGAGATATTAGGTCACACGTAATGACATTAAATCGCATGGAAACATAGCAATTGTGTGGGCTGCTTGGCGTGAATATTTAATGAGAAATAAAGTCATACGTAATGACATTAAACTCAAGAAAACCCGCGAAAACAAAACAAAATCACATTTAATGTTTTAAGTTATTTCCTTCATAAAAAGAATCTTCGTGATAATGAACCCTCCCAATACTTTAGAATATAGAATTAACCTTAAAATAACAAAAACCTTCGGAATACAGAACCTTCGGAATAACGAACCTTCTGATTGGTGAACCTTCGGAATAGCGAACATTCAGAGAAATTTCGGAATAGTGGACCTTCTGGATAGTGAACCTTCGGAATAGAGACATGCCCCCAATATTCATATTATATGCCCAGAGTTCAAAGGTATGGGCCCATAAAATCCTAAATTTGGCCCTTAAAATATTGAACTCCAAATTGGAGCCCACACAGAACATCACTTAAGTCAACTGGACCTGTGTCATGTCCCAATGCGGGAGGGTCCACAATATACCACAACATTCATATTATATGCCAAGAATTCAAAAGTATGGGCCCACGTAATGACATTAAATCTCAAGAAAACCCGCGAAAACAAAACAAAATCACATTTAATGTTCTAAATTAAGTTATTTCCTCCTGTATCTGTATCGGTATGCGCGCAGGATCAGTTCGGATGTGAGCGCACACTCCGTAAAAAGAATCTTTGTGATAATGAACCCTCTCAAATTAGTCTCAATACTTTAGAATATAGAATTAACCTAAAAATAACAAAAACCTTCGGAATAGAGAACATTCGGAATAGCGGACCTTCGGGATAGCGAACCTTCATAATAGAAACATGCCCACACAAGTACACCGGTGACGTAAACACATGTGCTAATCTTTGTTGTACTATCGTGACTCTATCGGTACGATGTATACTCAGTACGAAATAACCATAATAATACAGTCCCCCAGTGGATTATCGATCGACCACAGAATATGAAAATCTGCGTACCAAGCAACACCACGGTGTGGCGTAATGATAAATGTATATACATGTTTCATAGGAGTGCCTGTATTTCTGGCCAACTTGGGATATACGATCACGTCAGTACGTATAAACCGTAGGACGTATGTCCAAATGTTCGCTATTCCCAAGGTTCATTATATACCGAAGTTTCGCTATTCCCAAGGTTCTCGCGGAGATCTATAATATTCCTCGATATTCAGAAGGTTTTTATAACTTGTTATTTTGAAGTTTCATTCTATATTATAAAGTACTGAGAGGGTTCTTTATCATAAGACTCTTTTTATGAAGGAAATAACATAAAGCTCTCAATCCGATAAGACGCTCCTAAATTACTCTTTCTTTGGCTTCGGTAGGGAAAAAATATTTGATTAGAGTCGAGGAACCCACCCATCAAAGCTCAAGAGTAATTAGATATCGATCTTTGCAGCTTGCTGTTTTTATTGTTTCTGGGCCTGGTCGTGCCAGAAGGACGAGGTCAAACGGGCGGTCTTCCAGATAAAGATGGATAACTGTAAAATCGTGGTAATAATAACTACTTGGTATTAGAGTTGTCCATCTTTTCTGGTTAAATACGCCCAGAATAGCAAACCTTCAGAATAGCGAACCTTCTGAATAAGAACCTTTGGAATAGCGACCCTTCGGAATATGGAACCTTCGGAATAATGAACCCGATCTGTATGAAGAGCCCATGACACGTCCGTCAATACATGTATACATATTTCATGGGACTGCATGTTTATATATACATAGCCTATATAAGACTGGAGTAAAGTTGAGACCAACATGTCATTGTTAATTTTGTTGACCAGATTTCAACGAAATTTGGTGTGGTGACTCAGGGTGCCTTGGCAGAGTGTATAATGACGTTAGTTTTTCTAACTTTTGATTTAAACAAATTTAAATGAATAAAAAAAAATATGAACATATATGTGAATATTTAGGTACAAATAAACCTATTTGCACGAGAATATGTTGCAGCACCAGATATAGAGGAATGTGGGGCGCAATTAGACATGGGTCAGAGTGAGATATTGCCTCTAACATTTCTCTAATTTCCAAACCAATATCCATGGCGCCAGTCAAGAGATATTAGCCATATAGCACATGTTACTATATTTGTTCAAAATGCAATCATCAGATGAAGGTTGAATCTGACCAAGCGACCAATTTTCAAGGCAAAATTATTTTATTTTATTTTTGCAATTTTAAAGGTACTCAATCCGAATTAACCCTCGCAGATTACTATTTCCTTGACTTCGGAGGTGAAAAATATTTGATTCAAGTCGAGGAACCCACAACATCAAAGCTCAGAGTGATCAGATACTGATTTTTTTACAATCTATCATTTTAATTTAAGTGGCCCAGCAAACAGCAGACGAGAATACTTTCTCTGACCAAATTGCAGATGAAGATGGATAACTCTAAAATCAAGTGGGTTTTTTTGTGTGTCAGATGTTTGACAAACAAATAATATTATTCATTATAACTATATAGCGTCTAGGCCTACATACATGTAGGCCTAGATGTTATTCAGCCAATTAAATAATATTATTCATTAGCTAGCGCATATGTATATATACTCCCGCAGAATGCTGCGCGGATGTCCCGATTACGCAAATTATATCGCGGTTCAAGCGTCCCTCTAAATTGGCACAACAAACAACTTTAGTGTGGTTCTCCCTTAAACGAGCAAATTGATGTCTCGTGTACAATTGTTCCATAAAAATATGATTGTGCCACAAACAAAACCTATTGTGGCGTTCCATTTCACTGAGGAGCAATATTGCAGTAAACTGCCATAGTTAACCACAGTAAATTACCATGGTTAACAAGTGTAAACCACCACGTTAAACCAAAGTATAGCACCATGGTAAACCACAGTATACGACCATGGTAACACCACGGTAAACCACAGTATACCATCATGGTAACACCACGGTAAACCAAAGTATACCACCATGGTAACACCACGGTAAACAACAGTATACCACCATGGTAAAACCACGGTAAACCACAGTATACCATCATGGTAACACCACGATAAACCACAGTATACCACCATGGTAACACCGCGGTGAACCATGGTAACACCACGGTAAACCACAGTATACCATCATAGTAACACCACTGTAAACCACAGTATACCATCATGGTAACCCCACGGTAAACCTCAGTATACCATCATGGTAACACCACGGTAAACCACAGTATACCACAATGGTAACACCACGGTAAACCATAGTAACACCACGGTAAACCATCATGGTAACACCATGGTAAACCAAAGTATACCACCATGGTAAACCATGGTAACAAAAAACCGAGATATTTTGGCCACCCATCGTGGTGTCACCATGGTGGTTTACCAAGGTGGTTTACCACGGTGGTTTACCACCATGGTAACACCTCGGTAAACCACCACGGTATTACCACCACGGTAACACCATGGTAAACCACCATGGTAAACCACCATGGTGACACCACGATGGGTGGCCAAAATATCTCGTTTTTTTACCATGGTTTACCGTGGTGTTTTACCATGGTGGCACCAAGGGGGGGTTTTATATGGGGTAGTAACTGAACAGCAACTCCGCAAGGAAATACAAAGGAAGCTTGTGGCATACAAGCGCCAGGACGCCAGGGATTCAACCTCAAGGTCGACTATATCCTCGAGCTCCGTGAGGCCCAGCAGAACCGCTGCATGGCGTGCGAGATTGGGCTGATATGTGCCTTCCAACCCAAAGACACACATCAGTTTAGTGTCGACCGGCTGGACAACAACAAAGGGCACTGCAGAGGAAATATGAGGCTGACTTGTCTAGAGTGCAACCGAAAAAGAGGGGCTGCGGAACGTAGTGTCTAGTCCTTCTAACAGTTTCTACGGAACTATCTGGTGGCAGCGGGGTGTCGGGAGGCGCTACACGCAACTCTTCCCGGACAAATCCGCGTGCTGGCCCATCCACTAAATAGTAGAGCACATGCTCGTCGGGCTTGGTGACAGAGCATTCAAGCTGGTACACCTGGAGGGACCACACAGGGTCAGTTGCGCGTCGGCGACCCCCTTTCAGCTCGCCGGGCTGGTAGAGGTAACGAACGCCCACTCTGGAGGGGAGAGTCAGGCGAGTCACTTCATTGTTCAGAGCCGATACAACAGCGGGCAGTCGAGCCACCCATTCAGTCGACCTTTGGCCGGCGGGAAGCTTCATCTCCTGGGCGTATTAGTGACCAAACAACCGCTCTGCCAGGGTCCGGTTGAAGCGCTCAACGACTCCCTGCTCCCGGTAGACATCCACACGGCCCGTCTCACCTGAACGCTGCGCTTGGTTAGCAGGAGGCTCACAGCACCTATGAACTCGCGCCCTGCGTGGAGCAATTTCGGTCATCTAAGAGGGCCTCGCCTGTATATCCGTTCAAGGGCATCCGCAAACTTTGTGGCTTCATTTGTGGCGAGGGGCTCGGCTTCTTTGTAGCGAGAGGCCACGTCGACGACGGTGAGCGCGTATTTGTATGTCATGCGACCCACCGGTCATGAGGCAGAAAGATCAGGTCGGCCTGGTGGACTTCATTTGGCACTGGCACGTCAAACTTGGGCCTTTGGCACATGCCGCGGATTGGGTAGGTATATCTGCCAGATGGCCTGCTTCTTGAGCCACGCCCGTGCCACATCTTCAGAAACCTTGGCTGCTGCCGCGAGGTTCTTGATGGCTGCAAACCCCTTCCAGTAGGCATTGGGGCTGTAGTAGATTGTCCCGAGGCGACTAGACACCCTGCTGTTCATATTATTACTTTGCAATACATATAATTACTTTGTAATACATTGACTGAGTCAAATTATAATTACGGATCGTAATAAGGAGGCGGGCCATCTTCGTATGTACGTGAACGAGTGCAAACTACCGCGAAACTGATAACTTTTCTATAACCGCCTTGGCTTCTTCTCTGCCTTTCTGAATAAGTGTTTTTTTTGTCTCGTCATCCATCTCCGCGGCATGTGGTTTTCGTGCCCTAGTCCGGATTTCAGTTTTCATCTCGTTGTACTCTGCGACTTCGTCCACAATCAGGCGGAACTCGTCGTCCGAAATCTGCCCGTCGATCAAGGCAGTCGACAAGTGGCTTGAGTTTGTGTTGAGTTTGCTGCTAGCCAGGACACGAATATCGTCGTGCTTCTTGGCCTTCACGCCCAGGCGGCGACGGATATATTTGCCCGACGCGCCGAGAACTCCGCGGGCCAGAGCTGCGATTTCCAACCCCAGAACTGGGGCCGCTATGACAGTGGTCAAAAGGCTCACACCCCCAACGCCCATCCCCATGCTAGCTGTGAGCAATGCGGTTTCAACGCCATCCAAGGCGTTCTCCCCGCGGTGGTACTTTTTGTATAACGCCACCCTTTTATCTCGCTCGTCCTCGAGTTGGCTTTTCAGTTGCGAGATTTCGCGGAGCCGGTAGGACGATTCGTCCCCATTTTCGAGGACAGGATATATAGCTTCAGGGCTCGGTGCCGTGGGTTGCTTCATCCTCATATATTATTACAAAGTAATATACACGTATACAATATATTATACATATATGTATATTACAAAGTACAATTCGATAAGGGGATTCACTACTGCGCAGGTCCCCGGGTCGCCCGAGTGGCCGTCTTTCCAGTCAAATGTTATTACATCACCGGTCGCATCTTCAGTGGATCTGCAAAAACCCTCGTCCTCTTCTGTTTCCCACTAGATATTTTTGCTCTGTGGTTTGTCTTTTTGCCGTTTATAACCACAATCGCGGCAAAATCACCGTTTGTGGGAGACGCGGACAACCCCATTCGTACTAGTTTACCATTCGCTAGCATGGGGTATCCACACAACATATTTCCAGCAACCAAGTTCCCCATGGTGAACGGCTGATCGCCGCCCCTCCCGAGTAAACCACCCCACATGACGCTGCCATTTTGTTCTGCAAAGACCCGGGCACTACCTGACGGAGTACTAGTTGTTACTTCGTAACCGGAACTCTCACTGAGTGTGGAGCACTCTATAGGGCCGTATATGCTCATCGTATATCTAGTGCCACGGTGATCGGTAGGTGGCTATTCAGCCGTGCACCTCTATCATCACGGACCACTATCTTCAATTCACTAAGTGTTCCGCACTGAAGACGTTTGAACTCAGGATCCTCGACTCGGAGGGTGCCGATGCCACCAAATGAATGATAGCCAATCCCAGTCGTTGCCAGGAGGTTGGACGGAGCCCCACCTACAACGGAACTAGAGCTGTTTATCTGCTCCAAGTCCAGATGAAGCACTTTTGTGGATGCAAAGTTGACGGGGCTGTCCCCAGTATATATGTACCCGCAAAGAGCCACTGGCCATTTAAACCGTCGTCCATTCCGAGCAAGGACAGCAGTCCATCTGTAAATAAGATCTCATGCCCATCATCCACGGTTAGAGTTGCCAAACCATTAACTTTGCTCACCGTCAGTATGGTGTCGCTGTTTTCCTCCACATGTTCCCCTAACTGCGTGATGTTGTAGAGCCCGGAGGAACGTCTATTTCTTTAATTCCGCGACCGTCGTTGACATGCTTGTCGTAGCTATCGCGGTCTGTGGGCTCAAAGGCCGCCTTCCACGAGAACAACTCCCCATTGTTTATGTTGTACCACCCAACTGTATAAACAAGAAAACCATAGTCAGAAATGGTAACGCCACCAAGATCGTATTATTAGCCATAAATATAAATAATAATACAATTATTCTATAAACTAGCTTTCAAATTTTATGCGGGAAATTTGCGTACTTCCATATTTCAAGTTTTCCCGTTTCTCGTGGCATACATTACTTTCATCAAACTGTCTTCTTTATTACACAAGCTGATAGGCCCGACTTCACCCGGGCTGTTTCCCATCTGCTTTCCGGTGAAAGGTGCGATTTGACCTTCAATTGACTATTTCGAAAGTCAAGGTCAGGTCAGGGTCATGATTTGTCCAGTCCAAAACACCCCCACCCGTAGAAAACTACCCATAGGTATCAAATTTCGTCGAAATCCGTCCGTTTTACCCAACTTGACCTTTAATTAACAATTTTGAAGGTCAAGGTAAGGTCAGAGTCATGATTTGACCCGTCCAAAACACCCCCCCCCCCCGACAAAAGTACCCATAGGTATCAAATTTCGTCGAAATCTATCCGTTTTATCCGAGTTGACCTTTGATTGGCCATATTGAAGGTCAAGGTCAGGCCGAGGTCACGATTTGACCCGTTCAAAACTCTCCTCGGACCAAAGTATCCCTAGGTATCAAATTTCGCCGAAATTTGTCCGTTTTACCCAAATTGACCTTGCATTGACAGTTTTAATGGTCAAGGTCAGGTCGGGGTCACGATTTGACCCGTTCAAAACACTTCCCGGACACAAATACCCATAAGTATCAAATTACGTTGAATTCTATGGAAAGCCGAGGAGGACATGTTGGTTGCTAATTGCTAGATATACGACGCGGTATTTTGAAGGTGTTTCAAACTAGGAGATAGAAGTATTCTGCCTTTCAAATGGTGATGAATTATAGTAGTTTATTCAAATTTTATGGCATAAATTGTTATTAAAACCGTATATACTATAAAAAATTAATGACTCGAAAATTAAGTGGGCCTTTAAACAAAGTCACAATTGCATTTAGGCTCATCTCATACTCGTCCATTCAGCGATATTCTACTGCGCAGTTTGTTATAGCCTCCAGTATTTATTGAGCGTTATACCCCCAACTGTTATAATTCGCCTTTAGCAGGCGTACTCTTGCCTCAGATTATTGAGATATTAGGTCACACATAATCACATTAAATCGCATCGTAACATAGCAATTGTGTGGGCTCCTTGGCGTGAATATGTAATGAGAAATAAGGTCATACGTAATGACATTAAACTCAAGAAAACCCTCGAAAACAAAACAAAATCACATTTAATGTTTTACGTTATTTCCTTCATAAAAAGAATCTTCGTGATAATGAACCCTCTCGTTACTTTAGAATATAGAATTAACCTTAAAATAAAAAAAATCTTTGGAACACAGAACCTTCGGAATAACGAACCTTCGGATTGGTGAACCTTCGGAATAGCGAACATTCAGATAAATTTCGGAATAGTGGACCTTCGGGATAGTGAACCTTCGGAATAGAGACATGCCCCCCAATATTCATATTATATGCCCAGAGTTCAAAGGTATGGACCCATAAAATTCTAAACTTGGCCCTTAAAATATTGAACTCCAAATTGGAGCACACACAGAACACCACTTAAGTCAACTGAACCTATGTCATGTCCCAATGCGGGAGGGTCCATATATACCACAACATTCATAGTATATGCCAAGAATTCAAAGGTATGGGCCCACGTAATGACATAAAATCTCAAGAAAACCAGCGAAAACAAAACAAAATCACATTTAATGTTCTAAGTTAAGTTATTTCCTCCTGTATCTGTATCGGTGTGCGCGCATGATCAGTTCGGATGTGAGCGCACACTCCATATAAAGAATCTTTGTGAAAATGAACCCTCTCAAATTAGTCTCAATACTTTAAAATATAGAATTAACCTAAAAATAACAAAAACCTTCGGAATAGAGAACCTTCGGAATAGCGGACCTTCGGGATAGCAAACCTTCATAATAGAAGCATGTCCCCACAATTACACAGGTGACGTAAACACATGTGCCAATCTTAGTTGTACTCTCGTAATTATCGGTACGATGAAACGGTGACGGAATCTGACGAGGTTTGCCGAATGTACAATCACCCAGTGAATTATCGATCGACCATGCGATATCAAAAAACCAAAAGCTAGAAACACCACACTACGGTGGCGTAATGATGGAGCGGAGGCCAACTCGTAGATCCCCACCGCGGTTGTCAATGTATTGGAGGAGGTCCACCACCTCGCCTTTTTGGACATTTGTGAGTGTTATGAACATACCTATAGCGTATTACTTTGTAATAAGCTATAATTATATTACAAAGTAATTATATATAAATATATATATACACGTAAACAATATAGTAATGACGAATAAGACGTTCGGTTTTAATAGCGAGGCTAAGTACAGGACTGGTGGAGTATTCAACTCCAAATATGACCTAGAGCTAACACGTTCCAATATCCAGATACAGACAGACCTATCCGCGGGCGCCTTTCAAGCTGAGTTTCCTGATGTGTTTCAAAAGTACCTGCTTCCTAAAGTCGAGTCTGATAAGCTAGTACAGGCATGGAGCAGCAGCCAGATGCAGTTTTGGCAGAACCAGCTAAATTTCGCCGTCTGGTGTGCAACAACGGGTTGTGGTGTGTCTGCACAAGACCATTTGTCTGTCCGTGACGGAAAAAACGATGTTCCAGTTGCTCAGCCACACGAACAATCTTTCCTGCGATCTCTATATCTCTTTCACGTCTACTACCAGATTCGCAGGATCCCCGACGAGCTGAAGACTCCACTACCCCAAGATAAAGCCTGGGATGCCTTTAACAACCCGTATAACCGACGGGCGTACGAACGAATTTGCAGTGAGTTCAGGGTCTCTCCACACACCGATTAGCACGTGAAACAAAAAGAGACAACAAATGGGGTCATCCACGTGGACTTCATCAAGCAGGACTCGGATGGTGCAGATAACGCCTGGGGCACCTTCATCCTGGACAAGTCGCAAGGGTTCACGAAGCCGGGGGTTCAAAGGCTGAACGATAGTATCAGGAACTACGTGTGGCAATCCTAGGGGCGCAATTAGCTCAGACAAGAACACAAATTTTTGGGACAGGGACAGCCTTTGACGCTCAGAAGCAGTTCTTAGCTAACGTGGAAGATGCAATTTCATCCCCCGTGGATATCCCCTTGGCGATCAAGCGATGTCAGGATGTCCTACAGTACGCCAGCTCCGATGTCAACTTTGTCTTCGGGATTAGGCTTTACATGGCCCCGGGCGACATGCTGCTCCGCATAGGCAAATTTGCAGGGTACAACAACGAAATCGTTATTGCTACACAAGACCAAAATACAAAATGGGTGTAGATACAAACATTAACAGAGCACCCACCCCATCGCCAACTGACGGTTCCTACGGAACCGAAACAGGATTGGTCAAGCCGCTAACGCACCCAGGAAAATCGACGCTGCCAGTCGCTCCCACCATGCCAGCTGTGTCGGTTCCTACGGAACAAAAGCAACAGTTGACTCGCCAACACGAGGACTATCGTTGTAGGAGGGGTTGCCATAGGGTTAATCACTCTTTGGCTTGTGACTAGGTGATAGCCATTCCCGCGCAGCGACCAGGAGTAGCCATCCGACGGCGAGGGCCAGAGCCCACATGTTTTCGGCCAACCACCCAGCTGTTTTTGAGAGCAGCCCGAACAGCCTCGAGAAAACGGAACTTATAATTCCAGATAGCGCAGCTGCCGCCTTACCAGTCAGCTTGGCTAGGACACGCCCGAGGGCCTGTAAGTGTTTTTTCACCCACTCTTTGTGGCCACCCTTATCTGTCGGAGGCGGGTGGACCCCCGACCCCACCAGTCAGCGCAAGCACCAGGGTCGAGATTCCCATCCCAATCGCTGTGAGTATAGAAGCAATCGTAACCCCATGTTCCCGGAAGAGTGTGCGAATGCGCTCGGTCAGTGTCGTGTCTTCGTTGAGAACCCGGTCAATCGTCTCTTTGACGCGGTTGATTTGGGATCGGAGAGCATCTCTGGACGTTCCAGTGGCCTCCAGGCGTGAGATCCATTCATTTTCTGCGATGCGGCGCCTGGTATTCTCATCGACAGCCCACTATCGGCCTCTGCCAGTTTCCGCTTCTTAACTGCGATGTGCTCATCTAATGCGGATAGTTTGGCCAGGTTGTTGGTCAACTCGCATCGAATGGTCTGCATTGCCTTGTCCAGCCCCCTGACCTCGCGGAGGTTTAGTTGGGGGTCATGCATAGTTCCGATTTCAATGTCGGCATCCGTGAAGTTGGTCTCCATTCGCCCTACCACACCCAAGGCCTCGTATGCAGTTTGCCCCAGGTCCTGCAGCTCTACACTATCTACAGCAGAAGCTACATCGCCGAGTTCATTCCTTGCTGTTTGGAGGGCAGTGATTACCTTTGATCGCGTCCCGCCCCTTCCTTCTGGGCGCCAGTCAACAAATCCCAAGTCTTCTCGGATTGCCGCAGTTCCACCCTGCCGACTGGCTATCGTCGACAGCGCTATGGGCTCACTGGTACAAGCGTTTGCGTGAATGATATCGGGATAGGCCTTTAATCGGAGCTGTCCGCGTTTGTCGAGCTCAAATTTGAAGGGGTCGCGGCCAATGGGTGATGTTCGTCCCCTTCTGGCCAGGGCGCCATAAAAGTCATTAACGGCCGACTGCGTGCGTTCTTACTGTAGCAGCCTGGAGGTTGCCGTCGTATCCATGACAGTCGGGTCATGGGTACCCAGGCCAGTCGGGTGGACCGGTTCAATGAGTAGCAATGTTTCGTCTTGATGATCAAGAGTACCATCGGCTCTGATATCAGGATCAAATGTAGGGTTATCAAAGTCTGCCATAATCTATTGACTGTTCATACGGAACTAATATATGCATTTGTGTATTATTACTTTGTAATATATACATATGTACTACATCTACCATATATTTTGAGACTTCCGCATATGTGTATATCCTGTATAGACTCGAAAACGGCTCGACCGATTGAGCCCAAACTTGCTATCTAAGGGTAAAAAGCCACGAGAACGTCCGAGCACTCCTTCACCCTTCGCCCTGCCACCGTCGTTGGAAATGATGGGTTAATGATTAAGGAGCGTTCGTATCTGCGGTGTCGTTGTTAAAGAGCGTTTCTATACACGAGTATAAATACGGCTCAATCGACCGTCTCGGAAACTGGGGATATCGAGACGAAATTTCGTACTCAGGGCTTCCAAGGGACGGGGGAGATTTTCGTCGGGTCAGTCTGTCCGCCTGAGGTGACATTGACCTTGAAACGGGTACCCACAAATGACCTTGGGCGATATCTCGGTCGTCAGCGGTGACATCGACGTGAAATTTGTTATGTATGGTCAACTCGGGACGGGGAATATTTTTGTCGGGTTATTTTGTTCACCGAACATGACCTTGAAACTGGTACCCGCAAATGATAGCATGCTGTCGGCGTGCCTGTACGAGGTTACCTTGAAAAACAAAAATTAATGGATCGACCAAAGCCATGGGACCAATCCCGCCAGTGGCGGGCTAATCTGCTAGTATAATAAAATTGAAGGTAAGCCAGCTTCGATTCAATATATATGCTACACATATATCAGTTTCTCAGGGTCAAAGGCATCAGACTGTTGTTATTACGAACAATCCCAGCACAATTGGGCCAAACCAACAGCTGCTTGTGAGGTGTCCAAACCTCGGCGCCTCTGACGTAATAGTTCCCGGGACAGTGCGCCTGGAATTTACAATCACGCTTACCTCCACGGATCCAAACAGGACTGTGACCAGTGCAGAACCTGGGCCGGGCTATTGTGAAAAAAACCAAAATCAAGATCAGCGGGAATGAGGTCAACTCTATCTACGACTCCGATGTTCTCTACTGCTACTTAGACATGACTTTTGTGGAAGACCACACAGGAGAAAGAAAATGCGCAGTGTCAGGGAATTGATGAGTCTGCCAACCAAAATACGACAAAAATACGCATAAAGGCAGGAGATAAAGACAATGCCGTAGCGAAAGACAAGGCTATCGCGAAAGCCTACAGGAATCGTTATTACATCCCGCTGGACTTTGAACTGTTGGAGAGTCAAATGCCATTCTACCAAAGCGCACTCGGGGACCGACTCGAGTACGAGCTAATTTTCAATGACTTCAGCCGGGTGATCAGGGCTACCGATACCGAGTCCGAATACGCCATCGCCAACATCAGCCTGGAGTTTGACAAGTTCCCAGCCTGGTCTGGCCCGTATGATCCGCAGCCAGTATGCAGGCCGCGTCGCAATACTTTATGACCGCATCCTCCGCCACCGCAAGATAGTTACAAGCAAAAAAGAAACACTAATGAATATCAACCTCAAGGTCCCGAGTCGGGGTATGAAAGGCATCTTGTTCCCCTTCGAAGAGGCCGGAGATCCTTTCGGCAGAAAAACCGAAGACTTCTACAATCCAAAGATCAATAAGGTTGAGATGACTGTTGAGGGTGAGCCTAACCAGTTCTACTCTCAAGACATGCGTGCCTACCATGGGGCGAAGCCAAAAAGTTCTTCGCATCGTCACCCGCCAGCAAGCGACAGCCCGAAGTGGCGATGGTCGAAAAGGATCGGGGCCTGCCAGCTGTGTCGCTGGGAGAGTTTATGACCAGCAAGTATGCCCTGTGGCTTGACCTCAGGGCAACTGATGACGACCAACTCCACGGTAGCGGGCGACGCATAGAGAACGCATCAGAGGGTATCAGAATTCTGATCACACAAGAAAAAGAGGCGGCAGGCCCACCGAACGTGTACTTGTACGTGATTATGGACGCACAACTCAACATAGAAGATGGACGATTTGTCTCAGCGCTTTATTATTTATATAAATATAATGGAACAAATGCACCCAAAAGATCCCCACTCGGCCCTCATCTGTGGGCAGACTGGCTGCGGGTAAACAGTGTTCACCCTCGATATGTTGTGGGGCCACTACCATGGCACGTTTCGACACAGTCTATGTAAACATACACTCAGATTCATACTGATACTGAGTCTATTGCATTCCCATCAACTTTTCATTTCTGAAAGGTTGTGGGCTTCTCCCAAATTACGTCACACCGCACTAAATATAAATCTGAAATTAGTTGATTGACAGGCGTAAACATGGTCACGTGCCAGTGCCGTCATGGCCGCTTCAACCATGTGAAGCCGATTCTAAGAATCGGAATTAATAGTTGCAGGGTTTGTGACTTTTCGTTCGGCGGTTGTTTTACTGACAATAAAGGGCTAGCTTCCGGGATCCAAAATAATATGTACAATAACTAAGACAGATCTTCTTGAAATTATAAAAAATGTCTGTGGATCTCTTGCCAGTCTTGGACTCAGAACGAATTATTTTTTAGATCGGCCAGGCGATTTGTCTCCCATGTTGTCAATAAATAACACAAATCAACGGCCACGAATCAAAAATACATGAATGTCGGGACTATCTGCTAAAACAACTACAGAACTAAAAAAAAGTTAAATGACATAACAAAACGATCTATCAGTTCCCCAGTACCGGCAGTAGTACCACCGCAGCCAAAACGAGCGTAGAGCAACACAATTCTACCACCAACCCCACCGAAACCCTCCCGACATTACACAGCCGTATTATTAGCTCCAAAGATTGGCCAGTTGTACCCTAATTACAGTTGCCTGCAATCCAAATTCCGGTGATTCTTGATTTTAAACTTTCGACCGCTCGTCAACAATCTACTTTATTTGTCGATTTGTGAATTTCTCTTCCGGTATAAATGACGTCATGGATACTATTTTAACAACATATAGCCACACCTTCGGAATTTCCACACCGAGAGCACGTGACATGTTACTAGTTTTTTATTGGGGCACACATTTCTTGGAGCTAAGTTTTGATTGGCGGTAATTACAAGGAATCCCGGGTTTGGGAAATGAAAACTGAACGAAAGGTCGTCAGACCCACTATTTTTTATATGTGGGTATGTAGTTTACTCCAGACTGGTTTCGACACATTGTAATCCTGTGCCCCACTGTGCGTCACAACAAGGCGTGCCAGATCCCGTGGATATGGGCTGACCCCGAGATCTATGTTCCTGATCCGGGCGAGCGGCTCCATGATTATCTACGGGCATTATACCAACTCTTTCAGGGCGAACCCACGTTGTATATTGTTGATGACTGCTCGGCCACTAAGGCCCTGACGAAGAAGGACATACTTTCTGAGCTGGCTTTCTCAGGCCGACACGCAGGGCAAAGCGTCTGGGTCCTCACTCAGAAGTACAACTCCGTCCTGAAGGAACTGCGTGAGCAGACACGCTGGGTCGCGCTCTTCCACTGCGAAGACCGAGACTCGTTCGAGGACTGCCTCCGCGAAAATGACGTGATCTCTACCCGGGAAGAGCGAGCAGCTGTTCGACAGCTGCTAGCAGAGACTAAGCATGCTAAGATTCTGTTAAAGACGGATCAACCGACTACTTATAGCGAGCCCAAAACGAGACCCCGCAGGGGTCTCGTTCGCGAGCGATAAGCATATACTTGTAGGCCTACGCGAAATCAACGCTATACTATTCGATGTTTTGGCGGGAAATCTATAAATATACTAATTGATACTAAATATAGATGTCGGATACCCACGAACCTACTTCGTGGTGTTGTCGGAGACCCACTGACCTACTTCGTGATGTTCTCGGTTTTCCGAAGTTCTATGTCGCTGACCAATCAAAATTATCGTTACTGATCAATTACCAATCAAAAGTAACTTTACTTATCCATTACTATGGCTGACTTTGACTCCATTTCCATTAGTGTTCGGTATTCGACGGATTTCGGTATTCGAATATTCGGTTCGAATAACGAGCGAATATTCGAATAGTATTCGAATATTTAGATAAATTATAAAATTATATAGATAACATATTTTGGAACCAATTTATTATTTAATGAAATAGCATATTTATCCATGCACATGCTATACGCAAAAAAGAGAGAAAAAAAAAGTCTTTTGGCTTAATAGCAAGAGTTTATATGTTTATGAAGTTCAAGTTGTCAATGTCCCATGCATGGCTTAAAGGTTCTTGTTCAAGAATTGTAACATCCGGACAGTCTGCGGCTTCAACCGGTTGCGTTTTTCAGTATATATAGAGATCAGCCCTGCGGCCTTTTTAGTTTTGGCATCCAACGTGAAGTGAGTCCATATATCTGATTTCTTCGAATTTGACACCATATTATACACACAAGTGACAACGCGCAAACAAAACAAAACGATGCCTTGTTATAGGTCCGCTTCCTATGACCGCATGCAAGCACAGTCTGATTTACACCTAGCCAATAGGCCTACAATTATTTCGACGTCATGACGCCAATCAAATCAGAACGTTACAGTTACGTCATATTAATTCGTTTATGGTCAGTGGAAAATAGACTATACTTTTAACAGACCCTCAGACTAATAACAAACCAGAAAACAATTACCAAGAGATTATTCTCGAATATTCGAATAGTCAAATAATTATTCGAATATTTATTTTTACGAGCGAATATTCGAATATTCGGACCGAACACTAATTTCCATTGCTTGCGTCCCACCTCGAATTTTATAATAATTAGCATAACTGATTACAGTGGCCAGGATTAAATATAAATGTCTTTTTCAGCAAAGGTGAGTTATACTCCATTACATAGTAAATACCATGAACATGAATGCCGAAACATATTGTAAATTTGCTGACGATATGTTTCATAAAATTTATCAAAAACGTCAAAAGATGAAAGGTGCTAAAACTCGGAAACGGAAACTGTAAAAGTTTTGTTTATATATTTCATTCACTTATTAAAAATATTTGACTCGAAACACAATTCTAGTTTGCCTTTTGGACATTTGGGGCTTAACTTTAATTTTCTATAGACGTTTACGTCTAGAAGATTGATGGAGGATTTTCAAAGCTCGAAGCCGAAATTAAATCTATCAAATCTACAACTTAAATTTAATCGATCAATATTCAGCGGTTCCCCTTTAAATCGACGGTTACCAAGGAAAGCAAAGTACCGCTCATCCTAACATCGGCGAGATAAAAATAGTTCGCAACATTTTTATCAACAGGAAAGAAGGAATACAATTATGTAGTGTATTTAATTCTTGCCCAAATTTATGTGTTTGTGCAAAAGTGAATGAAAAACAAGTTTGTACAATTTGTGGTGAATTAGTACGCAAAAGAAATATGTCAATAGTTCGGACTCGGAGATGACATTGAAAATGTCTGCATGTTTTTTCACACGACGATAATTTTTTGTAATCTGATTGCGAGAACACGCGTATTTGTCAAGACGGAGAAATGCACAGCACTGTCACTGTGGTAAGCATTGTGTGCCAATTTACGAACACCATTTGAACAAGATATTTGATAGAAAATTTGGCCAGACAAGCCACAAGATGTTAAAAGGTTGCCAACGATTTTGCACAAAAAATGGCAATCAATGCCATAAAGGAAGGATATATACGTCACTCGACGTCATTTGATGGGCCAATCGGTAACGCACTCCGATTATGTCCGCCATTGCTAAAGGTAGTTCAACTCCGATTGTTCTAATCAAAACAGTGCTATCTCGTCGCAATAAAAAGAGAAAACTCTGGTGTCTATTGCAGCTGAATTAATTGTACACCAACTGTCATGAATTATCAGAATCTCACGTTTCCAAGGGTGTCCGTTGGGGAGTCAGAAAGGTGAGTATTTATGCCGTTTGGGACCATTTTTGTAATATTAATAAACAACACGACATTCTGTATTCTATTTTTGTCATTTTCACCTGGATGAAGACCGAAGTTATGTTAGTAACGACTTTCAAAATGAAATTAATTTAATAGATCTCACCATTCATGATTGCATTGGTAATTTGAATATCATGTATACCGGGTACCGACCCAAACGTGTTTTACGGAAGAAATATTTCAATGACAGCTGTCATATTTCAAGAATTCCATGTGACTGCCAGGTGTGATCAGGTGTACTACATCCATAATTTAGAAATGAACAGTCAAAACAATTCACCAATTTGGCAGTTTACATGTCCTACTCCTAGATTCTAATTGTAGTGATCATACTATTCATAGTTTGACTTGTTTTCATGTCCACTTTTTGTAATATATAACATTTGTTGATAAACATATTTTAAATTATTTTTCATAATGATAATCATAATTCATGTGTCTTTTGATCATTACTAGTAGACTCACATAGTATACTCACATTCATAATGTTAATAAATGACATTGAGACTGCGTGGGCATTAATTATAATGTATACAAGTACTGGTCAGCTATGTTGAAATATAATATCATTAGCCTTATTTATTATTATATTAGCAATAGCATTATTTTTGTATAATTTATACTGCTATCATAAAGAGGTATGAACAACTGAATATTACATGGTTTGCCAATGTAGGCACTGGTGAGTGTTGTGTACTTCATGGGAAATATCCCAATATAACATATTTCATACCTGTAACCTGTAAATTATTTATAAATTAAAATTAAATGCTTCGAATTCTGTATTATTTCAGGAAGTGGACAGACCTATACCGTATGCCAATGGCAACACCTTAATGATATTGGTGGGTCACAAAGTTATGTGTGCAACATGCATGAGCCGAAAATAATCCAGATGAGACAAAATGAGATGCAGAATGCAAGGATGTGTTCAAGATAAAGAAGGAATTGAACTATACTTGTGCGAAAATCCTGGATAAAAAGTAGCTGATGTCTCATTGACTGTCAAGGAAAGAGCCACAAATGATACACATTTATAAGTTCATCATTAAATTAATTATAGATTTCAAACATTGTCTCTCCATCACATGGTACTTATCCATACTAAGGCAACACCCAGGTTCATTTGCAGATTGTGTGTCCCTCCAGTCTGAAAAAAGTATCCTCTAGGCTAGTAGCTCAATAGCATGCGTGATCCCATTCAGCTTTAGTAACTGTAATTCTCCAATGTAAATGGACTATAAGTATGTTATCTTACTAGTATATTTTACAAATTGTACCATAATTAACTATTTTATTACTATATGGATTATCTATTTTAATAGAATGGTGGACAGAGATACCCTTTATATTCATATTTACGTTAATTCATATAATAAGACCACATACTAGTAGTAGAGTACACACATGTTTGTTGAAACACCCTACTGTGACCCAAATATACAAAATAATCATGGAACTCAAATAAATAATCATTGGTTATTCATTTATGTATATAAACATGATATATATATGTCTGTTTTTATAAGATGAAATTAATTACTATGAGATATTAAAGGACATGTTTATAATACTCGTATATGTTAGAATACAAGATAGAATGAGGTGCAGTGGTCCTGTGACATTTATTTAATTTTACGGAAAATTATTTTATTTTTATATATATACCGGTATATATATAAAAGTTAAAAAGTTCCCGGTTGAATCGTGCTAGTGATTCAACTGTGGAGGACATGAGACTCATATATATCCATTGATTAATTTCATCAACGTACGTGTGTACGTTTATGAGAAAAATCACTCTGAATTATGTGCTTCAGTATACCTCCAATACTTACATGTGCGCCAGCTGATCTAGGAAAACTACAAAACTAAATCCCCACTACACGTAAGAAATCAGATCATCCAATACTTGCACTAGCTGATCGAGGAAAATTACAAAACTAAATCCCCACAACACGTAAGAAATCAGAGTAAATAAACCTGGACGCAAAATACGCACAACTTGCCACAAGAGAGTTTGATTTAGCGCAGTAATTGACGTCGAATTACGGACACTTTCCATTCCAGAAAATGCATATCACGGACCAAATCGTATTTAGTGGCATTAATTGAATGTCACATTGAAAGCATTATGATTCAAAGTTAATATAAAGTACTTTATTACGAGTATTTCTTCACAACCGTACACGAACCCTATGTAAATATAACGTAAAAATTATCTCCCCCTACTTTTCTGAACTACCTTAACGCTTGAGGGCCAAAGCAATGGCGACGTCCAGTGGCGTTACAGATTGACGATAACCATGAGTGCGACGTCTATCCTATTTTTAGTCTATGTCAATGCCTTGACAAATGACCGGTAAATTGCTAATCATAATATAAATTGAGAAATGATGTTTCGCAAGATAAACTACATGTATATGTACTATTTCATATATATGAATGTATGCAAAATAGCATGACAATAGCCTGAATAGGAATAATCCGTAAATTTAGAAGTTTGTGCATCATGATCCATATGATTGCATGTTGAAATTAATTTCCATACTTTCGCTGCATCATAGCTGTTGAGTGTTGATATTTCAGTGCAGGAACCAATTCTGGTTCGAGACATACTCAGTGGTCCAGGTGCTACCACGTCTGAGTAACTTTATAAGTTATATAACCCCGTGGTATGGCCTGACGAAGATTCAATTCGATTTCGAATCTTACGTTCTGATTCGAAAGCGGTCGTGTGATTAGGGATATTTCGAATCGTTGTGTACAACTTACGTCCTTTATCACCGGGAATTCCCTGCTGGACAAAACAAGTGTGCATTGGCACCTCGGTGTATTTGCCGTTCGTCAGCAGTGTCAGTTTCAGTTTGTGACTGAAGACAGTGAAGTTGAGCACCGCGGCCGAATGGCAAGTAGTGTACACCGCGACCGAAGAGCTCAAACACTGGCCGAAAGGCAACTACACCGTGGCCGAACGGCATGTACATGTACACTGTGTTAGATTTCTGGTTTGTACCGTCTTTTTTCAGTTTAAGGGACGTACAGCGCGACAACTACACCATTGTCACCATGGACGAACGGCAAGTACACCACGGCCCAATTGTAGTTAGCAAGTGGGGCCATGGTGTAGTTGCATTCCAGCCGCGGTGGCATCGCTAACCGCCCCGCGGTTAAGTGGACACTTGTTTTGTCCAGCAGGGCAGACTGCATTATAAATTTATATTAAAAAAAAAAAATTATATCCAGTGTTATATGCCCAATAATTAACCTGAGTCCTTCCGCGACCATATAGTCCAATGTGTATAGGCTAAGTGTACGTTCACAGATAACCACTACACAATCGTAAGTGCGGGTATCGGGCCTGATGAGATCGTGGATACATGTATACCCTGCTGGACGAAACAAGTGTCCACTTAACCGCTGTGTGGTTAGCGTTGCCACCGCGGCCGAAATGCAACTACACCGCAGCTCCACTGGCTAACTACAGTTGGGCCGCGGTGTACTCAAAGTTTCCATTCAGCCATGGTGTAGTTGCCGCAGTGTACGTTCATTAAACTGAAAAAAAAGATACAAACCAGAAATCTAACCACGGTGTGCATGCATTCGCGCGTTGTAGTTGCCTTATGGCCAAGGTGTACTTGCTGTTTGGCCGCAGTGTACATGTATGCTGTTCGGCCGCGGTGCTCAACTGCAGTTACAAACTCTGACACCGCGACTGAACGGCAAATACACCGCGGTGCCACTGGACACTTGTTTTGTCCAACAGGGTAGTTTGTTCAGACGATCGCGATCTCGTCGGTACATTATGATATCGTAGGTTGTTCTAAAGCATGTGATTGACTACCCTAGTACTATTTTTACGTACACACGGCTGCGATTACGTCGCAAGTGGAGGTAATCAAGGATACGCCATGATTTTGCATCTAAAATCAAACGGCGCTTGATATTATTTTTAGGGCTGCAACGATACACGTTTTCACGATACGATACATGACCAACAATACGATACGTATCATGATACGCAAAAAACTTGTTCTGCATTATTTTTTACCTAAATTGCATTAACAAAAACAGTAAATATGGGTTATTTTTCATTTCGATGACAAAAAATGGGTGACTTTTTGTAACGTGATACACTTTGCACGATACGATACGCATATCGTGTGACAGCGTATCGCGATACATGTGTATCGCGATGAATCGATGCAGCCCTAATTATTTTATGACCTACGATTTTGACGTGAGCATGTGCAATCGAACTACCGGTTACTTCCTTACGGAAATATTTCCACTTACGATTGTATCGTGGTCATCTGAACGTACGCTAAGTTTCCCAATAGCCCACTGCTCATATATATTGGCCTCCCAGTCCCAGCGCTGGTTACTTGTGAAAGGTCGGTGTTACTCTTGCAACCTGCAGGTACTAGTAGATCTGTGATGCTTTGCGTGTTCATCACAGAACTTGTACCATAATCGTGGCGCACACAGGTTTCCTCAACCACATAAAACCAGCAATGTCGCGATATATAGCCCGGTCCCAGCTGCCAAAGTGAATAAATTTCAAATTTTAAACGATATATAGATATATTAATGAAACAATTTTGGCTCCAACATGTCGTTTCTAAATCCGATCAACATCTTGTCAACAAAAGATGGGAACGAGTCATTTTGGGGTCGTTCGGCCAAAAAACATGGATTTTACTCTTTGCATTCTCGTCCTCGTATATGACTAAATTATTTGGCACAGGCTACAGGTCGTAGCTTTGGTCAGATCTTCATGAAATTTGTCATGAATGTTAACAATGACATGATCACATAGATGGGAAACGAGTCATTTTGGGGTCATTCGGCCAAAAAACATGGCCGCAAGCAGCCATCTTGAATTTTACTCTTTGCATGACTAAATCCTTTGGCACGGTGGTCAGATCTTCATGAAATTTGTCATGGATGTTAAAAATGGCATGTAGATGGGAACGAGTCATTTTGGGGTCATTTGGCTAAAAAACATGGACGCCAGCAGCCATCTTGGATTTCAAAATTCAATCCATTAGCACGGGCTGCAGGTCGTACTTTTCATCTAATCATCATTAAATTTGTCATGGATGTTAATATTGACATGTAGATGGGAACGAGTCATTTTGAGGTCGTTCGGCCAAAAAACATGGCTGCCAGCAGCCATCTTGGATTTTACTCTTTGCATGACTAAATTATTTGGCACGGGCTACAGGTCGTCGCTTTGGTCAGATCTTCATGAAATTTGTCATAGAATATATAGATGTTAACAATGCCATATGGATGGAAAGTGAGTCATTTTGGGGTCATTCAGCCAAAAAACATTTATTTCTGACATTGCTTAAATATTACATATACAAAACCAAATTTGACCCCGATACCTTATCCCTGAAATCATTTCTACGTGAACTTGATGAGAGATACCGGTTAGAGAAATATATAGCAATAAAGAGAGATATCCTTAACGACTTCGAATTTGAATGGTGTGAGATATACCTTGCCCTGTCAAGTACTTTGAGGACAAATAACTATTTGTGATTATGTTCGTTTTTTCACTTGTTGATGGTTGGTCGAATTAACGCTATATAAATACCGGGCACGGATAGAGGCATTCTTGTTTTATCATATCGGAGACTATAAATTACATGTATATTTAAAAGCATACAAAACGATTTCTGATGACATTCCAGTCATAAACATAGTCTGTGTAATCAAAAACACGCATGAGGTGTCTTCGAATTTGAACCTGTGTAAGGCGTGTGTCAGTTGCGAGCGAAAGTCCCCCCTCCCGAAAATACCAGGACATTATTTTTGTTATTGTCATTATGCTGTATTTTAAATATATGAATATGTCCATGTATATATTGTCAATAAAGAATTAAACAAAAAACAATGCCATTTGGATGGAAAGTGAGTCATTTTGGGGTCATTCAGCCAAAAAACATGGCCGCCAGCAGCCATCTTGATTTTTACTCTTTGCATGACTAAATCCTTTGGCACGGGCTACAGGTTGTACCTTTGGTCAGATCTTCATGAAATTTGTCATGGATGTTAAAAATGACATGCAGATGAGAACACGTCATTTTGGGGTCATTTGGCTAAAAAACATGGCCACCAGCAGTAGGCTTACCACGATTATTCGATTATAAATCGACTAACCTTTGGCAGGTGTGGTAGTTGACGGTTATTTACTTTCGTCGACTGATCGCCCAAACGGGGAGTGGGGTATGTTTGTGTATTTAAGCAGTACTATGCACAAATACCATGCCTGGAAGTAAAAGTTAATAGTGTATGTAGCACAATTTACCACCGACAGTCTGTTCTGTCGCCACTTCTGGTGCAGCTTCTTTTGATAACGCAGCCAACGTTTGGTGGTCATCTTCAAAGAGTTCGGTGTGCCTTTGATGTCGTAAAAACTGTAGATGCATGTTCACATGTAACATTGATTGACTGGACAGATTTTTTTAAATGTCTCGTCCGCGGGAGTAGCGATGTCAGAGGAGGGCTTTTACGTAATACCTGATTACGTAAATTTGAGTTTAGGCAGCCAATGACGGTAGGGGGCCTCAGAATGACAAGACTGATGACTGACAGTTTATAACTGTGTTCAGACTGGATGTAATGTAGTCATTGTAATTTTGATTTGATGACGTCTTTACCATGCAGGGTGCAATATATGTCACATATATAAACGACTAATCGACTAACCGTCGACTATAGCTGTCGGTTAGTCGATAATATTAAAACTCATACCATGGCAACCCTTGCCAGCAGCCCGCTTGGATTTCAAAATTCAATCCATTAGCACGGGTTACAGGTCTTACTTTTCATCTGATCATCATGAAATTTATCATGGATGTTAATGTTGACATGTAGATGCGAACGGGTCATTTTGGGGTCGTTCGGCCAAAAAACGTGGCTACAGGTTTACGGGCGAGTTTTTACCAGCTTTAGGGGGGCTGAAAATAGCCCTCCTCAGATTTCCAGGCCTGGGTCATGCCGGAAAAAAATTCAGGCACATATGCTCATTTTTTTCTATCGACCCTTGTTGGGACCCACCCAGCTCCGCGTCCAAAATTTTTGGTAGGGGGGGGGGGTTGGAAAAAAATTTCAGGCACGTATGCTGATTTTTTATTTTTTATCCTTGGTAAGACCCGCCCACACCCACATAGTATTGTGGTTCAAACGCGGCATCTCCCTTCAGGTGGTAAATATATATTATTGGGATTTTCCAATATGGCAAAAATATACGAAGGACTGGTACGGATGTACTATATAGTTTCCCATCTAATCGGTATAAGTTACTTTGGAAGTTTTGTCGACTTCAGACTGCTATATCATCACTGGCATCTGGCAATTATGCATGCATCGTCCAATGATCAATCCGATAGTAGGCCCTAAAGAAATAATACAGGTATTTAAAACTATCTTCTATTCTCTTCTACATGTTACAGGTATGTGCATATATTGACAAAATGCAGGTATGCTGAGACTTAGTCGTGTCAAAATAAATAATTGTACTCCCTAAAAAGGGGGGTATACAGTAATGCCCTAAGTAATCAACCTCTCGGTGAGAGCTTTCCGATGAATGGCAACAAGCCATATTTCCGACTAAATCCTGAAAAGTTGCACATGATTCTGTTGTGGTTAAGAGGTTGATTACTTCGGGCGTTACTGTACTGTTTCGTACATGTCTCTCCGTGCGTGTAGCCGTGTGTCCGTCCGTACGTCACTCCGATGTCTGTCCATGTCATAACTTGAACAATAGTGTTCAGATCTCAATGAAATTAGGTTTGGATGTTCACTACTATGAACACTACTACTCTAGAGTTATTCATCTTTGTTTATCTTGAAATGTTGGATTTTTGGTCTGTCTGCATGGTGTCTGTTCATGTCAAAACTTGAACAGTAGTGCTCGGATCTGAATGAAAGTTTTTATGGATGTTCACTACTATGAGGACATTCAATAGAAGGTTACATGTTTTCTTCAGATTTTCTATTCTAGAGTTATACATCTTTGTTTATCTGGAAATGTTGGCTGTTTGGTCCATCCAATGTCTGTTCAGCTCATAACTTGAACAGTAATGCTCGGATCTCAATGAAATTTTGTATGGATGTTCACCATTATGAGGACATTTAATGGCACATTCAATTATTTGTTTTGTTTTTTGTTCTATAATTGTTCATCTTTGTTTATATGAAAATGCTGATTTTTGGGTCCATCTGTCTGAGTAAATGTACATGTATAGCCCTCAGAAGTTATACTACTAGTAGATATGCCCACACTAGGTGGTATGCAACAGGGGGAATGCACCGGACGACAGTCCATCTCTTGTTTGTACTTTAACCCTTTCAATACTGAACGGATTATCCCATTCAGTTATATGAAAGCATTCATTGGATTACATGTAGTTGATTCCACACTGAGAGGCCTGTGTTTTTGATAATATAACAACTATGCCAAGTCCTTGTGAAAAACAAATATGGGCAATGTGGTTTAGTTCTATGCGATTCACACAGGCCCCACGCTAGGAGGCGACTCGTTCACAGTGAAGTTGTGGTTGACATATGAGCCCATGCCTGCAGCTCAGCCATTTGACAATTCCGGGGGCGGTGTTTTTTGTATGTGGCTGGCGTAAAGAAAATATGGCTGGCGGTGGCAAATTATAGGCCAACTTGAACAAGACAGATCGAAAATTTTACACAGGCTGACAGCCGTGAGTCTTCCAAAAAAAAAAACAGGGAAATTTTTTCTTATCGGCAGATTATTCGATCGCGATTGACACGAGGAATGGCTGCAGTGCAAGGCGGTCGTGGAAAATACTACTGCGGTGTACGCCGGTAACGGACTAGATTACTGCGGTGGACTTCCGACACGACCGTGGTCAGATACGGCGGGTCACCGCGAATGAGCGGTGTACTGTACTACCGCATGCATGAGCATAGCTGTAATGTTTTCGGTCTGTCCAGATCTCTGTTATCTGTTTATTTGTCTTTCCGTGAATATGTTATGGTACCTCATACCAGAAGCCAGAAAATGTGTACAACACATGTAGCTTTTTTGAAGCGGTGAAATAAAAACTGAAAATTCCAATCATAATCCGCGGCTGGAGTTATGGACTTTTTTCGACTTAGAAAATTCATTTTTTTTACTTATTATCTTTGGTTTCCGGATGTTTGGACTGTTCAATTGAAAATTCAGTTTTTTTTTTGTGAATCAATGATATCAAAATACAGGTCAAGTTCGAATTTGAGTTTGATTTAGCCTTTCGACTTTGAATTTGTTTTTTGCGTACCTTCATGGTGTAATCATCTCCTCCTACATATTTCATCCCAGAGATTTGAAACTTCAGAATACGGTATTGTTGCCCATAACTTGAAGATATGCAGTTAACATGTATTTTTTTTTTTAACGGAGTTATTAACCCTTTTCAACATTTTTCATAATTTTCTTCATGGCGTACGGTAATCAACTCCTCCTACAGTTTTAATCATAGATATTTGAAACTTAAGAGTATTGTTACCCACATATTGGAAATGTGCAACATGTATATAGATGACAGAAAAATTATTTGTTTAGGGAATTATTAACCCTTTTGACTTAGAACATTTCAACATTTTTTTAAATTTCTTTAGCAAAGGGGCATTGACTTGCCAAGTTGTCGGGGGATACTGTGGTCGGCCAACCTTTTATTAATTCTGAGTTTGGTAAGTCTAATTTCTTATATTTATTCACAATTCGACTGAATTCGGCTCGAATCAAATGCAGTAAAATTGAAATGGGGAAAACTATTGTCGGTTTTAATAGAACTTTTTAAAATGATATTCGAGAAAAATCTCAAATACAATTTGATCAATATGCCTATAATTACATGTACATACCGTCATACTGTATGTGTACATGTAGAATATTTCCTCATTGACGAGGAGTGGCGGGCAGTGTTCACGCTGGACCGAAAAAAACTTTAGCCAAATGAAAATTTTATTAGCCAAATGAACAAAACTTTAGCCAAATGTTTTTTGGCCAAATTAAAAAAAACTTTGGCCAAATTAATATATATATCATTTATTAAATTTTGTTTTATATCAATATCTTTTTTTAAATCATTAAATATTTATCCTTGCGAAAATATCTAAGTGTCATCTGGAAACTAATAACTTAATATTGTTACGCCGTTATCAAATTACAATCTGTCATAAAAGCATGCATATTATTTTGTCCGTATCGGTATTGACGACAAATAGCCACAAAATATATGTCGTGATTCACATTTGGCTGATTAAGTGCCACCGCACACGCTGCGATTAAAATCGTAAGTGGGGAAAATCGCAGGAGGAAGCATCCAATGCGCATGCCCACGACAATATCGTAGCCAAATCGTAGCAATCAAGCACTGTTTGATTTTACCAGGAAAATCGTGGCGTGACTTTGGCAACGCGCGCGATCGTAGCTGTCACATGACCACTGTCGCACTGGTCATGTTGTAAATACCACGAAAATCGTAGCTGCAAAGATCGCAGCACCGTAGCGTCTGCGGGCAAGCTACGATTTCTCCACCTACGATTTTCCCCACTTACGATTTTAATCGTAGCGTCTGCGGTGGCACTAAGCCACTGGCGGGGATTATTCTTTCATTGCTAGTACTAGTAGGATAAAGAGACAATCTTAAACGCCACTAATGGCATAATATAAATATCTATGGGCTGATGCTTTATGATGGCCACTTTATGATGTTGACATCGACCCCCCCCCCCCCCCCCCCTAGACCCCGAAGCCACGACAAATAGTTTTCATGGCTGGCTCAACCGATTTTCGTGGCTGGTTAGCCAGCTAAGCCGGCTCAGTCACGACGTTCGTGGCTGACGAAATATGGCGGCTCAGCCGGCTGAAATGTTATCATTCAGCGTATTTTCGTTTCCGAAATGTTCCTAATCCCATGTTAACGGTTATAGACGCCGTTTTTTTTAGCGTTTGTGGTGAACCCGTATAATTCCAGACCACACGTAATCTTTTGATGTTGGGCCTTTCCATTATGGCGAAAATTCACGAAGGACTGGCATGGATATACTATATAGTTTCCCCATCTAATCGGTATAAGTAGTTACATTGGGACTGCAGCTGTCGACTTCAGACTGCTATCACCACTGTCATCTTGCGATATATGCATGCATCATTGAATGATGAACCCGATAGTAATGATATATAATATTTCAAACTATTTTCTATTCTTATGTCTATATATTGACAAATGCCAGTGATGTCTGAGACTGGGTGTTGTCGATATAAACAATTTATATTTTAACCCTTTCAATACCGAATGGATGCGCCCATTCAGTTATATGGAAGCATACATTGGGATAGTCTATTCCACATTAAGGGGCCAGGTGTTCTGATAATATAACAACCATGACATGTCCATGCGAGTATTCCAATATTAGGCAATGCGGTTTAGTTCTTTGCGATTCACAGTACAGTTGTGCTTGACATATAAGCCCATGCACACGGCTCAGCCATTTTACAATTCCGGCGGCTGAGATTTTTAAATGTGGCTGGCGTTAGAAATAATATGGCTGGCGGCGGCTTGTGGCCAATATGGCTGGCGGCGGCGGCGTGCGATGGCGGCTTCGGGCTCTACCCCCCCCCCCCCAATTCAATATTCAGTTGCGATTCTATGGAATTTTAAAGCAAATTTGCATGCCAAGCTCTTGCTGTAGTCATGTTCCTGCATACCGATCATGTGTATGTTAATACCCATAGTTCATGTATGCAACAGCCAACACAAGCAATTCCTGTATTGTGCGCCATTACGGTATAGTTTTAAGTAGCGCCCTGCCAATAAAGGCAATACCGGTACAGAGGCATAAACCGGATAAACCAGTATACATACCAAGCGATGGGTGGAGTTTATAATTTGACAGCTGAAACAATGTCGGCAACTTCAAAGTCATGTGAAGTACATTTGGGGTACTCAGCTGGAAGATTACAATGAAAACCATTCATGTCGCATTCACAGAAAGTGTACATGATTTTTTAGGAACATTGTTTACTGTTATAATTGTGACATTTCTGTTTGATGCACATATGTTTTACCAAGGAGACTCCGTGTTATAGGTGGTCCATTACTATAAGGATAGCTACCGGTACATACATGTAGCTGGTGGCTAAATTGTCATAGTTACATGTACTACCCTGCTGGACAAAACAAGTGTCCACTTAACTTAACTACAGTTGGGCCGCGGTGTAATTGCCATTCGGCATGGTGTAGTTGCCACGGTGTACTTTCATCAAACTGAAAAAGACAACACAAACCAGAAATCTAACCACGGTGCCATTCGACAGCGAGAATAGTTGCCTTTTGGCTGCAGTGAACTTGCCGTTTGGCTGCAGTGTACTTGCCGTTCGGTCGCGGTGCTCTGTTACAAACTCTGACACTGCGACCGAACGGCCAATACACCGCGGTGCCAATGGACACTTGTTTTGCCCAGCGGGGTACATTGTACATAATAGTACAGCTACATGTACCGGTATAACTAAGGTAATTGACCACCTCTAATGTGGTGTCATCCCAGTAATACTGCGATATACATGTACCAAACATGACCTTTGTTTACATAACACAGAGTGCTAATATGCCGCAATTTACGCGATATTTATGATTGGTATAAGAACCAGGTTTGTCTATAATATAATATTATTTCTGTTTATGGTGGTTTTCATGGATGTGACCATTTTAACAGCAATAGCCACGGCAACGCTTCCCGTATCTTTAACAAGACCCGCTAATAAACCGTGGTATCATAACCAAAACAGTACCGTAACCCCACCACAGTGACTATTTTGATACTGCTGTGAATACCGTATAGGCCTACTACGGTATTACCATGGTATCACCCCATTTTTCAAGTCAATTACTTTGATTATACATGTACATGTAGTTGTATGTTCCATATAGTCGTCCAAATTTCTGCACCGACTGCGATGGAATTTGACATGGATACCAAATACATGTATTTCTGCACTTCGTGCAACATGGTCTGGATCTTTCCATTGTCGCATTTTGACATTGACATCATCTGCATTGACAGACCAGTCTCGTGAGAAGTACCGGTAATGGCCAGATCGCACTACAATTTTATGCGGGCATGTATATTACCGAAAAGAAAACAGACACATCATTACATGTACAGTATATTATCTTATGGTGTCATGTGAATGTCCCACAGGAGCACCGTATTGATAAGAGAATGCACCTGCTTACATGTACAAGGTCGAGGTAAATATTGTTATGTAGGCCAATGTGTTCCCTTCAGAAAACATGTGAGGGTTTTCGCAAATTTTCAGGAAGCTCCAGTCATGAAAGGGTTAACCAGTGACGGTGTGAGATTGAACTTGGGGATATATGCATACCAGCCTTATTGTTAGCTCAACTTTACTTGTAAAGTTTGAGCTATTGCCATGACTTTGCATATGTTGTCCGTGTGATGTGTGCGTGCGTGTGATGCATCAACAATACAGGCTACAGGTCGTACCTTCGGTTGTATCATTATGAAATTTGTCATAGCTGTTGGCATCAACTTTTAGACCGGAATGATTCATCTTGGGATCATTCGGCCAAAAAAATATGCCCACCAGCGGCAATTTTGTAGTTTACTCTTTGTACATGACGAAATCCTTTGACACAGGCTACATGTCGTATCTTTTGTCTGATCATCATGAAATTTCTGTTGGATGTAAACAATGACATGTAGATGGGAAACGAGTCATTTGGGGTCATTCAGCCAAAAAACATGGCCGCCAGCCGCCATCTTTGATTTTAATCTTTGCATGAGTAAATTGTTTGGCACGGTCTTCAGGTCGTACCTTTGGTCGGATCATTATGAAATTTGTCACGGCTGTTGACACTGACAAACAGACATGTACATGTAGATGGGAACGAGTCTTTTTGTGGTCATTCGGCGACAAAACATGGCAGCCGGTAACCATCTTGGATTTTACTCTTTGTATGACTACCGATAAAGCATTTGACAAGACTAAAGGTTGTATCTTTTGTCGGTTCATCATGAAATTTTTTATGGATGCTCATTCGCCCATAAAACATGGCCGCCAGCAGCCATCTTGGATTTTACTCTTTGCATGACTAAATCCTTTGGCACGGCTTCAGGTCGTACCTTTGGTCGGATCATTATGAAATTTGTCATGGCTGTTGACACTGACATGTAGATAGGAATGAGTCATTTTGTGGTCATTCGACTACAAAACATGGTCGTTGTTAGGCATCTTTGATTTTACTCTTTGTATGACTAAATCCTTTGACAGGCTACAGGTCGTATCTTTTGTCGGATCATCATGAAATTTGTTATGGATGTTAATATTGACATGTAGATAGGAACGAGTCATTTTGGGGTCATTCAGCAGAAGAAAAAAACATTGCTGCCAGTGGTCATCTTGGATTTTACTCTTTGCATAACTACGTTTAGGCCTTCAAATTTCCACATTCCTAATGACTCAATTGACTGTAACACATGAACTTATTCCCTTTCCAAGTTGAGCTTCAGTGTCATTGACACTTTCATTGAATTTACATACACACATATGTATATACCGGTATATATAGTGTAATTGGACATATTAATTATACATGTAAATATCAGTCAGCATGGGGGTACCCAGTTGGAATATTGCCCACCATACAGGTAAATGTACAAGCTCTCATTCAAGCCAATGCCTGGTAACAATAAGTTGGTGGTGGAACCATCCTTGCTACCCACAAACCCACCATCTTCACCCAAGACCAATATATCATTCATCACATGGCGTTCCTCCCTAATAATCTGCCCCGAAATCGTTTTTGCGCCCCTCCCCTCCCCTTTAAAAACAATTGTGTACTACCGGTTTAGAAATCAGTGGTACCGGTATACAACCGTCCCAGATGGTTTCCAGATTAAAACTTTAATTTTAGTTATCTGATTGTTTTGGTCATTGTCGACTTTTGATAATTTGATAATTTGGGCCCAATTCAAATCTTGGCTAAATGTATACGTCTAAAGAATTTTGCGTGATG
Organism: Siphonodentalium dalli; assembly: GCA_032622095.1. Classification (NCBI taxonomy): domain Eukaryota; kingdom Metazoa; phylum Mollusca; class Scaphopoda; order Gadilida; family Siphonodentaliidae; genus Siphonodentalium; species Siphonodentalium dalli. The sequence continues at coordinate 120,883,102 of CP136065.1, read as the reverse complement.
ACTTAAAATAATATTGTGATGAACTGAAATATCTAATTCATGTTTTTCCGGTATCTCTACACAACTAGTTTAGTGATGTAATAAAAGTGTTATATTCGAACTTCGACTCTACTCATTTCACCACAGTTTACATCACTAAACTATCTTCATGGAGCGCTTCCTAAAGCCGGAGAAATTCAACTCAGATCCGAACAGTCCCACAGCCGCCAAAGAATGGACACACTGGAAAAAAAAACATTAAGCAACTTTCTCGAATCATTGAGTGAAGCGGAGATAATACCAGACAATCTAAGAACGCTAATAAACTTTGTATCGCCTTCCGTGTATGAATACATTGCTGACTGCACCACTTATAATGCTGCCCTGGCAATTCTGGAAGCAACATATGTGCGTCCCAAGAACGAAATTCTCGCTAGACATTTATTGGCTACACGACACCAACAAACTGGAGAAACACTCGACCAGTTTCTTCAGGAATTGCGACAGTTATCAAAGGCATGTAACTTTAAAGCTGTTACAGCCGATATCTACAAGGAGGAGAGCATTCGCGACGCATTTATAAACGGGATTTCGTCACAAGTAATCCGACAGAGACTGCTCGAGAACAAACAATTAGACTTGACAAAAATGTTCGATCAAGCACGATCCCTAGAGTCTGCTCAGAAGAGCAATGAACTTTATTCTCAACCAGTATCCATTGTGAACGCAGCTACTAGCAACAACTATCCCGATACTCAAACTAATTTGCCTGCAGTTACCGAAAGAACTGTAGCTGCCACCTATCGAAGTGGTAATCAACAGAAATGCTTCTTCTGTGGGAATAGCCCTCTTCATCAACGTAGATTGTGTCCTGCAAGAGACGTTACATGTAATAACTGCCGTAAACAAGGACATTTTTCTAAAGTCTGTCGATCTTCTGCGAATCCGAGAGGTACATCTGCACCGTCTAGTACCGCAAGAGGAACTTCTGCTTCGTGTACACCGGTCCTCGCAACGGTTTCCGCGGCATCTCCTCAAACTCTATCGAAGGCTGTGATCGATGTTATCGTTCAGGGACGAAAGTGCAAAGCGCTTATAGACACCGGCAGTTCAGAGAGCTTTGTGGACCGGAATACAGCCGAACGCATGAACATTCCGATAGAACCATCGAAAGGACTCGTGTCCATGGCGTCAAGTTCCCTCACCAGTTCCGTGACTGGAAGATGCAAGGTGACATTAGACTACGAAAAACGCAAATACACCGATGTCTGCTTGTCTGTGTTAGATAGTTTGTGTTGTGATGTCATCCTCGGCCACGACTTTATGAACAGACATCAGAGTGTATCTATCTGCTTCGGAGGAGTTCGTGAACCGATCAACGTAAGAAACTCGAACACTGTTTGCGGGTTGACATCAGCAGCTGTTGAACCTCCTGTACTGTTTGGTAATCTTGAAAACGATTGCCATCCTATCGCCACAAAATCCCGCAGATTTAGTTCCGATGACAAAAAGTTCATACAGGAAGAAGTTAACCGTCAATTGTCTGAAGGAATCATAGAACCCAGCATCTCGCCATGGAGAGCCCAAGTGTTGATAACAACCAATGAGAGACATAAGAAACGACTTGTAATAGACTACTCGCAAACTATAAATAAATTTACAGAACTGGATGCGTATCCTTTTCCGAAGATTGACCAGCTTGTAAATGAAGTGGCTAATTATCGTATTTACAGTACACTGGACATGAAAAGTGCTTATCATCAGATACCTCTGCAAGACGAAGAAAGGAATTATACCTCATTTGAGGCTAACGGACAGCTATATCAATTCCGCAGAGTTCCATTCGGAGTGACCAATGGTGTAGCAAGTTTCCAAAGAATCATGGACAAACTTGTTGAACAACACAAATTAAAGGGTGTGTTCGTTTACGTAGACGATATAACGGTCGCTGGCATGACTCAAGAAGAACATGACGAAAATCTGCGGAAATTCTTGGAAATGGCGAATCAGCACAATTTGACATTTAACAAGGAAAAATGTGTTTATTCTGTCGCAAAACTTAATCTCCTGGGATACTTGATCAGCCATCATTGTCTGAAACCTGATCCAGACCGCATGAAACCTCTCCGAGATCTACCAGTGCCGTACAGCATGAAGTCTCTGAAGCGGGCAACAGGCTTATTCGCATACTACAGCCAGTGGATCACCGGGTTCTCGGACAAACTGAAACCCCTAACAACAGCAACGCAGTTCCCACTGGACAAAGAGGCGGTATCCGCCTTCGACACTCTCAAAGAGGAAATAGAACACGCTAGCGTCAAATCAATCGATGAATCGACCCCCTTGGTTATCGAAACAGATGCATCGGACATCGCTGTGGCTGGCAGTCTCAATCAAGGAGGCCGACCTGTGGCATTCTTCTCGCGCACATTAAATTCGAGCGAAATGAACCATTCAGCTGTAGAGAAAGAGGCTTGCGCCATCATAGAATCGGTGAGAAAATGGCGATATATACTCAACGGAAAACATTTCACTCTAATCACTGATCAAGAGGCAGTATCCTTCATGTTCGGTTCGAAAAACAGGGGGAAAATCAAGAATGATAAAATCATGCGATGGAGGTCCGAGCTGAGTTGCTATAGTTATGACATCAAATATCGTCCAGGAAAAGACAACTCCACTGCTGACTGCTTGTCGAGGGCAAGTTGTTCTGCAACGAATCGAGATATCCTTCTCGAGCTTCATAACTCTTTGTGTCACCCAGGCATTACACGGTTGATGCATTTTGTCAGGTCGAAAAACCTGCCTTATTCCGTTGAAGATGTCAAGAGGGTGACCAAGCAGTGTGCTGTTTGTGCTAGGGTAAAACCAAATTTCTGTGACCCAGCCAATCCTCCACTCATCAAAGCAACTCAACCCTTCGAGAGGCTAAGCATGGACTTTAAGGGACCGCTACCCTCAAATTCCAGAAACCGTTATTTACTGACTGTAGTCGATGAGTTCTCGAGGTTTCCGTTTGCATTTCCATGTTCGGATATGACGTCCGGAACTGTAGTTACGTGTTTGACCCAACTCTTCTCACTGTTCGGAATGCCGTCATACGTGCACTCGGATCGTGGACAATCCTTCATGAGCGCTGAAGTAAAGTCTTTTCTCCAAACACATAACATTGCGTCCAGTCGATCAACTCCATATAACCCCCAATGCAACGGACAATGTGAACGCTACAATGGCATTATCTGGAAAGCCGTTACTCTTGCGTTACAAACCAAAGGGTTGAAGGACTCTCAATGGGAACTAGTTCTACATGATGCTTTGCACTCGATTCGAAGTTTACTCTGTACCGCTACGAACTGCACACCCCATGAACGCTTCCTGGGATTTGCACGTAGATCTTCAACTGGCAGATCGATCCCTACTTGGCTTATGATACCTGGTACCGTGTTACTGAAACGACATGTTCGAACCAGCAAGTATGATCCGATCGTTGACGAAGTGGAGCTATTAGAGGCGAATCCTTCTTACGCTCACATCCGTATGCCTGATGGACGTGAATCCACTGTTTCCTTGAGAGATCTGGCTCCAAGCCCAAGTAACACTGATGGAACCGTCAGTGTCGAAGATTCTGCTAGGGATATTGCTCAAAGTTCAAGTAACGTTGATGAAACCGGTGTTGATGATTCCGCTGATGATTCTAGTTGGGTTCGGCGCTCTAGCCGACATACTAAGCAACCAGATCGTTTGGGGTATTCTGAGTGAGAGATTATTCCCCGGCCTGAGAACAGTTAACGATTTAGCAGGCAGCTAGCGATTTAAGTTCTGTGACTGTTTGTGGACTGACACTTATCTCTTTCTAGAAGGGGAGAATGTGATGAACTGAAATATCTAATTCATGTTTTTCTCTTATTTCCAGTATCTCTACACAACTAGTTTAGTGATGTAATAAAAGTGTTATATTCGAACTTCGACTCTACTCATTTCACCACAAATATGATATGATGAATTTTGAGTATATCTTTGAATGTATGCATGATTCAGAAATAGTTATAATATATATATATATATATATATACATATATATATATATATATATATATATATATATATATATGGCTTTACAGTCAGCCCCAAATAAAAGTGAGCAAAAAGACATTCTATGAAAACACTTCGGAGTCAACATGCACATGTACATTTTACATGTGTATTGCGAGAAATTCCAGCAGGCTAGGCGCTACATGTACTTGTATTTCAAATTTGATTTATAATGACACAAATCGAACTATCATTTCTGAAATATTCAAAACCACTACCAGTATATCTTGAGTTCAAAAAGTTGGGAATTCACTTAATTTTATGAACAGAGCCTGGTGAAATGTTACTGTGTGGCGATATGTATGCATGGTTTTATTAACGGTTTGTATTTTGAAGAGGTGAAATTGCCCGAAACCTCCACTGTTCCATTTTGTACCAGGTTCTATTCATAAATAATTTTCAATTGTAATTTGTTTTACTGTACATGTATAATGTTTGGGTTAAGTCTTCGTTATCAAATGGATTATTGGTAATATATTGGACGTTGGGAGTATGAGAGTGCCACTTGAATTTTCAAAATGTTAGCCCATGTAACTCAAGCCCCACCCCCGTACACCCACCATGCTCAATGATACGTATGGTGATATACCGCAAACCACACAAACCTTTTAATGTATAATATCGGTAGCTTTGCGCAAGTCGGCAATACCATACAATCGAGTAGGCCAAGTTTCTGCTGCCAACTCTAAAGAGTTTTCATGTTAAATATACAGCTCTACTGAAAGTAATGTGGTGTCACTGGGGTATTATAGTTTATACGGCAATAACCTGCAACTCCGTGGTAAGGTGACCGCTTCAACACTGCGCATACTGTGGTTGCACCATGATTCATCATTCATGCAGTCCCCGTTCGCAGGTATGAAAATAAAATTGAGTGATCTTCATTATATCTGTGGACTTCAAAGGCACAAATGGCCTTCGCTTTCGGTTACAATTAAGAAATAACAGTTACCAAATTCCCTCAATAATATTCTAATAGTATACAATAATGATCATATTTTGAATGCATTATTAACTGTAAAACATGTTTTGTGTGAGTCGAGCATTTGTTTTATATACATTACATGTATATGGCATGTAAATAGTGAGCGATAACCAAACACCCAGGACCATGGCGATTGTTTTTGGCTGAAACTTGAAAGTGACCCACCAAAACCCTGAGAGGTGGAGATTAGCAATGGCTATAACGGCATGTTGTAAACAACTTGGTGCCATTTCTAACAAAAAATCAATTAGTGTATTTGTAACCTAGTCGGTGTATATATATAGAATATAGAATAATTATAATATGAATGCATTATTATCTGCAAAACAGACTTTGCTTGAGCTGTTTGTTTACATGCAGCACATAAATAGTGAGCAATAAGCAAAACACTTTGGATTTTACTCTTTGCATGAATTAATCTTTTGGCATGGGCTACAAATCGTAACTTTTGTTGGATCATTATGAAATTTGTCATGGCTATTGACATATATATGGGAACGATTCATTGTGAATATTAACATCCATGACAAATTTAATGATGATAAGACACTCCGGCCAGTAGCCCGTGCTAATGGATTGAATTCTGAAATCCATGATGGCCGCTGGTGGTCATGATTTTTACCGAATGACCCCAAAATGATAACATTAACATGTCAGTAAACAGCTATAAAAGTACATTTGAGGGCTCGCAAATTACGTTTACGTATAGTCATATTAAGGTATAATGATGTATAACACTGATGTGCTATGTATAGCACTGATGTGCTTCAGCCAGGCCATAATATTTGGCATCCTTGCGTGGGGGGTGTACGTATACCTAGATATATGTATTAAACTTCGCCAGCTAAGACAAAGATTAACACTTGGATTAAAGACAATTACAAATATGAATTGTGATGACTTGATCGACGAGTTGTTGAAAGAGCAGACGGGGGATGCAGCTAGTTCCGTAGGCACTGTCGGGACGACGGCAGAACCTGCTGTGGAACGGAGAGCCACTAGCTCAACCGGGATGACGCTGCATTGGGAAATGTTGATGCTGTGCAACAACGGGTTGTGGCTGTGCATCGGTACCGGGAAAGGCTCGCCGCACTGGCTGCGGGGGGGGGGGGGGGTGGGGTACAGGCCAGCCAGTATATGGGGAAAGCATTCACGGCAGACCAAGTCGACGCAATGGACGAAGAAGAGGTGGAGAAGCTATATGCCCGTTATGAGGCGCGGCTGTGTGAAGCGATGACAAAGACACTGGGGCAGGCAGCGCTCGAGTGGTATGCCGGGTTGCCGGCCTCCTCCTCCCGATTCCCATCGAGACCCAACCGAAGCTGGTCGCTGATCTCGAGGCGGACCCTTTTGTTGGGCACGCCCTAAGCAGTGCTTCATGTGCGCTGTACCATCGATGTAATTAGCGCCGTTGACTGCTGCATTGACCATTGCGAAGCATTGTCAATTTGGACATGTCTGCCCACAAAGTATAAAAGAAGAAGACAATTTGCTCTGCAAATCTGAAACTGATGGATGATCCAATGAATAGAGTAACCACCGCGGCTGCACCGCTACCGGACGAGGATACACCCAACAGAGGGGATGACGTCCTAAAGGACATACACAGCGACACACAAGTGGCAAGCGCGACAATACCAAGGCCTCCAAAGGATCACAAGAAGGTCGTGGCCGCGCGATCAGGCGCCGCAGCTCGTCGGAAAAAAACAGGAGAAAATCCTCCAGGAGCTTCGGGAATCCAAGGCCTCAATAGAACCATCCCCAGTAGCTACTAGTATTGCGGCTGCACCGCTGTCGGATTCGCGATAACCACACCCGTCTGGCACTGGTGGTATCCCCAACGGAAGGGGTAATAACAGCCGTCCTAAAGCACCCGTTACTGTTGGTCATAGCAGTGGCTCTGCGACCTCCGATTGTTCCAATGGAACAGGAACTGCTGTTCCTTCGGAACTGTGGCTAGTCGGGGGGCTTGGGTTGGTCGGTGTGGTGTTGCTGTTCCGTAGGAACTATCAGAACGCGGCCCAACAACGCACGCAAGCACCCGTGACGCAGAGCGAAGTGACACCGCAAAAAAACAAAACATCAATTAAAGAATGATCCATTTTATATGGAATAACTATTACTTTGTAATATATTATTTTGTAATATACATATATATATATACATAATTAGCAGATATGTCTCCCCCAAGTACTGACGGAAAGATGCTCGTCAACGCGGCGTATTACGGCACCGTGGTATCTGGTCTTGCCATTGGTTACTCCCGCCTCGGCAAAATGGCTATTGATGGTCCTTCCCCTAAATAGGACTTCAACGCCCCGCGATATGGGTATGGTCGTTGTTGATGTCGCGCTCGCCGCGGCCACGAATGATATGCTAATTAAACAGGGGGTCATTCCAGCCGATATTATGAAGTAATTATGGCCACTGTCGCAATGTTGATCGGAGGTGCAGTCGCCAACGCATTAGCGTTCAGCGGGTCAAGCTATCTCTTTTCGATGTTGAGAAATTCGGGCGTTGACGCCGAACGAAAACGCCATGATTTAGCCGTAGAACAGCTGCAGACAGCGCAAACTGCAAGGTCCCGAAAACTGAGCGCCTTGACTGGATCAATGAAGAACTTCGACGCCGTGGGCATGTTGTTGCAACATTCCGGGATGTCGATGCTGCAATCCGCGAGTACGCGCAGGTTACGGGCAAGAATGCAGCTGAGCTTCAACTGGCCCCTGAGCCCCAGCTTTCCGACTTCTACACGCCGTCATATGACCAAAAAAACCGCGAGATAGCCTTTGTCATCTTGGTAATGGCCGCAACCGGTGTAGTGGCTTATAAGCTGACCAAGTGAATATGTGGAGAGCCTGGGTCGGCGAGGGTAGTGGGCCATCCCCATAGTATTGCATATATGCAATTCATATAATATATATAACTGCATGGAGAGAGTTAAAGGATTCCCCGAATATTATAACGCAATGCAGTGTGTGTTATTTTTAGCACAAAAAAATTCAATACTCCAATGCAGATTAAATGTCTGTATACGCTCTAAGCTGCAATGCAATTAAATCACTACAAAGCTTCTTAATGGTTTCTTTATTTAGTTTTGGCGTCACCATTATTGGACACAGTGCGGATATGAATGGAACGATAAACAACTACAGGTTATTCGTTATTCGAATAACACTATGAGATGATGAGTTATTTCGGAGATCTTGAAGAATACGGACCAGTTACGGGGGGGGGGGGGGGTTATACCAAAGCCGAAAGGAGGTTTAAAATGGCTTCTATTGGGAATTTAAAAAATCACGCAGAAAGCGCAGTTCTTTTTAACTATGGGCGCATATCTATAAATAACATAATAAAAATGATAATAATGAAATTTCTTCAGCTTTTTGACCAATATGTTTATACACAACTCATCTTGAGCCCCAAATGAAATGAATCAGTATTCTCCGTTCATATAAAGGATAGGAGCTTCCATAAGTTCTGTAACTTGTGCTCCGATTCCTTTATCGCCTCTCATCCATGTCACCAACAATATTATCTTTATTTGTATTTTGTTTATTGACTGAGGGTTAATAAAATATGTTTAACATTCTGGCTAAATATCGACCATTAGTGGACATTGTCTAAATGATCCATAAACAAGATTATGTCACAAGGGACCCACGCCAATCTTCTGTTGGGATTCCAATTGTTGGCTTATTAAATATGCACATATGCTTAAGATACAGTCGCGCGCGAAGCACGCTCCCGTAAGTCGGGTTTTGGATCCCAGTTAATGAAAATATCATTGAAATAATCGGTTTCCCCCAATAAACATCCATATATTCAATATACATGTTTTGGAGCAGAATTAGGCAGTCCATATTGGACGCCATCATGGAATTTATTTTGTTTTGTTTTAATTTTCACACATATTTATTAGTTATGTGGATGGAGTTTTCATTAAACATCACATCCTTATATTGGTTACAGTAATGCCCAAAGTAATTGACCACTTAACCACATCAGACTTATTGGTAATTTTTCAGGATTTAAAATCCTGAAAAATTACAAATAATTCTGCTCTGGTTAAGTGGTCAATTACTTTGAACATTACTGTATGAGGATTGAGTTATCATTAAACCTCAAATCCTTATAGTGGCTACAGTAATGCCCAAAGTAATTGACCACTTAACCACAGCAGAATTATGGGTATTTTTTCAGCATTTAAAATCCTGATAAATTACCCATTATTCTGCTGTGCTTAAGTGGTCAATTACTTTGAACATTACTGTATGAGGATTGAGTTATCATTAAACCTCAAATCCTTATATTGGTTACAGTAATGCCCAAAGTAATTGACCACTTAACCACAGCATAATTATGGGTAATTTTTCAGGATTTAAAATCATGAAAAAATACCCATAATTTTGCTGTGGTTAAGTGATCAATTACTTTGGACATTACTGTATGTAGATGGAGTTAAACCTCACAACAGTGTGATGGGGGTTTGGACCTTGACTTGGAAACTTGGTTTTTAACTCAACAAATGCGCGTACACCATATACACAAATTTCTTATGTAACCAGAGTTTTTCTTGGATAAGATGAGTTTGAAACCTGCTAACATTTCAAAATGTTGTCAGTTTTGTATTCTCTGCAGCGGAACTCGACGCATTGAAGCAAAAGTTACAAGAGATAAAATGTGTACGTAACGAGACTATAATACAAATGAAAAAATAAATTCAGGGAGGGGTGGGCGATACAGGAAACTAAGGGTTGAACCGATATAAATTTATAGAGCGATAATGACCAATGTTGACATATTATGCATCTCAACCCTACTGAACATTGCAACAAGGCTAAAAAATAGGGGGTGTCAGAATCTTAGTCATCTCTATATAGTGCCAGAATAGTCATTTATGGACTTCTATAAGAAGTTGGGTTGGTTATATGGACTCGGAGAAAAAGGGCTTTGTACCGATGAACTGACATAAATTAGTGGAGCGATGTTGCCATGTAATGTATCGCGACTGTACTAAAGCAGCAATGATATAAAATTGGGGGGGGGGGGGGGGGTCTGAAATTATCTCTATGTCTATAGATGGCACCAGGATTATATAGAAAGGAATAGCAATTGATATACGTATACGGTATACTATAGTAATACCATAGACATATAAGTACAAGTATCACGCGATAAAATATTACGTAACATCACTTTTCCGATGAAAAGAAATAAATAAATTGGACCGGGATTAGAGGTTGGGTTGGTTATATGTGGATAATTGGATATGGAATTCATACCGATGAAACGATACAAATTAGTGGAGCGATAAAGACCAATGTTGACACTTAGTCAGGCTACGCGGGAGAAAATAGGGGTTGATACGATAGACCAAAATAAATTTGTCGGGTGATAATGACCAATGTTGATGTATAAAGTTACGCGACTTTACTGTCTCACAATTATCAGGTGTAACCGGTCAAATATGGACTCTAGTGCCCAATATGGAACAGCTCAGAAAATATTTGCAGTGCCCTAAAATTTATTTAACATGGCATTTGTCATTAAAATCGATTTATGTCGATAAAACTGTCATTTTTCAAAATTTTAAGCTGAGACTTGGTGTTTGTGCGTGGGATAGTTATATATTCCTAAAATGACAGAGTACAGCACGTAATTATGTTTTAGATGGAAGAAATGAATTTTTTTCAATGATAAAATTTAACATGGCATTTGCCATTAAAATCGATTTATGTCGATAAAACTGTCATTTTTCAAAATTTTAAGCTGAGACTTGGTGTATGTGCGTGGGATACATATATATTCCTAAAATGACAGAGTCCAGCGCGTAATTATGTTTTAGATGGAAGAAATTGAATTTGTTTTCGATAATAAATTTGCAGCGTGGACGGGTCATCGAGTGCGCTCAATTTGTAAACAAAGTTTTGTCAATAGTCGTTTTGGTCAAACTATCCCTTTTTAGACCGGGACAGCAGATCCGAATAGTAGCTAAGATGTATTTAGATAGAATTATCAAAAGAATTTGACCGATTCATGTGAAGTTTAAGAGAATCGAGTGGAGAAATCTTGGTGATAATTCCAGAAATTAAAGATGGCGGAGAATCACAATGGAACTACCCACAATTCACTTCACTACACCAGGGGGTTCGCAATGGGTTACACATTATTTTCAGTCTATCAAATTATTTATATTTTCAACAACAAGTGACTTTAAGTTTACAATTTCAGCCTATCCTGGCTCTATCGATACGATTTATCATATTTTCATAAACATATTATACACCGGTGGCGTTAACTTTACAATTTCGGCATCTACGTGATTCTATCGGTACGATTGAGTAAGGTACAAAAAATCTCCAAGAATACATTCGCCCTGTCCACCACACAATATCAAAATCTCAGAAACTAGATACACCACATGTGGCGTAATGACAAATGGATACCTGCTGCAAATTAAGGAAGTTTGCTCACGATTATGGCGCCACCTATAGAAGGTGCCGTTATGGGGACACACTATAAAGTGTATGCCGAGGCCGAGGCCGGCTCGAAATAAAAGATGTATACGGAGTGTTATATGGCGTTTGGTCCGTTGTTTCTCAATGAATATTATTGAAATTTGGTGTATATGTCCGGGCTGGGACATGGAATACAATAACGTTTGAATTGTTTTTAAATTCACAAATTTGTTTATTTTATTCAACTTTTTCGTTCCGAAACACATTATAAAGTGTACATGTATGCGGCCGGCTCCAAAATAAAAGGTGTAAGCGGTTTTGATGTCGCATTATCCTCTTTGATTATAAATGGATATGACTGAAATTTAGTAAATATGTCCGGGTTATGACATGGAAAACATTAACGTTTGAATTGTTTTTAATTTCACAAATTTGTTCATTTTATTCAACTTTTATTCAACTTTTCGTTCTTTTGTTCTATAAAGTGTCAGCGGCCGGCTCCAATTAAAAGGTGTAAGCGGCTTCTGTGCTTAGTGTTATAGGTAATCGGATTAACTAATTGGCCACTCTAGACTATTGTGTTTTGGGGTATTTAAGGTTTTTATGCGAAATAATAATTTAGAAAGTGAATACATTTATTTTAAATGATAAATTTAATTAATCATAATAAACACATACAATATAATAACAAACATGAGACATACATGATTTATAAACTGTTAACAAAAGATATCAAACTCAATACATGACAAAGATGACTCAATGAAGTTTATAAAGTGCACATAAAAATATTAAGGTAAGAATCTTTTTAAGGAAGCCAATAAAATTTAATTTTAATTTAAAAGTGGGAATTATTAAAGGGGTACTGTACGCCATTTTCATAAAATTTCCGGTGACAACAACGATCTAATATCGATAATATATGGAAACATAAGTAATTTGAGTCGAAGATGTATTCTGTAAACGCTCAGGTTAATAGGCTATCTTAAAATTTAATAATTTAAAAGTTAATAATTTGATATAAATTGAATTTATGACTCGAGCCATAAAATGGCGTCAATTAAATTACGAATTACCGTAATCAAACAAAGTAATTGAGGGATACTGGCTTGTTAAACCGATCGCACACACGATCGCTTAAAAATATTATGATGATACGGGGAGAACACTCAAGCCACTCACTGACTAGCGACAATACAATAACTTAAATGATTATATGGGACTAGTATGCCTATAATATAACTTTTATTTGATTCATTTGGTTGAAAACTGTACAAATATTACTCGACAACGACAATTTGTATTTTTGCATTCCGGTAAATTTGTCATCCGTAACACTACTTCGTACTCAACAGACTTTCAAATAATGAAAAAATTGTTACCTTATTCTCCGACTCGGAGACTATAGAAACCAACAACAACATTTGGCGTACAGTACCCCTTTAATTTACTGTTTTAAATATAAAAATATTATTGAAATTATTATGCCAATTTTGTTAATTAATTATTAATTTACTTTTTTAAAATATGAACTTTATTATTGATATATATTGTTGTCACCGATCTAGGTTGTCTTTTGTCTATAAAAATAAAATATTCTATCGATATATAGTTTCATCATTGTGCGGTCGAAACATCCACAGCAGTCTTACTAAAATCAACTTTTCTGGTTTTGCATTTTGTTATGTATAGGCTGCGGCAAAAAAAAGGAGATAACTGGCCAAATGTTATTATATACATCGAGAAATCTGGTGTATAGATCGAAATTGAGTACAAACTTCGGGATTGAAAAAAGACCACACAATGATGAAACTATATATCGATCGAATATACATGTCTCAAAGTTATCGGGGCGGAAATGCCTCTAACAACAATTTTTTCAATCCCATCATTTGATAGACAAAAGACAACCTAAATCGGTTGAACAAGGAGAGGTGTTAACAATTAAAGCGCAAGATAACTAGTTGACTGGTATGCAAAAATTAGGCATTTTGATTACACCCTTTTACGGCCGGGAAGCATATCGCACGTTCCTAACTTGATTTTCACGTGCCACAAATGTACATTTTTATATTTCCACAGCCAATATTGCTACTTGTGCTAACAAATATTTATTAAAATGGTCAAATGTCACATTCAATATAGGATCTGCATTAGATCATCCTACAAATAGGACATGGTCCCACGTGAAATTGGACCCGTCCATATTGCTCCCGCGATCAAAGTAGTCCTGCACACAAAATTATAGTCGGATCGGTCAAGGTCCAGAAACATGCCTATGAGCGAGGTCAAGTTGACACGTTAAATACCAAATCCGAGTCGGATCGGTCGAGCAGTGTTCGACTCTATAACACATATACATATATACATACATACATTCATACATACAGACATATATTCCAAAATGTATAATAGATAGCTACAAGAATTCTATGATAAATAGTTCATGGTTGACCTGATGCATCTTAGTTTTCTTGTATTTACATTACGGTAAGAATTTAGTCCAATACAAACCGAGTATAGCATTTCATAATTATAGAGACAAAAGTAGACCAAATTACATGATGCAAAGAAAGTAGTTATTGTCGAATTTCTATTTCAATCGTGCGACCGACTTCTTCTGGGCCGACTTCATACCGGGGGCGACTTTATTTTGGGTGGCAGACTTCCCCTGTATTCCTATTGTGGTTGTGTAAAAATAACTCGATTGCATGACTCCGACTGATGAAGTTTTGTCGCGATTGTTATGGGTACCACGTTTGGCCACACCGCTCGAGTCTATATTGTTACATTACTGATTGGGGATACATCTTTCACCGAGGTCTGAACACGTAGTCATGCCACGCTTAGATTCAAAATATTGGCTCATTGAAGTCGCCTAATCTCTATATTATAAGCACTCTCACCTTTTATTGCAACAACAAAAAAAGAATTCCATTCAAGTGCGTGAGAAATTGCAAGGTGTCGTGTCAATGTTTGTGAATGCATATTTTCTAAAGTAAACTTTCGCCATATAAGTTATGTATTCAATAGGCATTTTGCTAATACTATTTACATGCAAAATCGGAGTGGCATTGTCTCAGAACCCTTGTTGCTTTAGTAAGGAATTCACCGCGGACGTTCTCTCGTATGGAGCTTATTTTTATGACGTCACAAGGTCGACAGGAACCATCGAGGTTTGTGAAAAAATATTACTATTACATGTAGTATATCTTTCAAAGTTCCCAATCCTTTTTGCTGATTAATACAATAGTTTTATAAGGAATGTCACAATGTTTCTACAGTCTACACGTGTATATGGTTCTAATATTATTTATATATAAATAAGGTGTTTTAGCAGTTAAGTCATCTTTAAAATAGTTACAGACGTTATATTTGGGTTTTTGTATCTTACCTTACTCGTTCTTCAATTCGTGCAGTAAACTGATTGAAAAAGAGTACGACTTCCAAGTTTACCGATTCCACAGGGAAAATTAGAGGGTTATGCCACTGAGTTACGTGAATGCATGTATATATGTTACGAAAGTTACATTAGACTGAATGGAAAATAATATATGTTTCCTAATGACAGCTTTCGTGTGTAAATCTTCAATATGGCAATGGATATATGCACCAGACCAAAGGTGCAGGAAGCAGAAGTCCACTCGTCCATAAGCCACGAGTGAAGCCGTGGTCATATATATATATGTATTACACTCATATATGCGCGATTTCCATTGAAGACGCTGTTAATAATCTAATTTCACGTGAACATGTTTCTGCACCTCGACCGATCCGACTCAAATTTGGTATGTAGGCCAACTATGCATGATCCCGGGGACAATATGGTTGGGTCCAATTCCAATTGCGACCTTGATCTCGCTCATATACGCTCATATAGGAATGTTTCTGGACCGATCGAACAATAGTTTGTCCAGACGCTGTATATTCCGCCCAGACGGAGAAATCCCTAAATAGCCCGGACGAAGTCGGGCACACCAGCTAGTTAGAATATAACTATGATATTCGATTTGTGTTGGGTTATTTAGATCTGACTGTGAGATTAACATGGGCATGGTAAGGGCGGTTGAACAATTTTTCAACACGAAAAGACATATTTAAAATTGAACTTTATTTTTTCTTGAATGAGTCTTCACTTCCTGTTTGTTTATGAAAAGAAAATCAATTTAATTTGTTTAACATCAGCCGTTTCAAGATCGTTTTTCCTTGCTAACATGTGATTTAATGCATAGAATTGACCATCGTTAGAGATCCTCTATGTATAGACTGAGTTACTTTTAATTTATAAATGTCACCTTAATTATTGTTTTGTTTTTCTGAAGTCAGCAGTCTACCAGGTGTTGTTTACTCCTAAACGATTATTTGGAGCAATATAAACACCTATCTCCGCCACTAAATAATGGACAGTTATGTTCTGTTTGATGTATATGTTTCTGGTGCATGTCTTTCATCTAAACATATAATATACTTTCATGAACGACTATAAAACTGAAACTGTCGTCAGATAAAAAAACATTGCGAATACCCCTTATAAAACACTCCGGTAAAAGCCCGGTAAACCATGGTTCACCAGGTTCTACTCTGATAAAATATGATAAAAACAATCAAGTGAAAGCCCGGTCAACCATGGTTTACCAAGCTCTACTCTGGTCAAGTCAGGTTTACAATGATATATGGTACTCTGAATTAAAAGCCATATAAACCCAATTGAAAATGTCGTACCATTGTAAATTCCAAGTAAAGGCATGGTAAAGTCAGGTTTACAATGATATACTCTGGTAAAAGTCATGTAAAATGGACATATCTTTGTAAATTCCAAGTAAATCATGGTAAAGTCAGGTTAACATTGATAACCTCTGGTAAAAGCCAAGTAAAGGCATGGTGTACCCAACTTTACTCTCGTAAAATGCTGGCGAAACAGGCCATACATGAGTAAACCCATGTAAATTAGAACATACTGTAGTAAATCACTTCTTCTGGAAAAAGCTATTTAAATGCTCTTTAAATGTTTGTATTATTTTTTTCATTTCTGAATACATCCGTTATTTAGTCAATATAGATTTCTTCGATGAAAAAAAAACACTCTTTAAAAAACGCCTTATTTCAAAAGTCGCCAGGTGCTTCAAATAGTGGTGCTATACAACCATTGTAATTTTTTATATAGGTTGGTTCCAGTCAGAGATGGATTTTGTTAATAACTGAATTCTGCATTCTCTAGTATTGATCTTAATTATGTGGCAGCTAATAACACATATCCTTTGATTTCGAATAAGGTGAGGTAACACCATACAATAATATACAAGGGGAACGATATTATACATCTTTGTCCCATTTCTAGACTAAAGTCTGGTATGTTGTCTTTGTTGCAGTTCGGACTCACACTCCAGATCCTACAAAACGTATTTCAACCATAATTCAGGTGGGTTGGGTTT
Organism: Siphonodentalium dalli; assembly: GCA_032622095.1. NCBI lineage: Eukaryota > Metazoa > Mollusca > Scaphopoda > Gadilida > Siphonodentaliidae > Siphonodentalium > Siphonodentalium dalli. The sequence goes on along the minus strand of CP136065.1, from coordinate 120,866,153 downwards.
TAGTATATTTATATCCAAAACGAAAACAACTCTACAAGGTGTAGTCCAACCAATCTCAAAATTGCTGGTACATAGGCTCCCATGTTGATTAATGTTTTGTATGTAATGGTAATACAGCAGGATTTGCCATATCATAATGTAAGTGAGGTACATCATGCCTTTACTTGGAATTTACAACGGTACGTGTGTCCTTTTTGTACCGACTTTACGTGGCTTTTATCAGAGTATATAAATGTCTATCTGACTTTACCATATTTTACCCGAGTATGAGCGATAACATTATTTCACAATAGCAAATATCTCAGCTGAGGTGTTAATTTCTGTCTCTTTTGTGAGAATGAATTAATATTTTTTCGCTAATCAGTGGAAAACAATTGTACCCGGTGTCATACTCAAAAGTTAACCTATTTCTATACAGGCGCGGAGAGGCAATTTACAGAGTTAAAATATTTATGTGCTGACATTGTTTGTTTGCCTTTTCGCGATAGCCATGTTGATAGACATAATTTGTGCTTATGTTTACATAACACAGCGCAATTCTATTGGTTAATCACACACACATGATATTAACGCTCTTTATTATTTCCATATCAGAAAACAGTAACAAATAACGCTCTTTATGTTTACCATATCCGGATCAAAACAAAAGCCAGGTAACGTAAATGCTGAACCACTTATTACGCCACATGTGGTGTATCTAGCTTCTGAGATTTTGATATTGTGTGGTGGACAGGGCGAAATGTATTCTTGGAGATTTTTTGTACCTTACTCATCGTACCGATAGAATCTCGTATAGATGCCGAAATTGTAAAGTTAACGCCACCTGTGTATAATATGTTTATGAAAATATGATAAATCGTATCGATAGAGTCAGGACAGGCTGAAATTGTAAACTTAAAGTCACCGGTGTAATAATATGTTGTTGAATATATAAATAATTTGATAGACTGAAAATAATATATAACCCATTGGGAGTCCCTACTGTATTCTTGGATATTTTGTTTTGTACCATTACTCAATCGTACCGATAGAATCACGTAGATGCCGAAATTGTAAAGTTAACGCCACCGGTGTATAATATGTTTATGAAAATATGATAAATCGTATCGGTAGAGTAAGGATAGGCGAAATTGTAAATTTAAAGTCACTTGTTGTTGAAAATATAAATAATTTGATAGACTGAAAATAATGTGTAACCCATTGCGAACCCCCCTGGTGTAGTGAAGTGAATTGTGGGTAGTTTAAATGTGTTTCTCCTCCATTTTTATTTTCTGGAATTATCACCAAGATTTCTCCACTCCATTCTCTTAAACTACACCCGAATCGGTCAAATTCTTTTGATAATTCTATCTAAATACATCTTAGCTACTATTCGGATCTGCTGTCCGGTCTAAAAAGGGATAGTTTGACTAAAACGACTATTGAGAAAACTTTGTTTACAAATTGAGCGCACTAGCTCGATCATCGATAACCCGTCCACGCTGCAAATTTATTATCGAAAACAAATTCAATTTCTTCCATCTAAAACATAATTACGCGCTGGACTCTGTCATTTTAGGAATATATATGTATCCCACCCACATACACCAAGTCTCAGCTTAAAATTTTGAAAAAATGACAGTTTTATCGACATAAATCGATTTAATGACAAATGCCATGTTAAATTTTATCATTGAAAAAAATTCATTTCTTCCATCTAAAACATAATTACGTGCTGTACTCTGTCATTTTAGGAATATATAACTATCCCACGCACAAACACCAAGTCTCAGCTTAAAATTTTGAAAAATGACAGTTTTATCGACATAAATCGATTTTAATGGCAATTGCCATGTTAAATAAATTTTAGGGCCCTGCAAATATTTTCGGAGCTGTTCCATATTGGACACTAGAGTCCATATTTGACCGGTTACACCTGATAATTGTGCGACAGTACAGTCGCGTTACTTTATACATCAACATTGGTCATTATCACCCGACAAATTTATTTTGGTTCTATCGTATCAACCCCTATTTTCTCCCGCGTAGCCTGACTAAGTGTCAACATTGGTCTTTATCGCTCAACTAATTTGGTATCGTTTTCATCGGTATGAATTCCATATCCAATTATCCACATATAACCAACCCAACCTCTAATCCCGGTCCAATTTATTTATTTCTTTTCATCGGAAAAGTGACGTTACGTCAATATTTTATCGCGTGATACTTGTACTTATATGTCTATGGTATTACTATAGTATACCGTATACGTATATCAATTGCTATTCCTTTCTATATAATCCTGGTGCCATCTATAGACATAGAGATAATTTCAGACCCCCCCCCCCCCAATTTTATATCATTGCTGCTTTAGTACAGTCGCGATACATTACATGGCAACATCGCTCCACTAATTTATGTCAGTTCATCGGTACAAAGCCCTTTTTCTCAGAGTCCATATAACCAACCCAACATCTTATAGAAGTCCATAAATGACCATTCTGGCACTATATAGAGATGACTAAGATTCTGACACCCCCTATTTTATAGCCTTGTTGCAATGTTTAGTAGAGTTGAGATGAATAATATGTCAACATTGGTCATTATCGCTCTATAAATTTATATCGGTTCAACCCTTAGTTCCCTGTATCGCCCACCCCTCCCTGAATTTATTTTTTCATTTGTATTATAGTCTCGTTACGTACACATTTTATCTCTTGTAACTTTTGCTTCAATGCGTCGAGTTCCGCTGCAGAGAATACAAAACTGACAACATTTTGAAATGTTAGCAGGCTTAAAACTCATCTTATCCAAGAAAAACTCTGGTTACATAAGAAATTTGTGTATATGGTGTACGCACATTTGTTGCGTTAAAACCAAAGGTCCCAAGTCAAGGTCCAAATCCCCAACACACTGTTGTGAGGTTTAACTCCATCTACATACAGTAATGTCCAAAGTAATTGATCACTTAACCACAGCAAAATTATGGGTATTTTTTCATGATTTTAAATCCTGAAAAATTACCCATAATTATGCTGTGGTTAAGTGGTCAATTACTTTGGGCATTACTGTAACCAATATAAGGATTTGAGGTTTAATGATAACTCAATCCTCATACAGTAATGTTCAAAGTAATTGACCACTTAAGCACAGCAGAATAATGGGTAATTTATCAGGATTTTAAATGCTGAAAAAATACCCATAATTCTGCTGTGGTTAAGTGGTCAATTACTTTGGGCATTACTGTAACAAATATAAGGATTTGAGGTTTAATGATAACTCAATCCTCATACAGTAATGTTCAAAGTAATTGACCACTTAACCAGAGCAGAATTATTTGTAATTTTTCAGGATTTTAAATCCTGAAAAATTACCAATAAGTCTGATGTGGTTAAGTGGTCAATTACTTTGGGCATTACTGTAACCAATATAAGGATGTGATGTTTAATGAGAACTCCATCCACATAACTAATAAATATGTGTGAAAATTAAAAAATAAATAAATAAATTCCATGATGGCGTCCAATATGGACTGCCTAATTCTGCTCCAAAACATATATATTGAATATATGGATGTTTATTGGGGGAAACCGATTATTTCAATGATATTTTCATAAACTGGGATCCAAAACCCGACTTACGGGAGCGTGCTTCGCGCGCGACTGTATCTTAAGCATATGTGTATATTTAATAAGCCAACAATTGGAATCCCAACAGAAGATTGGCGTGGTCCCTTGTGCGATCTGTCCATCGAAAACTATTTAGACATCTCAAGACACGTAAGACCCAATAACTTAATATACAGAATAGATACATCTATTGCCTGAGTGACTAATATTTATATTTGTTATTTTGTTACAATGATGTCAAATAGTTGCGAAGCCAGCACCACAATTCTTTCCCTCCATAGTAAATCTTAAAACGACTTCTAAAGAATTATTAATTTACCTTATATTTGGTATGGAGCGTCCTTGGTTTACTGGAGTTCAGATTTGTTAACATCACGTCACCAAGTTAATTACTTGCGAAGCCACAGCCATAACTATTTCCCTCCATAGTAATTCTCAAAACAACTTCTTAAGAACAATTGACCAGGTCAGTCGCGCAATTATTGGAAGAGCACCGGTCAATCATTTAAAAAAAAACAAATGTTACATTTAAATTATTGCTTTATTTAACCAAAAAAAAAAATGAGAAAATTAACTTTTACTACTTGCTAAATTTGATCTTTTAATTATTTCATTTAAATTTTAGTATTTACAGTATACTAAGTCCAAGTCTTTATAATCTGTTGAGTGACCCCACAGTCGTTTACTTGCTTTGTTAGTAATAATTTGAAGGATTACTTGCTTAAACGCAATTCTCAGTTTCTATTTCCATGGAGAGAGAGAGAGGGGGCGTGCAGAACGCTAGTATTATACAAACACAGAACCGGATTATCACACACTCTTTACACAAGTTATCTTCTCTTTTGTAGACCAAATTTGCAACCTTATCATGTATATTTTCTCTGTCATCTTGTTAAATTCATATATATATATATATTGTATCTGCATGGGAGCAGGGACATTGTAAGTTGTTAAAACTTGTACCCCAATCCCGTTGTAATGAATTTACAATAAAATATGTTTAAAGTGAAAACGCAATTGTTATCAAAATATTTTATGTATTTTTTATAATTTCTATTTATATGTAATACTATAATCTTGGTGGCGTTACCATTTCTGACTATGGTTTTCTTGTATATAGCTCATGAGAGTGCGTCTATACATTCGTCGGCCCTGTGGATCGGTAGAAATATGTTAGTCACAGCAGTGCCCTTATATTTTGTCTAAGCAAAAGTGAGGCAGCTTGATGTCACATAATATCAGTACGATTGGTCATGCACATACTGATTTGGGTTGTTCAATGATGCCTCGGTCAAGCATTTTCTCTATTTCCTCCTTTTCTATTTGTCGCTTACACATGGGTAGTCTCGCATATATGCAGCTGTCTGATAGGGGCTGCGTCACCTCTACTCCACTGGCAGCAAATACGGTGGTCGTGTTATCCAGGCAATTCACAATCCCGGATAGATAACTGTGCGATGTATTGATTTCCTATATAGGAAGCCTCATTTAAAGGCACGGGCGGCGTTCGTTGCAGAAATATTCATATTCAAATCGCCATCAACAGAAGGAATATTAAAATATATATAGTTCTGTCCATATGCCAATCATAATCAGCGCGTAAATATTATATTGTCGTCAAGACGTACGATTGTGTACGTAAACAAGAGCCTGCTCGTGTTACATAATTTGTGCTTCTGTTTACATAACACAGCGCAATTCTAGTGGTTTGTCACACACACATGATACAAACGTTCTTTATTATTTCCATATCAGGAAACAGTAACAAATAACGCTCTTTATATTTACCATATCCGGATCTAAACAAAAGCCAGGTAACGTAATATTTTTTGCTTTTGTTTACATAACAAATTTAAAAAATGACAATAACATACTCTTTATGCCATATTTCTGATTCGTAAAAGAACAAAGTCTGAATTTTACTATTCTTTCTGTTTATGGCGGATTTTGACGTAGGTGAATATTTTAACAGCATACCCACCGCCAAAGCAGCCCGTATCTTTAATAGCTATAATATGGCCACCCTCGGTTGCGCGGTTGTGTCCATTCACTATTTATTATTGTCAAATGTATCGAAAACGTTTCTCTGAGATAAACTATAAATTGTTTCCTTTTTATATTTGTGATTATCACTGAAATGTCACAGACGATTTAGTGTTGTTGTCAGAAACTGAACAAGGTCTACATAATTGTCTTGAAAAGTTAGAGAAATATACCCAATACAATGGTCTCGTGGTTAATGCAAGTAAATCAAAATGTGTGGTTTTTAGGTCAAAGAGAACTAAACGTGAACCAAGTTTCAATATAAATGCGAAATCGCTTGAATTAGTTTCAGAGTATCCATATCTCGGGATAAAATTCACATCGACTGGTAGAATGGCAAAATCACAAGAACATACAAGCGGGAAAGCCACGAAAGCAATGTTCTTTTTAAACCAGTCTGTTCCTTCAAAGATGAAGCTATCTATTCCAACTAAATGCAAATTATTCGACAAATTAATAAAACCGATAATGTTATACGGATGTGAGATATGGCCAGGAGAAACAAACATGCTTCACTCAGATACAATACCAAGCGAACAAGTCCATCTGAGGTTTTGCAAAATAACATTAGGTGTTAACCGAAATGCTACTAATCATGCCGTCCGCGCAGAATTGGGCAGATTCCCAGTTATACATGATGCGATTATTCAACAATTTAGATATATGAAAAAAGTTTCGAACCTTTCAAGTGGGTGCTTGGTACATGATGCATACATCGAATCACTTAGAGACCCTTCTATTTCATTGTACAATGAATTATATGGAAAATACGGCGTCGATATTTCAGACCGCCGGAGATTCCAAGGGATACAAGAGCGCGCCTTGGTGGATCAACTGAAATCTGAACATTTGATGCGATTCTATAATGTAAATCATGCCGAAAAGAAAACGATCAGTGGAAATAAAATACGAACGTATAGATTATTCAAGTCAAAGTATGAAATTGAACCATACATTGTCAATGCGCGATCTGCCAAAGCGAGAATTCTATTCACAAGATTGAGAATCAGTAATCATCGACTGGAAATCGAAAAAGGGAGACACAAACAGCCCCCAAAACCAGTGAGAGAAAGATTGTGTTCTGCGTGTAATTCAAAACAAATTGAGTCAGAATATCATTTCATCTTAGAATGTCGGGCCTATGAAAGTATTCGCGAAGCTTATGTAAAGGACATAATTGCAACGTGCCCTCATTTCTTAGAAATGACAAATAATGAGAAGTTCAGATTTATTATGCAGAATGAACAAATTGCAACCGTTAACGTTATATGCGACATGATCCGGTCTTTCTTCACCATTCGAGACAATATACATAATGTATAATACAAGCAAGTATACCTGAGATTTTATGACAGTAAATTCACGAGCGTATATGCATATCGTATGTGATTACTCATGTTCAATTATTCCTTATGTTGATATATGTTGTATTTATTATATGTGCAACTGCCCATTGGGTGTATTTTGCATTAAAATCTTATCTTATCTTATCTTATCAACCAGAGGCGAGAATAAAAAATGTCGTCGGACCAGGAATTCCTTTGTTTGAGTAAATTTCTTCCTTAGATACATTGGGGTAAACATGTAGACTTAGATAGCACATAAATAAACAAAAGGGAATGTTGTTAGGTATAATGTAGAGAGTAAACGATATATATATATGGAAACTCTATTAGAAACGCCTTAAAGAAATTACAGATGCGAACACGATCACTGTCACGTGATGCATTACTCCACGACCTCTATATTGTCCCTTCACTTTTCAACATATAAACACCTACAACCCTCCTCCACCCACGGTGACCCACCCCGTCCACATGCGATCCCAAATATTGATTGGATCTCCCAAAGCTTATATAAAGACCACAATGTTTATTGATCTACCACAATGAACGAGCAGCTTTAAATAATTCTTGTGGACGAAACGTTGGTCCCTGTATATTAGGACATGCAGCATTCTAGTCTCAAATTCTTACTATATCTGACCATATACATGTATGCCCATCTTTTTATGTCAATTGTCCGCCATGACTCTCCGTTTACACTTGCGTGTATGTTCGAGTGCATTCACACAAGTACTACGAGCGAGTGTGTGGGTCTATGTGCATGGGTGTATGTATATGCATGTGGGTTTGTAAGGGTGGGTGGGTGTGTGTACAAGGGTGTGTGTATGTGAGTACCCAAGGGCGGTTGTGGTGTGTATATGTGCGTGTGTGTTATTTATGTGTGGTGTACATGTATATATGTTTGATTTTATTCGTGTTAAAGACATGTATGTAAATACTAATTATCCTTGTATTGTGTTCTTGTTCATTATCTGTAAGCTCTCTGTATTACGGAGGAAATAAAGGTATAGATATACATATATTATATTTGACGTCGTCAAGGGCGTTGTCAAACTAAACGGTTTGTATTGTCGAAGGACAAGACAAATATTTTTATTGAATGTTTTGAAAACTTCTGTATTTTGCTGTATTTCGCAAAAATAAACCAATGCGTTTGCAATAAAAGGACTGTCTGGACAAAAATAAATAAATATATATATATATAAAATAAAATACATAAATAATTCCAAGAAATCAAACATTGTCATTTTAAAGTTGCATTATAGAGTGAATGTTGTTCTTTGAATTATAGCTCAGCTCCAAAGTAGCATACGACTACAACAATCACAAAGTTGCCCTGGAAACTTCCAGTGATCCACAAACAAATGAAATATCGAGATTTATAGAAGATTTCCAAAATGTGAGTGAATATCAGCCTGCATATGTGCACCGTTTATATGTTGTGTACAGAAATGGTATATAGTGTGAACGCAGATGTCGAAATTTAATATTGGGTGATTACGACCACATTGGTTTGTATAACGTGCTCCGCTGCACCTCTTCCACTTCCACGCCCTGGCCTTATGCATTTACCTTATATACGGGCATGCTTTACGTCATGGTAGTATACTAGATAGAAGCGAAACGATACAATTTCCGCCGATTTACTATAACTCGAAAAACTAACAACTTAAGCTCATTTATCAGAGCAATGGCATCGATGTCCGCACGGATGGATCGGCGAAGGATTCTTCATTCAATTAATACCACAAATTCACATCAGTTCCGTTTCTACCCATAGCATTTAATTTGTTTTTAAACACCGTCTTCCCAAGGGCTTTATTTTCCTGGTTCGGTTGGTGTAATTTGAGAAAACATTTTAAGCATAGCTTTTTAGATCTGTTTTTACCTGAGAGACAAATTAACCATTGCCAAAATTATCTTCAACAGGGTAAAGCGTATACCATTCACGGTTCAGAATGCACGATTGCTAATTTAACCACAACGATGCTTCCAGACTGTGTACCAAGTATGTACTATATTACTAATGTTCACTAACGTTGTAAAACCATGCAACATCTTCGTAGGGAAGCCTGGGGAAGATTCATGTTTCTTGAGACTGAATTATCCAACTGATATATCATATTTTCCAAACATTTTGACTAACTGTAGTATAATATTCAACTCTTGATCTAAAATCGAAATAATTTGCATTGAATATTCAATATATATAGTACACGATCGTTAGGCGTCTTGAGACAATAAGGCCTAGATAAATCCAAAATAGCTGTCGCATGTCACCACCCCATGGGAACCGGTCCTGCTAGAAACAATTACACCTGTTTGGATCCATTATTTACAAATGATGATTTTCTTTTAAAAAATAAACAAAAACAACCCAACCTAGAAGAAAATGGCGTGCATCTCGCTCGACAACAAATGTGTGATTTTTTCAGTCTGATGTGGGTAGGAGGAAGTTTAATACATGACATATTTTTTCAATTGATATTCGTTTAGTAACCACTCTATAAATTAATGTTTTAGTCAATATTTGCCTGTATTTTACACATTAATGACAAGTTTCGCTCTACCGATTCGTCTAATGGAATTACGTCAACATAACCGTGGATTTGAGACCACCATACTGTTATTGTGTTGTTGTTTTATTAATATATATCGAAGCATTAACGAAGTTATCGTCGAATATATTTTTTTGAGATGGTAACGTTTATCTTGTTCGAAGATGCAGTCTACACTTGTTTGAAAGATACAAGCGGTAACGTTTACGGCGGACCTTTCTTATGGACTCATAGAATGCCACATAGTGCCCTTAAATTACATCACTCTCTCTCTCTCTCTATTGTCAGAGTATGATATGCAAACATGTCTCTTCAAGCGCTACTATTGTGTCTTATAAATGAGTAACAAAATAACATGTTTTAAATTTTAATTACACGAACACAACGAAATAATAGCGACGTTTGTTGGGACATGTTTTTCATATTTTATGTTCACATGCATGGGCCTGGTCTCTCTCCAGAGTCGTTATTTCGCTAAAAATCGGATTACGGGGGCGGGGCTAATTCCCGATTCTAGGTCAGATTTTGAAATCCACGTGGTCTCCGAAACTATGTTTAATGTTCTCCCAGCGTCAAACATGGCTCATGTATTTGACACAAGTATCATTTGTATCTTATATTTATAAAGTTCATGTTTGTTGTGAAAGTCATGCCTTTCTTCTATGTGTATATACACGGCACATAATTTGCTGCCAATCCGACTTTATCGCATCTTTTTTTTCAAGTTAAAGTGTGTTTATTGATGAGGGCAAGCATATCTAAACATGACAGCTCTATGCCTCCTGAATCAAATTCCGAAGATGTTGTGAAGAGCACACGAAACTTGTCAGTTGAACAGGGACGTGACGACAGGGGTTGGTTTGGTGTCTCGACCCCACCCCGAACTTTGGTACAATTTGCTTAGCTGTGCAGTCATTCATACGTGAGGAAAATCCGAATTATTCTGACTAACTGTTCCAAATAATGATACGTACAAGCCAGAAAACGCAACAAACAAACCCGATTTTAAATAAATACATATACAAACTTATGACTAACTCGGGAGAGGGGGTGTCCAGTGATCTGTATATATGTTCAACTTGTTTTGGTAGTCATGTTGCTTTGCCATTACTAATTATTTATTTTTTCAGTGTAATAACATATGGGAGAGGGGGTACACTTAAGTGAGTCAGCACTTGTCCCCCAATTCCTTTGTATGTATAAACAAATGTATGTGTTATATGTCATGTGTTGTCTAAATTTGACATATATTTGAAATAAATATATCTAAACTAAACTTTGGTACATTCCAGCAGTCGGAAATTTCATGCATGGCACAACATTAGTTGGACATTAATTTGACACCATATATAGGTTGGCATTCTTCTCATTGTTTGATTTTTTCAACCAGTAAAAGTTGGTAATTTTCCAATCTTGGTGTTTGTCAGGTTGGATATTTCCAAGGGGAGCAAATGGAATTCTGCGAACCTGTGAGATTGATGTTTGGTTCAATGGGGGGGGGGGGGGTGCAGTTGGCCTGAAATTTAAGGAAACATCTAACCACGTCCCTAGAACATATGTCTGTTGTCTATGCATAGACTATTGTGCAAAACGACTGCATTTAACGAAACAAAACATTTTAAACATGAAATTGCTATAAGACTAGATGATAGTACATACCTGTATCTGATAATCCATCGATATCATATAATCCTACTATTTATTGAATAAGAAGAAACATTATAATAACAAACACAGCAGAAGACATATCCGTGCAGGTTCATGTGAATTCGGTCAATGGTGACGTATCCGCCGAATTCGAAATCGACATGCGTTCGGGCGGTATTTTATGGATGGAATTATGAAATGGACATATGAAAGTGACAATCAACAATGATTTAATTTTGCTTCGCCATCAACCGAAGTGCTCCCCCAGCGTTACTATCAATAGCGTTATTATTTGGCTAATTTCAGTAATATTCTCCCAGTTTACATTCAATAAAAACAAATTTGTCTCCGCATTTAAAATTCTTTGGTATAGATCGTTTATATTCTGCAATAATTTGTAAACAAGAGACGGATTCTTATGTTTTATTGTGTTTTTAAACTCCGAGGTGGCGAAATCTCGGTTTGTTTACATTACGAACATTTGAGTCCGTAATCGGAATCCGAATCCAGAATCGGATTACCACGAAATTGAGATTACGGTCTGTTCGTTTACCGATTCTGCCCATTTCTGGTCTGTTCTTTTGCCGAACCAAGTCGTACGGGGACCAATCTGTAATCTGAATTCAGATTCTGAATCAGGATTTTAGCGAAATAACGCCTCTAGCTGTGTCTTGAAAGACCCGACCCGTAAGCATACAATTTGCCACATGCGCAGACAAAGTCAAGACCACGGTTATGTTTGTTGGCTTTAACGTGGTCTATCAGGCTTTGGTTGTGTCTATAATCAGAACCGTACACATCACATATGTTGGACAACTCATCCCGCATATTTCACAAACCATTTGTTGGTGATGATCTGTGTGATGGTTAGGGCCTTCATTGGTACCACATGGGTGGGACATTGACCGCACCTGGCTGTCTTGAATGGTGTTATGAACTTATTTATCATATGATAATAACACGAAGTAACGCGAGTTAATAATCACGGGGGGGGGGGGCGACTGATCCGGATGAACACTGGTACGAGTAGAGTACATGTGCGGACGCCTTTTATGACCGCCATGGACACACCAACATACATGTGCATTTACGGTAATATTGACCATATTGTTACCATCTTGTTATTATTAAACAACTCATCATTTTAACACCTCGCTGTCACTTCCACGTTACCACATTCAGAAATAGGCCAACGATCTAACAAATTACAAGTCAAAAATTCATCTGATTTTCGCTTGCATCGCTTGTACACACATGCGTAAATTTTAATGCACAGCTCAATTATCGAATGTGTACGCAGTACTGTCGTCTGTACATTTATTGTACATGTACGCAAAGTCCCACAGGAAGACTCGTCTCCTATATATTTTTGAAGACCTCTGTCTGTCTGTATGTTTGTTTGTCTGTCATTTATACAAATCTACGATTCTCGACCGATCGGGACGAAACTTGGTACGTGTGTGTAGTTTGACTAGGCGGTCGTCGTTGTCGTATTGGCGATCCCGTGCGGCGCCCGCTTCGCGCATGCGCAGACGAGATCTCGGAAACGGGTGGAGCTATCGACTTGAAATTTGGTATGTGAATGTATTTGCCCCGGATACGAATTTTATCGGGTCGCCGAGCCCGTGCGACCCCAGCTTCGCGCATGCGCAGACCAGATCTCGGAAACGGGTGGAGCTATATCGACTTGAAATTTGGTATGTGAATGTATCTTGCCCCGGATACGAATTTTATCGGGTCGCCGAGTCCGTGCGACGCCAGCTTCGCGCATGCGCAGACCAGATCTCGGAAACGGGTGGAGCTATCGACTTGAAATTTGGTATTTGAATAGCCCGGACAACGTCGGGCTCATCGGCTAGTCTCATATATATTTTGAAGACCTCTGTCTGTCTGTCTGTATGTTTGTTTGTCTGTCATTTATACAAATCTACGATTCTCGACCGATCGGGACGAAACTTGGTACGTGTGTGTAGTTTGACCAGGCGGTCGTCGTTGTCGTATTGGCGAGCCCGTGCGGCGCCAGCTTCGCGCATGCGCAGACGAGATCTCGGAAACGGTGGAGCTATCGACTTGAAATTGGCTATGTGAATGTATCTTGCCCCGGATACGAATTTTATCGGATCGCCGAGCCCGTGCGACGCCAGCTTCGTGCATGCGCAGACGAGATCTCGGAAATGGGTGCAGCTATCGACTTGAAATTTGGTATGTGAATGTATCTTGCCCCGGATACGAATTTTATCGGGTCGCCGAGACCGTGCGACGCCAGCTTCGCGCATGCGCAGACGAAATCTCGGAAACGGGTGGAGCTATCGACTTGAAATTTGCTATGTGAATGTATCTTGCCCCGGGTACGAATTTTATCGGGTCGCCGAGCCCGTGCGACGCCAGCTTCGCGCATGCGCAGACCAGATATCGGAAACGGGTAGAGCTATCGACTTGAAATTTGGCTGGGTAGAGCTATCGACTTGAAATTTGGTTTTTGAATAGCCCGGACAACGTCGGGCTCATCGGCTAGTATATATATAAAAGAATGCACTGGATTAGGCATTCCAACAAGGTAAATATTGTTAGGCCTCTCATAAAAAAGAAAGGACTTAACAGGAATGACTTAAAAAATTATCGGCCTGTGTCTGGACTGCCATTCTTGTCTAAAGTTCTTGAGAAACTCGTTCTCCAGCAACTAAAGGAACATCCGATAGATAGATTAGATTTATTTCTTATACCATATACATCAATGGTTGAAAGAAAACATGTTTACATATGTATACATAATATCAGAGGCAGTGTTAGACGAATAAAGAAGACATCAATTCAATAAATATATATTATTCTGGTTGTAACCTGTATATCTATGGGAGGCCATTTTCACATTTATTCCTGATTTGCACTTAAGCGCAAATAATTCTTGTTATTTGCGCTTAAGCGCAAATAAATCCAGTTATTTGCGCTTAAGCGCAAATAACATAAATTATTTGCGCTTAAGCGCAAATCATTTGCGCTTAAGCGCAATTCAGGGGCAGGGTAAAACAGTCATATTATTATCATCACCTTAATTGTGACATCGAGGGAGTATCGTCCCAATTCACCGTATACCATGAAGCTGGGAGTGGTGGATCTCAAGTGTAGCAACATTTTACAAAATTCCAAATGCATCCTTTTTATGATGGAGTTGTCTCCAACTCCCCATATTTCTGAACCATAAATCAGAATGGGTAAAACAATAGTGTCAAATAATCGCATTGATCGATAGTTTGTGTACACGTCCGATTCTGAAGACTTCATACATTGAATGAGTAGCCTTTCTAACTGCAGCGCGTTTAGCTTCTGTGAAGGACCTATTTCTGGAAAGAGATATACCCAAATAGTTGAATGAGCTAGCTACTTCCACTGTGTAGGAACTGTTACATCGGAAATCGTTCCATCGCCGGTTTGTGATGGTTCTTGACTGATTTGTGACGGTTCCTGATGATCAAATTATACATTTTCACGACTTTTTGACAGTTAAAACAGCTGCTTAAAACGCAATTTTGAGGCATTAGGTGATAATTAGATTAGTTATTCTCAATCCCATCACAATCTGTGGCACCAATGAGCGTGTTAATAGCGGAACTTTCATTGTGCGAGTCATAACAACGACAAAAACCACGAATTTTGATAATTGTTTGGGTTCTCTCCTGATCGAGTCGGTTCTCTCTCCATTTAATCGTTCTATATACGGGTAAAACTATGGCTAATATTTGCCATGGTACATGGTTCAAACAGCCATTTTTGTGAAAGTATACAAAGACAAACATAACAAACTATGCATTAAGTTGAAATTTGCATAACTTGTCATTAATTTCGATGAATTACACTGCCTTTTTATGCTTATTCAATAACCTGTGTTACGCCTATCAAAATTCACAAAGTCGCCAGCTAGTTTGAAAAATAACGCGTTTTGCAGGCCCATCATTTCCATGAGTCAATAGCCGGTCAACAATAGTGAAATTTCATATATAATAGCGCTGGACTTCCGAAAGCGTGAGCGTAGACGGGATATATAGAGTTATCTGTCTTGTATTTTATCTATTATATGTTTTGGAACTTCTGTCTGTATGTATTGTGTTTGTGTTATAGACTGGAAAAACTGCTCGACCGATCCGACTCAAATTTGGTGTGCAGGCCTTCTTTGACCCGGGGAACAATATGGGCGTGTCCAATTTCACGTGCGACCGTGTCCTTGACCTTGACCTCGCTCAAATACGCTCATATAGGCATGTTTCTGGACCTCGACCGATCCGACACAAATTTGGTAGCTGGGTCTACTTTGATCACGGGAACAATATGAGCGGGTCCAATTTCACTTGCGATCGTGTCCTTGACCTTGACCTCGCTCATATACGCTCATATAGGCATGTTTCTGGACCTCTACCGATCCGACTCAAATTTGGTGTGTAGGCCTATTTGATCCGGGGAATAATATGGGCGGGTCCAATTTCACGTGCGATCGTGTCCTTGACCATATTCGCTCATATAGGCATGTTTCCGGGCCGATCGAACAATAGTTTGTCCAGGCGGAGACGATCACAAATAAATCCCTAAATAGCCCGGAGAAGAGGGTGCACATCGGCTAGTGTTGTCTATTTTCGTAGACGTATTTTACTCAACAAAAAGCAAAAAATAAGACGTTAAAAGTTCGTTGACACCCATACAATGTTCTGATTACGCAGTTTATGAAGTTTATGTCGGGCATCCGCTTGCTGGATGCTGATTATCTAGGTTAAATTCTAGAATTCTAGAATATGCAGCAATTAAAGCATATACAAGCACGGTAACCTTTCACTCAATCATATTTTAGATTGACTAGGGATCTCTGATTTTTTAATAGAAGATATAAAAAAGCAAAGAATCCTACAGTTACAAATATTATTATATGGATGTTAAACCTTTGGTTACTAAATGCGCTGTAATGAGAATTGACTAGAATCCTATTGATTAATTTGTAGGAATGCTTAGCTATTAAGTTCAACAAGCAGTAACATATAAAAAAGAGAAAAGAATAATGCAGTTACAAATATTATTGGTGTAAACAGTATTTATTCCATATTAGTCATTATATATTAAAAAAACAAGACAAATATTAACAGTAATGATATGAAAGGGATTCGACAACAAGCTTTAAGCTTTTGTGATTCGATTCCGATTGGCTTGTGACAACGTACATCCTGTGAGAGTGATTTTAAAACACTTCAAGTTGTTTCAAGTAAATGGGGGCTTCAGGTTTAAAATTGTTGACGTTTTATAGCGTATATTTGTCTACTCACAGGGTGGGCCGGTTCGATAGGTGTTTCAAGATAAGGTAGTTTCGTATGGAATGATTTGGGTTACGTGGGAGTATGTTGGAAGGGAATGGTGTTTTTTAGATGAATATAAAGTAGTTTTATATGGAAATATTTTGGTTATGTGAGAATAGTTTAGGGTATTAAGGTGGATGTCGGATATGATAAGATACTATTATATGGATGTTAATCCTTTGGTGACTAAATATGCTGTAATGAGCAGCGACTTGAATCCTATTGATTCATTTGTAGGAATGCTCATGCAGCTATTAAATTCAACATGCAGTAACAGATTGTTTGAATTATTAGCTAAACATTCATACAAATGAATCATTAGAAATCAGTGTTATGTGTGTCTGAACCTGGCTATTATAAGGCACATTATTATTCCTCGCTGATAACGTGTCAAGTGAGCAGGGACGTGGGCTGTAGGGTCTCCAATGTTGGGGCGTCCACCTTGGAATTTTCAACCGCACCATCCCCTTGAAACAGACCAAACTCATGCACAAGGCCTGGGCTTTGGTTTTTCCCAACTGCATGACACATTATAGCTCTAGATTGTATGCCATTCTGAAGTGAATTGATCAGTAGCCTTTGATTGGCCACCATGCGAACCGGGGGAGAAATTCAGGATACATGGGCCCAGTGAGAAAATGTGGATATCTGAACCTGAAAATAATCTAGACTGGCTTGAAGATTCCCAAGTGTTGGAAGTTTCCAACCTGGCGCCCCACCCCCCCCCCCCCCCACGATTGGAAATGTTCCCAACAGATGGAGAGAGAGGTGATTTATTTTGCAAAAGACCATACATTATTTAATACAAAGCATATTAATTAAATGGAATTAGATTCTTTGTCCATTAAAACCAGTTTCTTGCCAATTGGGGGGGGGGGGGGGAAATGTGATATAGAAAACTAGATCACACCTGCTCCCTACTTCCTGTCCACCCATCGTGAGTTTTGGATCAACTCTAAAGAAGAGGTATCCATTTGTATATGTCAAATATGGTTGACTACACGTTTAAAGTGTAGGAAAGTATGCAAATGTTGGTATAAAAACGACAAATTCCCCACTATTAAATTGTTGTCAAATCAAACTAAGAGAACAATTTCAACATATTGTTGGTGTTAAATTTCAAACCAATCTATTGTAAGATAAGAAATTTGTAACTGTTGAAAAATTTGATCAAAGTTGGGGATAGACACCAATTAAGCACCCCCTCCCAAGTCCCCCCACAACCCCAATCACGTCATAACCTATCAATGATTCAGTTGAACGTGATATAAGTTATATTCATGTCTGGGCGACAAACATGTGTAAATGTCCCTCAGGTGGACGTCAGAGGAGGAAATATGATAGCGCTGGCATTGATATATTGTCACACCTAGATCTTTCAATAATGCCCAGATTAAGTAACTGAATATAACATCTAATATTCTCCTGAGAGTAGATTTATATTACCATTGGTCATTTATATAGACGGGCATGATTATGATACTATACTCATCGGGACTTTCAATATTTTATTTCTATACCTATTAATGTCACTTAATTAATCTCCCGTATTAGGTATTTATTGTGTTATTTCTTAATATACCTGTTCTATTATGCAAATTACATAAGCTACAGTCATTATCTGGTTTAAAATGTCAGATACACAAGACGATTTTCGGACCAAAGTGCAGAAATCGTTCGAATAAATCTCATGTACAGAACCGTCACAGCCATGATTGGTTTGAAATAGAAACGTAACACGCATGCACCCGTGTTGATTACGAGGTCACAGCTCCCAGTTATCAACATCTATCGGGATACTTTCTCAGCTATTTTACAAAAGAATAACACGGGTATACTTTATAGTCAGTGTTTGTCTTCAGAATGCGTTTCATATTTTATACGCCACGAAAAACAAAGAAATTGAGTCCACGTGGCTTGATGTTGATATTTACGCGTTAACTCGCTAATACCGAGTTAATTGTGGTCTAGAGTTCAGGTTTCGATAACACGGCACTTCTGTAGCCTCTGTTCATTCAGGAAAGTATAATATATTCAAGATATCTATAATTATGCGTGATTTTGTCACAAAAATTATTATTTTCAATCACCAGGAACGGCGTAACAAATCAGGCCAGAACCACCACAATACCGGCGATGGAACGACTTCCGATGTAATACAGTTCTTACACAGTGGCTACTTCTAGATTAATATTATTGAATGAAAGACCAAGATGCGTGGGTTGTCGCCCCCGTAAGAAGTAAACTACCTCAATTGGTTTTCGGAATGTTCACCTTTAGTTTCCATATATGGCAGTAGTCTTCGAAACAGTTCAACTGGTAATGCAGATCTTTTTTTGATTCGGCGAATAAAACGGTATCGTCAGCGTAAAAAAGGACACACAATTTCAGATAACAGTCTATTTTTCTCTCCATTTCATTAGAAACTGTTCCCATTCCCTCCACGTCTGCACTGCAGGCAAGAAATCGCTCAGGTCATTTATGTACAAGGAAAAAAGTTTTAAACCAACTGCAGAATGGAACGGCTCTGACTCTTGGCCATTTGCTAATACTTTCGACTTAAAATTGTCATACATATTACATATTCACGATTACACGACATATTTTACCAGTGATTTGGTTTAATCTGAGTTTATACCACATACCTTCTCTAAAAACTCTATCAAAAGCTTTCTCGAATTCTCTATGAATGCACAGAACATCTTCCTTTTCTTATATCTAGCAATTTCAAGTAAAGAATCTATATTTGCGAATGTCTGTCTGTCTGTCTGTATGTCTGTCTGTCTGTGTTCTATAGAAATTCACAGGGGACCATCTAGATGATGCCAAAGGGGTCTACTAGGAGTAGCTTTTTACGAGAAAGATAATGGTCGGGGTTAGAATTTTCTAAAGTGACGCCGTTGTTGTCAGGGGCAGAAAAGAGGGAGGGGCAGAAAAAAACATTGTCGCCGATTGCCACCAAACTTATATATAATCATCCCCATAATATGAGGAATCTAATGGCGTGGTTTAAAAATGGCAAAAGTAGCGCCGTTTGCGTCAGGGGTGCACGGAAGGGGGGGGGGAGATTTTGTTTCTGTCGGCGATTGCCACGAAACTTACATATAATCATCCCCATGATATGAAGAATCCAACGGTTTAAATATGTCAAAAGTGGCGTCGTTTGAGTCAGGGATGAACGGAAGGGGAGAGGGGGCACCAACATTGATAAAACTAATTTTAGCGCCGATTTCCACCAAATTGATATATATTCTTCTTCATGATACAAGGAATCTAATTGTGCGATTTAACAACGCCAAATTGTTGTTTTTGGATGAGAGATTGGGAGGGGGTGGGCACTAAATTTGATAATAAGTCGCCGATTGCCACCACACTTATACAAAATCATCCCCATGGTATGGGGAGTCTAATGGTGTGGCTTTTATCTGTCAAATGTGGCCTCATTCGAGTCATGGTTGCATTGAATGGGACCGGGGCACCAAAATTGATGCATACTTTTTTTAGCGCCAATTTCCACCAAATTGATACACGTTCTTATCCATGATACGAGGAATCTAATCGTGATTTAAAGACGCCATAGTGGTGCTGTTTGGGTGAGAGATGGAGAGGGGAGGGATTGGCACCAAATTTGATAAAAAAAATTGTTTAGTCGCCGATTATCACCAAACTTATAAACAATCATCTCCATGATATCAGGAGTGTAATCGTGCGGTTTAAGGATGTCACAAGTGGGGCCATACGAGTCAGTGGTGTATAGAGATGAGAGGGACACAAAAAAATATATCTATATGTTTAGTGCCGATTTCCACCAGATTGATACATATTCTTCTCCGTGATACGAGGAATCTTATCGTGTGGTTTAGATACACCAAATTGGTGCCCTATGGGTGAGAGATATGGGGACCTTAAATTTGATACGAATTTGTATACTCGCCAATTTTCACCAATTTATAATGAGTCTTAGTGTGTGCAGCTTGAGTCCGAAATAGGGACGGGAGGGTCACCAAAATTGATACAAAATATTTTTAGTACCAATTACCATCAAATTCAGACACGTTCTTCTCAAATGATACAAGAAATAAAATCGTACTGTCTGTCTGTCTTTTTGTCTGTCTGTGTGCGTTCTATATATAACTTCACGCGATACAATCGAGATGGCACCAAGGCGTTCTAAGAGGGGTAACTATTTACAAGGAAGATAATGGTGCGGGTTAAAATTTTCTAAAATGACGCTGTTGGTGGGAGAGGGAAATTTAAAAAATATGGTGAAATAGTTTTGTCGCTGATTTCCACCAAACGAATACATAATAACCTTCGCAATATGGCGTTGTTCGAGTCAGTGTTGCATCAACAATTGATTTAATAAACCAAATTCCACCAAATTCATACACGTTTTTCTCTAATGATATACCATGAATTAAATCACATTTGGTGTCGTTTGCGTCACGGATGGCGAGCGGATATGCACTATCATTGATAAGATTGCTATTCGCCGATATCCACATATAAGTTATATACAGTCACCAGGCCATCTCCATATCATTTTAAGTAGTTGGGCGTTCATATTTCACAATCCCGACATATGGTGACCCACATAAGTCACTTGAACAATTATATCTTCTTAACAGTCATATTTATATGGGAATGGCAATCAAGACATTCACACAATGAGCTAGCAAAAAGAGATAACTAGAAGCATTAAACGTATATTTATCATTCTATTGAAGAGATACATATATTCGTGCAAACTGAGAGACATTGAACCGTCAGAGGATTGCATATATATAATAACAAAATTTAGTCTGTTCCATTCAATACAGTTTCCACAAAAAGTTACCATTTGTCAAGAGATATGGAAGGCCTGTTCAAAAACAGTGGTCACAGTGTGCAGTCAAATATAGTTTCTTCTGATATACAAGAAAATGCAGTTAGTAGCACAAGACTTTTCAGGATCCTACCAATACTGACATCTGACAAGGGTTTTAGAACAGACTCATCGACTGACATAAACAACTCAAAATCTCGATCTGTGCCTGGCACATGTAGCTGATATATATGCGCAGCAACATTTCATTTAAACTAAGAATATTTAGCCAATATATAGCACCATGAACAGAGGAGCACCTGGAAATTTCTTTGAAACATCTGTATCTTCATGGAGATATGATAGCCAGGTGTCCTCGAGATCTTAGTACAACCCACTAGATTGATGGATACATCTCAATATGTAAAACCCAATTATCATCTTTTATTGAACTAATGTGTTTATGATATTCATGTATCATATTATAACGTCTAATGTATACGCAGTTGTAAATAAATAAATACTTCATTATTGGTGGAACGGATTAATCGCGATAAACAGAATGACAATTGACAAGGTGAGCCACTACTTATATTCCATGACTGTAATAATCATGTTTTGTGATGCTATTTGAATATACAATTTATGAGAAAACGTATAATACTTTAAGCAAGAGCATTCTCTATTCATAACAAATATCCACAGCATACATTAACCTGGGCAACGCCGGGTAACCCTGCTAGTTAATTATAAAAATGTTGTCAACGGTCGAGTGTTTTTTTCGAAATCCTGACTGATTTTCGTGAATTATATTGAACATATGAGAGAATTGTGTGAGTCTCGCATTCAAAATTGACGTAAATAGTTTCCCCAAACAACTCAGTAATGTTATACCCCTATAATTGCCTGGTTCCTGCTTGCTTCCTTTCTTTTTATATATTGGGATAATAGAACCCACAAGCCATGAATCCGGGATACACCCTATATAGTTAAAGAGTTTTATCAGTAACGGCATGAGTTTTCCAGGTGAAACTTTTATGTATTCGTTGCGGATTCCGTCATCGGATGATGCTTTGTCTGACTTTAAATGGCGTATACAAGTGGCGATTTCACCATCAGTAATGGGTGTGTTAAGTAAATCCGACCTGTCCGAGATCGTAGCCGTGGGAGTATCGGTCGATACCACATTATCATGGTCTAATGATATATCTGGATCATTGGGATCGTGTGGTGTATATAGCTGCTTAAAATGTCTACTGAGCTCATCTATATTCACGCCAATATCTCGCCCAGTGTCGCGCCCCTTTACTGATTTCCAGAAGGCTTTCGGTTCGTGTTTATAGAGATGGTCCATATTAATCTGCATTTCATTTTCGTATATTATAATTGATTTATTCAGGCACTTTTTATATTCTTTCTCGCTCTGGCGGAGTTCTGTTCTGTTACTATCACTGCGGCCATTAAGGTAGATTCTTAGTTTTTTCTTGTATTTTTTCCGCATACTGTTGCATTCGGGGGTTAGCCAGGGTTTGTCGGTTTTTGTGTATGGTTTATCATCGGTTTTCTTGGAATAATTATTTCGCCTACCGAAAGTGTTTAGGGCTGAACAAACTAAAATTTCTACAACTTTATCCGTCAAGTTATTTACATTTTCTTTCGTGGGATTTTCGGACTGTATGCTTTCATCAAACATTTGAATCGCTAAATCGATGTTAGCATCATATATATGTCCGATGACGACAAACAACCTCATGGAAAAATTTCAATCGGCATGTCGCCAGTTCCACAGCACAGAAACAGCATTAGTTAGGATATCATCCGACCTCCTGAACGCTAAAGACAACCGCCTAGTTTCCGTCGTCACGCTGTTGGACCTATCCGCAGCTTTTTATACTTTAGATAACTCTGGCATGCTTAAGCGCCTGGAAGATACCTTCGGAATCAGCACAAACGCACTGTCCTGATTCCAGTCTTACCTTACTGGACGTGTTCAGATGGTACGAATCAAAAAATTATTTTCTTACAGAAAGTCTCATAAGTTTGGAGTTCCTCAAGGCTCCGTATTAGGACCGGTTCTCTACACATTGTATACTCTACGCGGATGACACGCAACTTTACGGTTCTGTCCCTCCATATGGCCTGTCGTCTTTAACCCTTTGAACCCTGGCTCCCCACAACGATCGACACCATGACCCTGGGCTCCCAGTGTTATTTTTTATTTATTGTAGACTTTGTTTAGGCGCAATGGGTGGGTTCTGTTTAAGTGGTGCCACAGATCTGAAACTTTACATGTATGTTCCCCATGGACCACTGAGTATTTTAAGACCGGGATACATTGCCACACGATCTCTCCCTGGCAACGGTTGCTATGCAGCTACCCGAAATCGAATGTAAAATGCAATTATAGCTTTTATCGACGTATTTCAGCCCTAGGAAATGGCGTTTTCGATGCAGCCCATGCCCCACTGTGAATTTTTTTATATATCTGGTCGGATGAGTGACCCAAACTTTTGTTTAAGGGTATAGCAACGGTTGCTAACCCTAAATGATCCAATGACACCATTGTCCTGAGCATTCAATCGTTTATGCCCCATTTTAGACATTTCCTAGGCGTTTTTTTCGAAATCACGGGACGAGCGTTTCGGTTGGTCTCGTCGACAATCAAATGCCAGAGTGCATCATCCCAGAATAAATTTAAGTACTCCACCTTGGGGTGTACTGTCCATACTTATTGAAGTTGGTACATTCTTTGGTCACGGCTTCTCGTTCGGTGTAAAGGTACGTATGACAAACGAATTTGCGTCCCTTTTCAACGTATGGACATTATGATCACTGTGACTAATTGCAGATATGAAACCACGCCCCCTGCCACGCCCCTACCCGACATAAGCTCCGCCCACTTCCACAACACCTCAACTACCCCATACATTGATCTCTTGTCGTATCTCTAATTGACACAACGCCACCCACTCCTGGAGCGACTGACGTCTGAATATCTCCCAGTGTCACTGTGCTTTCGTTCTCCCATTCTAACTCACAAATGGCGTAGTCATCATCATCGAAATCTTCCGCGTCCGATTCAAAAATTTGCCGGACCACCTCGTCTACCGAAAATGTTTTAGGCTTCATAATTCATAATGTTGTGTGATTAAACACAATAGCAACAAGACACAAAGAAAAACATAATCATTGGAGAAGCAGACGACCGCGACGATGTATGTAAACAACAAACACGTGGCACTCGATATATGGCCGGTCCAGCGGCCGGTATACCGGCCGCTGGGGTATTTGGAGGTTCACGCAGCGGCCGGTTTTCCGGCCGCTCGGGTTCAAAGGGTTAATAAGAAAAGTGGAATTTTGTGTCTCTGACGTCAAGAGGTGGATGTTGTCTAATAAGCATAAATTAAATGATGGCAAAACTGAAGTAATTGTGTATCCCCCAGTGTCGATCCCCCAGTCGGTAAGCATGAATCATTCAAAATTCGTTATCCATGGACGCTCAAGTACAACACATTTCCCGTACCATATTAATTGAACCTATGCGCCATAGTCGTCTTCGCCCATACTTAACATTGCCTGCGGCGAAAAAGGTTGCTTCTTGTAATATTATGTCAAGGTTGGACTCTTGCAATGCGCTTTTCGTGGGAAGTTCACAGGAACAATTAAGTCGTCTGCAACATCTACAGAACTCAGCCACGAGGATTGTAGTGCTTGTTCCTAAATCCACCCATGTTTCTCTAATTTTGAAAAATCTACATTGGCTCCCGGTGAGCGCGCGAATTGATTTCAAGTTAGCAACGTTCTGCTATCTTTACTTTCTTTCCTCTGCTCCAGCATACACCACGGGCCTTCTTACGTTGTATGTACCAAGCCGTGATAACATCCGTTCCAAGAAAAACAGCTTCTGGCTGTTTCCGGGGTGAATATAAGAAAATTGAACGTCGTCTGTTCCCACACGCCGCACCAATTGTTTGGAACTCCATCCCTCTCAACATTCGTCGTTCACATTCTCTTGACATCTTCACGCAACGACATAAGACACACCTCTTCAAGATTTACCCGCACACAACTGTATAGCCGTAGATAATGGCATTGCATCATGCTCCGTATCCATTGATTGTATATCTTATAATGCATGTACATGTATATAACCTGCATATAGAGTCCCAAGCGCTTTGAACTACACCAGGGATGAAGCGCTATATAAATCTAATATATATTTTGGAACTTCTGTCTGTTTGTTTGTTTGTTGTTTGTTTGTTAGCTATGGGCGGGAAAACGGCTGGACCGATTGAGCTCAAACTTCCAATCTAAGGTTAAAAACACACTGTTTACCGCCGTTTTGGAGAAGCTCAGAGCACCCATTCACCACTCTCAGTCACAAAAATGACCGCAATTGGCACGGTGGGATTAATCGCGTTGATAGTTAAAGAGCGTTCGTATCCGCAGTGTCGTTGACAAAGAGCGTATGTGTGTAATGTGATTCTTACGTCTGGGTCCACACTTGAGCGTGACTCTATCCAAACATGAGCGTGTTGTGTGATCCTAGGAACGGGGAGATTTTCATCTTCACCTTCAAACGGGTACCCACAAATGATATATATGTGTGTGTCCTTTATAGACTCGAACCGATTGAGCTCAAACTTGCTACCCAAGGGAAGTGTCATGAGACGAACCACGCCAGTTGTGATTCTTATGTCTGTCTTCGTACTTAGGGGTTCCAAGGAACGGGGGAGATTTCCATCGGGTAAGTTTTTCCGCCCGAGGTGATCTTCATCTTGAAACAGGTACCCACAAACGTACCTCTTTTAGGGACGGGTACCATCACGGGACGGGTACCATCATTTCTCTTGATTAAAAAGGCAGAATTATGATGATAAGCCAAGCTTCTTTGAAAATTTCTTCGAACAGATTAATGGTTTGGAAAATACATCTATAATTATTGCTGGTGACTGGAATGTACCCCAATATTACTCAATTGATACTGTTCGATACAAACAGAGGAATAACCTTAAATCAAATGAAAAAAATAAATTCTGGCAAAACAGGTTAGATTTACATGATGTGTGGAGACTTCATAACCCTGATTCTCAAAGGTATAGCTGGAGAGGTCCAGGAAATAAAATGGCTCGTCTAGATTATTTCCTGGCCTCACCTGATCTTCAGCCATTTATTAAAAACTCGGAAATACTTTTGAGCTATAAATCTGACCATAGTCCAGTTAGCCTGAGTCTACAATTTGTGAGTCATCTTAGAGGCAGGGGTACATGGAAATTCAATAATAGTTTACTCAGAGACAAGAAGTATGTCGAGTCAGTTAAAACAACAATTCCAGACACAGTCAACCAATATACATGTAATAGCAATAATACAAACACAGTTATTGGCGAAGAGAACTGTTTTACAATTAACGATCAACTATTTTGGGAAACTTTAAAAATCATGATTCGCGGACAGACTATAGCCTACTCTTCAATTTTGAAAAAAGAAAGAGATAACTTTGAAAAAAACTTAGAGCTTAAACTTTTGAAGCTAACGAAAGAACTGGAAAGTAGAAACGAATCAACCTCAGAAGAAATTGAAAAAGTTAAATCAGAGTTAGTTAGATTAAGGGACAAAAAAATACAAGGAATCATATTAAGAACAAAGGCAAAATGGAAAGTAGAAGGGGAGAAATCAACTAAATACTTTTGCAATTTGGAAAAAAGAAGCTACACTGAGAAAAGCATACCGAGATTAATAAAAAGCGATGGGTCTGAAACAAGCAATTTATCAGAAATAATGAAAGAACAGCATGCCTTCTATAAAGATCTATATGAATCAAAACTCTCTCCCATAACAGCGGAAAATGAAGAATTTACTTTTTGTGATGAAAGCAACCCTTTCCTGAAATTTTTAGATGACAATGAAAGTCAGTCCCTGGAGGGCATATTAAAGGAAATTGAATGTTCAACTGCACTCAAAAAAATTTAAATGATAAATCTCCAGGGTCATATGGATTCACAGTGCCATTCTACAATTTTTTGTGGAAAGATGTTGGACACTTTGTGATAAATTCATTAAATCATGGATTTAAAATGCAAACACTCCCAGTAACCCAGAGATGTGGAATAACAACTTGCTTACCAAAACCCAATAAACCAAGAGAATATATAAAAAATTGGAGACCTATCACTCTCCTGAATGTTGATGCGAAGATTGCATCATTACGCCACCGTAGTGTGGTGTTTATTGCTTTTGGTTTTTTTGTATCGCATGGGCGATCGATAATTCACTGGGTGATTGTACATTCGGCAAACCTCGTCAGATTCCGTCACCGTTTCATCGTACCGATAATTACGAGAGTACAACTAAGATTGGCACATGTGTTTACGTCACCGGTGTAATTGTGGGGACATGCTTCTATTATGAAGGTTTGCTATCCCGAAGGTCCGCTATTCCGAAGGTTCTCTATTCCGAAGGTTTTTGTTATTTTTAGGTTAATTCTATATTTTAAAGTATTGAGACTAATTTGAGAGGGTTCATTTTCACAAAGATTCTTTATATGGAGTGTGCGCTCACATCCGAACTGATCATGCGCGCGCACCGATACAGATACAGGAGGAAATAACTTAACTTAGAACATTAAATGTGATTTTGTTTTGTTTTCGCTGGTTTTCTTGAGATTTTATGTCATTACGTGGGCCCATACCTTTGAATTCTTGGCATATACTATGAATGTTGTGGTATATATGGACCCTCCCGCATTGGGACATGACATAGGTTCAGTTGACTTAAGTGGTGTTATGTGTGTGCTCCAATTTGGAGTTCATTATTTTAAGGGCCAAGTTTAGAATTTTATGGGTCCATACCTTTGAACTCTGGGCATATAATATGAATATTGGGGGGCATGGCTCTATTCCGAAGGTTCACTATCCCGAAGGTCCACTATTCCGAAATTTCTCTGAATGTTCGCTATTCCGAAGGTTCACCAATCCGAAGGTTCGTTATTCCGAAGGTTCTGTGTTCCAAAGATTTTTTTTATTTTAAGGTTAATTCTATATTCTAAAGTAACGAGAGGGTTCATTATCACGAAGATTCTTTTTATGAAGGAAATAACGTAAAACATTAAATGTGATTTTGTTTTGTTTTCGAGGGTTTTCTTGAGTTTAATGTCATTACGTATGACCTTATTTCTCATTACATATTCACGCCAAGGAGCCCACACAATTGCTATGTTACGATGCGATTTAATGTGATTATGTGTGACCTAATATCTCAATAATCTGAGGCAAGAGTACGCCTGCTAAAGGCGAATTATAACAGTTGGGGGTATAACGCTCAATAAATACTGGAGGATATAACAAACTGCGCAGTAGAATATCGCTGAATGGACGAGTATGAGATGAGCCTAAATGCAATTGTGACTTTGTTTAAAGGCCCACTTAATTTTCGAGTCATTAATTTTTTATAGTATATACGGTTTTAATAACAATTTATGCCATAAAATTTGAATAAACTACTATAATTCATCACCATTTGAAAGGCAGAATACTTCTATCTCCTAGTTTGAAACACCTTCAAAATACCGCGTCGTATATCTAGCAATTAGCAACCAACATGTCCTCCTCGGCTTTCCATAGATTTCAACGTAATTTGATACCTATGAGTATTTGTGTCCGGGAAGTGTTTTGAACGGGTCAAATCGTGACCCCGACCTGACCTTGACCTTTAAAACTGTCAATGCAAGGTCAATTTGGGTAAAACGGACAAATTTCGGCGAAATTTGATACCTAGGGATACTTTGGTCCGAGGAGAGTTTTGAACGGGTCAAATCGTGACCTCGGCCTGACCTTGACCTTCAATATGGCCAATCAAAGGTCAACTCGGATAAAACGGATAGATTTCGACGATATTTGATACCTATGGGTACTTTTGTCGGGGGGGGGGGGGTGTTTTGGACGGGTCAAATCATGACTCTGACCTTACCTTGACCTTCAAAATTGTTAATTAAAGGTCAAGTTGGGTAAAACGGACGGATTTCGACGAAATTTGATACCTATGGGTAGTTTTCTACGGGTGGGGGTGTTTTGGACTGGACAAATCATGACCCTGACCTGACCTTGACTTTCGAAATAGTCAATTGAAGGTCAAATCGCACCTTTCACCGGAAAGCAGATGGGAAACAGCCCGGGTGAAGTCGGGCCTATCAGCTTGTGTAATAAAGAAGACAGTTTGATGAAAGTAATGTATGCCACGAGAAACGGGAAAACTTGAAATATGGAAGTACGCAAATTTCCCGCATAAAATTTGAAAGCTAGTTTATAGAATAATTGTATTATTATTTATATTTATGGCTAATAATACGATCTTGGTGGCGTTACCATTTCTGACTATGGTTTTCTTGTCTGTAATTGCTAACAGAATGAAAAATTCCTGCCTAAGCTGATCTCAGACTCCCAATTAGGATTTCTAGCAGGACGATATATTGGTGAATCGACCCGTCTCATTTTCGACCTAATGGATAAATGCGAACAGAACAACATACCTGGCTTATTAACCATCATCGATTTTGAAAAAGCTTTTGATTCTTTGGAATGGAGTTACATGGAAAAATGTTTGAAATTCTTTAAATTCGGACCAGATATTATTAGTTGGGTTAAAAACATTCTACACAGACAGTTTTAGTTATATTATTAACAATGGGAATTTATCCGAAAGATTAGATATACACAGGGGTGTGAGACAGGGAGGCCCTTTATCACCGTATCTGTTCATTCTGGCTGTGGAGACTCTGAGCGCATCAATTAAACACAACCCAGACATAAAAGGTTTAAAAATCAATGGATCAGAATTCGTAATATCACAATATGCAGATGATATGACCCTGTTCCTTGGGGATGACTCACAATCCTTGAACGAATCGTTTAATACAATTCGAAAATTCTCACAAATATCAGGTCTAAAGGCTAATTTTGAAAAAAACAAGTATTGTGGATTGGATCGAAACGGGGCTGTGCTGAAAAAATACGAACAGAAGAACCTGTTATATGGAACCATTCAAACTCTGTAACTATTCTTGGTATAGAATTTAATCTGTTCAATGAAAACTATATTGAAAACAACTACCGGACAAAATTGCAAAAAATGGAAAATCTTCTGAATGACTGGTCATTCAGGCAGTTATCTCTCATTGGAAAACAACTGTAATAAAGACCCTAGCACTTCCTATGCTAACACATTGTCTATCAGTATTACCTCCCCCTCCAGAGATACCACAGAAAAAATACAGCAAGCTTTCTTTCGCTTTCTGTGGTCGGGAAAAAAATGATAAAATAAAACGCAAAGTTATTATCAATCGTATTGAGGATGGTGGTTTGAAGTTTCCCCATCTAGAGTCTTTCTCCAATGCTTTGAAAATATCCTTGGTGAAAAAATTACTTGATCCATCCAACCTGGCAAGCTGGAAAATTATTATCATGGATGATTTGGAGCCATTTGGTGGCAAAAAAAATTGGCATCTTCACACTGAAGCCTTAAATGTTTTGGGGGAAAAAGGTGAACCCTTTTTGGAAAAGTGTTTTATATGCTTGGAGTCTAGTGGACCAAAATCTCAGCACAGCCCCGGAAGATATCCTATCCCAACCGATTCATTTAAATAAACATATCATAGTGGACAGACATATGTTCATTAATAAAGAGTGGATAAAGAATAATATATTCTTTATAAATGATCTTATGAAAGATGACTCAGGATTCCTGGACTATGGTGAATTTTGTTGTAAATATAATTTACGCACTCCATTTACATATTACCAGGGACTTTTGAATGCAATACCATCTCAAGGGAGAACATGTGTGAGGGGAAATAGGAAACTTAATCTGATAAAAAAAATCAAAAATAGATAAGTTGGAAAACTTGACAAAAACCTGTAAAACATTTTATCCCATATTTCTGGAAACTATTGTTGAACAACCAACCCATATTCAAAACAAATGGGCAAAAAGATTAGGAAAACCCATTAGTGGTTTGAATTGGAGTGAAATCTATAAACATCCGTACCAAATTACAGATGATACAGGGTTAGATCAATCATGATATACTGTATACAAATTCTAAACTATTCAAGTGCAAACTATCAGAAACAGAACTTTGCACCTTCTGTGGAAACTCAAGAGAAACAGTTCTACATCTCTTCTATGAATGTTCCATTTCAAAAACTGTATTGCTTCAATTTCAACAGCTACTCAAAGAAAAATGTGCATTTTCAATAGATCTCACCCCAGAATATACTGTGCTTGGAATGGGAGACACAGAAGCAACCATATTTGAAATATTGGATATTTGTATATTACTTTATAGAAAATATATATATTTATGTAAAATGAGGAAAAACAATCCTACTTTAACTGGCCTCATTGAACATCTTAAATACTACCAAAACATTGAATGTCTCAGTACAAGTCACTTGGAAGTCAGTAGGGCTCATCATCTTAAGACAAGACGGGAAGACTTTAAACCATTGTTAACATATCAATAAGTTAACAGAAAACTGGAAAGAAAAATTGTTTACATTACCATCAATTCCAAAATCAACTAATGTTTTTGTATACCAATTGTAGGGATGAAGATAAATGAAATTCACATGTACTCTCCACTGAGATGGAAGGCCCCCTCCACCCACGGCAATAATATATCAATAAACTAAACATTTATTTGTTTACTATAATTGTAAAAAGTTTGGTACAAAAGCAATAATATATCAAACATACAATCTATACTTTATGTTCAATAGAAAAATCAACCATCATAATATATATATTAATATGTGTACACATATTTATGAGATATGCTTATCAGGATCCTAATAAAAATAAAAAAAATAAAAAAAGGCAGAATTAACTCAAATTAAATTAAAAAATTAACGATTACTTTTGTCGGGGGGGGGGGGGGGTGGTGGTGTTTTGAACGGGTCAAATCGTTACCCCGACCTGACCTTGACCTTCAAAATGGTCAATTCAAGGTCAAACCCGGACGAAGTCGGGTCACCTGCTAGTGCTATATATTAAAAAAAACGCAATTGGGGAACTGTCTTAATACGCATGAAATTAATATAAGTGGATAAACATGAATTGAGATCATATCAACAAAGCGTAATACATGCATGATATGTCAGTGAATGAGGGATTGCCACGGTCAAACACAATTCTGGACGATCGATCGTGCAATTATATATATCGTATAGAGAATACAATGTAGCAAAACGTAATGAGTAGAGATCAACCTTGGTGAAACGCAATGGGTTAATTGGTCGAGTCGACTCATTGTGCGGAAACTCAGCGGGCAACATGGTTAGCTATGGCACAGAAATATGATGACAAATTGTCACCAAATTACAACATAATAAATTGTCACACCTACTATGCCATCGCAACTGTGGTACGTGTGTCCGCAGCATTATGCGTTCAAATGTTGAACACAAGTGTTAACTTTATTGAACACTGGTGTGTTGAACAATAGTGTTATAAATTGAACACTGGCGTTAAGATCTGAACACCAGTGTTGCAGACAATTTTAACGCTGTATAGTGTTAACATATTTGAACACAAGTGTTTAAGATTGAAGGCATGAACGCGTTCCATATCTGTTGCGTTCAAAAACAAATATTTGTTTTTGCAGTGTTATCACGACTGGTTGTTTTTGTTCACAGTCATTTTCGGAGGCACACTGGTCAATCGCAACTTCTCGGATTATCGTTCTTGCAGAAATCGTATTATTTGCGTACAGAAATCACCGAGGTTTGCCGATTGGCCCACTGGTATATAGGATACAGATGCATGCTGCATATTATCAAATTTGATCATGTTATATATATGCATGCATTCGCACCATATCGCAGTGTGTATCCGTATATGAATCTGAACACAAACAACTAGCCACGAATAATCCAGTGTACATCCGGATCGATCGCCCCCACCGCATGATTATTCACAAAGTTTATTTTAAGCACTGACTTCTTAATATCACTATACCACGTCACGCATTTCTGTCTGTCGGCATTACGTATAGCAGCGAGTAAAAACATCTAAAAATATATTTCTTTAAGAATTAACTTTTGTGTTTTGTGCCTCTTTTAAGCAAAGACAGTGATTTTAAAGGTGGTAAACATAATATGGAATTCATGTTTCTTTGGTATATATATGATATTAACGAAACTCGAGTTTTCCGTTTTGCCGAGCCCCAGGCAATTTATAATACTCGTTTCGTAAATATAATATACTAGCTGGTGGACCCGACTTCATCCGGGCTGTTTCCCCTCTGCTTTTCGGCGAATTGCGCGATTTGACCTTGAATTGACCATTTTGAAGGTCAAGGTCAGGTCGAGGTCACGATTTGACCCGCCCAAAACACTCCCCGGACAAAAGTGTCCGACAAAAGTACCCGTCGAAATCCGTCAGGTTTTACCCGATTTGACCTTGAATTGACCTTGAATTGACCATTTTGAAGGTCAAGGTCAGGTTGGGTCACGATTTGACCCGTCCAAACACTCCTCGGACAAAAGTAACCCTATGTATCAAATGTTGTCGAAATCCCGTCAAAATTCGCGATTTGACCTTGAATTGACAATTTTGAAGGTGAAGGTCAGGTCGGGGTCACGATTTGACCCGTCTAAAACACTCCCGGGCAAAAGTACCCATGGGTATCAAATTTCGTCGCAATCCGTCTCGGTTTACCCGATTTTACCTTGAATTTACCTTTTTGAAGGTCAAGGTCGGAGTCACGATTTGACCATCCAAAACACCCCCTGGACAAAAGTGACCCTAGGTAGCAAGCCCGGAAGTTTTCCCGGCCATAGCTAACAGACAAACAACAAACAAACAGACAGACAGAAGTCCCAAAATATATAGTAGACTAGCAGGTGACCCGACTTCGTCCGGGATTTGACCTTGAATTGACCATTTTGATGGTCAAGGTCAGGTCGGAGTCACGATATGACCCGTCCAAAACACTCCCCGGACAAAATTATCCGTAGTTATCGTCGAAATCCGTCCAGCAGTTTTCCCGGCCATAGCTAACAGACAAACAAACAAACAGAAGTTCCAAAATATATATTAGATCATTTGTGGGTACCCGTTCCAAGGTGAAGGTCACCTCGGGCGGAAAAACTGACTCGATGAAAATCTCCTTATATATATGCTTTATTCTCTGATCCAGAATACATAAATGGATATTGAGAAATATAAATGGAGATAGTATACAAAAAATAAATAGGGTGAAACATGGAATATGCATGTATGTACATAATAAACATAGACTCTCCGGTTGACATGCAGCCTGATCAATATTACTGGGTATAAATACTTAGTGACTTTTGTAGAGCAAATCCGTGCTCATATCAGCAGCATTTTCATTTTCTACCACAACCACTACTACCACTCTCATTTTCTCAATCACCACCGTCATCAACATAGTCACCATAATCATCATCATCTTTGCCACCATCATATGTACTTCACACCACCATCATCATCATTATCATGGACATCATCATCACCATCATCATCAACATCATCATCATCATCATCACATATACTCGACATCACCATCACACCACCATCATCATCATTATCCTCATCAGCATCATCATCATCATCATCGTGATGATCACTCTCAGCATCGTCAGTGACCATATTTACATCATCATCGTGATCATCATCACCATTTTTCATCATCATTATCGTCATCTCCATCTCCGTAGTCATCGTCGTGAGATCCATCGTCACCGGCATCGCCATCACCGTAGTCGTATACATCATAATCATCCTAGTCATCATCAACGACAGCAACAAAAACAACAACAACAACAGAAACAATAAAGCAATAACAACAATGTCACGTTAAGAAAACCCCTGGTTAATAATACGGATAAAAGCACACAACCTTCGCAAGGAAGCTACATCCGTCATGTTCAGAATATCATTCATGATTATTGTATTTGGTCGGTCCAGACATTCTCTTGGCAAATACCGTGTACGTTGTTCAGTAAATTTCTTGCATTCAAACAAATAATGAAATTCGTCACCGACCCTCCCATCATCGCAAATGGTACACATGTCGTCGCATCCAATGTGGCATGACCACCGGCTGGTTTCAATTGGTAATCTATGATTGCTTGTGCGAAATTTACACAATGTGGTTCTATTTCTGTCGTCCAATGTATTCAAATATTCTTCAAAGTTAATGTCATGCTTGAATATGCGATATATTTTACCTCTACTTGATAGGTCTAATTCGTGTTGCCAACTATCTCTGTATTTGCTAATCAGACTACATTTCACATACTCTAAGATTGTTTCTGGAAACGACAGGTGATCAGTTTGTAGGAGGTGCCCCTGACCACAATTTATCAGAATAAGTCGGATCTTTCTTATCCACAAAAAGCTAGGCAGAGTATCTTTATGAAATGTTCTAGCTAAGTTGTATAGGTTTTTACAGTATCTGTTTCCATTCATGTTCATTATTTTAGCCCAATACTTCACCATTCTGATTGTTTGGTGTTGAAGGTTTAAGTTTCAGAATATGTTTAATGAAATTCCTATGAATATTTTCAAGTATATCGTTATTACCGAAGCCCCAAATTTCACATCCGTATGTGAGAATCGGTAATACTTGTAAATCAAATAACTCAAACTGGGTTTTGACTGATAAACAGTGTGTTCTTGACTTAGAGATTACAGAAAACATTGATTTTGTGGCTTTAATTGCAAGTAATTTTTTTGCTTCAGAGAATGAACCGGATTTAGTAAGAACTATGCCAAGATAATTGAATTTTTAAACAATTTCTAGTTCCTTTCCATCGTACATAAATTTTGCGTTTTTTGGCTTACTTCTTTTTGATATTAGAAGAATTTTGGTTTTCTCCACATTTACAGTAAGTTTCCATTTTTGGCAGTATTTATGGAATATATCTAGCTCATTTTGAAGTTTCTTAGGAGTTTCTGCCATTAAGACAGTGTCGTCTGCATAAAGGATTACAAACAGTTTCAAAAAAACGTTGATTTTATTTTCCAATTCGAAAGAAATCTTTTTGAGCCCAATCCCCATTCCCACAGAACACAGAATCACACAACACGCTCATGTCTGTACACAGACACAACACGCTCATGTCTGGGCACACACACGCTCTTTATCAACGACACTGTGGATACGAACGTTCTTTAACTATCACGCGATTAACCCATGAACTACCCATTGCGGTGGCGGGGGATTGGAGAATGAGTGCTCTGACGTTCTCAGAAGCGGTGCGATGACATTCCATCTGGGATTTTACCCTTAGATAGGAAGTTTGGGCTCAATCCTTCCGACAGTTTTCCCGGCCATAGCTAACAAACAAACAACAAACAGACAGACAGAAGTTCCAAAATATATATTAGACTAGCTGGTGGACCCGACGTTGTCCGGGCTATTTAAGAAAAATTTGTACCCGGCGCAAGATACATTCACATGCCAAATTTCAAGTCGATAGCTCCACCCGTTTCCGAGATCTCGTCTGCGCATGCGCTGCACGGGCGTCGCACGGGCTCGACAATACGACAACGACCACCGCCTGGTCAAACTACACACACGTACCAAGTTTCGTCCCGATCGGTCGAGAATCGTAGATTTGTATTAATGACAAACAAACAGACAGACAAACAGACAGACAGAGGTCATCAAAATATATAGGAGACTAGCATGTTAGCCTGCCACTGGCGGCAATCGTCAGAAACATGACAAATTTTTATTTTTGTAATTAATGTTTTTAATTAATTTAAATTTTTTGTTTTTCAATGAGTTAATTGTGGCTTTTTAATTATTTTTTTTAATTAATTTTTTAATTAAATTTTTTGTTTTTCAATTTGACCCGATTTGACCTTGAATTGATCATTTTCAAGGTCAAGGTCAGGTCGGGGGTGACAATTTAACCCATCCATGACACTTCCCGTAGGTATCAAGTTTGAGCTCAATCGGTTCGAGTCTATAAAGGACACACACATATATATCATTTGTGGGTACCCGTTTCAATGTGAAGATCACCTCGGGTGGAAAAAATGGCCCGATGAAAATGTCCCCGTTCCTAGGAAGCCATAAGTACGTAAGAATCACACAGAAGCGAGTTCCATTTCGAGCGATAACGTAAACAACAGCCGTGTGCGAAAGCCGAAGGGAATAAAGAGCGTTTACCGGTTAACGAACCCAAATTTGGAAGATCGTTATCAACGACACTGCGAATACGAACGCTCTTTAACTATCAACGCGATTAACCCCACAGTGCCGTTTTTGTGACTGAGAGTGGAGAACGGGTGCTCTGATCTTCTCCAAAACGCCGCGACGACCATTCCCGTGGGTTTTTACCCTTAGATGGGAAGTTTGAGCCCAATCAGTGCAGCCGTTTTCGAGTCTATAGAGGACAAATAAACGGAAGTCTCAAAATATATAGGAGACTAGCCGATGAGCCCGACGTTGTCCGGGCTATTCAAAAACAAAATTTCAAGTCGATAGCTCTACCCAACCCGACGTTGTCCGGGCTATTCAAAAACCAAATTTCAAGTCGATAGCTCTACCCGTTTCCGAGATCTGGTCTGCGCATGCGCGAAGCTGGCGTCGCACGGGCTCGGCGACCCGATAAAATTCGTATCCGGGGCAAGATACATTCACATAGCAAATTTCAAGTCGATAGCTCCACCCGTTTCCGAGATCTCGTCTGCGCATGCGCTGCACGGGCGTCGCACGGGCTCGCCAATACGATAACGACGACCGCCTGGTCAAACTACACGAACGTACCAAGTTTCGAGTCGATAGCTCCACCCGTTTCCGAGATCTCGTCTGCGCATGCACGAAGCGGGCGCCGCACGGGCTCGCCAATACGACAACGACGACCGCCTGGTCAAACTACACACACGTACCAAGTTTCGTCCCGATCGGTCGAGAATCGTAGATTTGTATAAATGACAGACAAACAGACAAACATACAGACAGACAGAGGTCTTCAAAATATATAGGAGACTAGCCGATGAGCCCGACGTTGTCCGGGCTATTCAAATACCAAATTTCATGTCGATAACTCCACCCGTTTCCGAGATCTGGTCTGCGCATGCGCGAAGCTGGCGTCGCACGGACTCGGCGACCCGATAAAATTCGTATCCGGGGCAAGATACATTCACATACCAAATTTCAAGTCGATATAGCTCTACCCGTTTCCGATATCTGGTTTGCGCATGCGCGAAGCTTGCGTCGCACGGGCTCGGCGACCCGATAAAATTCGTATCCGGGGCAAGATACATTCACATAGCAAATTTCAAGTCGATAGCTCCACCCGTTTCCGAGATCTCTTCTGCGCATGCGCTGCACGGGCGTCGCACGGGCTCGCCAATACGACAATGACGACCGCCTGGTCAAACTACACACACGTACCAAGTTTCGTCCCGATCGGTCGAGAATCGTAGATTTGTATAAATGACAGACAGACAGACATACAGACAAACATACAGAGGTCTTCAAAATATATATGAGACTAGCCGATGAGCCCGACGTTGTCCGGGCTATTCGACCCGATAAAA
This sequence comes from Siphonodentalium dalli, assembly GCA_032622095.1. Lineage (NCBI taxonomy): Eukaryota > Metazoa > Mollusca > Scaphopoda > Gadilida > Siphonodentaliidae > Siphonodentalium > Siphonodentalium dalli. The sequence continues at coordinate 120,827,234 of CP136065.1, read as the reverse complement.
TTCGTATCCGGGGCAAGATACATTCACATACCAAATTTCAAGTCGATAGCTCCACCCGTTTCCGAGATCTCGTCTGCGCATGCGCGAAGCTGGCGTCTCACGGGCTCGGCGACCCGATAAAATTCGTATCCGGGGCAAGATACATTCACACACCAAATTTCAAGTCGATAGCTCCACCAGTTTCCGAGATCTCGTCTGCGCATGCGCGAAGCTGGCGTCGCACGGGCTCGGCGACCCGATAAAATTCGTATCCGGGGCAAGATACATTCGCATACCAAATTTCAAGTCGATAGCTCCACCCGTTTCCGAGATCTCGTCTGCGCATGCGCGAACCGGGCGCCGCACGTGCTCGCTAATACGACAACGTCCACCGCCCGGTCAAACTACACACACGTACCAAGTTTCGTCCCGATCGGTCGAGAATCGTAGATTTGTATAAATGACAAACAAACATACAGACAAACATACAGACAAACATACAGAGGTCTTCAAAATATATATGAGATAGATGAGAGAAACACTTATTCCATGTCATCTATTATTATTATTTCAGACTAGAAATTCATATAACGCAAACACATTTTCAAAACATGATAAGTTTGATAATTATGTGTCGTAATGTTGTACTGTTATAGATTATTTATAAACGAAAAGCATATATTTCTTACATTATTCCGATAAAGTAACCCAAACTGGAAAAAATATGATGACTGTTCATTATTTACATGTATTTATAAAGTGAGATTTATTAGGATTTTTTAACCTGAATTATAATTGATCCGAATAAATTGTTTTACTGTAATATATGTACGGGTTTGTGAATAAAGTTTTTGTGGTGGAGCTTTTGAAATGTGTTGATATTTTAATGCTGATTAAAAACCTTCTGAAAGTGCGTCGGCGCGCGTCAAGCACAAGTATACAGAACCTTTATAATCTCGATATAGAGCCCATACACAATAGTGATACATTATTGTATCTTAATCTATCGACATTCACTTTGTAAACTGTACCTGAAACGGATGTAGACTGGACCATCGTTTCGAGATGTAAGTTGTACCCTATACCTATTTCTCTGCGCGCGTAAAACATATATATAATACGTGTTCATTGAACAGTTTGTCGTTGATGATAACTTATGGCTGTACAGTCAACCATGTATACAAAATAATGATGTTTGAAGGAATTTTTGTACGAGGCGTATTTTCTGTAATATATGTTGAGTTTCTGGGGGAGATATTTTACTCCAATCTTGAAATAATTGACATATATTTATCTTGTATATGCAAGGTGTCAGACAATGGTGCATAGACGTACCACGTAAACAACAGCCGTGTGCGAAAGCCGAAGGGAATAAAGAGCGTTAACCGGTTAACGAACCCAAATATGGAAGATCGTTATCAACGACACTGCGAATACGAACGCTCTTTAACTATCAACGCGATTAACCCCGCAGTGCCATTTTTGTGACTGAGAGTGGAGAACGGGTGCTCTGATCTTCTCCAAAACGCCGCGACGACCATTCCCGTGGAATTTTACCCTTAGATGGGAAGTTTGAGCCCAATCGGTGCAGCCGTTTTCGAGTCTATAGAGGACAAATAAACGGAAGTCTCAAAATATATAGGAGACTAGCCGATGAGCCCGACGTTGTCCGGGCTATTCAAAAACCAAATTTCAAGTCGATAGCTCTACCCAGCCCGACGTTGTCCGGGCTATTCAAAAACAAAATTTCAAGTCGATAGCTCTACCCGTTTTCGAGATCTGGTCTGCGCATACGCGAAGCTGGCGTCGCACGGGATCGGCGACCCGATAAAATTCGTATCCGGGGCATGATACATTCACATACAAAATTTCAAGTCAATAGCTCCACCCGTTTCCGAGATCTCGTCTGCGCATGCGCGAAGCTGGCGTCGCACGGGCTCGGCGACCCGATAAAATTCGTATCCGGGGCACGATACATTCACATAGCAAATTTCAAGTCGATAGCTCCACCCGTTTCCGATATCTCGTCTGCGCATGCGCGAAGCTGGTGTCGCACGGGCTCGGTGACCCGATAAAATTCGTATCCGGGGCAAGATACATTCACATAGCAAATTTCAAGTCGATAGCTCCACCCGTTTCCGAGATCTCATCTGCGCATGCGCGAAGTGGGCGCCGCACGGGCTCGCCAATACGACAACGTCGACCGCCTGGTCGAACTACACACACGTACCAAGTTTCGTCCCGATCGGTCGAGAATCGTAGATTTGTATAAATGACAGACAAACAGACAGACAGACAGACAGAGGTCTTCAAAACATATATGAGACTAGCAGGTTAGCCCGCCACTGGCGGCATTCGTCCCATGACTTTGTTCGAAAAAGCAATTGCAACAGCTTCCGAGACACTTGTGCTGCATTTGCACCAAATTTCGTCGAAATCAGCAAGTTTTACCCGATTTGACCTTGAATTGACCATTTTGAAGGTGAAGGTCAGGTCGTGGTCATGATTTGACCCGTCCAAAACACTCCCCGGACAAAAGTACAGAAATCCGCCAGTTTTACCCCATTTGACCTTGAATTTACCAGTTTGAAGGTCAATGTCACATCGGGGTCACGATTTGACCCGTCCGTGACACTTTCGGGACAAAAGTACCCACAGGTCGCAAGTTTTGGCTCAATCAGTTGAGCCGTTTTCGAGTCTATAAACCCGTCCCGAATTGACCATTTTCCCTGCATATAGAATTTTAACAGTGTATCGAAAATAATATTTAAATTTTAACATAGGATTTCCCATTAAAATCGATTTATGTCGATAAAACTCTTATTTTTAAAAATTTCAAGCTGAGACTTCGTGTGTCTGCGTGTAATACTTATATATTCTTAAAATGACACAGTCCAACACGTAATTATGTTTTAGATGGAATAAATTAAATTTTTTCGATGCTAAATTTTAACATAGGATTTCCCCATTCAAATCGATTTATGTCGATAAAACTCTTATTTTTCAAAATTTTAAGCTGAGACTTGGTGTGTCTGAGTGTAATACTTATATATTCTTAAAATGACCGAGTCCAACACGTAATTATGTTTTTGATGAAAGTAATTAAAAAAAATTCGATGCTAAATTTCGAGCGATAACGTTGCGTTGAATTTTGTAAACAAACGCTCTTTTATAGCGACGCGTCATATACGTCATTAAATTATCACGTGATTAACCCCCGCAGTGCCTTTTTCTGTTACTGAGTGTGGAGAACAGGTACTCTGAGCTTTTCCAAAACGCCGCGACGACCATTCCTGTGGGTTTTTACCCTCAGGCTTATATGGGAAGTTTGGTCTCGATCGGTGCAGCCGTTTTCGATTCTATAAAGTACAAATATATATATACTAGCAGGTGGACCCGACTTCGTCCGGACTGTTTCCGCTCTGCTTTTCGGCGAATTGCGCGATTTGACCTTGAATTGTCGATTTAGATTTGACCCGTCCAAATCACTGCCCGGACAAAAGTACCCGAAAAAAGTACCCGTCGAAATCCATCCGGTTTTACCCGATTTTACCTCGAATTGATCATTTTGAAGGTCAAGGTCAGGTCGGGGTCGTCGAAAACACTCAGTGGACAAAAGTAACCCTATGTATCAAATTTCGTCGAAATCCCATCAAAATTGGCGATTTGACCTTGAATTGACCTGTCGCACGGGCAAACGAATATGCTTATGAGACCCCCCCCCCATACGAAAGTATCGCTAGACACTATAATTTTCATCGAAATCCCGTGATATTCGGGCGTTTGACCTTGAAATGACCCGATTTCAAGGTGAAGGTCACGTCGCACGGGCAAATGAATAGGCTTACGAGACTCCCCATACTTAAGTATCCCTAGACACTAATTTTCATCGAAATCCCGTGATACTCGGGCGTTTGACCTTGAAATGACCCGATTTCAAGGTCAAGGTCACGTCGCACGGACAAATTAATAGGCCTATGCCACTCCCCGGTCGAAAGTCCCCCCACACACCAAGTTTCATCGAAATCTGCTAGGCCGTTTTCGAGTCCATCGCGAACACACACACAGATCTCCCAAAATATATAATAGACTAGAAGGTGACCCGACTTCGTCCGGGCTTTGACCTTGAATTGTCCATTTTGAAGGTCAAAGTTAAGTGGGGTCACGATTTGACCAGTCCAAAACACTGCCCGGACAAAAGTACCTGACAAACGTGCCCGTCGAAATCCATCCGGTTTTACCCGATATGACCTTGAATTGATCATTTTGAAGGTCAATGTCAGGTCGGGGTCACGATTCAACCCGTCCAAAACACCCAGTGGACAAAAGTAACCCCACGTATAAAATTTCGTCGAAATCCCATCAAAATTGGCGATTTGACCTTGAATTGATCCGATTTCAAGGTCAAGGTCACATCGCACGGGCAAATGAATATGCTTATGAGAAAGTACCCCCACATACCAAGTTTCATCGAAATCCCGTGATATTCGGGCGTTTGACCTTGAAATGACCCGATTTCAAGGTCAAGGTCACGTCGCACGGGCAAATTAATATGTTTATGCCACTCCCCGGCCGAAGGTATCCCCACATACCAAGTTTCATCGAAATCGCGTGATATTCGGGCGTTTGACCTTGAAATTACCCCATTTCAAGGTCACGTCGCACGAACAAATCAATAGGCCTATGTCACCCCCGGCCGAAAATACCCCCACATACTAAGTTTCATCGAAATCAGGTCGGCAGTTTTCCAGTTCATCGCGAACACACACACAGACAGATCTTCCAAAATATATAATAGACTAGCCGATGAGCCCGACGTTGTCCGGGCTATTCAAAAACCAAATTTCAAGTCGATAGCTCTACCCGTTTCCTAGATCTGGTCTGCGCATGCGCGAAGCTGGCGTCGCACGGGCTCGGCGACCCGATAAAATTCGTATCCGGGGCAAGATACATTCACATAGCAAATTTCAAGTCGATAGCTCCACCCGTTTCCGAGATCTCGTCTGCCATGCGAAAAACTGGCGTCGCACGGGCTCGGCGACCCGATAAAATTCGTATCCGGGGCAAGATACATTCACATAGCAAATTTCAAGTCGATAGCTCCACCCGTTTCCGAGATCTCGTCTGCGCATGCGCGAAACTGGCGCCGCACGGGCTCGCCAATACGACAACGTCCACCGCCTGGTCAAACTACACACACGTACCAAGTTTCGTCCCGATCGGTCGAGAATCGTAGATTTGTATAAATGACATACAGACATACAGACAGACAGACAGACAGACAGACAAACAGAGGTCTTCAAAATATATATGAGACTAGCTGATGTGCCCAACGTTGTCCGGGCTATTCAAAAACCAAATTTCAAGTCGATAGCTCCACCCGTTTCCGAGATCTGGTCTGCGCATGCTCGAAGCTGGCGTCGCACGGGCTCGGCGACCCGATAAAATTCGTATCTGGGGCAAGATACATTAACATAGCAAATTTCAAGTCGATAGCTCCACTCGTTTCCGATATCTCGTCTGCGCATGCGCGAATCTGGCATCGCATGGGCTCGGCGACCCGATAAACTTCGTATCCGGGGCAAGATACATTCACATAGCAAATTTCAAGTCGATAGCTCCACCCGTTTCCGAGATCTCGTCTGCGCATGCGCTGCACGGGCGTCGCACGGGCTCGCCAATACGACAACGACGACCGCCTGGTCAAACTACACACACGTACCAAGTTTCGAGTCGATAGCTCCACCGTTTCCGAGATCTCGTCTGCGCATGCACGAAGCGGGCGCCGCACGGGCTCGCCAATACGACAACGACGACCGCCTGGTCAAACTACACACACGTACCAAGTGTCGTCCCGATCGGTCGAGAATCGTAGATTTGTATAAATGACAGACAAACAGACAAACATACAGAGAGACAGAGGTCTTCAAAATATATATGAGACTAGCCGATGAGCCCGACGTTGTCCGGGCTATTCAAATTTCCGAGATCTGGTCTGCGCATGCGCGAAGCTGGCGTCGCACGGACTCGGCGACCCGATAAAATTCGTATCCGGGACAAGATACATTCACATACCAAATTTTCAAGTCGATATAGCTCTACCCGTTTCCGATATCTGGTCTGCGCATGCGCGAAGCTTGCGTCGCACGGGCTCGGCGACCCGATAAAATTCGTATCTGGGGCAAGATACATTCACATAGCAAATTTCAAGTCGATAGCTCCACCCGTTTCCGAGATCTCTTCTGCGCATGCGCTGCACGGGCTCGCCAATACGACAATGACGACCGCCTGGTCAAACTACACACACGTACCAAGTTTCGTCCCGATCGGTCGAGAATCGTAGATTTGTATAAATGACAGACAGACAGACATACAGACAAACATACAGAGGTCTTCAAAATATATATGAGATAGATGAGAGAAACACTTATTTCATGTCATCTATTATTATTATTTCAGACTAGAAATTCATATAACGCAAACACATTTTCAAAACATGATAAGTTTGATAACTATGTGTCGTAATGTTGTACTGTTATAGATTATTTATAAACGAAAAGCATATATTTCTTACATTATTCCGATAAAGTAACCCAAACTGGAAAAAATATGATGACTGTTCATTATTTACATGTATTTATAAAGTGAGATTTATTTAGGATTTTTTAACCTGAATTATAATTGATCCGATTAAATTGTTTTACTGTAATATATGTACGGGTTTGTGAATAAAGTTTTTGTGGTGGAGCTTTTGAAATGTGTTGATATTTTAATGCTGATTAAAAACCTTCTGAAAGTGCGTCGGCGCGCGTCAAGCACGTGTATACAGAACCTTTATAATCTCGATATAGAGCCCATACACAATAGTGATACATTATTGTATCTATAATCTATCGACATTCACATTGTAAACTGTACCTGAAACGGATGTAGACTGGTCCATCGTTTCGAGATGTAAGTTGTACCCTATACCTATTTCTCCGCGCGCGTAAAACATATATATAATACGTGTTCATTGAACAGTTTGTCGTTGATGATAACTTATGGCTGTACAGTCAACCATGTATACAAAATAATGATGTTTGAAGGAATTTTTGTACGAGGCGTATTTTCTGTAATATATGTTGAGTTTCTGGGGGAGATATTTTACTCCAATCTTGAAATAATTGACATATATTTATCTTGTATATGCAAGGTGTAAGACAAGGGTGCATAGACGTACCACTGGTAATTCTTAAGTCTTCTGTCGTGAAAAGTGCGACTGCATCCCAGAATAATTAATCCTGTTGCGTATTGGACGGTCAGATCCAAACAGGTGTAATTGTTTCTAGCAGGTCCGGTTCCCATGGGGTGGTCACACCAGTTCCAAGTTCTAGCTGTCACATAAAACCCACAATTGTATCCTTCTGCACAGACAACGCCACGTTTCGTGGATATGGAATGCTCGGACCTCTAAGTCGTGGAGTTAAGATTGAACAATGGATATACAATAAGGGGAAGATCAGCGTGGAAGTGACAATCCAGTTAGATGGGTGTGTTCCTATAGCAGAGAACACATACGGAATCGTCGCGCCACATTGTAAGTTTATTTCATGAAAAGTTTAACTGCCGATATTTTAAACAGTAGTGTTATTATCTCGTCATATAGATGCATGTCATAATACTCTAAAAATTATCTTGACATGAATATATATTAACCTCATAGTTATACCTCAGGAGAGGCGCCATTTCCCCAGCTCCTCAAATAAAAGTGTTGTTGTGTTGCCAAGAAATTAACTCAACGGGGAGTGAAGCTCCTCCCGACGAATCACCGGAGTGTAAAATTACAGCTCTTCGGGCAGTTCACGTTGACACTTCGAGATCCATACGTATATGTCTACAAGAAAACCATAGTCAGAAATGGTAACGCCCTCAATATCATATTATTAGCCATATATACAATATAACAACTTTAATGTGGTGATTGTGAAAAATCTGTATATAGGTAACGCCTATATATGTAGTTGATTATATGTGATATTTTTTTCTAATTTCATTTGAAAAAGTGGTCCGAATAGCGCATGAAATAGCATGCAGAATAATAAACGGGCAAACATTTGCGATCTTCGTAACATGGTTCAAGTATGAGCACGTTTCTAATCACATTTAGTATCCAATTACGCTAACACCGAGTTTGTTTTAATCACATTTAGTCCACCACCTCCTGCGACAGGGTCATATATACTTGCCAATATACGCCCTAGGGGGGGGGGCGTAATGATGATCTAAGAATGGCCTCAGGTAATGCACACCTGATATGACATCTCATAAGTATTAATTAAAATACATGTATGGTTCCATGAGGGTAAATTTAAATATGGTCACATCACGGTTAAATAAAATATGGTCCCATGAGTGTTAATTAATGGCGATCTCGGAGAGGACTTACACAAAAAACACACCGCGTAATCAAATGGCCTGATCTGCACCTAAAACTCTCATCTGCGTGTGGGAACTGCTGCTCTGTGTGCTAAATATCGATTGTTGTTGTTGACGACGTCACTTTTCAAGTGCCACGCCAGTAAGTATTCGTTTTTATTTTCTTAGTTTGTGCGCGTTAGTTAAAGTGATATTAACGTATTCTTTGTGCAATAGCGTGTACTTGTGCAACATTTGGAAGTGTGTGTAATGTGTCACACAAAATGACAACAAACCTGTATTTTCGTAATTTTTCATGCCATGACATTCGCATTTTCGTTAATTTCGAAGAGATTTACAGCTATTATCATCTATTCAAAACGAATATCTCTTTCTGAATAGTTTACACGTCCTGTTCACCACTTTTCCATCAGTAAAAGTGAGAATGAATTTCATCACTTTCGGCGATGTATTTTCTGATATTTTTTCTTTAATATGTTTTTTCTGATGTTTTTTCTTTAATATGTTTTTTCTGATGTTTTTTCTTTAATATCTCTGATCTGCGATGTTGACAACTCCTTATCTCAGTGATAGTAAAGAAATTGGCATATTCGTGACTTTACGTCTGCAAATCAAACTCAGGGTAATTTGTTTCACAATTTCATTCGGAATGCACACTATAGTGCGGAGATCGGGGTGGAAGGTGTTTTCATAACAACATTTTCCACAGTTTTATCATTTACAATCATGACATGCTGTCCATTTAATATGACCATTATAAACACAGGAAATGTTATGTATTTAGTCTATCTCTTTGTAAACATTTGCTATATAGCTACCGGGGTAAAACTTATTAGATATGAATCAAAGACCCCTTTCCGGAAACGCTTCTATCGATTAATATTGATTATATATTGAATAAACGATGGTATAAACAAGTGTGATTGTTTAGCTAACGAACAATGTAAAATGAATCTGCCCAGATTTTGTTAGAATATCTTTCACTTTCTCTATCCATTTGAACTTTACGGGCATAGCTTCACAAACCTTGAGGGCCAATTGATACAAAATCTTACAAAATCGACCTTGTTTCATATTCATAACTTTCATCCAGTATTTCACAATACGCAGGTTGACTGTGTACTCTATTGGCAATCTGCCGCTCTCATCATATAACATATAATTTGGGGTAGATGATTTAAGGTGGAGAACATGTTTCAGAAATTTTCTATGGATATTTTCAAAAATCTCATTATTTCCTGACCCCCATACTTCACAACAGTACAGCATAATCGGTCAAACTTGTGCATCAAACAACTCGAACATGTTTTAACTGATAAACAGTGGATTCTCGACTTAGAAATGATAGAATACATTGATTTAGTTGCTTTACTTGCCAGAGTCTTATTTTCAGTACTGTATGAACCTGATTTAGTATGTATAATACCAAGATAGTTAAAATTCTTTACTACTTCAATTTTTTTACCGTTATATAAAAATGTTCTATTCTTTGGCAAGCTTTTTTTGGATATCAACCGTATTTTCGTTTTCTCAATATTGACATGCAATTTCCATTTCTTACAATACTTGTGAAAACTGTTCAGTGCCTTCTGCAATTTTAATGGCGTTTCAGCCATGAGAACGGTGTCATCTGCGTATAAGATAATGAATAATTTGATGTACATCTTCAAGTGAGTATCAATATCTCTTGACATTTTAATTAGTCCTTCACCACCTTCTGACTTAAGAAAATCTTCCAGATCGTTCAGATACAGTGAGAATAACAGGGGTGATAGGTTATCACCTTGTCTTACCCCAGATAAGCATGGGAAACAATCGGATATTTGATCGCCCAATCTAACTTTCGACTTAATGTTAGTGTCCATATTTTTTATAATTGTGAGCAATTTACCATTTATGTTAATATTCGAAAGTTTGTACCAAAGTGCTTGTCTCCATACCTTGTCGAATGCTTTCTCGAAGTCTATAAAAGCGCAATACAAATTCCTATTGAATGCCTTCCGATAATAAGTGTAAAACAAATATGTTATCAGTTGTGGAGTAGCCTTTTCTGAAACCTGCCTGGTTCTCGCGCATAACTTCATTTTCTTCAATATAAGTATATAATCTATTTGATAAAATCTTTGTAAATAGTTTCCCTAAGCAGCTCAAAGGGGTAATGGGTCTATAATTATTGGGATTTCCCTTATCACCTTTATTCTTATAAAGAGGGATGATAGTTCCGATACCCCATATCTCTGGGACACAACCTGATTCAAAAACTAAATTAAATGTATTACAATAAATGTCTATGAGGGTGTCAGAGGATGCCTTGATATATTCATTGAGAATTCCATCCTCGCCTGGGGATTTCTTATATTTTAAACTCTTAATAGCGGTCGTTACTTCTTCTCTAGTTATCGGTCTATTTAAGTGGTCGTTCGTAGTGATTACCTCATTGTTCATATGTAAGTCTCCAGTAATTGTCTCAGAATTTAGTACTCGAAAATGTTCTTCCAGTAAGTCTATTTTTATTACGTTATGCGTATTTTTATCTCGTTTATTAAGTAAGGATCAAAATTTCCTCGAGTTTTCTTTTTTAAGTTTCGAAATTTCAGACGTGATAGTTTCTCTGTGCAATGTTATTGCATTATCCATTGTGTGTTTATATTTAATAGACATTTCGCGTACAATTCGTCGTGTACTTTCGTTTTTCTGTTGCTTATGACATCGCACGGCTTTACGATATTCCTTGCGCACTTTGTGGCATATTGAGTTAAACCAAGGTTTATTTTTATTTCTTGTTTTTTTTTTGTCTTTCTAATGTTATGTCCAACAGTGTCATACGACGACTTAAGAAGTATATGAGATATCATGCCAACTATTTCATTTACTTGTATATTACTAGCGGTAGAGGGGGAACAATTATTTAACAAACATCGCAGTTCAGAAATTTCCATAGGGTCCATGTTCCATATATACTCAGTTGATTTGGAGGAATCCCATTTAGGGGTAAAAATATTATAAAATTTGTCCTCTCGTTTATCAGTAGGAGTATTTATGTGCACTGATAATTTGGTTGAGATACGTTTGTGTACATCTGAGAATAATTTATTTGTCTCACCAACTGCGAAATCTAAGGTCAGAGGCAATGCATTTAAAGAACAAATCATGTAGTCTACAACGGAGGCGTCGCGGCAAGTATAATTTCCTATTTCTCGGTCAGTTCCCAATCGTCCGTTTAAAATTACTAATTTATTGTTATGACATGCACACACTCAGTAATTGGCGACCAAAATTATTAGTCACTCTGTCCATACTATGTCTCTTTAGAGGTAAACCACACTCCTCAAGCACGGCTTCGGTAGTCATATCATTATTGTCTGTATCAATATCATTTTCTTCATCGGGAGTGTAGTCTAAATGCTGAGACGTACGAGCATTAAAATCACCAGTTATAAAAATGTTATCATATATCGTTCCCTCATCTGCAATATATCCCCATCAAGATCACTAATTGCTGATTTTGATGAATATTTAGTAACTTCTGGAGGGACATAGACTGCCCCCAAGATAATTTTAATATCGTGCTGAGATATTTGCAACCAATGAATATATGGACAATTTGTATGCAATATGCGCGTTGATGCCTCTAGTTCAGCCTTTACGCCAATAATAATACCGCCAGATTTCACACTCGACAGTTTTGTTCGATTTTTCATATGCAAAATAAAGCCCGGAAGAACAAGTTGGTCACAATCATCTGTCTTTGTCTCTGACAGGCAGAGAATATCGTGCTTCCGACACATTTCTTGGAATTCAGGGTAATTTAATTTTTTTCTTATCCCACAAACATTTAAAGCTAGTACTTTAATGGCATTGGTTTGCAATAGATTGCCATTGATTAAGAAAATATGGCTATTGAAACGGAACTTTCTCTTATTGAATCCAAGAACGACTATTGGTTTGAAAATAGAGACTATTGTTTTCACAAACCACCATTTATAGATTAACTTTTATTTCATGTAATTTCCGACCCGAATGGCCGCCCATACTACACTGTCAATTGTTCAATGCCTTAACAGGGTCATAACTGGGATATATATTATATAGCAGTACAAATATAGAATATGTTCTATTATAAGTAGATTTTAAGTGTAAATGGCATGGGCAAATTGTTAGTTTCTCTCAAATCGACCGGAATCTCTGATACACGAGTGTGCAGCCTTCAAAATATCACTATTCTCAGTATATGTTAGTTCGGGTTTCCCATAAAGAAATATGTCTACAGAGTTAATAGTATATTGCATGAGCTTATTATTAAGTTTTAGCCGCGATTCGGCATAATTGTTACATTCAAAGAAAAAATGATTAGCATATTCTTCCCGGAAGCCACACGAGCATGTTGCGGAATCGGAGATATGATTGTGTAATTTATCGGACTGTAGGCCACTACATTTGCATCGAAGTTGCGTGTGAATAATATTAAGATAATGGTATCTCTCTCTGGAGTGTTCTATGCTATATATATGTAATCCCAGGTCAAAGAAATATTTAATTATTGTCCATTAACAGGGTCCATGCTGTTTAATTCAATTATAGGCTACTCTGTTCAAATACGTTTTCAGTGCAGGAAAGCCGCCAGATGATTTTCAGCAACATTCAGACATCCATCAGGGACAAATCTATTTTCGAAATTCCACACGTATGCACAGAAGTACCGGTAAGTTGGTCATAGCGACCACAACAATCATCATCGCGACAGCAACTTCAGTTCATCATCTTTGTTTGATAATGGACCTATCCGTAGGTTACGTAGGTACCGCCCCATTTTAAATTATAGCCAATGAGCCGATCGCTTAATCGTCGATGCGACATGTATCTGCCTAGCGATATGGGAAACACCACAAGCGACTCCCTAACAACAATTATAAGCAGTATAGTGGGTTTACAAACACGAGAGCTAAATATATGTTATTTAGCTTCAAAGGTGTTGAAATGTGCATGGGGAACATGTCCGGTTGTCGAACGACATCTATACAAATACCCCGGAGTATATTTAGTTCGGTTTCCTATAAACCAAAAAGTAACTAAGACTGTTTACGCTAGATTAAATCCAGAGCCAACGACCACGCTCGGATCCTAATGGTATTTAAAGTCCAATCTTAATATACCAGATGTCAAACTAAACAGTGGAGATAATAGTCCAGATCGATGATGCGTTATAAATATTAATTGTGCCGCGAGTATTTTTTTTTATTTTAAGTGTTTTTCGTTATATATGTATATACATGTATAAATATCTGCTATTCACACTAACCTGTAGGATCTTCTGCGAACGTTTTACTGAATCCATTTGAGAATCTAAAGCTTCCTCCATATTAATGCGAAAAATTACATGTAAATGAGAATCAACAAATATTTTCCAGGATAATTACACGAAATTTCACGTGCTTCGTGGTGTATACACGCAACATTCATCGAACGAGTTAACTGTGTGCCACACAACAAGTAACTGACTCCATGATAGTCGGCGTTTTCTTTAATGTAGTTTAGTGACGGCCAAATAGGATGTTGAATTTTAAAAGACCACTATTTGATAATCCTTTGCATCCGGTCGCAAAGTTGTCGTCACCTCTATAATATGGGAAACACCACAAAATATATTATGTTGATGTATGTGTATATATGTATGTGGTGTGTATAGATGTGTGTATATCACGCGTGATATAGGACAGGGTACTAGTAGGAATGTAAGCACTCTATGCCATCTGGGATAAAGCGCTATGATATAAAAATTATTTATTATTAATATTATTATAATGTCTCCGGGGCTCATGCAGGACGCTCGAGGTACGGGGACCTGATATCGTTATATTTATTTCGACAAAAGAGGGATTATAGATTAATTACCACATTTACACCTCCAGTTGGCTTATTTCATCAATGTGTGAACTATTAGCATAGCTTCTATTGATATTCTATTCGATATTGAAGTTATGATAGTTTCTGTTACATAATTTGATTCAACGTAAACATCGATCTTTGTTGGTTATCGGAAATGGCCAAGAAATCACTCTTGGTTTTTTGTTCAAATCTGGTTCTATTTTTGTTTATATCTAACGACAGTCACTTTTACAAGATGCATCTTGAAAATCGTGAATCTCGGAAAGAAGCCAAATTATCGCGTTACATGGAGTTTAAAACACAGTCCGTTCTCATCGGAAACCATTTTAGTAATGAATATGTAGCGAGATTGAGATGGCTCGTGGTGCTTAGTAACAGTAACCATGTAGCTTATATGTGGGCGGTACCTACGGATATAGGTCCATTAAATGGCGAAGAAAACATATATAATGTATGGTTATTCATATATGATAAATAACAATCTGGAATCTGGGGGTGCCAATCGGTAAAGCCTGGTATACATATCAACCACAGCCACCGGATGCTAACTTTTGCATTTTCAATATATGTAGTGTGTTCGTGTGTAACTTCGGTCGATTTCTTGATAAGATTAGCACTATTACATCTGTTCATTTACCGCATTATTATACTTGCAAAGTTTGAGAACATTCCATGTAATATCTATCTTATGGTGCAGAATAAAGATACATGCGAAATCCTCGCACAATCATCACACAGCATGCATGTGTA
This sequence comes from Siphonodentalium dalli, assembly GCA_032622095.1. Lineage (NCBI taxonomy): Eukaryota > Metazoa > Mollusca > Scaphopoda > Gadilida > Siphonodentaliidae > Siphonodentalium > Siphonodentalium dalli. The sequence goes on along the minus strand of CP136065.1, from coordinate 120,812,201 downwards.
AGCCAGAACCTGCATGCATGTGTAAGCGAGAACCTGCGTGCTTGTGTAAGCGAGAACCTGCATGCATGTGTAAGCGAGAACCTGCGTGCTTGTGTAAGCGAGAACCTGCGTGCTTGTGTAAGCGAGAACCTGCGTGCTTGTGTAAGCGAGAACCTGCGTGCTTGTGTAAGCGAGAACCTGCATGCATGTGTAAGCGAGAACCTGCATGCATGTGTAAGCGAGAACCTGCGTGCATGTGTAAGCGAGAACCTGCATGCATGTGTAAGCGAGAACCTGCATGCATGTGAAGCGAGAACCTGCGTGCACGTGTAAGCGAGAACATGCATGCATGTGTAAGCGAGAACCTGCATGCATGTGTAAGCGAGAACCTGCGTGCACGTGTAAGCGAGAACATGCATGCATGTGTAAGCGAGAACCTGCGTGCATGTGTAAGCGAGAACCTGCGTGCTTGTGTAAGCGAGAACCTGCGTGCTTGTGTAAGCGAGAACCTGCGTGCTTGTGTAAGCGAGAACCTGCATGCATGTGTAAGCGAGAACCTGCGTGCACGTGTAAGCGAGAACCTGCGTGCTTGTGTAAGCGAGAACCTGCATGCATGTGTAAGCGAGAACCTGCGTGCACGTGTAAGCGAGAACCTGCATGCAGGTGTAAGCGAGAACCTGCGTGCTTGTGCGTGTGATTCGAAAGTAATCATTCGTGTGGTTCTATGATACAAATACACATAGATCTTCATTCATAAAATATTCTAAATATTATGTTTTTAGCTCAACATTTATGATCACAGGTGATCTGGAATCCCTCACTATAAGCTTCTGATTTGTCTTGCGAAATTTACTATCTGCACTCTGGACCGCTTTATATTGGACGAGAAGTTGTGACTTTAGAACATATTTTTTAAGAGGCTGTGAACGAAGACACCCACGTGAGTTTGTTGAATGACGCTCTGTATGTAGGACGTCTCTCTTTCTAAATACGCAAAGACAAAATTGATAACCCTTCAAGTTTTAACAAACAAAGAATGACTCGATGAAAGATACCTCAACATTCTGGTAGCCTGCCGGTGTGGTTATAGATTATATGTTGTTATTAGCCAACTGTATCTAGCAGCGTGAATTCCGTTACTTATTCCTTATTCGAAAAAATTGGGAAAATGTGGCAAATGACCATGGCAACGTCTTTAGTAAGGTGAGACGAATTGTTGGCAAAGTCCGAAAATAAACGGAAATTGTCCGAAACAACTTCAGGTTCACAAACGTCCACCTCGACCAAATTTTTGGGCCAAAAAGTGGGTCGAATTTCAGTTTTCGCTCTGCTCGTTGCGAAAATTTTGAAAAATGTGGCCCATATTCATAAATGGCCACCTGTGCCAAACATTTTGGGCCGAAAATGTTTGGGATCGAGTCCGAAAAAGTGGGTCGAAATGAAATTCCCACTCTGCTCGTTCGAGAAAATTTGGAAAATATGGCAAATAACTATGGCAACGTATTTAGTAAGGTGGGACGAATTGTTGTGTGAAAAAAAAAATCCTAGTCAAAAGTTCAAAAATGTCTCGAAAATAGGAAAAGTCAGAAAATAAACGGAAATTTTCCGAAACAACTTCATGTTCATAAATTGGCACTTCGTCCAAAAGTTTTGGGCCGCTTCGTGGCTGCTATGGTTCTGTGGAAAAGTGCGCTTATGCAGTTCTCGCTCTGCTTGGTCGGGAAAATTTATGAAAATGTGGCAATGGTCCATATCGGGCCGAATTTGTTTTGGGTCGAGTCCGAAAAAGTCGATCGAAAGGAAATTTCCGCTCTGCTCGGTTGAGAAAATTTTGGAAATTGTGTCAAATGACTATGGCAACGTCTTTAGTAAGGTGAGACGATATAATAAAAGGAAATTGTCCGAAACAACTTCAGGTTCATAAATGGCCACCTCGGCCAAACGTTTTGTGCCGAAAAAAGGTTCGGGTCGAGTGCAAAAAAGTGGGTCAAATTTAGGAAAATGTGGCAAATGTTCCCATATTAATAACGGTACTCGGCTAACGGTACTCGGTTGGAATCGGTAACTCTCCACTGGCTAAGATCCCAAATATTTTTTAGGTCGATAGTTTTCGCTCTGCTCGGTCGGGGAAATTTAAGAAAATGTTGGCAAATGGTCCCAGATTCATAAATCATGGCAATCTGGGCCAAACTTTTTGGGCCGAAAAAAGTTAGGGTCCAGTCCGAAAAAGTCGGTCGAACTGAAATTCCTGCTCTGCTAGGTCGAGACAATTTGGCAATGGCTTTAGTAAGGTGAGAGGAAATGATGGGTAAAAAGTTCAAAACTACCTCGATAATAGGCAAAGTAAGAAAATAAACGGAAATCGTCGGAGACATGTTCAAGGTCATAAATGGCCACCTCGGCCACACGGTTTTGGCCGAAAAAATTCAGTGTCTTTTAGCAGTTTTTATGGCATGTGAGTTCAGATGGAGTGTGAATAAACAAAACGTTGCCATAGTCATTTTCCAAATTGTTCTCGACCGAGCACAGCGGGAATTTCATTTCCACCAACTTTTCCCGACTCTACCCAAAAAAAATTCGACGCACAAAGTTTAGACCAGGTGGCATTTATGAATATGGAACCATTCGCACAGGTGGCCATTTGCAAGGTTGTAATTCTTCCCTTGCTGAGACCCCCCCCCCCCCCAATGATTCCCGAACATCACTACCGAACCGGCGACGGGGATTCTCAAGAATGCCCTTGGCGGCATTCCATTCAAAAATTCGGTATTATTTTTGTATTTGTTAGACATTATTTCAACTTTTACAGTGTTTTTCAATACTTATTCACAGTGGCTAAACCGTACAAACATATAATTGGAAGTCGCTTTCGCCAAGACGAAATTTTTTTTTTTTAGAACATAAATACTACAGAAGGATCAAAACAACACCATAAAAACACGTTTTCAGACCGGATAGTCGGTTTCCCCACAACTTTTAACGCAAATATATATTGTACATACACATTTTCCGATCACAAGCGGGCTCCATTTGGGTGAAGGAATCTTTTTATAAATAAAAACGTCATTTGATCACTTCAGAATATAATTTTTTTGCAAAAATTCCCTCTTCAAATGTCATTTTAACACATATACAGCATTGTCGTAAACCCCACTATATTGCAGCGGAAAGGCCGTTACATGTATGTGTGCAACATATATTGACATTACTTGGCTCGGGTGTATTCACAATCTGATAGTAGGGTCTATATATTCGGACACCCCACTCGCCAGTCTCTGTACGCCTAGTTGTTTAAGTTGATGATCACTAGTTGTCAAAAATATGTGCGTCAAGTTGTGGTGATGGAATTTGTGTGCGCAAAGACGAAACCATGAATTAGGTTTCCACATTAGAAGTACTACGCCTCCCGATGGTGATTATTAACCTTCAATCACACGACGAAGGCACTGTTACGTTCCACATCCGTTTTCCGATTTCTCGATAAAATGTGTTCTTATTCAAGCACCGGACGTAACTATGTTTATCAATATATACTGTGCTGAAATTATGACATTACGACATTACTGTTGAACTACATGATGTAGTCCATGGAAAAACATGGTACGCAATTGAATACTTATGCTCTACGTGTATACATATCATGCATATTATACTTCTCATGTTTTCCGCTGACTCGAGAGATGCTATCTTTTCAATATGAGTACCAAAAGCATTTCAAATAAAATAAAGTAAACATAATATAATAATGTAGAATTTCTATTTCTAGTATGTTATGACTCTTACATATTCGGGACGGACGGGCGGGTGGACAGGTGGACAGACGGATGTACGGACGGAACCCATTCCTATATCCCCCGCAAATTTCATTTGGCGGGGATAATAAGTAGACTTGTCTATAATATGTTTGGATAAGACATATTGTGTCACAATTTCATTGTTGGGACGACAATATCGCAATTGTCAATCTTCGTTTACTGGAGATTCGAAAAAGATTGGCCATTGGCTAATTTGGCTACCGACAGCGCGAACCCTGCTGGAGAAACAACGACTGCATTTTTATGGTTCACTGTGCTTAAATATGTCTTCTGGTCATATTATCGATCTGAACAAGTGTGTTATGTTCGGAAGTACCCCCTTAAGAGAGATGTCGATTTTGGTTGTACATGCATATTTCAGTTTCCTATCGCTTAAATCAACAAATGACACCAATGATAATGAACATTCAAGTCTTGAGGTTTTAAGTTTTTCAATAATTTAAGCGGACTTATTGGACTTAAGTTTATTTTTTTGTGTGCAAATGGACGACGTCACAGGGCTCATTTCCACAAATCGCGACCTGATTTCCAGGTTGTCCTAAGTGCATTTTTTAAGTTTTTGAGATAATCGATTTTTAAAGTTTGAATCTCCGATGCGGGTCATGATGTCTCAATCCACCCGTTTATAGTGCCCCAAACAATTCAATGAATATTCTAAACCACACTGGTAGTACCACAAACTATACAACTGATATTCCAAACCACACAGGTTGTGTCCCAATCCACCAACCGGTATCTCAAAGTTCCCAAATATTTGTCCCTAACCATCAAATTAGTGCTCCAAATCATACAACGTGCACACAACGAGTCTGTCAAACCATTCAATGAACGCACACAGCCACACAAAGAGTGTCCCAAACCATACAGTGGGTCTGGATGTCAGAAACCACAGAAAGAATGACAAATAGGCATCCATGATGTACCTCATCATGACATGCCACACATATAATGTACCAAGCCATCTGGGTAGTGCCCTGTCATACATCAGGTGACCAAAACCACTCAAATTTCGTCTCAATCGATTCAACTTGTGTCCCAAATGGCACAATCAGTGACAAAATCAGTGTCCCAAATCCAACCAATTGGTGTCCCAAACTATCCAACGGGTGTCACAAACCACCCAGCTGGTGACACAAACTATAAAACTAGTATCACAAACCATCACATGAGCTCCCAACCCATCCAACAGGCGTCACAAAACATCTACTAACTGTCATATATAGTGTACACACCCTCCATCGAGTATTCCAGACCATCAAATGAGTGTTCCAAACCACCCAATGAGTTTACCAAACCATGGGACACTCCCTGGATGGTTTGAGTTATTCGATGGGTAGTTTTCTACACTAGTTTGTGACGTGTATGGAGCGGGACATTCAGGGGTGATTTGAGACACTAGTTGAATATTGTTAGAAACTCCTGTTGATTTGAGGCAATCGTCATGTGGCTTGGGACACTTACTGGATGATTATGGACACTCATTGATTGGTTTGGGACACCCATTGGGTGGTACGTTGGGGTACTCAATTGATGGTTGGTTTGAGACACTCATCGGGTGGTTTGGGACACCATGGTTTGGAACATACATTTGGCGGGTTTTGACAGGATTGTAATGGTTTGGGACCCCAGTTGGGTTGATAGGGATACATGTTAGGTGGTTTGCGACACAATTTGGCTGATTTTGGTATGCCAGTTCTATGGTCTGGGACACTCGTCGGTTGGTTTGGTATAATATTAAGAAGGTTTTAGACACCTGTTAGCCTGATTAGACGAAACTTGATCATGATATGAATTTTTACTCTGTTTAACATCCGCGTAGAGATCAAATTCCACCACTGTTGTGACAGGGAAGTGTATAGCATTGAAAACACATGGGTACACATAGTTACTACCCATATACCGTACTAAAATATTGTTGTTGGTTTCTATTTTCTCGATTTCGTAGAATAAGGTTACCCGAATTCCATTATTTGACTATCTGATGAGTACGAAGTAATGTTATAGATTGCCGATAAGCCGGAATTTAAAAAAATAGTAGGCCCGTCATCGAGATATTTTGGTGCAGTTTTCAGGCAAATAATATATTTCTTAGTTATTACCTGTTCCTTAATAATGTATTTCACTGTAGGTGAAGGTTTTAACTCCAAATTACACGTTGTAAGTGACTTTGTGACCGATTTTGCTTTGCATTGCATAAAATAGTACGGAATTTCTCCCGGATTATTATTTGCAATTTGATTACGATATTGGCTCACAAAAGTAAACAAATGCATGCAATATCGAGCTGGGACCACCCCCTAAGTGAAGTAGATTATTGTGGGAACATGTATTGACAAAGAATATATTTCCCGTCATGTTTGTTCAATGTTATAAAGTTCCCCGTCAGAACGGGTCAGAACATCAAAAAGTTCCCAGGTTTTGTACTGGTGGAATATGACTCGATATCTACGGGCTTTTTAGTCCCATGTATCTACAATGAGCAATTTCTCCCGGATATATCTTTTAGTCCCAGGTAGACACAAAGGGCAACGCTCGACAAGTCTCGGAGACCAGAATATATAACATGCTATACTGTGCTCTACATATACCAAATACCAATATCCATATAATTCCAATGCTTATGAAAAATGGGGACATGAGAGGGGTACACATTGGGAAGCTATGACTGGTGGTGCAATCGGAATTTCTTACGTGGGAAGTTGGGAATCCCCTCCAAATTCAGGACACCTTCGCCACACCCCTGCCGACGAACTAAGACTATGTGGTATGTTTCCTATATTTGTTACATATATTAAAATACATGCAAAATTGTGTATATTTCTGGCGGAAGTATGAAAAACAATCCTGAAATTACCACAATTTCCCCGCCGAATCACCATACAAATTGCCCGACTTTTTACGCAATTTTCCAGAAAATGCCCAAATTTCAAACTTGCAAAATGTCTTGGGAGGGCTACAGTCATCCCAGCCAATGGCACGTACGGATAATTTATAATTATGCAGATGCCAATCATACTACATGTATATGCTGGTATTATATAAATATATATGTTAGTAATAACAACATTCAATTCCATGTTGTTCTATAATTATGCAACAATGGGATGTGCTTACCCATCACATGCAATTGTGACAATTCTATTTTGTTCCAAGCATATCTTCAATTCCACAATGTCCTATGTCGCTAAAAATAGTATTCAATTAATTCCCGTTCAAAGTGGAAATAAGGCTATAATGCTTAAAATGAGATGTGACAACCTGGAAGTTAAATACATTGTATTTCAAGTACAACGGACAGAAAAGGATGCCTGATATCTTCGCGAGAAGTGAAAATACGAACTTCCCGTTTCCACCATTAGAAGCGCTATGAAATTCTGCTTTCAACGATACCAATATTTCATTTTCACAAAAAAGGTCACATAGGACAACCTGGAAATCAGGTCGCGAAATCTCAACGGATTTCAAAGATTGTTGGTATATGAGTTCACATGACCACTATCTAGAACGAGTTCGCAAAACAGGTCCGGCCGGATATTTTCAGATGAGTGATTGGTTACTATTTTTTTATGAGTGATTGTTTATTATTTTTGGTGCAAATGGACGACGTCACAGGGCTAATTTCCACAAATGTCAACGGATTTAAAAGATTTTTGGTATATGAGTTCACATGACCAGTACATAAAATGAGTTCGCAAGCCAGGCTTTTTGACAAAATCCCACCTCTTGTTTAGCACATACTGAGAACGCAAACATTACTGAGAATGCACTTCCCCAACTGCACAATTTCGCGGGGGATACCGCCATCTACGACTGCTTGTTTTATTAGAGATACTGCATGGGTCTAAAATGTGGGAATATATAAATAGTCCTGTATCCATGGAATTTGTGGTGTCCGAGCGCTATCTACCCCCCCCCACCCCCACACTGTTTTGGGTTTCCAATATGAATCTAAATCGAACTACCACTTGGCAGGGTGGGGTTGTTGGGAATATTTTTCTCGAATAGTTTGTCTGTGAGTCATTGCCGGAAAATTCCAACCCAAGAGGTGCAGCTCGAAGTTAGCACTTGTTAGACTTTTCGGGACTGGTCAGTCGATATTCATGTAGTGATACACAAGTAGGCACTCGCAGTCGACGACCCCTTCGCCACATCACCGCAAATATAAGGCGATGGTGCACATACGACCTGTAGTTTTTATTAGTAAATTCCCACGAAAACACAATCTCATCACAGAATATAACATACACCCCACACCCGAATACAGTTCTGTTACTTGCGGATTCGAATAAATGTCACTAAATGTTAATAAGAATACCTTGTTTGATTCAGACAGAGTCGATAAGTTCAATGGTGTGACATTTCGAAGATATAGTTATGTCTAAATGGGTTGAAAGGAATATATCACTACTGTACGATTGTTGTACAATGTAGCAACTGGTGATTGTCGTCGTACACAACTATAGGCGTACAGAGACCGACGAGTGGGTGTCCAAATAAATAGTCTCTACTTTCAGATTGTGAATACACCATAGCCAAGGTAATGTCAATATATGTTGGGCACATAACGGCCTTTCCGTGGCAATACAGTGGGATTTCTGACAGATGCTGTATAATGTACATGTATATGTGTTAAAATGACATTTGAAAAAGGAATTTTTGCGAGAAAATTATTTTCTGAAGTGATCAAAGGCCGTTTTTCTCTATAAAATGAGTCCTTCGCTCAAATGGAGCCCGCTTGCGATAGGCAAATGTGTATGTACAACTTATACTTATTACGTTTATAGCTGTGGGGTAACCATCTACCCGGTGTGAAAACTTTTTGTTATGGTGTTGTTTTGATCCTTCTGTAGTATTTATGTTCACAAGGAGAGCTTCGTGGCTGCTATGGTTCTGTGGAAAAGTGCGCTTATGCAACGAAAAATTGAATTTTCCCCCAGTATTTTGATCCAACGAACGACTTACGACCAATGTTTTAAACAGCTGGACGGGCACACATAATATGGTTTGTAATTTTCAACATATTTTCATACAAATGGGTTCATATTGGACCGAATTAATCACATAGGTTTATTTTGAATTTATTTGATTCTCAAATTATACCGTTGAATGGCACTGGCTACAGTGAACACGCAATAAAATGAACGTGCACCTAGTAAGTCGTGAGTTGGCTTATCGTGTTATTTTCCAAAGTGTTCTCGTGAAAACATGCACAACGGACTTATTTGATATTGAAATAGTCCAATATACGGCTGTTTTAATAATCAGAGTAATTAGGCCCATATAGAGCGTATTTCAGCTTTCAAATAATGCAAATATGAGCTTTTTTGCTGCAATTATAAAATAAGTATGTATGGTGCTCATTTTTGCAAAAGCAGCCTGCTCTCGTGAAAAGAAGCACAATACGGGTTTATTTTTAATGTTGCGTTTATGCCCATATAGAGCGTATATATTTGTGAAAAATATGCTCTATATCCTGTCTATATACGGGCATAAAACATTTAAACTATGTGAATAGTTAGGCCAAATTTGAACCTGTTGGCACGAGGATTGGACTTTTAGATGGAACAAGTGCAACCATGTTCTTCCGAAAATCCGCACATTTTATCAGCTTATAATATAATTGGGCTTAGTTAGACTCAATAATAAACTGAAAATGAGAGCGTTTTAGTCACATTATCGACTCATGGCTTCATTACAGGTTGCTTATGTGAGGACAGTGAGACAAATCAACCAACTCTCGACTTATCGGGTGTACGTTAATTGTTTCAAATATGCTTTCACTGTCGCCCGCGCCATAGAATGGAATAACGAATGAGTCAATTATCTGCTTATTTCACAGTAAAATAATCCAATATGAATCTATTTGCACAATATAGGTTGATTATGTGCGTATTTACACGAGGAAATGTTGCAAAGGTTTATAATTTTTAGATGGACTAGTGACTGCACAAGAAACATCCACAAGGATAGCACCATGGGGCATATATCACTATATTTTGGTAATTGAAGATGAAGTAGTGGCGGCACAAGAAGATTCCACAAGGAGAGCCTTGCTGCTGCTGTGGTTTTGCCAAAAAGTGCGATTTAGCAACGAAAACTTGCATTTTTTAAGTACTATGTTTACCAATCCAATCAATCCAATCAGTTTATTGCGAAAGCTATGATTTAACACAGGACATGCAAAATATATATACATATATGTACAATAGCAGGAAACTATTTAGTGGCTATATAATCGTATACTCATGCCACAGCCATAATAACATAATATTTATACATCTCAATCCCGCTGGGTGAAGGCACGCCCATTCCCATTTTGTCACCCACATCGGGCTTTTTTCAAACAGAGAAAATAGTTGAGAATAAACTTGTTTAAATCTTGTGAATGTGGTTTCCTGGACAGTATTATATGTGTACACGATATTCTGATCCTCTGCTTGTTTGGATATAGGATTCTATTCGACGATCCTGCTGTTATTTCGCAAAATATTGGACTTTATCATTCCGATCCGGTAGGTGACACACCGAAATTCATGGCGGCAAAGTTTGTTGACATTGGCAACGGTATAACCGATATTCAAACCGTACCCAATATGAACTCTGGAATCCCGGAGGCCATTTATCAAGGCTTATCAACTGTAATAAATGCAGATTCACCCTATTCCGAACAGAACCAGTGCCAAAATCCCTCTGAAAACACTGGAAATGTATGCAGTGGGTCAAAGGTCAGCGATAGTGCGATGACACCCGAGAGTACAACAATTCAAATGAGCTCACACGGATACTACGGCGACCCCGGATACTACGGCGACCCGACATTCATAACGGGTTCTTATAATCCCACACCAACAACACAGGCGTACACACAAGCTCCAATCGGGTTGACCACTCAATATTTTGATGATGCATGTATATCACCAGATACAAAAATGGACAAAGTGATATCAATGCTCCAATGCATAACAACGAAAGTGAACTCTATTGAAGATGTCAAATCCGAAGTGAGTGAAATAAATAGGAAACTTTCTGATATGCAGTACGCGGTTGGAGATCTTCAAACAAGGGTTGGATTCATGGAGTCGAAAAATAAAAAGGTCGTGAACGATGTGAATGACTTATTCGAATTCAAAGTCAACATTACTGAACAAGTGATGAGGCTTCTACAGAAGTCTGCGAAAATCGATTTGGTGGAGCAGAGGACCCAATATGCCATAGAGACCATAACTGATCTCGAAACGAAAGTGATGCGAAATGAGCTTATATTCACTGGCATTGCTGAGAATGAATTTGACACCACGAAGGAGGCACTGACCCACTTCATACAAAATACTTTGAAACTGAGATGGGAAATGAAGTTTCATTCTGTGAGAAGGATTGGAAAAAACAACGATCTCACCAAATCTCCGAGATCAATTCTTGCAAAATTCTTTCTTCAGAGCGACAGGGACGCAGTTAAGATGGAAAGTGGTTCGCTACGAGGGACCCATTTCTATATCAATGAAAACCACCCAAAAGCTGTAAATACATACAGACAGGAAATCTTAAAACCCATTGCACAGAAAGCACGTAACGATGGACAGAAAGCAGCCATCTCGGGTGACCGTCTGTATATTGACAACAAACTGTTTAACCCTGAACATCAACCCCCTTACAGATGTGCAAAACCTGAAGGAAGGACGCGAGCATTTGGAGGGACTCACAACCAACGCACTTTTCGTGGCAGACGCAGAGGATCGACAAGAGGTCGTGGTTATGGAAAGGACAATTACCAGCAGAGGAATGAATTGTACTCCACATTTCACTCACCAGACAGAGCAGGTCAAACCTTCAGTGGACATAACCAAACTTTTAAAATGCCTTCACCCACAAGACCACCCCCTTCTTTCCATAGAAAATCCCCAACCCCACCCCCTCTCAACCAGTCTGATCCCCCTCGACGACCCCCACCAACTCCCCCGCGGACAGCCCAAGCACCCCCGCCAGCGGCCAGTCCCACCACTCAGCCTTCACTAGGGATACCAGCCCCGGCACATACTGCACCCAGTGGCAGCCCTCTGCTCCAAAGCCATGAAACGTCAATGCACAATGCAGTGCAACCCATGGATTTACAGCAGCAGGCAGCCAAGGGCTAGGAATGCCCGGGAGGGTTCCAACTAAAGATTATGTCACTGAATGTATGTGGGCTATCATCTAGATTAGAAGACCCCGAGTTCTCAGAATTTATTAACGAGTTTGACATTTTAATGTTTCAAGAAACAAATACTGATGATATAGACGCAACGTCGATCTGCATTGACAATTTTCATATCCTTGGTTTCAAAAACAGGAAAAAACATTCGAAAATCCGTTCAGGTGGACTATGTATCGCTGTTAAGCATATTCACAAAAATAATTTCAAAATTATCAATGATGATTGTAAAACAATATTATGGTGCCTCTTTCAGGAAGGAAAAGGAAATACTTACGCTATTGGAAGTGTTTACATCCCTTGTGAAACATCAAAATTCTTTAACGAAAATACATTTGACAATACCCAAATTTCAATATTAGATAAACTTGTATCATACGATAACGTGCTGATAGCTGGAGACTTCAACTCCAGAACGGGCTCCCTAGATGATAGTGCACTTGCAGAGCGGTTAATCCGCATACACTCAATTAAAAGCGTAAAGAAAAAGCGATTCAATCCTGATATCAAGGTAAACGGCTCAGGGGCTAAACTTATGCATATATGCCATGAAAATGACTTGCTCATTTTGAATGGTAGAAAACAAGATATCAAACACAACGGTGGTTATACAACAAGGAACAACAGTGTCATTGACTATGCAATATGTAACCCAAAGCTTACCGATAACATCGAATTATTTCTCGTAGAACCGTTTAATGAATTATTATCCGATGTTCACTCACCACTAATTCTCTCACTCAAGATAATCCCTCAGAATAAAACTAGAACGACGGTCACGGTCATAAATCCTGCTCCCGTTAACCGACAGGCACATAATCCGACGAAGTGTGTCGTGATCCGGAATTGGGATAAACCTAAAATAGCTGCATTCACGCGTGCGATTGAGGCGATCAAAACTGATGAATTAATATCACTTGAAAATGATTTAACAAATCCCGACCCAGAAACAGGCATAAATGCGGCATATGAGAAGTTAAAATCTATTCTGATGGACGCGACAAACACCACAAACAAACATACAGTGCGCAAGAATACTAAACCGACAAAATCCGGTAAAAGGAGGAAACAGTCAGGTATGCCGTGGTTCTCGTGTGATTGCGTTCATACGAGGACGAACTATAGAAAGGCGCGAAAAAATTTCAAACGCTACCCCTCTGAACACAATAAGGCACGTATGCTCGAAAATAGACGCTCATATAAATGCACACAGCAAAACAGTAAGCGAACACATAAACTTAATCTGAGGAAACAAATACATAATTTAAAGGGAAAATCAAGCAAAGAATTTTGGAAACTAATCCGGGAACTAGATGGACAAAATTGTAAAAGGCCCCCACCCCCTGCCCCAGAGTTTCAGAAGTACTATGAATCAGTTGAACGCGACATCGCCGTCGAAATCAGCGGTCAACATACGCATGGGGTCCTAATGAACACATACTTACCATCGAATACTATAGATAATTCGCTTCTGAATGCTGAAATATCCCTTAACGAAATCGAATATGCAGCAAAGAGCCTTAGAAATGACAAAGCATCAGGTTTCGATTCAATACCGAATGAAATGATCAAGCATAGTATAAAGAAATTAGGATACTTCTATAAGAAACTGTTCAATACAATATTAGAAACAAGCTGTATCCCAAATGACTGGGCGATTGGTATGATCCGACCCATCTATAAGAAAGATGACCCTGATAAACCTGAAAATTACAGGAAAATCACACTTCTATGCACGATGTCAAAACTGTTCACGAGTATCATTTGCAATCGCATAAATAGCTTTCTTCAGATTAATAACCTTCAGTCCGAAGCGCAGGCGGGGTTTCGCAAAGGATACAGTACGATTGATCATATATTCTCCCTACATGCGCTCACCCAGATAATGAAGCTCAATAAGAAAACCCTATTTTGTGCATTCATCGATTTTTCACAAGCCTTTGATACTGTTTGGCGAGAAGGTCTTTGGAGAAAACTTCTACATTTTGGCGTAAATGGAAAAATCCTGAATACTATCAAGAGTATGTACCATAATTTAAAGATGTGTGTGATGACCGATGAGTCATCTGGGTTTTTCTCAAGTCTAATTGGCCTAAAACAAGGTGATTGTCTCTCACCGATACTTTTCGCCATGTACATCAACGATATCGAGGAATACCTACAAAATTGTTACTGTAGGGGTATAGACATAAGTAAAATCAATGGCCATGAAACAGGGGTATATATGAAGTTACTCCTATTAATATACGCTGATGATACAGCTCTAATCTCAGACTCCCATTCCGGTTTACAAAATTCCTTAAATCACTTCGCATCGTACTGTGACACATGGAAGCTAAGCATCAATGCCTCCAAAACTAAAATCATGGTTCTTGGTAGAAAACCAAAACAAAGAAAATCAATGTCATTCAAAATAAACGGTAACGAAATTGAGATCGTGGATAGCTTCAAATACTTGGGCACGTGGTTTAGTAAAAACGGATCATTTAGCAGGGAACGAAACATGAGATGTAAAGATGCAAAGAAAGCTATGTACGCACTCATAAGTAAAGCCAGACAAAATAACCTCTCCTATGACAGCGTTCTTGAAATTTACGAAAAAGCAATAACTCCCATAATGACATATGGAGCCGAAGTATGGGGTTTTGAAAACACCACCTGCCTAGAAAAGTTAGAAACCTGGTTTCTTAAATTTGCACTTAACCTGCGCAAAACCACAAATACATGTTTTATTTATGGGGAGACGGGTATATGCCCAATTAGCCAAAAGATACAACTACGATGTCTAACATATTGGAATAAACTTATGAACATGCAGTGCAATAGACTCCCACTTATACTCTATTATGCACTGTATAGCTACCACTGCACAAACAAATGGAGACATGGTTGGATTGACTTTATACGAACAAGCCTAAATAACCTCGGCCTATCCATTATTTGGATAGACCAAGCAACTATCAACCCACCATCTTTCAATAGACTCATCAAAGATCGAATACAAGACGCATTTGTACAATCATGGCATGGTGATATAGTAAAATCCAATAAATGTGCCTTCTACAGAATCATCAAGACTGACTTTTCAAAGGAAATATATCTCTCATTAGAAAACCAAACAGTAGTAAGGCGTCTGATTAAATTTCGTACAAGAAATCATAACCTACCGATCGAATCCGGATCGTGGGCAAAAAAAGACTACTCCGATCGAAAATGCACGCTGTGCGACGTTGAACTTGGTGATGAATACCATATCATACTCAAATGTGAAAAACTATGCGATTTGAGACGAAAATATCTTAAATCATACTACTACACGCGCCCAAATGCCCACAAACTCAATGCCCTCTTCACGTGCACAAATAAAAGAACCCTCACCAATCTTAGTATGTTCATCCGAGACGCCCTCCGCCTAATGGAGCCCCCTGTGGCATAACCACGCGAACCTTGAAGCACCCACCCCCAACTAAATCACATCACGTACGCCCATATCCCACCCTTCCCGAACGTGCACATGATTATTGAACTATATATATTGCTTTCAACCGCATTACCATCTATTTGTATATATTGACGTGTATTCATAACTACACTCTGTTATACCGGACACGTCCGGCGATTTGAGATTAAAAATTCTGATTCTCTCTCTGATCGAATAATGCAGGGGAACAGTAGTTATAATTACCCCCGGTCTCAACAATTGGGATGTGTTTTGAAATGGGGAGTTTTTGCCCAGGCGGGTGGGGTCTCCAGTGTCTCAGATTTTGGGCAATTCCTTAAAGGCACATTTAAGATATAATGATAATCTCCGCAATATACTAATATTTTCAATCGATAGAAATCTATAGAACTTTTCTTTGCTGGGATATTTCCAGTAATAGTCCGGGATATATTTGATTCGGATATCATTAAGGTGTGAACATTTAATTACAAAGTGGTATTCATCTCCTATTCCGTCATTACATAATGTACAAACTCTGTCATTCTGTTTTGATTTTTTCCACCGTCCACTTTCTATTGGTAATCGATGATTTGATGTCCTAATCTACAACCCCTGTCACACTCAGGCCGGCGCTCTCACTGCGCTGCAAAGTACCAGCATATGAGTAACACGCAGGAGGAGCGCCGAAAACTGTCGAAAATTGTCAAACTTTTAAAACAAAGTATGCTCCTATTGCGTTCCTAATTTGTCAAGTCTCACGCTCTTAGTGCGTTCAAGTCGCTGTCATTGTGATGCTAGTACGTTCACAATAAGTTCGCAAAACGTTCTCTGCGCGGGCGCGGAGAGTATAGATAGCGCCTCCTGCGTTCTCCAGTCATAGTCAGTTTTTATGTTGTGGGGAAAATACCCAACACTCCGCAATAGATTAGTTGTCCGATTAACAATGCATTCGGCTAAATACCATGGAAGTTGAGTTAGATATCTTCTAATCTCCGGAAGTACAGAAATACCACCATAGAAACCACCCCTTGATGATGTAGCTACATTTCCCAACCATTCCTGGTTAAACTGATCAATAAGTATATGGACTTTATTCGTTTTATATCCGATTGTGTAAGATCCTTTCTGCTCATGAACATGGAGTTCTTTCCAGTATCTTGGAATGTCTGCTCTATAAATCGGAGCCATTTGAGGTCTCCACTGCGATGCTGATTTTGATAAACGGTCAGTATTAATGTACACATATTTTTGGCGATAATCGAGCCCTCATTCGACATTAGTTTCGACCAGTACGTTAAGATTCTACATTTTATTTCAATTATTAAAGGATGGCGACCTAATTCTCCGTATACCATATAGTTAGGAGTACTTTCTTTCATACCCATGATTATCTTACAGAATTTGAGATGTACACTTTCGATTGATTTACAGGGTTCAAACCCCCAAACTTCACTGCCATATAATAATATGGGTGCGACCATCGTATCAAACAAATGAAGCATGATATCTACAGGTATATAGCTCTAATTTCCTTACTTTATTCAACAGTGCATACATCGCCTTCGTGCCAAGTTTGCACGTTTTTTTAATAGATCTACAAAATATCCCATTAAAGAAAAAATTTACACCCAGATACACAAATTCCTTTACCGTTTCCAAAGGTTTACCATTGAATATAAATGTCGGTACAATCTTAGGTAATCTTTTACAGAAAATCACAACTTTCGTTTTTGATGAATTAACTTCTAGACCCCATGCGTCCGCATAATCACTAAATGCCTGAATCGCTCTGTGCATAGTTGCCTCGTCGTCTGTCATTAGTACGGTATCATCCGCATATAACAAACATAATATACCCACAAAGCATTTCAAATTGTCAAAAAATAGTTCATCGAGATACTTTAAATTTTCGACCGCACAGTTAGTGATAAATTCCGCAAGTCATTCACAAATAAGGAGAACAAAAAAGGAGACATTAATTCTCCTTGAAAAAGGCCTATGTTGCTGGCAAAAAAATCAAAACGTTCTTGTTCTTTTCTCACACATGTTTTTATCTGGCTATACATGTTCCTCACTACCCCCATGCACGAACGACTTACGCCCAATGTTTTAAACAGCTGGACGGGTATACACGACATTGTTTATAATTTTCAACAATACAACATAGCCACGTGCAAATAGGTTCACATTGGACCTAAATATTCAGATAGGTTCATATTGGACTTAAATATTCACATAGGTTTATATTGGACTTATTCCATTAGATGGCAAGGGGCACAGTGAAAATGCAAAATAAGGAACGTAAATCTGGTAAGTCATCAGTTGGCTTATTCGTGTTATTTTCCAGCGTGTTGCCGTGAAAATGAGTGCACTGCTGGCTTATTTCATATCTAAGTAGTCCCATATAGGGCTGTTTTAATAACCAGAGTAATTAGGCCCATATAGAGCGTATTTGAAAATAATTCCAATATCAGCTTATTTCGCCCAATTAAAGATAAGAACAGTATGTGCATATTTCAATACGAAAATAAGCCCATACTGACACCATTTAATCTACTTGTTTTCATCGACCGAATCATTATGAGTCGAAAATGTTACTAAAACGCTCTCATTTTCAGTTTATTACCCTCTCAAAATGAGGCGATTCTAAGCAGATTATGTATCTAAGACCAATTATATAAGCAGATAATGTGCGGGTTTTTTTTAGAACGGGCTGCACTTGTTCCGTCTAAAACCCCAACCCTCGTGCCAATAGGTTCAAATTGGGCCTATCTATTCACATAGGTTGATATTGGACTTACTTTTTTATGAAATGAGCCTCTATTAAACTTATACCCGTTGAATGGGGCTGGTCGCACCGAAAGCCGCGTTTTATGCCCGTATATAAACAGGGTATAGAGCATAATTTTCACAAATATATATACGCTCTATATGGGCCAAAACGCAACATTATAAATAAGCCCATATTGTGCTTCTTTTCACGAGATCAGGATGTTCTATGCAAAAGGTCATGTATGGCTGAATAATATGTAGTTTTTGTGTTGCTAAATCGCCTATGTGCATGGGCATATATAAACAAAACAGGCACGGGTCTACATAATGATTGTGGATTCTTATTGTGCGACCAGTCCATCTAAAAATCCTAACATATCATCGTGCCAATAGGTTCAAATTGGACCTATATATATTCACATAGGTTCTCATATTGATGAAAAAGTAGAACAAATAGTGCCAATAAAGCCCATATATCGTGCTTATCATTGAACGCTGCGTTTTACATCCATATGAGTATCTTTTTCTAAAATACTCTCTATATGGGCCTAAAACGCAACATTCAAAATAATCACGTAATGTACTTCTTTTCACAAGAACAGGCTGTAAAATCAAGCCTTTTCTCGAGAAAATAACCACAATTCGGATTTTTTTATTTGCGCGAGATCAATTCATATTGGCATTATTTGAAAACTCAAATACGCTCTATATATATATGGACCTAAACTGTGGTTATTAAAACAGCTCCATTTGGAAATTCTTGGGACCGGGATGTTGATAATATGCATATATATGGAAAGAGGGTTTTTCTTCAATTTTCGAGTCGATATAGGCCAACCATATGTTCCTGTATTAAACCCCTTGTACTATAGATGCAATTTTAAAATAACCATCAAATTATTGTCCATATATAGGGACCATTGTTATCACAGGGACAAATAAGATCCAACAGAAACGCCACATCACGTATCGACAAAGATAGCGACGCCGGGAAAGCTTGCGGTCGACTGTTTCCGGGGGAGCTTATAGTGAGGGAAGAATTACAAAATGGCTGGCCATTTATTAATATGGGACTATTTGCCAAAATTTCCTAAATTTTCCCGACCGAGCAGAGCGAGAACTGAAATTCGACCTACTTTTTTGCACTCGACCCCAACCTTTTTTCGGACGAGGTGGCCATTTATGAACCTGAAGTTGTTTCGGACAATTTCCGTTCATTTTCGGACCTCGCCTATTTTCGAGGCATTTTTGAACTTTTGAACTTTTGACCCGGTTTTTTTCACCCAATATTTCGTCTCACCCTACTTAAGACGTTGTCATAGTAATTTTCCAAAAAATGTTCACGACCGAACAGAGCGGGAATTCATTTCGACCCACTTTTTCGGACTCAAAAACATTCCGTTTATTTTCGGCCGATTTTCGATGTATTTTTAAACTTTTGACACGGGTTTTGTTTCACCCAAAATTTCGTATCACCATACTAAAGACGTTGTCGTGGTCATTTGCCACATTTTCTCAAATGTTTCGAATAAGAAATAAGGAACAAGTAACGGAATTATCGCTGCTAATGTATCTGTCGTTTATAACCTTGTTGTGTCTTCGTTACAATTGGGAACGTATGTTGTATAAAGTGTAACTAGATAAGACCAAATTTACAAATGTTATGTAATGTATATAACACGGAAGTTACAACATGCAATTTACTCGTTTCCAAATCTTCATTGACCCTACAAAATGCAAGCGTGCTTCAAAATATCTTGTTAAAATGGCATGTGCTGTCCCTCAACATTTGATATCGTGCATGGATGCGAAATTTTAATCCACTGGAGGCATCGAATTTCCCCCTTCAATTCGTTAGAAACATGGCTGTCAAAAGCCACCTCTGATTTGACATTTGAATCCATCGCGGCACACCATGCAGCCCACAGTTTTCTGAGAAATGATTTAAAATTTACAGGCATCATTGTGATCATCTCTTGGTCAACTGTTCAATTTTAACGATTTCCAATGAAAAACATCGCTGACGGCAGCCATATTGTATTTCACTTTCTGCATTACTAAATTCGTTTAGACACCCTATTGGCTACATCTGCCATTCAATCGTAACATAACTGTAAATCTTCGATGGATGAACTGTAGACGCGGGCTATTGAAACGTTCCGAATTCCGTTAGAAAATATGGCCGCCAACAAGATACTAGAATTTTGGGGTATCTTTCTTGGGGTATTCTTTTGATAAAACTGGAAGGATGATCAGTTGTACGTGTCACTGTATTATTTTTTAGAACATTGAGAATCAGAAAGTCATTCAGCAAACTCACGTAGGTGTCTTAATTTCCCCATCGCCCGCCTCTTGAAAAATATGTTCCAAAATCACAACTTCTCGTCCGATTTAAAGGAAAAACAGAAGCATGCCGTGAGCGATTCCCACTCACATGTGATCCGAAATGTTGCATTAACACAAAATATTTAGAATATTCTATGAATTAAGATCCACGTTTACTTTGGAATCACACGCGCAAAGCACGCATGTTCTCGCTTACACAGTGTGAGTATGTTATCGCTTACACAGTGTGAGTATGTTATCGCTTACACGTCAGTTTGAGTATATTCTCGCTAACACAGCGTGAGTATGTTTTTTTTCTCAGCAGCCTTGAACTTTTAGTTGTTTCTGAGTCATTGTTGGACCGTTTATATTGGACCGTTCTTTGTGTTTCAAATACTGAACGCGACAACATCAATTCCGAAAATCAGTCCCAATGTCACGATGTCATAAGGTCAGTCATCGTCTTTCAACTTGACTATTATAATGCTTACAATATTTCATACATTTTCTTTTATGCACAGGACACGACTCATAGAAAGGAAAAGACATATAGAATTCCCCTGACGTTTTGAAGATAATCAGATCACAACAATTGTCTTCGTGGGAAAATGAATAAAACTACTTTAAAGAAAGAAGAACAGATTATCTTGTAATTGTTTTTGCTAATCCCATTGTAAAAAATCGCCGGTGGGCGTGCTTGATGCGGTATCCGAACAATGAACATATATATAGGTTACAAGCAACTGAATATTTGAAATTATGCCCTCGGCATCTGTGTAGGGAAACTTGAGTAATTCTGGTAGTTGAATGGTGTATAACATCTCAGGTTGTTTAATAATACTAGTAAGGTACCATTTCTTTTTCGACAACTTATGTCCGACGTGGAGTTCCAAACGCCACAATATCTCCAGTTTGGATGTTATGCATGCCCAGAATGGGCATTTTGTTGAAGTTAATGATTTGGGACAGAGGGGGCAAATTTATAGCGCCGAAAAGTTGACAATCGAGCCCAGCCGGCTCTCGTCCGGATTTGTGATCCGACTACTCTCGAATTTTGATTAGGAATCGACCAGGAAATTCTTCGGACGCAGTCAACCTCAGTTTGGAGCCCGAGAAAATGAGGGGGTGGGTGCATTTCAAGTCACATATTTGTCATTTTCTTTCATGTATTCAAATGCGACTTGTTTAGCGACTTGAACATTGTTGGAACTGACGTCCAGTAACATTGTCAAAACGGCGCTATTGTATGTCCCTATGTGTTCCTCGGCCATCTGTGTGGGATTGATCGTCAAGTGTTAATTTACGTTGGTCACCAAATTGGATAGGGGGTGGAATGTTTCTATACTGAATGTTCTTGCACAGAAGGGGGTAGTTGTGGAAATTATTTCCAGGAATAAGGCACCATTTCTTTTTCGACAATTTATGTCCGACGTGGAGTTCCAAACACCACAACATCTCAAGTTTGGCTCAATATGTCTCGATTGTCGTTCTCAGTTTTTACAGCCGCGATTTCGACAGTTGATGCTCCGATTTGTATATATTGATCAACATCGGTAACATCATCTCCTTGCGTGAATGATAATTATTTTTCGATGTGTGTGTCCAACTCGAATTCCCGGGATAAACTTCACCCATCATCATTGGTGATGCATCTGTTTCTTTTTCGAAGCAACATCACATTGAAAAGCCCAATGTGAACTAGAGTTACATCTGAAGCAGTTACCATATAGTGGTATCCACTTTGTATTCTTTAACACAGCTAATGCAATATTTCGCAAATGCTGTATATTGTTACTCTGTAATTGTGGGTCCATCGTGAGCGACAGATGAGTTTCTCAATCGTGAGTGAAATGACGGAATGATGAAAAATCGCGTCGCTTTTATGCTCCTGCGCGGCGATGACTGCGCATGTCCGTATGCAAGCAGGGAAGAGATTTTCGCCAAACCGTCATTTAAGATTGAAGCGACTAGTACCATACTCAGATAGCGAAAATGAGCGAGAGAGCAGAAAAAGATTTAGACTCGATGAGGATAAATATTACACCATAAAGAATTTAACAGATAAATATTCGAGAAGATTCAAAACTGCGACGAAGAAATTTGAAGTTACATTTGAAGAATTTAAATAACCAATTCAAGATGTTCACAGCATTTTCGAAGATCTGGTGAACAGTTTGAAAGATGAATGTGACGCAGGACGAAGAGATCGGGTTAGAATTTCCATCTATCACCTAGAGTTAGATTTAGGAATTCACGTTCCGTTTACAGTAGCAGATAATCTAACTGGCCAATTATTGCTGGATCACATAGAGAAAGTTGCACAGTCAAATACAAAATTCAAAATCCATGATGGGGAGATGACATTTGACATCACTGTTACGCACATGCCTGCAGGGACAGCAAGACATACATTGCATTATGGAGCATTTGGTGATAAAAACAACACAAAAACTGTAAAGAAAAGCATTCTTCAGATTCAGAATGCAGAAGATACCATGTGTTTTTGCGATGGCTATCGTTTTTTTGGTATGTGCAATGCGGATATAAATGATACCCTTGAATGGAAACAGCAATGGCAACGAATAAGAAGACCAACAAGAGCTCCTCAGCGTGAAGCTGCAAAGATATTGCTTGATAAAGCTGGTATTCCTCATGACAGCAGTTGTGGACTAGAGGAACACAAAATCATACTAGAACAACTGTACCCGGACTATGTCATCAAAATACATGGTAAATTTTCTGACGAAAGCCTGCTTTTCCAACCACCACCAGTAAGAAAAGAAAGTAAAGTTGTTCATTTGTATTTTAATGATAACCACTACGATGTGATCACAACTATCACGGGTTTTCTTGGATACAGTTATTATTGTGAACACTGTGGTGTCGGTTCGAATATCAGAGATGATCATCCATGCCCGTACAACTGTATGTGTTTCGAGAGCCAAATATGTCCCATTGAACAACAGCAAAATGTAAAAGGACATTCAGAAGTCAACGATGTTTCGACAAACATTTGAAAATTTCACCGGGACAAAGCAAATCTGTATGTGATTTGATGTATTTGTGTGCAAAGTGTGGGATGAAAATCAACAGAAGAAAGGAAAAGAAACATATTTGCACGGGAAAGGAGATGTGTAAATACTGCAAGAAAATTGTTGAACCAGACCACCGATGCCACAATTCAGCAATATGAAAAGAAAGAATCACAGAAAGAAGCGAAGGTAGTATTCAAATAACTATTCATAATGTTTTACACAAAAGACCATAAAGGTACAACATGTATTGCTCACAACGCAAGAGTTAATATTGTCAATTCCTCTTACATTACTTGGTGAACAATGGAAATACCTAGTGTTATTATGAATGGGAACAAAATATTGAGCTTGTAATGTAATGGTGTTAGGGTTATCGATTCATTGAGTTTCATTCCTATGGCATTGTCTAAATTCAAAAAAAAAAATTCAACTTGAGGAATTGGCAACAGGTCATTTTCCCCATTGGGCAAATACACAGGATTTTCAGAACTATGTATGACCATACATGGACAAACAGAACTATAAACCTGACTTAATGTCGGAGGAAAATAGGGAAGAATTTCTAAAATGATATGAAGCTAAGGGTGATGACATTTTTTATTTCCAAAAAGAGATAGAAAGGTATTATAAATCCGACGTGGACATATTAAGACGTGGCTGTGGTAAATTCAGGTTATACATAATGCAAACTGATCAAATAGATCCGTTCCGTGAAGCAACAACATTAGCTTAAACGTGCAACCTAGCATGGAGAAAAAAACTCATTACCAGAGAATTCTCTAGGTATAATATCAGACGATGGATATCCACAAGCGCGTAAATTTTCAATGAAAGCAATTCGGTGGATACAATACATTGCAACAAAACAAAATATAAACATAAAACATGCTTTAAATGGTGGTGAGGTTAAAATAGGAACACATTTTTGTTGACAGTTATCATGCGCAATCAAGCACTGTCTATGAAATGTATGGGTGTCTATTCCATGGCTGTCCTACTTCCTGGCCAGATGGAAAGCACCGAAACCCATGCAGTAAATTACAAATGGGACAGTTGTATGAAAAAACAATAAAAACGGAAAACGAAATAAAAAGCGTATAGGATATAAATTAATTAGCATCTGGGAACATGATTTGGACAAAAAATGCAACGAAGATAAAACTTGCAAACAAACTATGGATCAATTTTATCTGCACCTGGATCCAATTAAACCAAGGGATGCATTGTTTGATGGTAGGGCAAATGCTCTAAAACTATATCATGAACTAGAACCACATTCTAAACAGGAAATATAATATATCGATGTATGCAGTCTATCTGTATCCGAGCGTAAATCAATATAGGGAATACCCTCTTGGTCACACCACAATTCTAAAGCCAGGAACAAATAGGTGACACCAAATCGTATAAAGGTCTCATTCAATGTAAAGTGTTACCTCTAAATAAAATGTACATTCCAGTGTTACCAATTCATTGCAACAATAAAATGTTATACACATTATGTAAAACATGTGCAGAAAATGACAGCAATCATTGTAATCATAACATTGGACAGGTCAGGGAGAACCCAAAATTGATGTACTAAACCTCGATTTGTGTAAAAAACCTAGATCGAGGTTTTTCAAGACCATATGACCACTGGTGATATAGTGTGGAGTATTTCATCTTACACTTATGGGAGGCGAAATTCACATTTAATAATTAATTGTGCTTGATTGCGCTTAAGCACAATTAATTATTAAATGTGAACTTGCCCTCCCATAGGTGTAAAACGAAATACTCCACATTATACCACTTACACTATAATACTTCCATTAGTATCATATTTGGTTTAGAGTGTTTCCCCTTATATCATGGGTGTATGTTTTGACGAGTGGTCACATGGTCTCGAAGAACCTCGATCTAGGTTTTTTACACAAATCGAGGTTTAGTACATCAATTTTGGGTTCTCCCTGACCTGTTGGACGCATATCACGTGACTGTCATGGACAGTGGATAATTTTTCTCTCTCGCTCCGAGGTTAAACTGGTTTATATAAACAAACATGGGTTTTATATGTCGTCAAATCTAAAAGTGTTTCTGGATGGAGAGATAGCTGACGTTTTGTGACCATTTCTTGAAACAGTGCGTGTCAAATCGGGAATTATTTAACATTTCTTGTGGATTCGTGGCCAGTTCAGTGTTTCGGACTATCACATCACGCTGTGAGTAACAAGCCACCATCAAAATTTGTCTTCGTCTATACATATATACGATATCATCACGAACCCAAATTCCATAGAGGTACGGACTCTATTCTGACAATACCTGTGTTTTCGTGTAAAAAAGATATAAAAAGCAACCGTTATTTTGACAATTTAAAATCTGACCTTTGACATCCGAATATTGAATACGATAATAAGATCGCCCAGTGGACCTGACCTAATTACTGACAAGCTGTCAACAAAGCCATCGGTGAAATATCTACACTTGTAAACAAAACAATATGGCTGTGGAACGAAACTTGAAGCGCGGGAAGGGTGGCCCGGACGACAGCTTACTGAACTCAATTGATTCTAAAAAACAAAATGTGGATCTTGATGACACAAGCTTTGGCGAACCATATAGCCAAAGTACGATGATAAATGACACATCAGACAGAATTGAAAATACACCAACAGTAAAGAAAAACATGGAAATGATAACTAGCTTCAAAATTGCCCTAAAGGATCCTGAATTTCTCCTATAAATGAAGCTTATATTCTCGGAAGTAGCTACCCAAACTGTCAACGACCTACGAAGTGAAGTGACACAACTCCGAAATGAAGCAGAAACGAAGGATGACAAAATCACTGAACTCGTAAATGAACTTGATGATCTCAAACAGTATGGCATGAGGAATACTCTTCGAATCAGTGGAATTGGAGTAGAGCCTGGCGAGGACTGTGAGGACCTAATATTGGAACTAGCAGATGAAATCGGGGTTAATATAGAACCCTATCACATCGAAAGATGCCATCGCTCTGGTCCTGAAACCCACTCAAACAGGTCAATTTTAGTCAGGTTCAACCACTACAAAGACCGTAAACGGTTCTACTTGGCACGGAGTAAACTCAAAAAAACGAAAAAATCAAAATATAACAACGTGTACATCAATGAACACCTAACTAAAACACGAGCAAATATGGCCCATACTTGTCGTCAGATGTACAAGGACAAGGTAGTAGCTAGCACGTGGACATACAACGGTGTCGTTTTCATAAAGGACAAGTCGGATAAAGTTACCCGCCTAACTAACCCACAGGAAGTGTCTGTAATCCAGAGAATGTCAAACTGGATACCACCTGTATCCTCTAACAGCAGACTAAATGGGCACTCAAACCAACAACCAAAAAACCGCAAACCGGAAAATTTTGTGTAATTGGCAAGCAGATCCACTGCATTCTACTGGTTAAATAAGTCAGACTTACAGTAAAGTCATCCAGTAGATCACTTGTATATATGTTTAGGGCCGTCTAGTAAGGTATTTGTTTGCTCACTACCTGCCTACCTACCAAAAAAGAACGTCATTAAATATATTGAGTCCACTTTTCCGAGCACCATATTACTAACTATATATACATATTTATCAATTATTCCTGCTACCACTCTTGCTATAACCGACCAAAAACATTAAAATAGTACTATAAATAAGTATTGGACCGTTTACTTGACCACTGGTCCCAGCAGGAATTGAGCAAACAAAAATGTTACTTGTATGGAGACCCTGATTACTTGTTCATATCTATTTTGTTAAAAGCTCTTGCCACCAAAAAATCGCCCAGAAATTAAACTACACAGTGCCACCCAACTAATTCGATTAAACTGCATTATCGCTTGACACCGGCAGATATTTATGAATTATCACATCAGAACGGCTAGTTCACTTTAAATGCAACATGATATGTGGTTCATCGACAAACCTGCATCCCATGAAACTAATCTACAAAATCATATATACAACTCACCAAGAACTGGTAATTATGCTTAAGTTTTTATATATGTGTATGTATATATATATATATATGGCTATATATATATGTGTATATGGCTATATATATATATATGTATATGTGTATATGTATATTGTATGCATGTGTATGTATGTGTATGCATGCACATGTATAGTTATATCTTCTTGGATTACTTTGTCCCAACTAATTAGAATGAATATTCATATGTATACAAAATTTAGAAAAAACCTATAAGTTTACACAAAATGATGATGATGTTATACATGTTTACTTGTTTATTCTATATTATTGTGTTGTATTGTGAACATTCTTATACATGACGTATCGATATAAACTTGCACCGCCCCCACCCCCCGTGTACGTATTATAACACACGGCGTAAGCGCGATAACTCTACTGAAAATGCAGAGCCCAGCTCCAACTTGCGATAACTCAAAACAGCCACACATTTCCCCGTTTCTCAATCAGACATAATCAGTTCGAGTATTACCCAGACAAAAATACCATCTCGATTTATTATCAAACGAAGTCAAATTAACTTGTGCCCGTCTTCTGTTCTCA
The DNA here is from genome assembly GCA_032622095.1 of Siphonodentalium dalli. Classification (NCBI taxonomy): domain Eukaryota; kingdom Metazoa; phylum Mollusca; class Scaphopoda; order Gadilida; family Siphonodentaliidae; genus Siphonodentalium; species Siphonodentalium dalli. The sequence continues at coordinate 120,784,092 of CP136065.1, read as the reverse complement.
AAATTTGGCCAACTTTATCCAGCTTGTGATATGGAGTTATTTGATATAGATAGTAACATCACACCACAAATCTTTCACAACTGAAAACAATAGGCGCAATCCACTAAACCATAAGGGCGGTAACTCTATCTCCAAAGTTAACGCCTGTTTTTTTTGTTATTATAATCTGTCTGAAACATATTTATTCGTGAAATCTGATCAAACTGCGGTATTTACTGACAACATCATATGAGCTTATTTTATCCAGCCAAATTTGAAATTTTTTACTGTCCCCATATTCGTTCTCACCTCATTGATAACGACTAGAAACCAGCACACCGCAACCTGTTCACCAGCAAATTAATCATACCAGCTGTCGCTATCAAACTGTCAAACGATTTCTTGTTTCTCTACCCAAACTCAATTATGAAAAGTAAATACCAGAAAGCCTCGTAGCTTTACCAGCATGTCTTTTTCTCTTAAATGCATTCCTTTATTAGTATTCTTCCTTCTCTGTTGCTCTTCTGTCTATTCACTCTCTCTCAACTGTAACCTTTCTCTATCCACCTCTTATCAAATGGAACGGATTTACCTTAAATCAATGCTTCTACTCATGCCCACCCGTGGTCCACTGGTAAATTACAAATACTATAATGGCACAATTAAGTGAATATAGATCACGGGTGGGCATGTTCCATGACCGCGCAAACCGAGTACACAAAAAATCTCGTTGTAACTATTCTTCTTCAAAGCTTTTAATATCGTGCTTCAAATACTACATGAAAGGAGCCACACTTGAAACTATTGTTCTGTACTTAATAGTCTTCCTATTGCTCGAACACCAATCAATATGTGATAAAAAAACCGATCTTATGTGGATGGTTAAAAACCAAACGACTCGACTTTCTACATGTACTTCGAAAACCTTACAAAATACCTCCAATTGGATATACAATTTAATCATCCTCGGAGGTGACATCCACCCTAATCCGGGCCCTGATACGAATCAAAACGTAAAAATTATGCATTTAAATGTTCAAAGTCTGACTCCCAAGATAGATATTATTAGTACCGAAATGCCTAACTTTGATATCTGCTGTTTCACAGAGACATGGCTAGGTGTAAACATCCCCAACGAACGATTACTAGTTCAAGGTTTTGGCGAACCGGAGCGAAGGGACAGGGCTGATTCATATGGTGGGGTAATAGTCTACATAAGGAATAACATAGCATATAGACGGCGAATCGATCTCGAACACCCGGGAATAGAAAGCGTTTGGATAGAACTATGCCATGGAAATACCAGAAGCCTAATCGGTGCTATATATAGACCCCCAAATTGTAACTGTTGGACTGAAATTACAACTATGTTAGATTCGGCACGTGACCTATCCCCACATAACCTGATAATCATAGGAGACCTTAATGAAAACCAATATTGCCCATCAAATAATAGAATCTCAGCAGTATGCAATCAACTAACATTAAAACAGTTAATAACGGAATCTACCAATTTTACTGAATATTCGGAAACTCTTATCGATGTTGTCCTGGTAAATAAAAACTGCTCTGTCTTTGAAAGTGGAACCCTTCCATGGAAATTATATTCGCTATCATATTCCCATCTTTGTAGATATCCTAATTTCGGAAAAGAAATCTCAACAGAAACCGTTTACTAGGCGTGTATTTAACTACGATGAAGCAAATTTCACAGATCTAGATAAGTCAATCTTAGAACAAGACTGGAAACAAACCTTTTCAAATACTCCCATCAGTGAAATGACCAACGTACTAACAACTTTCTTACAAGATCAGATCAATATTTTTGTCCCAAGTAAAATTGTGCGTTGTATGAAAGATGAACCCGCATGGTTAAATTCTGGAATAAAACAACATATCAAACAACGAAAGCGCTTGTATGAAAAAGCTAAAGTTCGTAATACCATCAACGCATGGACAAACTATAGGAAAAAACGAAACGAAGTAATCTCCCTTATAAGAAAATCAAAATCTGACCACATAGTGCACATGCAAGACATCCTGAATAATCCAGAAACACCCTCATCTGCCTGGTGGAAAACCTTTAATAAACTCTCAGAAAAAAACAGCAATAGAGCTATTCCGTACTTGTCGTGGAATAACAGCACACATACATCCAACTATGACAAAGCAGAAGCTTTTAATGACTATTTCTGTAGTGTTTCATCTATAGATGACTCAAATGCCACAATACCAGAATACACCCCATTGCAATCTATTCCAGAACTAAATGAAATATTAATCTCTGAATCGGATATAATAGAAACCTTGAAAAATCTTGTTCCTGATAAATCTTCCGGTTACGATGAGATAAGTCCGCGCATACTAAAAAAATGTCCTAGCCTGCATCATCCATTGAAAATAATGTTTAAAACATTCATGGAAAACTCTTTCTTCCCCGATGAATGGAAACGTGCAAACGTTGTTCCAATTTTTTAAAAAGGAGACCCAACAGACCCAGGAAACTACAGACCCATATCCCTATTAAGTTGTATTGGTAAAGTATACGAGAAATGCATAGCCAAACATCTACTCACATTTCTTACCAAAAATAGTTTACTGTGCAAACACCAAGCTGGATTCCTCCCCGGGCAGTCAACATCACACCAATTATGCGAAATTTATCACGAAATTAGTAAAAGTTTGGACGAAGGCCAGGATGTCAGAGTCTTATTCTTCGATATAAGCAAAGCATTCGACAAAGTTTGGCACCGTGGTTTAGTTTATAAATTAAAAAGAATGGGTATCACAGGTAATCTTCTCAGATGGATTGAATCATATCTAACAGACCGCGAGCAAAGAGTAGTTTTAGGCTCAGAATCTTCCTCTTGGGGAGGGGTTAAAGCCGGTGTGCCCCAAGGATCCGTCCTTGGGCCGATTTTATTTTTAACCTACATTAACGACATTGTTAAAGGAATTAAAAGTGACATTAGACTATTTGCTGACGATACGTCCATATTTCTGCCTATTAAAGACCCGATACAAAGTGCCAAAATATTGCAAAAAGACATAAACACACTGGAAGCATGGTCGAAGAGATGGCTAGTAAAATTCAATGCCAGTAAATCAGAATCTATGTGCATATCACGTAAACAAAACCCTTTGAATCATCCAAACTTATATATGAACAATGTCCCATTGAACACAGTATCAAACCACAAACACCTTGGTGTCGTTTTTGAAAACAATTGCTCATGGAAGGCCCATATTGCGTCTATATCTAAACTTGCATGGTATCGAATATCTATGTTACAAAAACAAAAATACGTTCTAAATAGAGAAACCCTAGAAAAATGTTATTTCACTCTTGTAAGACCAATCATAGAATACGCAAACGTTATCTGGGACAATTGCACAATAGCAGAATCTGACAAGTTGGAAGATATACAACTAGAAGCTGCGCGTATTGTAATAGGATGTACCAGATCCACGAGTAATAATAACCTTATAATTGAAGCAGGTTGGGAGACTCTAAAAAAGAGACGTGAAAATTCAAAACTTTATTTATATCACAAAATGATCTATAATTCGGCCCCGGAGTATCTACAAAACTTAGTGCCCCCACTTGTATCCGAGGTATCGAAAATTAATACCCGTAACTCAAAAAACTTTCGGCTACCCCAATTTAACGCCAATTCACACGACCGGTCATTCATATTAAATACAGCAGCCCTCTGGAATTCACTGCCGATGAGCACACGCGACATAGTGAATTACGACGAATTTAGAGCAACAATAAACACTAGTCATAAAAAGAAGAATTCACGCTTCAAATATTGTTACACAAGAAAAGCACAAGTAATCCACACACGTCTTAGAAACTATTGTAGTGACCTAAACGCGCATAAATACCAAAATTATATCTCTGTCACTGATCGCTGTGTTTGTGGCCAAATAGAAGATAGCTACCACTACATATTCCAATGTGGGCGTTACCGTCCACATAGGCAAATTCTTCTTGGAAAGATCCCAGACGCAATAGTTCCCTCAGTTTATACTTTCCTCAATGGCGATGATACAATGAGTCTACAAACGAATCTAACTATTTTTGAAGAATTCCAAAAATTTATTATCCACACACAACGATTTTAGTTGCTTAATTATAAATCGGTCAGCAGCATCTTAAGCATCATACGTAACATGTAATAAAATGAATAATCCGTTCCATTCTACTCCCCTCACCACTCCCCTCCATCTTTGTCTTCTTATCTTAAATTCTCCTCTTATTCTTTATACCCAAAAATCACAGGACCAATGTAATATCCGAATTATCTATCTACTGTCCGGTCCCGACACTAACGTCAATTTCCATGATGATTTATATAGTATATTATACAGGGGCCCTAGATGATACATGGGGAGAACGACACCTGAAAAGCCATGTGCTTACTGTCGTTCTCCCTTTCTACCAGATATATCACATATTACCATTATACATTATATTAATTCCTTGTGTATTCCCTTGTTCAATTTATATTATGTATATTATATATTTGGTGGATAAATAAACTATGCTTAAACCAACATTGGACGCACGTAGAATTATTCAAAGCATTAGAACTTGGCTATCAAAGTTTAGAAGTCTATCAAGTTTAGCATTGGACTGAGTGTTCGGACAAAGTATACAGGGATTACATTGATAAATACCTCAAAATTAAACAAGAAGCAAGTGGATATCCAAATTCGACTAAAAGTGAAGAAGATAAACATAAATACATAAATGATTACTATGAGGTTGAAGGTATAAAACTGGACAAAGAAATTTTTTTAAAACATCCAGGGCTACGTCAGTGTGCAAAATTAATGATAAATTGCATTTGGGGTAAAAATGCCCAAAATAATATTCTTATTAAAACAGAATATATCTCAGAACCATCTAGATACTTTGAGTTACTAACTGATAAAACTATGAAAATAAAACCGATGTCATAGAGCCACATCATCTACAAATGTATGATTATGCACGATTAGAATTGCATAAAGTTTTAGAAAAACTCCAAGATAGGGTTTTGTATTTTGACATAGACAGTTGGATGTACATCTTTGATCCAGAAAAAGAAAACATAAAATCTGAAGAATTTGTAGTTTTAGGCCCAAGAAATTATGCATATCAATACGTGAAAGATGGTGTCATAAAATCTGAATGTAAGGTTAAGGGCATCACTCTGGATTATAATACTAAACAGTAAGTAAACTTTCATTCAATGGTTGAATGTGTTAACGACCGGTCAAACTTTCATTGCATCATAAACTAATTAAGCGATTGAAGAATTGGGAAGTAATCAGTGAAGAACAAACAAAAACATTCCGATCAGTTTACACCAAACGACTAGTTGTGGACAAATTCAACATCGTTCCTTATGGATGGAATTAATGTGCTACCAGCAGAAATACTTCAGAAATTTTCCAAAGACTTAGTTGAAATATCAACAATAAATCAAGAAATCAAAAGAGAACTACAGCAAAGTTGGTTTTTAAGAGAAAGCAGAATAATAATGATGGAAATGCTGGAAGGTATCTCTGAGGGGAGGGATCGATAGAAATGCTGGATGGTATCTCTAAGGGGAGGGATCGATAGAAATGCTGGATGGTATCTCTGAGGGGAGGGATCGATTGAAATGCTGGAATGTATCCCTGAGGGGAGGGATCGATGGAAATGCTGGAATGTATCCCTGAGGGGAGGGATCGATGGAAATGCTGGAAGGTATCTCTGAGGGGAGGGATCGATTGAAATGCTGGATGGTATCTCTGAGGGGAGGGATCGATTGAAATGCTGGATGGTATCTCTGAGGGGAGGGATCGATTGGAATCTTTGATTGAGAGATCAGAATTTGAAACTGATTTCTTACCGTGACTGGATATATTGGATCAACTGTTTTCAGATTGCTTGATATTTCACGGTATTCCTAAAAACAAAATACACGAAATTCGTGAGGCCGAGTCCGGTAAAAGGTGTAATTGTTTAACAATGTCTGACATTGCATATCTTCTACTGGATACATATTACCCCAACCAATATATTTTATATTCTGTAATTACAATCATGGGTATATAATGTATGATATTGAGTGCGTTACCATTTCTGACTATGGATTTCTTGTAGACGCACTGGTCCAGGTGCTACCACAACCGAGTAACTTCATTACGCGCGCCACGTGTATACTAATGTACAAAGTCTTGTTTCGCCTCCAGGGGAGCTGCCATAGCGCTGGGTGCTCTATTTATAGAATGTTAATTATTGGGACACATTAAAAGTTGTAGTGCGACATCGAGGCCGTCACATTTCGTCCATAACGGTGAAACTCTCCGTACTAACCAGTCTATATCTAATGGATGGGCATCATTCTATGAAAACTTATTCATACCACTACAAAATGAGCAATTTGACGCTAATCATCTTACATCGGTTAATTCATATGTATCGTCTATTAAAAAAGACCATTATACCGACCTTGATCAAATTCTCTGCTGTCCAGTCAGTGAATCAGAGTTGACCGATATTATACGTAAACTCAATAGGAATAAAGCAGCAGGACATGACACGATAACAAATGAACACATTGCTTATAGCGCACCATGCATAGTTTGTAAATTGTGCCACCTTTTCAGTAAGATGTTATAATTTTCATATGTTCCAGACAATGCCAAGAAAGGAGTGATGATATCTCTCTATAAAGGTGGTAAAAAGTCAAAACAAGCATTTGACAGCTACAGACCAATTACAATCATGCCTGCTTTATATAAATTATATGAAAAAGTGATACTCATGTGTTTGCAATCATACACGCCAAACCATATAGCCATCAACTCGCCCCAACATGGTTTTCAGAGCGGAGTAAGCTGTATGGCAACTTCGTACTTATGACAGGAGTGCATTTCCTACACTAAAGAGACGCACAGTAAATTATTCGCCTGTTTTCTAGACGTCACAAAAGCGTTTGATTCCGTCTGGTTAAATGGTCTTTTGTACAAATTGCATAAAAGAGGATTCAATAGTAATATATGGCACACTTTCAAAACACTCCTGTCGGGTATCGAATGTTGTGTACGGTATAGAAATACTTTCTCAGACTGGTTTGGCATCTTTCAAGGAGCTAGAAAAGGCTATATACTCTCACCTCTATTTTATATGATGTATGTGGACGACCTCATATACGAGTTGGAAAATTCTTTATGTGGCCTCCACATGCAAGTGCACTTCGCCAGTACAGGCGGATGACATGGTACTTCTATCGCTTCCAGGGTCAGGCCTACGTTCTTTGTATAATATTTGTCTAGTATATAGCTTGAAATGGAGATACCGTTATAACTTATCCAAGACATTCATCATTGTTTTTAACGAAACGCAACGTGAATTCATTAAATCACAGAGGTCGTGGCAATTTGGCAACAGTGTAATACATGAAGTCGAATCTGGAACACACTTGGGAATCCCTATTGAGAAATTCAGCTTTAACTCAAAACTTGCAAACCAAATTTGCACAAAAATGAAAGGCACATATCTATCGCTGACCAATGCAGGATTATATGCAGGCGGTACAGTTGTTTCAGTATCTACAAGTCCATCGTCCTCCCTAAGGCTCTGCGCGGTAGTGAACTGATCTGGAATATATCTAATGTTTCTCATGCATACACGGAGAGAGCACCGGCACATAGATTGTGCCTCAAACATATTCAAGGATTCCCACAACAAACCAGAGCATGCATCGTACAGGGGCTTCTGGGGTGCGGTGGACTTGAATCCTATATTGATAAAAGGAAATTAAGCATACCAACAACATTATGTAGACTGAATACAAATAAGACCGCTAAATCCGTGTTCCTCGTGCGGCATTGGAAGAATATCGTAAAAACGGAGATTAACACCTTAAATTAACTTGAGTGGAGAAAGAGTATTAAATCAAATAGTGATCTGGCACAATATGGACTTACACAAACCAAACTCAATTCCTCGTTACTGTGGCAAACGTGCAGGCTTTGAAAAATTTACATTTCTTATGATTGCTAGACTTCTAGCTCACACCGCATATAAAGATAACGGGATTTGCCTACTATGTCATACGAAATACCAATGCTTTATAGAACATACCATAATAAACTACACTTTCATATCGAATACAAGGAATAATATTTGGTACGATATCATTAACACTTACAGAATAGATGCTTTTATGTATATTTTATGGATGAGTTGACATGGGCAAAGCAGTTATCCATATTTCTGGGGAATATACCATCTTCTATAGTAGAAATGGGAAATTGTTCATGACCATTTGCAGTACACTTTTTCGCCAGATCAAGTCTCAAGCTATGGTATTGCTTGGCCTTGTTAAGAAATTGATTTACAGTTACATCTTATTAAACATGAGTAATATATAATAAATATAGCTCCCAAGTTACTGTAATCGACAAGGCATATTAAAATACTTTTAAATATGTTGATATGTTAAAGAGTGTGGATGCGTGTGCGACAGCGACTCTGGAGTGTGTGTGAGAGAGAGAGAGAGAGAGAGAGAGAGAGAGAGAGAGAGAGAGAGAGAGAGAGAGAGAGAGTGAGAGTGAGCACAAGAAAGAGGGAGATAGATCACCGAGACAGAGATAGAGATATATCGAATGAGAGGGAGGGAGAAACTGAGAGAGATGTGCATATGATGGTGTGGGTGGACTTGTGTGCGTGTGCCTTTACATGCATAATACACGAATGAGTACCGACTGTATGTTATTCTTTTCCTTGAGATGTAACCTTGTTTTGTATAAACTTATACTTGTATATATGTTGACATATTTGTGTCGATGTTTCTGTGTGTATATGTTCTGTATTCAATAACTCTTCGCATATGGAGGACAATTAAAGATATATATATATAATTACACGTATGGGTATATCATATATGATCTTGAGCGCGTCACCATTTCTGATTATGGTTTTATTGTAATCCTGTGGTGACTCCAGTAGCGTTCTTTAACGGGCACACACATCGAGGCGTGTACACGGGTCAGCCATTAATGTCCGCGCCCGATCGGATAGCGTACTGCACTCACGACAACATACCTGGACCAATGTTGTAATGTGGGGGGGGGGGGGGGTCGGCATTTTGCAAGTCGGATCTTTATTCAGTGATATCGAATGAGACTCTTCAGCCTGACCAACTTGGTATCTGACTGAGTTCTGATTTGTGTCAACTACATGTATGAGAACATTCATCTTTGTTTATATGAAAATGTATTTTTTTTTGTCTGTCTGCCTGAGTATTTCAGCCATGGGTTAAATTACGCCCTCTAGTGTGTATACCGCGATCGTGTTTTATCGCCTGACATGGGGAAATTTAATGTGACTAATGTGGCATTTTCGTACATTTTCGTACTTGTTTCTATTTCAGAGATTTATATTCACTTATCGCTATGCGGTTATTTCGGCGGCCGTATCGGCGTGCTTTATTAAACCATGACTTGTTAGCGGCAGTAATCTTTTAATGTGTGTTTCTGTTGTTGTTTAACCTGCTGTGTTGCATTGTTATTTGAACATCTGTCATATATTTTCATGTGACATAAAGCGGCATGCTATCTATTATTATACTGCATGGTGATTTGAATGGTTGTATAAGAAATTTAATTCACACATGAACCATTCGAGCTGTTTGTTGATATCTGTGTTTAACATGTTATTTGACATTGCTTAGTGAACTTTTTCATTTAGTTATACGCGACAAATATTGGCATGTTATATTCTAAATGCATTGGGGTGTAATTACTAACCATTTCCCACGTTACTCCCTCGTGCTGTTTGTAAATATTGAGATTTAGTTAACTGTAGTCTTGGTCTCTAAACTTATTTTTCATTCCTTTGTATGTGGAATAAGCCCACACTATGTGGTATGCCATATCCCCAGATGACAGCCAATCTTTTGTTTGATTCATTTGCTGTAATTGGATGCAATATTGAGTTTGAAAACTAGTTGCAATTTCGAGCTGTATCTAAAGTTCCAACACCAAGCTGGTCAAAGCATCTCTGTATTTACAATAATTTTTCTTTCAATTATTACCGCAAAAATGATAGCCGTCCTTTAAAAAGGACGCTAGGCATATATGCCTGGCGTCCATTTTAAAGGACGGCTATCATTAAATCATAAAAAAATAGGTCACCAAAACAATGTCTTTACCGATGGTCGACTAATTGATCGATTGATTGATGGTTTCATATATACTAAATTAATTCTCCATCTTAAATATTTCCAGGAATATTTTGTTGCCAATATTGAAGGCTGCACTTTGATGAATCCTGCGTGATACAGATTGGATTGATTTGATGATTGGTATTGTCACATACTTTGGACTTTGGCACCATAGAGTTTGATAACCTGATTGCCATCAGTGCCTGGCAGGGGACTTCAGATTCCACATTACAATTCTATCCCCACAGTTATCAGCTATTGATCGGGTAATAGGTGTCAGCTCTGTGTTTAGATTCATGATTAATCTGACAATCCAGCGCAACAGGCACAATTTATCCTGCTGACCCGAGGTGTTCAATCTGCTATACTTGTTTCCACCGCAGCCAAAGGCATCCAACCAACATCACAGTTATCAGTCTTTTGTCTTACTATGTTGTTTCAATTTCTTAGTCAGGTCATACTAAATTTGATTACTGATGCCTCATATGAATTTAAGCTTGAGTACTTGCCGTTTGTCGTGATCTTGAACCTGCACATATACGATAGTCTTAAACATTCCAATATCCATCATATTACCACCGCATTAGAGGGCTTTCGCAATAGTATGACGTCACTTCACACATTTTTCTGTAAGATACATCTTCATAAATGATTCTTGACCTTTCCGGAATTGGTGGCAGCTGAGTATGGTAAGACTATTTATGAATGTACCATACCAAACAATTGGAAGATGGTGAATGGTATAGGATTAAAGTTTATGTCTCTGCGCATGCGCTAACTAGATATTTCTCCCAATTCCTTCTAATGGCATCGATACGATTTCCTTCGCTGGCAATCGCTGCGACCATCTAATATATATTTTGGGACTTCTGTTTGTCTGTCTGTCTGTTAGCTATGGCCGGGAAAACGGCTGGACCGATTTAGCTGAAACTTCCAATCTAAGGTTAAAAACTCACGGGCAGTGTTTACCGCCGTTTTGGAGAAGCCCCGAGCACACCTTCTCCACTCCGAGTCATCAAAATGACCGTCCTTGGCACTGTGGGGTTAATCGCGCTGATAGTTAAAGAGCGTTCGTATCCGCAGTGTCGTTGATAAAGAGCATATGCGTGTAGTGTGGTTCTTATGTCTGGGGCCAGACGTGGGTGTGTCTGTATCCAGACATGAGCGTGTTGTGTGATGGAACGGGGGAGCTAGATTTTTATCGGGTAAGTTTTTCCGCCCGAGTGAAACGGGTGCCTCAAACGTACCTCTTTTATGGACGGGTACCACCACGGGACGGGTACCATCATTTCTCTTGACACGGGACGGGTACCATCATTTCTCTTGATTAAAAAGGCAGAATTAACTCAAATTAAATAAAAAAATTAACACATTTCGACGAAATTTGATACCTAGGGATACTTTTGTCGGGGGAGTGTTTTCGACGGGTCAAATCGTGATCCCGACCTGACCTTGACCTTCAAAATGGTCAATTCAAGGTCAAATCGGGTAAAACGAACGGATTTCGACGAAATTTTATACCTATGGAGTACTTTTGTCCGGGGAGTGTTTTGGACGGGTCAAATCGTTACCTCGACCTGACCTTGACCTTCAAAATGGTCAATTCAAGGTCAATGCCCGGACGAAGTCGGGTCACCTGCTAGTGTTTAATAATTAGATAGATCCAATAGCACCCCTCCTGACAGTTATATGGCAAAACGTCCTGTCACACCATACATGCACATCTCTATCTCTGAGGTGTCACCATGATTTGATCAAGATGGATGTGTTTGTTCTTGCTATGATGCGGGTCATTCATCAAGGCACAGGAGCCTGGAATTTGGTAAAAAAAAACTCTTTTATTGGCGGAACCAGCACCCGGGACCGCAGGTCACGGAAGGAACGAAACAGAAAATTGTTGCCACCCATTTTGAACTCAACTGTATTCCTATAAAAATTATTTTTTCACTAAAAACTGTTGGTACCTCCTACACACTAGATGCCAATCTACAACATTCCATAGGTAAATTTGTCCAGTTCTTCGAAAATCTCACTGTATTTCGGTAATTTATTTTAAATTCACCAACGAAGACAAATGTGCCGCTTCTCCATCACCCGATAACGAATCGAAAGTAGTGGAAATAGTACGGAAATATGCGCCAACTTTAAAACTATTATCCGGAGACGGATTGCATGAAAGTACCGTTTCTAATTTCGAAGATAGCTGCTGATTACATGTTTATTACATGACCGAAACTGATAAATTGTGTCAACTACAATTTAAGATATGTAATTCTGCGTCAATCATACGTCGTGGTTGACATAACACAATTTTGAACAATATTTTTTAGTATTTTTGACTTTGAGAAAAACAATGCCGATGGTGGCTAGCTGTCTTGAATTTAAAAATTGAGTTTCCAATTCATGAGCACAGGCTATATAATCATATGCATAAAGCCATTCTTTGAGAGTTTTGGTGCTGATTCGTTACGACACACGAGTCACGAGTGACGTATACTATTTATATATCCTGGTACCGGTACAATTGACAATACTTATAGTTGCTTATTAACTAAAAGTTATGTTAGTGAGTTTATCACTAACTCAAATTTATAAACTAGTTATTCGGTAAACCAGTTTGCATTACAACTTGCAAATGCACAAATAAAACGTATACCGTAAAGAATACGCAGGATAATTTTATGCTCTTAAATTAAAGAATCTTATTACATTTTGTTACTATATTTGGCATAGTAATGGCGAGTTTTTGTACCCAACATTGCCAACTTTGCATTTTGAATTTCGCGAAACTAAACACTCGTTCTATATATGCATGGCCAATATCGTTACCTAACTCAAGTTCTACTCTCATCAACTAAGACATATATTTGTTCGTCAGAACTAGTAAAAAACATTATTTTATGTGGAAATAATTCATATATTCTGGCAACGAATCTGCACCAAAACACACAAAGGAATCGCTTCATGCATAGGCATATATACCAGGCCTCCCCCTTGACTCTATGTATCTTCTTTTTCTTCTATATATACTTCGTGATATTCGACCAGTAATCAGTGTGTTGATTACTATTATATGATGGATATTTTAGTCCTATACAACGGAGCGCGACACAAGCTCCTATGAGAGAGAGCACAGGGGCCTGTATAACGCGCTCCGCTGTCCGCCCCCTTTGCACTGCCCATATACGCCGCATCTATATACGCGCCTTCTTCACGTTAAAGCCACATGGCGGTTTGCGCTCCAAAATACACAAAATAATATTCGCTTTTGAAATTTTCCCGGGTATCAAAATAGGTAGATAAATGCCCAAACTACCTGTCTACGCCCAATATATGTCCCAAAAAGACGCATTCAAGTCATGAAAATTACAACAAAAACGCAATGTTCGGGACCCGAACATTTGAAACAAACAACCAGCCATTTTGGATGATGCATTCACCAACAGCAGCCGATGATTTCCGGGTGTATTCGTAAATAAGCTTCCCCGGCGTCTCTATTGTTTTCGGTGCGCGATAAAGGGGTTTCAATTTGATCTTAAGTGACCCTGCGAGAAAAATGGTCTCAGTTGACAAGAATTGAATGATAGGACGGTCATTCTGCATTTATCAGAGACGTGGCGATGCTGCGATTTGGGGGAGGGGGTTCAGAAAGGAACATAATATTACTTATATAATAGGTAATTAATATGTTCAGATGTATTTGTATTTAAATTTCAACCCAACATCATTATCGTAGTAAATTCAATGATTTGTAGTATATGCTGAACATATTTCTTTCTTATAGAATATAGGAATGGGTCGCCAAGTATTAGATCATGTCATGAATTTATACTCTGGCTACCGTAGAGATCATATTTAACCCGTTAAAAATATGATAACTTTTTAATATTCTGACGGAGACCTTAATAGCATTGAACAAACAACACAGTGACTATATATATTTCTTTGTTAATACTTGTTCTTTAATAATATATTTCACAATAGGGGTGGTCACAACCCCAGATTGCATGATTTGTCTGTGACTTTTGTGAGTCAACATCGAAATAAACATTGAATTGATTACCCGTGAGAAACAAATTTAATCCTATTCTACTACTGAAACCGATGGTGAAGACGCTGTTTTTGGTGTTATTTGTCATGTCTATTTTCTAACTATTCCAATATCACATTGGGTAACAGGTGTGATATGGCCAGTTTGTTATTTCTCGAGATGTGTAATACTATGTGGTCAAACGGGGTGGGGGGGGGGGTGGGGGGGGGGGGGGGGTATCGGACAAATTTGCGGATGAAGATGGATGACTCTAAAATCAAGTGATACTTCAGTGATAATACGGCCATATTTTGTAGAACAAAATGTTGATAAATAACAAGTTTTGGGAAATTTGATACCATAGTTGACAGTGATTAGCATTATTTTTTTGTAATAAATCGATTCTGATAACTAAAGCGTATTTTGAAGAAATGTTGTTGTTGTGTCTTAATGGTATGGGGACCGTCTGATCGGTTTGAGTACCTTTAAAAAAAACCTACGGAATTGAACTAACTGCAGTTCATCGACCAAACATATATATAGTGCCACTCTCAACTGAAAATTATTGACTATACAAAATTGCGATTAAGTATATTTGAGAAAAAACGAATGTGTTCCAAGGATCAATGTAAATGACTAAAATTCATGTTGACATTGTGTAACAAACTGGAAAACCGTTCTATTATTACATCCTTGTCAACAGAGGCTACTATTCTCGCATGGACAAATAAGATCCAACGGAAACACATTATCGCGTACCGATATGGGGAACCTTGGAAAATAAAATACGTCACAAACATGGCGGTATCGCGAATGCACTTATTTCCGAAAACACAAGCGCTGCCGGCATCACTCGGAAGATCGGCTGATTAGAAAAATTTAACCGGAACAGAGAAACGATATCAAATTTACGAAAAAGTATAACTAATAAAACGCGGTTTTTAGCGCTATATCGATGAATTAGCTCGGGAATAGTTTGCATATGTATGTTTTGAGACCCATCTTCTCGAATTACGTATACATAAATTTTAGGGTTCAAATGAGCCATGTCCGTTTAATCATGGTAACATTATATAGACAAGGGACACTGTAGAAATTCAACGTTTCACCATCGCTCGGGAGTCGCACAAAGTTAGCCCATTCACGGAATTGAATAACGGAATTGGTGGTGGCTATTCTCAAATTGACGATGAACGATACCCACCAGTGACTTTTCCCAGAAATTAACGATTTTGGTAAAGTGAGCCCCGCGGCTATGTCCTAAGTTATTTGCCCACATTGTTGGTGTTAAAATGACTACAGCATACCATATTTGTACCTGATATGCAAGAAGTGTTGGTTAATTTGGATTTTCGTGCCATTTGGAGCCGAAACATTTATTTTTTGTTGAAAAATCGCTCTTTTTCAAAAATATTATATTTTTCGAACATTATCATTCAAACGTATATTGCAATAATATTGAAATATTTAGGTCATATTGTGTAGTAGTTATCTAACAAGCATATGAAGAAAGAAGTTAACAACAATTTTGAACGGTTTGCGAGATATTTGATTTTAGCTACCCCTCCCCCAAACACGTTTTTGGTCGAAAAAAATACATATTTTTGATGTCATTACAAACATTTTTGAATTGATCTGAATGGGACCCAATATGAATATTGTACTGAAAGTGTTGTCCAGAGATGCCGTTTAATCGATTACAGATGTGTTCAGGCTTTCAGACCCCCAGTTACAACAACAACAATTATTTTATTGATAACAGTTCATTTTGCATGCATTAACATCGATGTTAAGTACTAAAACCTTTGTTATAAACAACGTGACCAACTATATAACATATGGCTCAGTAGTTATCTGGACAACACAAGTAGAAAGAATTTGACAGAAATTGAAAAATAACGGAATAGGTGGTGGCTATTGTCAAATCGACGATGAGTGATACCCTCCAGTGACTTTTTCCAGAAATTAACAATTTTGGTAAAGCGAGCCCTGTGGCTATGTCCTAGCCTACTTGCCCATATTGTTGCGGTTAAAATTACTACATCATACCATACTTCTACCGGATATGAAAAAAAATTTGGTTAAATTATATTTTCCTGCCATTTGGAGCCAAACTATTTATTTTTTGCTGAAAAATCGCACTCTTTCACAAAAATATTATATTTCGAACATTATCATTCAAATGGATATTGTTATAATGCCCAAATATTTATTTCTTATTGTGATGCAGTTATTTGCAAAGCATATGCAGAAAGAAGTTAACAGAAATTTAGAACAATTTGCGAAATAATGGATTTTAGCTACACCTCCCCCAAAAACGTTTTTGGTCGAAATATTACATATTTTTGTTCAGAACTTTACCAAGCTTCCCAATTGATCATACTGGGACCCAACATAATTCTTTTGCTGAAATGCCTGTTTTTTGTCAAAAATTTTGACAGAAATGGTCATCAGTTGGAAATTTTCCAACCTTAGGGGGGTGACAGTTTGGAAATTTCCAACACTTGGAAAGCTTGTGTCCTGGTCCCTCCCCCGTGGCCAGTCAAAAACTTCTAGTTAATTTAAGAAAACAATATTGTCATACAATTGGTCAACATTGTCATTGGAATTGTCATCAGTTGGAAATTTTCCAACCTAAGTGGGGGTGTAGGGTTTGAAATTTCCAACAGTAGGAAGGCGGCTAGTCTAGATGTTTGCGATTTTCTTGTTCAGATTTCAAAATTTTCGCACACCGGACCGAACCATGGTCGGCGCGGTGTGTCATTGTCCCATCCACTTGGCCAATACAAAACTGATAATTAGTTTAGCAAAACAATATTTTACTACATTTGGTCAAACTTGTAGACATAAATGGTCATCAGTTGAAGAATTTTCCAACCTGAGGGGGAGCATGAGGTTTGAAATTTCCAACACTAGGAAAGCTTCAGTTGAGGCCAGTCTAGATGCTAGGATTTGCGATTTTCTTGTATAGTTTAAAAAAATTTCTCACACCGGGCCAAACAACCATGGTCGGCCCGGTGTTTCCTGGTCTGTTGTCGGTAGCTGTGTGCATTTGTCTGGAATTAGATCACTAGTTGTTTTTTTGGGGGGCAATTTTCAGGTTAAAATATCTTAATGTTCTCATACTGGGAAAATAGAAGCATGGTTTATGAATATATAGGAAATTAGGCCTGAGCATGAGGTACAAGGGGGGGGTGCATATGGAATTATGCAAAAAGTTGTGTTGGTGCGATTACGACTCAAGGGGGGGGGGGGTGCAAATGGAATTATGCAAAAAGTTGTGTTGGTGTGATTCCGACTCAAGGGGGGGGGGGTGCAGTTGGAAATTCCCAAGGTGGACACCCCCCCCCCCCAGCGGAGACCCTCTAGCCACATCCCTGACCCAGCATGTCCGACGTATAGATGCACAAGTACTCCATTCGCGTTTAAGATTGAAATGCAGTAGTTTGAACTATGGCCAATTGAGTAATCACATTAAAACGTCCCCTCCCTGTCATTGTGGCAAATAGAAGAAGCATATCATTACTTTTTGGAATACAGTGGTCCTAAGACAGAACTTATATGCGCCATACTGAATGTAATGTTATCAGAAATACTCTTTTTATGTACAGCAACTCAGTCAGCGCGAAAATATTATAATAGTTGACGGGGTTCAGACATTTATCTCGAAAACAAAGCGATTTCCATAATGCTGCCATTTGTTAAAACTTCGTGAAAAACATTGAAACCCTGCTGAGCGCGAAATTTACCACCTCCAGATCGTCTGCAATCTCACGGCGACGGGCGTATCAATGACGAAAACAACATTATCTGTGTAGCTTTGCGTCCAATCAGCTCTAACGAAACTATGTGTATATCATTGTATCCAATCAGTTCCAACTGGATTACATTCTAATTTTCCCCATACAATCTCCCTCCCAGATAAATTGTTTACCTCCGGATAGAACTACCACATACTTATATATCGCATAGTTTCGGCCACAATATATGTTGATATTGAATTCATAATCCCTTCAGTACATGATGTGTTCAAGACCTCAAATAGGGTAGGGGTACATACAACAGTGAACATTTGCCAGCCGCTTGTTGTGGAGTGCCACATGATGCAGACTTTGGGGAACCAACACATATGTATATTCTGATAAAAACTAACCTTTGGTCAAGCCCTCAATTAATATTGGGGTCATATCATTTCACCATGTGGTGTCTTCCAAGATTTCAAATAAAGTTGGGGTCCTCAAAATTTTGCCTTTCATATTTTCCAGTCACTTTTCATTAAGTGCTCATTCTTTCCGAACCCAAATCCATATATTTACATTGTTTACGTCCTTGTACAATTAACTCGCCATTGTCCATACACGCAGTCAATGATGATATCGTTCCAATCCGTGGTGTGTTCTAGTCTTCAAATTGGGAAGGGGGTAATACAAACATTGAAAAATCGCATTATTTATTTTTCAGTCGCTTTTTGTAAAGTGTCCCTGACTGTCGGGTATTAACCCATCTACAACAATTGTGTATTTCTTTATAGAATAGCCATTTGTCCATATCGTCGTTTGACCATGAGGGCACATCCATTCAGTTCGTGGTAGGTTCAATTGTTTACATGGGGTAGGGGTCCCTTAAAATTCGCCTTCATCGTTTGCCATCTGCTTTGTGTAAGGTGCCACGGTGTTCTCGCGAACGGCGGGCTCGCGAGACCATTGCCATTCGGCCACAATCTCGGGTAATATGGATAGCTTATGCCTTGAGCTAGTGTTGTGTTCAAGACTTCAGATAGGGATGGAGTCCCCTGAGAGTAAAATTTAGCCCTTTCATTTGCTGACCATTTGTTGTAAAGTGCCATAGGCTATCGGGAACCATCTCATCCATAACAGATTCGTATTGCCAGATAATAATCCCATTTGTCCACAACTTCAGTTAACATTGAGAGCATATCATTTTGTTAAGACTTCAAGTTGGAGACATAGAAAATTCGCCTTCTTGTTTGCCAGCCGCTTTTTGTAAAGTGTTCCAGGATTTCGAGGGAACCAAATCACCCATATATCAATTAATAATTCCATGACAGCAATACCTTTCGATCACACACTCAGCTAAGTGAGAGAATATAACTTCAGTTCATGCTATGATCAAGATATTAAATGGGTTAATGCCTTAATGCCCCCCCCCCCCCAAAAAAAACAGTGAGTATTCGCCTTTCTCTTTCATCAACAACTTTTTGTAAAGTGACCCAGACATTCAAGACCCTGGTATACTATACTCTTTATATAGCGTCCATTTCTCCACACACGCATTTAATAATGGGAGCACATCCTTTCGGTTCATTGTGTGTCACAAGACTGCAAATGGGGTAGTGTGGCCTAACACATTACATTTCGTATTTGCCAGCCGCCTTTTGTAAAGTGTTCCAGGATTTCGAGAACAAAACCACCCATACAAATTGTAAATAATACATGAGAGCATATAGATTCGGTTCAGTGTGTGCTAAAGAGGTTAGAAGGGTTATGGGTACCCAAAACAGTGAGATTTCGCCTTCTCTTTGCTAGCCACTTTTTGTAGGTGTGTGAAGTTGGTTTGACATTGGACGTTGGACGTTCAACAAAAACGATCTAAACACCGCATATTTGCAGATGAAAATTAGTGTGAAGTTGGTTTGACATTGGACGTTGGACGTTCAACAAGAACGATATAAAAACCGCATATTTGCAGATGAAAATTACTGTGAAGTTGGTTTGACATTGGACGTTGGACGTTCAACAACAACGATCTTAAAACCGCTTATTTGCAGCTGAATCGAATCGCACATATATAGGCACAGGTAGAACCGCTTTGTTTCGGTCCAAGCGGTATTGCGTGGGAATAATCTATGCTCCATAGGATTTCCCTACCGAAATTTCAAGGTTATTGATCCACTGGTTTTGCCTCTACCCTCTGCACTCACGGCGAACGTCCATTTGTTTACCTTTCGAAAGACATTCAAACAGACATTCAAATATATGCTTCTGGCCCAATTATAGGGCCCGTTTCGGGTGCCATGGGCATACCCGGATGTGTAACGAATGAAAATCATCGGCATATCATAATGCTTGCAGTTTGTGAGATAATGGGGGTGATCAAATATTTGGGAATATCGCTGTGAAGTTGGACGGACGTTGGACGTTCGTGGACATTCGCGACACGGTCTGTTTTCAATGAAATACCATAGACTCGCATTTGTTGATATGACTAACAGCTGCATTGTGCCCACACAACTCTTATTTTAAAAAATCACCCTCCTTGCAAACATATTTCCATGCAAATAATCAAATTGTTGAATGTCCACGAACGTCCAACGTCCGTCTAACTTCACAGCACAATTTCCACACAAAAAAAAAGAAGCAGTTTCCAGTTTGCACCAGGAGACTTCTCTAGACCTAATTCGCGCTCTCCAGTTCACAAATTAAAAATTTTTTTTTTTTACATAATTTTCCGAATGTTCCTTTCCCCTTTGAAAAACATTCAAACTGAAATTCAAATGTGTACACAGGTAGAACCGCTTTGTTTCGGTCCAAGCGGTATTGCGTGGGAATAATCTATGCTCCATAGGATTTCCCTACCGAAATTTCAAGGTTATTGATCCACTGGTTTTGCCTCTACCCTCTGCACTCACGGCGAACTTTAGACAGAATTTTCTAAGTCGAACGTCCATTTGTTTACCTTTCGAAAGACATTCAAACAGACATTCAAATATATGCTTCTGGTCCAATTATAGGGCCCGTTTCGGGTGCCATGGGCGTACCCGGATGTGTAACGAATGAAAATCATCGGCATATCATAATGCTTGCAGTTTGTGAGATAATGGGGGTGATCAAATATTTGGGAAAGCGCTGTGAAGTTGGACGGACGTTGGACGTTCGTGGACATTCGCGACACGGTCTGTTTTCAATGAAATACCATAGACTCGCATTTGTTGATATGACTAACAGCTGCATTGTGCCCACACAACTCTTATTTTAAAAAATCACCCTCCTTGCAAACATATTTCCATGCAAATAATCAAATTGTTGAATGTCCACGAACGTCCAACGTCCGTCTAACTTCACAGCACAATTTCCAAAAAAAAGAAGAAAGAAGCAGTTTCCAGTTTGCACAAGGAGACTTCTCTAGACCTAATTCGCGCTCTCCAGTTCACAAATTTTAAACTTTTTTTTTTTTACATAATTTTCCGAATGTTCCTTTCCCCTTTGAAAAACATTCAAACTGAAATTCAAATGTGTACACAGGTAGAACCGCTTTGTTTCGGTCCAAGCGGAAGTGCGTGGGAATAATCTATGCTCCATAGGATTTCCCGACCGAAATTTCAAGGTTATTGATCCACTGGTTTTGCCTCTACCCTCTGCACTCACGGCGAACTTTAGACAGAATTTTCTAAGTCGAACGTCCATTTGTTTACCTTTCGAAAGACATTCAAACAGACATTCAAATATATGCTTCTGGCCCAATTATAGGGCCCGTTTCGGGTGCCATGGGCGTTACTGGATGTGTAACGAATGAAAATCATCGGCATATCATAATGCTTGCAGTTTGTGAGATAATGGGGGTGATCAAATATTTGGGAATATCGCTGTGAAGTTGGACGGACGTTGGACGTTCGTGGACATTCGCGACACGGTCTGTTTTCAATGAAATACCATAGACTCGCATTTGTTGATATGACTAACAGCTGCCTTGTGCCCACACAACTCTTATTTAAAAAAATCACCCTCCTTGCAAACATATTTCCATGCAAATAATCAAATTGTTGAATGTCCACGAACGTCCAACGTCCGTCTAACTTCACAGCACAATTTCCACACAAAAAAAAAACGCAGTTTCCAGTTTGCACCAGGAGACTTCTCTTGACCTAATTCGCGCTCTCAAACAGACAAATTTAAAAAACAAATTTAAGAGAATTTTCCGAATGTTTTTTACTTTGAAAAAACATTGGACGTTGGACGTTCAACACTGTGGATCTAAAAAGGGGTTACCGGCATGTGACTCGAATCGCACATATATAGGCACAGGTAGAACCGCTTTGTTTCGGTCCAAGCGGTATTGCGTGGGAATAATCTATGCTCCATAGGATTTCCCTACCGAAATTTCAAGGTTATTGATCCACTGGTTTTGCCTCTACCCTCTGCACTCACGGCGAACTTTAGACAGAATTTTCTAAGTCGAACGTCCATTTGTTTACCTTTCGAAAGACATTCAAACAGACATTCAAATATATGCTTCTGGTCCAATTATAGGGCCCGTTTCGGGTGCCATGGGCGTACCCGGATGTGTAACGAATGAAAATCATCGGCATATCATAATGCTTGCAGTTTGTGAGATAATGGGGGTGATCAAATATTTGGGAAAGCGCTGTGAAGTTGGACGGACGTTGGACGTTCGTGGACATTCGCGACACGGTCTGTTTTCAATGAAATACCATAGACTCGCATTTGTTGATATGACTAACAGCTGCATTGTGCCCACACAACTCTTATTTTAAAAAATCACCCTCCTTGCAAACATATTTCCATGCAAATAATCAAATTGTTGAATGTCCACGAACGTCCAACGTCCGTCTAACTTCACAGCACAATTTCCAAAAAAAAGAAAAAAGAAGCAGTTTCCAGTTTGCACAAGGAGACTTCTCTAGACCTAATTCGCGCTCTCCAGTTCACAAATTTTAAACTTTTTTTTTTTTACATAATTTTCCGAATGTTCCTTTCCCCTTTGAAAAACATTCAAACTGAAATTCAAATGTGTACACAGGTAGAACCGCTTTGTTTCGGTCCAAGCGGTATTGCGTGGGAATAATCTATGCTCCATAGGATTTCCCTACCGAAATTTCAAGGTTATTGATCCACTGGTTTTGCCTCTACCCTCTGCACTCACGGCGAACTTTAGACAGAATTTTCTAAGTCGAACGTCCATTTGTTTACCTTTCGAAAGACATTCAAACAGACATTCAAATATATGCTTCTGGTCCAATTATAGGGCCCGTTTCGGGTGCCATGGGCGTACCCGGATGTGTAACGAATGAAAATCATCGGCATATCATAATGCTTGCAGTTTGTGAGATAATGGGGGTGATCAAATATTTGGGAAAGCGCTGTGAAGTTGGACGGACGTTGGACGTTCGTGGACATTCGCGACACGGTCTGTTTTCAATGAAATACCATAGACTCGCATTTGTTGATATGACTAACAGCTGCATTGTGCCCACACAACTCTTATTTTAAAAAATCACCCTCCTTGCAAACATATTTCCATGCAAATAATCAAATTGTTGAATGTCCACGAACGTCCAACGTCCGTCTAACTTCACAGCACAATTTCCAAAAAAAAGAAGAAAGAAGCAGTTTCCAGTTTGCACAAGGAGACTTCTCTAGACCTAATTCGCGCTCTCCAGTTCACAAATTTTAAACTTTTTTTTTTTTACATAATTTTCCGAATGTTCCTTTCCCCTTTGAAAAACATTCAAACTGAAATTCAAATGTGTACACAGGTAGAACCGCTTTGTTTCGGTCCAAGCGGAAGTGCGTGGGAATAATCTATGCTCCATAGGATTTCCCTACCGAAATTTCAAGGTTATTGATCCACTGGTTTTGCCTCTACCCTCTGCACTCACGGCGAACTTTAGACAGAATTTTCTAAGTCGAACGTCCATTTGTTTACCTTTCGAAAGACATTCAAACAGACATTCAAATATATGCTTCTGGCCCAATTATAGGGCCCGTTTCGGGTGCCATGGGCGTTACTGGATGTGTAACGAATGAAAATCATCGGCATATCATAATGCTTGCAGTTTGTGAGATAATGGGGGTGATCAAATATTTGGGAATATCGCTGTGAAGTTGGACGGACGTTAGACGTTCGTGGACATTCGCGACACGGTCTGTTTTCAATGAAATACCATAGACTCGCATTTGTTGATATGACTAACAGCTGCCTTGTGCCCACACAACTCTTATTTAAAAAAATCACCCTCCTTGCAAACATATTTCCATGCAAATAATCAAATTGTTGAATGTCCACGAACGTCCAACGTCCGTCTAACTTCACAGCACAATTTCCACACACAAAAAAAAAACGCAGTTTCCAGTTTGCACCAGGAGACTTCTCTTGACCTAATTCGCGCTCTCAAACAGACAAATTTAAAAAACAAATTTAAGAGAATTTTCCGAATGTTTTTTACTTTGAAAAAACATTGGACGTTGGACGTTCAACACTGTGGATCTAAAAAGGGGTTACCGGCATGTGACTCGAATCGCACATATATAGGCACAGGTAGAACCGCTTTGTTTCGGTCCAAGCGGTATTGCGTGGGAATAATCTATGCTCCATAGGATTTCCCTACCGAAATTTCAAGGTTATTGATCCACTGGTTTTGCCTCTACCCTCTGCACTCACGGCGAACTTTAGACAGAATTTTCTAAGTCGAACGTCCATTTGTTTACCTTTCGAAAGACATTCAAACAGACATTCAAATATATGCTTCTGGTCCAATTATAGGGCCCGTTTCGGGTGCCATGGGCGTACCCGGATGTGTAACGAATGAAAATCATCGGCATATCATAATGCTTGCAGTTTGTGAGATAATGGGGGTGATCAAATATTTGGGAAAGCGCTGTGAAGTTGGACGGACGTTGGACGTTCGTGGACATTCGCGACACGGTCTGTTTTCAATGAAATACCATAGACTCGCATTTGTTGATATGACTAACAGCTGCATTGTGCCCACACAACTCTTATTTTAAAAAATCACCCTCCTTGCAAACATATTTCCATGCAAATAATCAAATTGTTGAATGTCCACGAACGTCCAACGTCCGTCTAACTTCACAGCACAATTTCCAAAAAAAAGAAAAAAGAAGCAGTTTCCAGTTTGCACAAGGAGACTTCTCTAGACCTAATTCGCGCTCTCCAGTTCACAAATTTTAAACTTTTTTTTTTTTACATAATTTTCCGAATGTTCCTTTCCCCTTTGAAAAACATTCAAACTGAAATTCAAATGTGTACACAGGTAGAACCGCTTTGTTTCGGTCCAAGCGGTATTGCGTGGGAATAATCTATGCTCCATAGGATTTCCCTACCGAAATTTCAAGGTTATTGATCCACTGGTTTTGCCTCTACCCTCTGCACTCACGGCGAACTTTAGACAGAATTTTCTAAGTCGAACGTCCATTTGTTTACCTTTCGAAAGACATTCAAACAGACATTCAAATATATGCTTCTGGCCCAATTATAGCGCCCGTTTCGGGTGCCATGGGCGTTACTGGATGTGTAACGAATGAAAATCATCGGCATATCATAATGCTTGCAGTTTGTGAGATAATGGGGGTGATCAAATATTTGGGAATATCGCTGTGAAGTTGGACGGACGTTGGACGTTCGTGGACATTCGCGACACGGTCTGTTTTCAATGAAATACCATAGACTCGCATTTGTTGATATGACTAACAGCTGCATTGTGCCCACACAACTCTTATTTAAAAAAATCACCCTCCTTGCAAACATATTTCCATGCAAATAATCAAATTGTTGAATGTCCACGAACGTCCAACGTCCGTCTAACTTCACAGCACAATTTCCACAAAAAAAAAGAAAGAAGCAGTTTCCAGTTTGCACAAGGAGACTTCTCTAGACCTAATTCGCGCTCTCCAGTTCACAAATTTTAAACCTTTTTTTGTTTTACATAATTTTCCGAATGTTCCTTTCCTCTTTGAAAAACATTCAAACTGAAATTCAAATGTGTACACAGGTAGAACCGCTTTGTTTCGGTCCAAGCGGTATAGCGTGGGAATAATCTATGCTCCATAGGATTTCCCTACCGAAATTTCAAGGTTATTGATCCACTGGTTTTGCCTCTACCCTCTGCACTCACGGCGAACTTTAGACATATTGTTCTAAGTTCCGAACGAGATTCAAACATGTGCTTCGAAGTATCTCATAGGGTTCTTATTCGATATATTTGAATGCTTGTATAAATACTTTTTGTAATATATCTTTTATAAAATTATTGCGTTTAATCAGAGACGTGGAGACATGGTTTTGGGGGGGGGGGGGTGGTACCTGCCAAAACATTAGTTGGAAATTTCACACCAACAAAAGGTCGAAAATGTTCTTGAAGTTTGATTTTCGAACAATTTATTGTTTTTGGACCAATATATTTGCATATTTTCCTACCTTTTTTCAAAATTTTGGACTGAGATGGTCATCAGTTGGAAATATTCCAACATTATGGGAGTGACAGGTTGGAAATTCCTAACACTTGGAAAGCTTGTGTCATGGTCCCTCCCCTGTGGCCAGTCAAAACCAGCTTGTTAATTTAAGAAAACAATATTGTCATACATTTGGTTAACATTGTCATTGGAATTGTCATCAGTTGGAAATTTTCCAACCTAAGCTGACCTAAGTGGGTGTGTCAGGTTTGAAATATCCAACTCTATAGGAAGGCTTAAGGCTAGTCTAGATGCTAGGATTTGCGATATTCTTGTTCAGATTTCAACAAATTTCCATGGTTGGCCCGGTGTGTCATTGTCCCTCCCCCGTGGCCAATACAAAACTGCTATTTAGTTTAAAAAAATTATTAACAATTTTACTACATTTGGTCCAACTTGTGGAGTGAAATGGTCATCGGTTGGAAAATTTTCACTTTAGCCTACACAAACATGACACTAAATCAACCAAATTAAGTAGGGGACATAATTAAATAACTAAATAAACACTACATCAATAAAATAAAGTCGATTTAATCCCTTCTAATTAATGTGCATGTGCCATGTGCATTTGTCTGGAGTTAGACCACTAGATGTTAGGATTTATACAATTTTTTATGAATGTTCTCATACCGGGAATATATAGAACCGTGGTTTATTAATATATAGGATACTAGGCCTGATCACTGAGGTGCAAGGGGGCGGGTGCAAATGGAATTATGCAAACCTTGTGCTTGGTTTGATTCTGATTCAAGGGGGGTGTGTGCAATTAGAATTTCCGAAGATGGACACCCACCCCCCCCCCCCCCCCCAACACAGACCCTCTAGCCACGTCCCTGCGTTTAATCAGACAGTGGTCGGTCAATTTTTTGGCAGTTTCGCGCTGGACTTCGCTAAAATTGACACGACTCCCACATGGGCACAAGACGAACTGCTTTGTTTTGGACAGAGTGGTCCACGGGAAGAATCATTGATCCAGAAGACTCCCCTGTTGAATTTGAAGGACATTCAAACAAACATTCAAATATAAAACTGAAATACATTTGAATGTTTGTAGACACCAAATACAATTCTAATAGCTGTGTGTTGAAATTCTTGCGTTTAATTAGACATTGGGGGGGGGGGCAATTAAGTGTATTGACAGAGGTTTGCGCAGGAGAATAAGATGACACAATGTTGAAATAAATCAGCTTCATTTATATATTAATACATAGAAAACTTGTAGGTGTACACATAACAAACTAGAGTATGTGAAGGCAACAAATTTTTTA
Organism: Siphonodentalium dalli; assembly: GCA_032622095.1. Taxonomy (NCBI): domain Eukaryota; kingdom Metazoa; phylum Mollusca; class Scaphopoda; order Gadilida; family Siphonodentaliidae; genus Siphonodentalium; species Siphonodentalium dalli. The sequence goes on along the minus strand of CP136065.1, from coordinate 120,756,374 downwards.
ACATATACTATCATTTGAACTATATATTGGTGATGCTAATTTGCTTGTTTACACTCATGGACGGATGAAATAAAACAGTATAGTTAAAATCCAATATTCATGAATACCATTATAAAATGCCACACATTTGTATCAAAAATATGTAATGTGTCCTACAATGTTAAAAGTGCATTTTTACAAGACAACAGTTCAAGTTAATTGTGCCCCAAAGTGTGTCAATATGAGGATATTTTTGTTTACTTTTTCCCTATATGGAAACAAGTGGGGGATTCAGGTATCTTCTAACATTTATTGTTATGCCCATTATATATAAATCTTTCCCCTTCATGTCATGAAAAATTATTATATATATAGTATCCAGTTGAATCAGTATAATTTAGGCTTGAACATTGTTGGTCACTTCAAATACTATTATTTATATCAAATCACAGGATGTATAATGGCCATGTTTTTGATTGAAAATGTATCAAATTTGATAGCTCCTATCTGGAGGCGATCGCAGACATGCCTCTGCAGGGTGTGCCGATTGAAATGTGAAATTAAAGATTGTGGCTGGCAGCCATGTTTTAAACAAAAATTCAGAAAAAATGGTAAGCTCCCATCTAGAGGTCACAGCAAGGATAGATATAAAGTTTGGAGACGATTGGATGAGGGATGATGTGGTCTGTAGGGCGTGCCAAAGAATTTAGTCATGCAAAGAGTAAAATCCAAGATGGCTGCCAGCAACCATGTTTTTTTGTTTTTGTTTTTTTATAAAAAAACTCATTCAAATTCAATACATGTAGCTCCCATCTAGTGGTGATCTCAAACATGCCTGTAACTTTTCCAAACATTTTGCCAATATTTATGGGCTGCAGCACAGGCTCCTGGGGAAAATAGCAGATATACCAATATATACTATACCAGTCACTGTTAAAGTATATATTAGAATATCTGGTATTTATTCCCAGGGGCCTGTGGGCTGTAGGGTGTTTAATTAGAATGTGAAAACCAGAATGGCCACTATCGGCAATGTATTAAAATTTGGAATAAATGGTAAGTACCCATCTAAAGGTCACCACGAGGATCCATATGAAGTTTGGTGATGATCAGATGAGTGATGTGGTATGTAGGGTATCTCAAAGTGTTGTCATGCAAAGAGTAATATCCAAGATGGCTGCTGGCAGTCATGTTTTTAATCGAAAATTATTTTAATTCGATAGATATAGATGTTATCCTAATCAAGCCTGTAAAACAAAATTCGGAAAAAATTGATGGCTCCCATCTAGGGGTCACCCCGAATATCCATAATGAAGTTTGGTGATGATCGGATGAGAGATTTGACCTGTATGATGTTCTGAAGGAAATCGTAAACACCAAAAATGGGAGTTTTGTGTACCAAATTCTTCACAATTACAAAGGAAGTAGAAAAGAGTTATATTGCTACTATTGGAACCAAAATTTTAAACTTTCATATGCTCGTCTGTTGTGTATACATGATTTTACATGTATATCATTTTAAATATATTACGCATTTAATTTCCTGAGAATACCGTACATTTGAAGATTTGATAAAAAAAAACAAACATGTTGTTGTACATATGACTAGAATGAATGGATGAGGCTACAATGAATGAATGAAGTCGATATCATCATTATTTTGTATGACGCGACTAGAAAGAGCAATATCACAAGAAAGTGCTGCACGTGTGGCTGGAATCTTGAACATATCCACCAACACAGGAAACATATCACAAAAACATAATCACTAAATTAGCTCTCAGGTCAAGATCAATATTTTAAAACAAATTCACAACATATCTTGAAGAAAGCATTGATGGATAACAAGAAAATAAGTTTCTTTCTATATATTACATAAATAAATAGCAAACATGTAGAAATACTATGAATATAAACAAAATGCTAGATTCTCACCCACTCCCGCCCCTATTTTTGGTCCATCCTTTGATTTTTTTTTCTACTAGTATATGGAAATTATTTTTACATAAACTCATTTTCCTTATAATTACCAGGTTTCCATCATTCATTGAGCACATGCATGTATTTTGCACTAATTCATGGCTCAAATTAATTCATTTGTTGCATATATATTCTGTTGAGTATAAAAGGGAGATGGTCCCATAAATGGAGGTATTTATCGTACAGTACCCCTTTAGCAAGAATAAAATATCAAAAACAAGGGTTGCACATCAAAGAGTTTTTTTCCCCATAAGAGTCACTCTGTCTGACCAAGAATCACTAAAAATGGACGACTAAATAACCATAACTCAGAACTAAGGGCCATTACTCAGGTAAAAATAAGCCTGTAAAGTTTCAAAAAAAAATCTGCAATAAATGTGGGCTGAAGGGCATGCTGACGAATTCACATTTGAAATTCAAGATGGCTGCTTGCGGCCATGTTTTTCATAAAAAATCGTTCAAATTCGATAGCTCCCATTTGGAGGTGATCATAGACTCAAATGCTGAATATCATTGAAATCGGTCAAAGTTTGAGTTATCTAGCTAACTTGTCATGAATGTGATCAGTCACTAAAAATAGACAAAATAACACCCATAACTTTCATATAAAAGACCGGAAAATCACGTTTTCGAACTTGTTCGAGATATTGTTGTTGCAGACGCATATACCAAATATCAATTAAATCGGGTGATGTTTGTTTGAGTTACTAGTATCCCACTAATGGTCTTGCACAATGGTCCGGACGCCTACCTACTCACCTCGCCAAACCGTAAGTTGAGTTTTTGAAACTTGACTAATAAAATACGATATGAATTATCGACCCCAATAAAAACAATTGGATGATAATCTAGTGTTTATAATGGCAAGATATGTGTTAGTCCATGTTTTTTTGACATAAATCAGTTAGTGAAATTGGTAGGTATAACACTGGTTTACGTTGAAGTACCATTGCCTTACTGTACTGTAACAAACTTCTTAACAGTTCGGGTCTTCTCTAGATGAAAACAAACAGATAAAATGTGAGGTTACTCCTAATTATGTGACATATTCTCTGCATAATTTAACACATTATAATATAGTTCATGTGACTTTCTCGCGTTCTGATAAGCTGCACACTGCCACACTATTTTAACTATGGCTTGTGGACTATTCCTCCTCTCGAACCACTATTTTGGCAAAGTCAACCCCATGCCATGCATTATCTATATAATAGTACCCAAATAGCCGGCCTACTATTTTTACCGAATAGTAACAAACTCATTTTGCACAATCGAATTGACACCTGAATATAGGGCTAATCTGAAAATATAATGAATATTACGTGTTGCAATATCGCATATCATTAGAATTCTTGATACATTTTAATGATCTTACAAATCTCCCATCAAAGCTATCCAATGTATTCAATAGCTTGTGCGTTCTGCAAGCCTCAGCGGACAGTTCTAAATTTCCCAGAAATTTCTATATAGAAATAAACACATGAATCGGGAATATATGATGTTAGTTGTAAATAATAATATAGTTATACTCCCTGTCATCATCAAAAGATTGCCGTAAATTGTAAAATCTACCATTTCCAAAATTTGCAGCAAATAAAATTGTGACAAAATCATGCACAGAAATTGTGTGCAAATTGACACTAATATTTGCCATTATTCCTCGAGGATCATTATTTTGTCAGTCAATGACACAACATAAACTGTCTATATAATAATACATAATTCAGTGCATCATTACGATATAACTCTTTCTGATATTAAAATGTTGAATTTTTTATTTATTTGTATGATAATGCTGATTAAAATTGATAAAAAAAAACTCTGGCCACTGAATCTGGGCGTAATGTCTGCTATAGTAGAGTAAAGCGAAGGTACTTCGATGTAAACCTGTAATATCCCTACCAATTTCGCCACAGGCTCCTGGGGAAAAATACCAGATATATACCAATATCTATCATATTCCTCAGATTCTCAATATTTTTACATCTTAGCCACAGCTATTTTTCAATGTGTCTTACTGGCCATGAAATTCCTTTCGTTTGATGTATAATTTGATAGTATCAAACAAAGGGAAGTTGAGATTTGTAGCAAAAACTTTAAAAATCTACAATAAACTTGTGAATAAAATGGGTCGTCAGTTTCCCCATCTGCCTAATATTCTCAATAATTCAAAAAAATGTCACTTACCAAAAATATGCCACAGCTTATATTATAGGGCATATTTCCTTTATAATATAACGTAGCAGAGTCAATTGAAGCAAAATTGACATAAACAGGGAATTCGCAAGTTTGGCAATTGTGATCGTAATAATTGAATTTGTATCCGTGTATAATCACTACTTACTGGCCAGGGAAACTAACTGCTTTTTGTCTGTAGGTTTCACTAGTTTCGCTATGATATCTGGACTTCCCTTCGTTTTATACTATTGACTTATACACCAAAAGAAAGGCAATTTCATAACCAAAATGACACATTGAAATATACTGTGACTGAGATGGAATGATTTTGAGAATATATGAGCAATATGATAGATGTTGTGTTTTTCCAAAAATCAGAATTGTTAACCTTATCACTGGTATAGTATATATTGGTATAGCTGATATTTTTCCACAGGGCCTGTGTATTTCTCTATCTGGTTTATGCCATACGTGGTATGGATACATAAAAATATTGGATGAGACAATTAACATGGAATTTATTTTCCAATCTAATGTATGACTCTAGAAAGTGCAGTATCACATGAAAATGCTGCATGTGTGATTAATTTAAACATTTCCACAAAGTTGGCACCAACACAGGAAAGATATCATATCACAAACAAAATCAACATATCTTGAAGAAAGCACTGATGGATAACAAGGAAATAAGTTTTTTCTCTCTGTATATTACACAAATAAATAACAAACATATATACATGTATATGCAGGTCAGGCAAAATTGGCTTTCTAGCTCAATTGGGATCAGTAAACCAATTCAATCTCAAGTTTAATCGTATTTTGTACACCTACAACTGACTGCCATAAATAAGATTAACACGAGGTGGAACTCTCCCAATAGGACTAAGGATACCCCCTGCAGTGCAATTAGGCTACATTAAGTGACATCAGTCATCCAAAGGCAACTAATAATGCACATCATTATCATAACAATATAATCATGAATACTTTATTTATTCTAAAAAAATACCCTGTTATTTAGGTTCCTGTGAATCTTTAATAGGGATTCCAATTGGTACAAAATCATAAAGAAGGACTTTACAAACCATTTATATTGTGACTTTTTATAACCCTTATGAGAATGAGAACACTGCAATCTTCATGAATGTTTAGATAATTCTTTTGCATCCTCCACAGCTTCAGATTGAATGCAAACAACCAATATCTCATTTATTGAACATTGAAGCACACTGTCATAAATTTTTTTTAGGATTTGTCAATATGCAGATATATTACTTTCATTTATGAACATAAATCTTTTGTTTTTTTAAATTAGTATGAAGTTTGGCTAGCTATAACTCCGAGCAAGACAATCACTGGTGCGTGGCAAAATATGCCCATTGGTAATTCCAAGGGCCATAACTATGGTGAAAATTTAGCAGGTAGAACCCAAATCCAAACTTGACCTGTATTTTGGCTTAGTAAACTGATACCAAATTTTATTCCATTGAATTCCGACTTACTAAATTTATCAGGAAACGAAAAAGCAAACGGACGGACTAGGGTCCTGTGAATAATCAAATACGATCAAATTGAATTCCGCATAGCATTTGCGACTCAAATAGAATAACGAATTGATAATATCAATTCGGCGACGGTAGCATAAGTGAGAAAATTCCAGTTTTTGAGTATGATAAGTTACCCATTGTATACAACCATTTCTCGTATTAAAAAATAAAAGTTTATAGATTTTATACTTTGTGCAAATGCTTTGTGTTGAAATAATTGGAATTTTTGCATTAACTCGCCTAACAAGAACATTCTTGATGTTTAGGCATATATAAGCACATTCGCAGAATCATTGTTTTGGCACCAATAATTTTCCATTTAATAATCTGATTTCAAATCAGACGTCAATTATAGCAATTTCAGTCTTATTCCTTGAAATAGATGTGAATCTATGACACATGTCTGACTCAGTATGGGGTAACACATTAGTATCTGTTACAACAGAGTATGAACTTTGAAATGACAAATGAAGTCACTGTATGAGCTGTTTATATTTAGAAACACAGGCATTACCCATGCAAAATGGAATACAAATTGAATGTTCTGGTTGAATCAAATATCTTTTAGAATAACGAATATTTGCAGGACCCTTGGACAGAACAAAAGAATAATATTTCCCAATTTTAAAACGGCCATATAAAATTATTACTACAGATAGATTTGATGCAGTGTTTAAATTGGTCTGCAATTTATAGTTATGATATGCATCAGATTAAGTCAGATTTCCAAAATTATGTCTAGAAATCTCCACAACATACAGGTACATGCATGTGGATATTTATAGAAAAGATGTCACAAACATAGTTCACAATCTTGAAGCACTAATTGATAACAAGAAAGATAAGTTTCTTACAGTATATTACATAAATAAATATCAAAAATATACATATAGTATGTGTCAAAATGTGGGGCAGAGTTCAGTGTCCAAGCTAAGCTGGTCCCACCACTGCCATATTTCGTTATAAAATCTAACATTTCTTTCATTTGAGTGTTTTATCGGCTACTATTCAATCTGATTTCATCTAGAAAATTTCCAAACCAATATGAACAAATCGGTTTCTCAGTATAATGCAGAATGAATTGTAACCTAGCAAAGATTAAAAAAATGGAAGTGTTAATGACACTGTAGCTCAACTGATGTCATAAATCACAGTCAATGGAGCGATAAGGAATGCAGAATATATGAAGTTTGGCATCAAATGGATGAAAAATGTTGGAAGTAGGTCATACCGAAGTAATTAGTGATGCAAAGAGTAAAATCCAAGATGGCTGCGAGCAGCCATGTTTTCCATCAAATTTGATAGCTCCCATCTTGGTGATCCTGAACATGCCTGTAAATTTTTTTAACATTTCTCCACTTAATGTCGACTGCAGGGTACACCAATATATTCAAATGTGAAATCCAAGATGGATGCTAGCATGATTTAAAAACATTTTGAAAATTTGTATGGCTTCCCATCCAGTGGTCAATCACCCAAGAAGGCTGCTGACAGCCATGTTTTTCAAAAAATTTCTAAAAAAAATTATCCATCTAGGAGTTACCCAAAAGAAACAAGTTTTGTGACGTTCGGATGAGGTATGTGGCCTGTAGGGTATGCTGTAGTGATGTGCAGCTTTGATATTTCATGTCGGTTTTGGTTTTGGTTTAAAACCAGGTTTCGGTTTTGGTTTCGGTTTTATTCAATACATCAATGAATTTAAGCATAGCAGTGATAGCACCAATATTCCCAGCCATTTTTCAGTCATTCCCATAGTCTATGTACAATGCACAATAAGTCATGTCTGAAATTCCGATTCCAGCCAACGGAGATCTACCTAGTACCGTCGCAGAATGAGTGAATTTGATCAATTTCATTGGCTGATAATATTAATACACATTACAATTGGGTCCCCAAAACAGTCGCTTTAAAACATGCCATATTTGCAAACTTTACAATATTCTTTCAGTGAATTTGGTAAGTAGAAACGATGTTTTGTGCATCGAAACTGCATGAGAAAAATTCACGTCGCCAAACTCGCCATTCAAATTGCAGTAGCCGACAGCACGTGGCTGTGTTATTGTCTCGACCCCATCTGCAGACAATTGAATAGCGCCAGGAACAACATATCCAAAATCCGCAAAAATCCGCTGTGGGGAAACTTTGTTATCCAAGATGGCGTCCAACATGGTTGTCTATACTACATCAGTTCTCGAAACAAGTCATTATACGATATATTGTGGCATCGGAATTACGCCGTTATACCAGTTTGTGTTAAATTATAGCACGGGGGCGAATAGAGTGACACGCACAGAAAATCATACAATCGTGGCCATGAAATGGCTGTCAAAATGGCCACAACTGCAAGCAATACAACAAAGAAAGCAACATATTGGATAACCACATATGAGTGAAAATATGTATTGATAATACACAAGTCGGTTGTTGAATATCTTTAAAGGTACACACATCATTAAACAGATCCATCTGAAGGATTTATTGGCCACTGTACCGCAAGTCAAACCCCAATGATTTGCGTCTTTAAAGTTTGTGTGTTCTGCTTATCCAACATCCAATTGTCGGGCCAAAAATAATAATATCTGACATGCAACACACGAACTAATGTTTCACCTCACAGTTCATGGTAGTTTCATTCGGCATGATGATTATGTTTTGAATGTAACGCCGAAATTTAAGTGCACACTCTAGCGGTCTAAATGTTAGTTATATTTCCGGAATTGTCAACACTCCCGGTGATATTAAACAATACATATTTGTAGCAATGCTTATTATACTGTAAAGAAACACTCATATCTTCAATAGATTAGCACCGCGTCTCACCAGATCAAAGAGACGGTACAACACTCATTGTATGTAAGACTAATTTTCATGCTGCTAACAAACCGTGTTCTTAGTAGACAATTTTGTTCAAATTACTTCAATCACAACTTTACAACTGGAATATGCAGCTACGCAATGCACACTATTAGTTTTCAGTATATTTTTGTTTGAAAATATCTTAACATTACCACCCACATAATCATGCTAAATATCGAGTGATCACCGTTTAAGATGTTATTTCAACGTTAAACATTCATGCAATAGTATTAATTGTGGTTCTGTGTGCAGCAGCTATGTGTAACATTAGGGAGAAGGAGTAAACGTGGTGATGCGGTTGAAGAAAACGTAGTAAGTTTCGCGTAGATGTGGCCTTGGTGAATTCAACCAAATATAATTTCCAGGTATAAACACAGTCTTTGTCACAGAGTATGTAGGCAATTTTGGTCAAGTTTAGAATTTATTGACGATAGTCTATGGTACTCATTCGTGTTTTAATAAATTTAGTTCATGGTATACCACCATGCATTCTTGTGATAAAAGCGAAATATTCGTGTTTTATCACTTGATCTGAGGCAACTATGACCACTATTTTGAGACACGGACAATGGAATATACGCATTTTACCCAGTACTATATGAATATCTTTCATACCGTTTTATATCAGTTAATTTTTAAAGGTTTCATGCTGTAGATATCAAAATAAATGATGATCGGTCACATTCGTGAGACTGATCGGAGTACACATTTTTCTGCTTCTAGAAAAAGGTTTCATAGTCAATACATCTCTACTAAATCCCATTTAGCTGTTTAATTACATATATATCACACGATTCAAGATAAGCAGTACAGAAAAAACTGCGTTATGTTTCCGTTTCTGTGCGTACAAAAGTCAAGATTTAACCGTTTCATAAGACCCTGGTTTCGCTTGCTCTCTCGTGAGATACATCAGAGATATTTCGTACATCTCTAATCAAAAGTTTCTCTTATACTCTGCAATCATTCTTCCTCGCATAATTAGAGAGTTTGTTCACTCGTATAGGACTAGCTCTTCAATTTTGCACAACATGTAAATTTCATTCGATTTTGTCCATTTTGGCGGCCATTTTGGGAAATACATTCTACAGATATGGTTTACGACAAAGCATTGTTTGTATATATTTCAATTTATTACGAATTTGGCATTAATTGGAGCACCTAACGCAGAAATTCAGTATTTTGCGATAACAACAGACATTATGGACGCCATCTTGGATCCTGAATTTTCCCATGAGCGGATTTTTGCGAATTTTGGATATGTTGTTCCTGGTGTTTTTCCGCGTCGAATAACACAAAAATCAGCTTGTATCCAATTTATTCCGGGTTCAACTCTCCAACGACCACACTATTGTGCTGAATTGAGGAATGAATGAAAATCGGATAGCTGCCCAGGGGTCTGTAACACGCTCCGCTCTCCGCCCCTTTTTGCACTGCCCATATACGCCGCCTCTATATATGCACCTTCTTCGCGTTAATGGTAACATATAATGTTACCATTAACGCGAAGAAGGCGCGTATATAGATGCAGCGTATATGGGCAGTGCAAAAGGGGGGCGGACAGCGGAGCGTGTTACAGGCCCCTGTGTGGGAGAGTGATTTAGGGGGCTAACCCCGGGATCTTCGAAAGGGCCAAGAGGCCCTTTCCTTAACCCCTCATTTTACAATTTTTTTTAAGGCCCCTGTGGATAGCTGGGCTAACTTTATATGTCTATAAATCCGAAGTGAGAATAATGAGCTAATGGCTTCGTTCGCTAAGCGGCAATCAACAGTACTTAGCGTTTTTTTTTCATTGCATGTCGGCAACCATCATTGTTTTTATAACTGAGCCGCTGTCAGTGATTGTCCATAAGTGAAGTTCATTTTGTTATTACAAGTAAGACATTAAATCGCATGGAAAGAGCAATTGTGTGGGCTGTCTGACGTGAATATGTATTGGAAAATAACGTCATACGTAATGACATTAAATCTCAAGGAAACACGCGAAAAAATAAAAAATAACATTTACTGTTTCAATGTTTTAAGTTATTTCCTTCATAAAAAGAGTCTTCTTGATAAAGAACCCTCTCAATACTTGAATATAGAATTAACCTTTAAAAAAAAAAAATCTTCGGAATAGCGAACCTTCGGAATAGCGAACCTTCGGAGTAGTGAACCTTCGGAATAGTGAACCTTCGGAATAGCGAACCTTCGGAATAGAGACATGTTCCCCGTTCGTGGACATTCAACAATTCTCTTAAATTTTTTTTTTAATTTGTCTGTTTGAGAGCACGAATTAGGTCAAGAGAAGTCTCCTGGTGCAAACTGGAAACTGCGTGTTTTTTTTTGTGGAAATTGTGCTGTAAAGTTAGACGGACGTTGGACGATCGTGGACATTCAACAATTTGATTATTTGCATGGAAATATGTTTGCAAGGAGGGTGATTTTTTTTAAATAAGAGTTGTGTGGGCACAAGGCAGCTGTTAGTCATATCAACAAATGCGAGTCTATGGTATTTCATTGAAAACAGACCGTGTCGCGAATGTCCACGAACGTCCAACATCCGTCCAACTTCACAGCGATATTCCCAAATATTTGATCACCCCCATTATCTCACAAACTGCAAGCATTATGATATGCCGATGATTTTCATTCGTTACACATCCGGGTACGCCCTTGGCACCCGAAACGGGCCCTATAATTGGGCCAGAAGCATATATTTGAATGTCTGTTTGAATGTCTTTCGAAAGGTAAACAAATGGACGTTCGACTTAGAAAATTCTGTCTAAAGTTCGCCTTGAGTGCAGAGGGTAGAGGCAAAACCAGTGGATCAATAACCTTGAAATTTCGGTAGGGAAATCCTATGGAGCATAGATTATTCCCACGCGATACCGCTTGGACCGAAACAAAGCGGTTCTACCTGTGCCTATATATGTGCGATTCGAGTCACCTGCCGGTAACCCCTTTTTAGATCCACAGTGTTGAACGTCCAATGTTTTTCAAAGTAAAAAACATTCGGAAAATTCTCTTAAATTTGTTTTTTAAATTTGTCTGTTTGAGAGCGCGAATTAGGTCAAGAGAAGTCTCCTGGTGCAAACTGGAAACTGCGTTTTTTTTTGTGTGGAAATTGTGCTGTGAAGTTAGACGGACGTTGGACGTTCGTGGACATTCAACAATTTGATTATTTGCATGGAAATATGTTTGCAAGGAGGGTGATTTTTTTAAATAAGAGTTGTGTGGGCACAAGGCAGCTGTTAGTCATATCAACAAATGCGAGTCTATGGTATTTCAATGAAAACAGACCGTGTCGCGAATGTCCACGAACGTCCAACGTCCGTCCAACTTCACAGCGATATTCCCAAATATTTGATCACCCCCATTATCTCACAAACTGCAAGCATTATGATATGCCGATGATTTTCATTCGTTACACATCCGGGTACGCCCATGGCACCCGAAATGGGCCTTATACTTGGGCCAGAAGCATATATTTGAATGTCTGTTTGAATGTCTTTCGAAAGGTAAACAAATGGACGTTCGACTTAGAAAATTCTGTCTAAAGTTCGCCGTGAGTGCAGAGGGTAGAGGCAAAACCAGTGGATCAATAACCTTGAAATTTCGGGAGGGAAATCCTATGGAGCATAGATTATTCCCACGCAATACCGCTTGGACCGAAACAAAGCGGTTCTACCTGTGCCTATATATGTGCGATTCGATTCAGTTGCAAATAAGCGGTTTTAAGATCGTTGTTGTTGAACGTCCAACGTCCAATGTCAAACCAACTTCACAGTAATTTTCATCTGCAAATATGCGGTTTTTATATCGTTCTTGTTGAACGTCCAACGTCCAATGTCAAACCAACTTCACACTAATTTTCATCTGCAAATATGCGGTGTTTAGATCGTTTTTGTTGAACGTCCAACGTCCAATGTCAAACCAACTTCACACACCTACTTTTTGTAAAGTGCCCCAGACATTGGGAAGCCAGCCAACCCACACATCGTGCAATGAAGAGGTATATTTCCTGAATTACATGCCATTTGTCCACACCCCAGTTAATATTGAGAACATGTCCATCCATTAGTGTGTTTAAGACTGTAAATGGGGTAGGATGCTCAAAGAAAATATTCAGCTTTGGTTTTTGCCAGCCGCCTTTTGTAAAGTAACCTAGGATTTTGGGAACCAAACTACCCATATAACATGTATATTCCCTGATAGCACTACATTTCGTTCACATTGTGATTTAATAACAAAAGCATGAATATTCGGCGCATGGTGTGTTCAAGAGTTTAAATGGGCATATAATGGGGTCCCACAAAACAAAAAATATTCGCCTTTGGAGTTTGCCATCCGATTTTCGTAAAGTGCTAAAGGCTTTCGGGATCCAACCAACCCATCCATCAACACCATGTATGCGCCCCGATATTACTATTTTTGCGCCCACATCCTCAGTTAATATTTACAGCAATCATTTCAATTCGTGAGTTGTTCAACTTTAACACTTCAATTGTGTAGGGGGGGGGCTAAAACATCAAATTCGTCTTTCTTATTTACCAGCCACTTTGTGTAAAGCGACACATGCACAACCGATCCATACAAATTATGTATTCTCTGATAGAACTACATTCCCGTCACACTCTCGGTTAATATAGAGAATTAGATATCATATAGCTTAATTTCGTATTGCGTTGAAGTCTTTAAATTGGGTAGAGTGTTCTTGAAAAATATAGCAAATTCGCCCTTCATATTTGCCAAGCAAAGTGCCACACTGTTTCGGGAACAAACCCATCCATAAACATTGTATATTTCCTTATGTAATTGTCCTTTATAATTGCATGATTCTTAATACTGAGATAATATTTTGTTCAGTTCGTGGTGTGTTCAGGACGTCTAATAGGGCTGGGAGCAACAATGATTTTGTTCTGTATGATTATGTTAGTCTATATTATGTGTCGTTTAGAACAAATACTTCAGTTGCTCAAATCGATATGTGTTAATATAAAATTACATGTCATAAATAAAATATTGTGTTGTTGTTGTTGTAGTAACTGGGGGTTTAATTGGAAACCTGAGGTCATCTAAAACCAGGCTCGCGGTGTCTACGGATCAGGTTTTCATCACACGAATAATGATTAGATGCTCATTAGAATAATTTAGAAAGGTCTGTCTTGTTATCATAAATATGTAGTTTTTCTACCAAATCGCGTCCGGGGGAGCGGTACCTAATTCCAATATCTTGAAAACCGTTGACAATTTCTGTCAAATTCTTTCTACTTGTGATTTCCAGATAACTACTGAGCCATATGAATTATATAGTTGGTCACGTATTGTTTATAACAAAGGTTTTAGTACTTAACATCGATGTTAATGCATGCAAAATTAACTGTTATCAATCAAATAATTGTTGTTGTTGTAACTGGGGGTCTGAAAGCCTGAATACATCTGTAATCGATTAAACGGCATATCTGGACAACACTTTCAGTACAAGATTCATATTGGGTCCCATTCAGATCAATTCGAAAATGTTTGTAATGTCATTATCAAAAATATGTATTTTTTTCGACCAAAAACGTGTTTGGGGGAGGGGTAGCTAAAATCAAATATCTCGCAAACCGTTCAAAATTTTTGTTAAATTATTTCTTTCTTCATATGCTTGACAGATAACTACTACACCATATGGACTAAATATTTCAATATTATTGCAATATCCGTTTGAATGATAATGTTCGAAAAATATAATTTATTTGAAAAAGAGCGATTTTTCAACAAAAGATAAATGTTTCGGCTCCAAATGGCACGAAAATCCAAATTAACCAACACTTATTGCATATCAGGTACAGATATGGTATGCTGTAGTCATTTTGACGCCTACAATGTGGTCTAATAACTTAGGACATAGCCGCAGTGCTCACTTTACCAAAATCGTTAATTTCTTGGAAAAGTCACTGGTGGGTATCGTTCATCGTCGATTTGAGAATAGCCACCACCAATTCCGGTATTTTTCACTATCATTTTCGTCTACAGTATATATTTCTTCTTCCAAAAAAGTTGGTTTTAACTTGTTCTACCGTGGGTAGGGGTACCCGACCACTTTTGGCGTTTGGCCGCTGTACTAATGTGTTGATTTGTATGAGTAAATAAATTATTAGCCGACAAGAAATCACTAAGTTCCAGATATTTAGTTGATCGTTTGACCGATTTTGAATGATAGTAAGCTGTATGCAGGGATGTGGCTAGAGGGAGGTGTGGGGGTGTCTCACCCCCAGCAGAGAGCTATATTTTCAATAGTTGGAAATTCCTAATTTCAGGTAAAAACAATTTATTGGGGGGAATTTATTGTTTTTCGACCACTATTTGCATATGTTCCTATTTTTGGTCAAAATTTTTGACAGAAATGGTTATCAGTTGGAAATTTTCCAACCTTAGGGGGGTGACAGGTTGGAAATTTCCAACACTTGGAAAGCTTGTGTCCTGGTCCCTCCCCCGTGGCCAGTCAAAAACTTCTAGTTAATTTAAGAAAACAATATTGTCATACAATTGGTCAACATTGACATTGGAATTGTCATCAGTTGGAAATTTTCCAACCTAAGTGGGGGTGTAGGATTTGAAATTTCCAACAGTAGGAAGGCTTGAGTCTAGTCTAGATGTTAGGATTTTGCGATTTTCTTGTTCAGATTTCAAAATTTTCGCACACCAGTTGAAGAATTTTCCAACCTGAGGGGGGGGGGCATGAGGTTTGAACTTTCCAACACTAGGAAAGCTTCAGTTGAGGCCAGTCTAGATGCTAGGATTTGCGATTTTCTTGTATATTTTTTCAAAATTTTCTCACACCGGGCCGAACAACCATGGTCGGCCCGGTGTTTCCTGGTCTGTTGACGGTAGCTGTGTGCATTTGTCTGGAATTAGACCACTAGTTGTTTGTTTTTTTGGGGGCAATTTTCAGGTTAAAATATCTTAATGTTCTCATACTGGGAACATAGAAGCATGGCTTATGAATATATAGGAAATTAGGCCTGAGCATGAGGTACAAGGGGGGGGGGGTGCAAATGGAATTATGCAAAAAGTTGTGTTGGTGTGATTCCGATTCAAGGGGGGGGGGGTGCAGTTGGAATTTCCCAAGGTGGACACCCCCCCCCCCAAACGGAGACCCTCTAGCCACATCCCTGGCTGTATGGGTGGTGAATTTAGAGACACATGTCGGCCATTGCTACTGAGCCGGATCAAACCTGAAAAATACGCTCTCCGGAGACAATATTCGGTGGTTAAAATGTTATCAAATGCAACGTGTATGAATGGTTCTGATGGGAGTTTGTGGTTTTTATTGAAAGATGAATTCTTTGCCGATCCATCCGTGCCAAAATCGTCAGCATTACTGGGGTGAATGGGCTAAATTTGTGCGACTCCCGAGCGATGGTGAAACGTTGAATTTCTACAGTGTCCCTTGTCTATATAATGTTACCATTAACGCGAAGAAGGCGCGTATATAGTGGCGGTGTATATTGGCAGTGCAAAAGGGGCGCTGACAGCGGAGCTCATTACAGGCCCCTGTGTGTGTGTGAGAGAGAGAGAGAGAGAGAGAGAGAGAGAGAGAGAGAGAGAGAGAGACAGAGACAGAGAGAGAGAGAGGGAGAGAGAGAAAGAGAGAGAGAGAAAGAGAGAGAGAGAGAGAGAGAGAGAGAGAGAGAAAGAGAGAGAGAGAAAGAGAGAGAGAGAGAGAGAGAGAGAGAGAGAGAGAGAGAGAGAGAGAGAGAGAGAGAGATCCAATCATTGCAACCAGTAGCAATACAAAGTCAAGTAGTACATATGCCTACCGGTACATAACGAACATAAAATAAGAAGAAGAAAAACCAATACCACGTGGCAATTTAAAATATTTGTACCAATTACCATTTAGTCAAATGAAGAATATCTTCTTGGGCAGTCATCATTTTCATCAGATGATAACAGCAGACACGGAATATCAGGAAATACAAAAACTTTCAGGAAAATACACAAAACATCAGGGACATGACAATCTGCGGGATGGGATGGGATATGGGACACACTATAAAGTGTATGCCGAGGTGGTTAGATATGAATCCACCCTTTGCCATCAACCAATACAACATGCACTGGCAGGGGAAATTAATAGCTAATTTATTTCAAACACCAGCATAATCATGTCCAATATTTACTAAAATCGCATTTGTTTGGCAGCAGCTACATCAGACGACTATATACGTGATTTCGACCACATTCTGACGCCTGGCAAAAAACGTTTCTTTGCAAAGGTGGAGTGAAAACAACGCTCTCCATCACCACAACCAAACTAAAACAACTAGAAAGATGGAATCCTGACGTTGTTTTCATACAAATAGGCGGCAAGGATATATGCAATGGATCGAAACCAGCAGCCATCGTGAAAAGCCTGATCAAAATAATCAAACGTCTCAACAACGGCAAAAGGGAGGTATGGTTTGGGGAAATCTCCGTCGAGGAAATTTTCAAAAATCTGGCAATATATCGATAGATGACTTCGAAGAGCAAAGGAATAAGATTAACAAACGAATCCAGAAAAAAACTGAAGAAAAAATTCGTCCGCTTTTCCGACATCCGATATCCTACTGACTTCGACACTCCACCAGCCTGAGAACAAAGATCAGAATATCGGAATCGCCCGATATAAGAGGAGAATTGAACGTATTCTGAGAGGTGCCATCCAGCACCGAACATGAAACTGTATGTCGCATGTTTGTTTTATTCTGTGAATCTAATGTCTTTATATTATTCTTTTGTGATGAAATTTATTTTATCATGTATTTCACTTTCTAAATTATTATTTCCCCAAAAAGCTCAAGTGACACAAAACACCCAATACTATAGAGTCGTCAGTTAGTTAATCCGATTACCTATATCGCTAAGCACATAAGCCGCTTACACCTTTTAATTGGAACCGGCCGTTTACACTTTATAGTGTGTTTCAGAATGAAAAAGTTGAATAAAATCAACAAATTTGTGAATTTAATAACAATTCAAACGTCATTATGTTCCATGTCCCAGTCCGGACATATACACTAAATTTCATTAATATCTATTGAGAAACAACAGAGCAAATGCCACAAAACCCCCGTTTACACCTTTTATTTGGAGCCGGCCTCGGCCTCGGCATACACTTTATAGTGGGGGTACCTCGAAACAGTTCGCGGAACTGCGCAGAAGTGCGCGGAACTGCGCGGTACAAACAAAACAGTTATTATGCACGGGGAGTTGATTTAAAACATGCATATTAATGAAATATAGTAGTAGAAGGTCTTCAGTTACGAATTTGCAAGATCATTTTAACGTTTTATTAGAGAGAGTGAGTGGTAGAATCTACCGCGCACTGTTTCGAGAAAAGTTTACTGCGCTATATCTTCCGCGCATTGTTTCGAGAAAAGCTTAAAGGTACTCAACCCGTAAAGAGGGTCTCCATCTCAACAGATTCCAACAACAACAATCCGATCAGAGGGTCCTATATTACTATTTCTTTGGCTTTGGGGGTAAAAAATATTTGATTCGAGTCGAGGAACCCATCAAACAAAGCTCAGAGTTATTAGATATTGATTTTTCAATGAGTACCAATAACTGCCGTAATCTGCTCTGGATGTGTACCTCAAATCTATTCAAACAGACAAGGATGAATAACTCTAAAATCAAGTGGTAATTTTAACGCAATTTTGTCTGAGTTCTGGGCCAGATAGTATTCCCGATAATGAAAAATAATAGATTTATAAAATCGATATCTAACAAATCTGAGCTTTGATGGGTGACTTCCTCGACTCGAATCAAATATTTTTGACCCCCGAAGCCATTGAAATAGTAATTGAGAGGAGTTTTATCGGGTTGAGTACCTTTAAGTACTGCGCAGTTGTTACCAGAAAACTTAATGCGCGATGTCGGATTAATAGCCACAGTTACGTGATAAATTATATATTATAAAACAATTTTCTAAAACTCCCATCAGCTTTTATCCGGGCTTTGGACCGGCAGACTTAATTGTCAAACTGAATTTACCGGTGCCATGATATATGGCACCTCTGTGCATATATGACACCTCTTATCTCTCTCTGTTGATCAGTTATTATGTCAAGTAGTCTGTCCCTCAAGTCAGGTAATTTCAATACATCAGTCTCTATTTTTATCACATTGTTTAAACCTGCACAGTTATTATTAGTCAGTTTCGATGCATAACTTTTGTGCTTCATGTGAAGAAATTGATATAGTTACAAATTGAATTATTAATCTTTCATTTTCTTTTGGTGAGGACGCAATTAGATAATATTATATAAAGCGTAATCCTATATGCTTTTTCTGGTGTCTAAAAGATCTATTTGGCCAATTACCCAAACCGATGCACATAGCCTCAAATCGATTAAAATTTAGAAAATTATTGAATATGTAGTTTCTTACCACCCAAGGACTCCTTAATCAACTGTACATTATCACCATATGCACTTAATTTTGTTTTCTTTTGTTAATCACGTGAATATTTTTTGTAATTTATATTTTGTTGAGTCGGACTTATATAGGTCTTCGGACCTGTTGTCTGGCTCTTTGCATATTTTATTTGCAATAAACCTATTTATACAAAAAAAGTTTCGATTTAAAAAAAAATTCCTCATATGTTTCCAAATTTATAATTTATTGTTAAAATTCCGTTCGACGTGGAAAATAATCGATCAACGATTTTGGTGGTTTTTAAATTTAAGGCGTGAGTCTAGAGTGAATACCAGGAAAGTGGCTTCCCCGGGCTTCGTTAGATTGCGTGATGGGTGTGTCAAAAAGAGAGAGAGAGTTTGGTTTTGGAGTAATTACGTTTATTCCCAAATACGATTAAAGGTACTCAATCCGATAAAACTGTTTCATTTGTACCGCGCACTTCCGCGTAGTTCTGCGCAGTTCCGCGCACTGTTTCGAGGTGCCGTTATAGGGTGTCCCTGCGATATGGGACAAAACGACAATCTGCGGGACAGAATTTCAAATTGCGTGGGACGGCCGATATCTCGATGAATACAAGGCGTAGGGAGCTCATTTTGGTGTCTAACGAAAGGCCCACATTCGCCTTATCCACACATATTAATACCACCACTGACCGGACACCAGAAGTTGCATTATTTGATCGACAACTGACCTAACATGGGGTGGAATTTGGGATAGAATGACAATCTGCGGGACAGGATTTTCAAATTGCGTGGGACGGCCGATATATCGAGGAATACAGCGCGTAGAGGGCTCCTTTTGGTGTCCTACGAAAGGTCCACATTCGCCCAATCAACACATATAACCCAGCCACAGACCGGACACCGGAAGTTACATTATTCGCCGACAACTGACCTAACATAAAATGCCACAAACACGAAAAACTGCGTTCGACATTAATGTTTAGAATTTAGATTTCTCGATTAATACGCTAGCAAACAACACGTTTTTGGTATCAATTAACGCAGTGGAATACTGTGCATTCGTTTTTAGCTACAATATGGCTGTTTTAGTGCGAATATTGTAATGGCGAACACGCAAACACGCGCCGATTAAACAGCTAAAAATAGACTCGATGTTTACAATTACAGGATCGATTTCAGCTGGTATATTCAATAGAATGGGGCGTATAGTATATCAAAATGTAGGATTAGACACAGGGAATGTATTTTTTTTAAATGGGTCACACCAGGCGGTGAAATTGTTGCAGAAATTCGCTCCAAGATATTCGCACTTATTTTTATTTCAGTTGTGACTAAAAGCCCAGATGCCGGAGCCCGGCGACTAAAAGCCAAGTTACAAAATACATCAACTGGTTTGAACGAATGAATATGTCAATGCCATTCATATGCGGTGGAGGTTCTCATATTATCTGCCAGTCATACACGGGGGAGGTTCTCATATGAATATATTATCTGCCGGTCATACGCGGGGGAGGTTCTCATATGAACATATTATCCACCGGTCATATGTAGGGGAGGTTCTCATATGAACATATTATCCGCCGGTCATCCACGGTGGAGGTTCTCATATGAACATATTATCCGCCGGTCATATGCGAGGGAGGTTCTCATATTATCCACTGGTCATATGCGAGGGAGGTTCTCATATTATCCTCCAGTCATACGTGGGGGAGGTTCTCATATGAACATATTATCCACCGGCCATAAGCGGTGGAGGTTCTCATATGAACATATTATCCACCGGTCATACACGAGGGAGGTTCTTGTATTATCCTCCGGTCATATGTTGGGGAGGTTCTCATATGAACATATTATCCGCCGGTCATACGCGAGGGAGGTTCTCAAATGAACATATTATCCGCCGGTCATACGCCGGGGAGGTTCTTATATGAACATATTATCCGCTGGTCATACGCGAGGGAGGTTCTCATATTATCAACCGGTCATACTCGAGGGAGGTTCTCATATTATCCTCCAGTCATACGTAGGGGAGGTTCTCATATGAACATATTATCTGCCGGTCATACGCGGTGGAGGTTCATATTATCCGCCGGTCATACGCGAGGGAGGTTCTCATATTATCCACCGGTCATATGTAGGGGAGGTTCTCATATGAACATATTATCCGCCGGTCATATGCGGTGGAGGTTCATATTATCCGCCGGTCATACGTGAGGGAGGTTCTCATATTATCCACTGGTCATATGTAGGGGAGGTTCTCATATTCTCCTCCAGTCATACGTGGGGGAGGTTCTCATATTATCCTCCGGTCATACTTGGGGGAGGTTCTCATATGAACATATTATCCGCCGGTCATACGCGGTGGAGGTTCTCATATGAACATATTATCCGCCGGTCAAACGCGGGGAGGTTCTCATATTATCCGCCGGTCATACGCGGTGGAGGTTTATATTATCCGATGGTCATACACAAGGGAGGTTCTCATAATAACTGCAATCATTCGCGGGGGGGGGTGGGTTCTTATGTTATCTGCCGGTCATATGCGGGGGAGGTTCTTTTATGAAAATATCATCCGACGGTCATACGCGGTGGAGGTTTATATTATCTGCCAATCATACATTTGATTTGAGGTAATATGAGAACCTACCTCGCGTATGACCGGCAGATAATATGAACCTCCACCGCGTATGACTGGTGATTAATATGTTCATATGAGAACCTCCCCTACGTATGATGGGAGAATAATATGAGAACCTCCCTCGCATATGACCAGCGGATAATATGTTCATATGAGAACCTCCACCGCGTATGACCGGCGGATAATATGTTCATATGAGAACCTCCCCTACATATGACCGGTGGATAATATGAGAACCTCCCTCACGTATGACCGGCGGATAATATGAACATCCACCGCATATGACCGGCGGATAATATGTTCATATGAGAACCTCCCCTACATATGACCGGTGGATAATATGAGAACCTCCCTCGCGTATGACTGGTGGATAATATGAACCTCCACCGCATATGACCGGTGGATAATATGTTCATATCAGAACCTCCCCCATGTATGACCGGAGGATAATATGAGAACCTCCCTCTTGTATGACCGGCGGATAATATGTTCATATGAGAATCTCCCCTACGTATGACCGGAGGATAATATGAGAACCTCCCTCGCGTATGACCGGTGGATAATATGAACCTCCACCGCGTATGACCGGCGGATAATATGTTCACATGAGAACCTCCCCTATGTATGACCGGTGGATAATATGAACCTCCACTGCATATGACCGGTGGATAATGTGTTCATATGTCTAATCCTACATTTTTATATACTATACGCCCCATTCTATTGAATATACCAGCTGAAATCGATCCTGTAATTGTAAACATCGAGTCTATTTTTAGCTGTTTAATCGGCGCGTGTTTGCGTGTTCGCCATTACAATATTCGCACTAAAACAGCCATATTGCAGCTAAAAACGAATGCACAGTATTCCATTGCGTTATTTTATACCGAAAACTTGTTGTTTGCTAGCGTATTCATCGAGAAATCTAAATTCTAAACATTAATGTCGAACGCAGTTTTTCGTGTTTGTGGCATTTTATGTTAGGTCAGTTGTCGGCGAATAATGTAACTTCCGGTGTCCGGTCTGTGGCGGGGTTATATGTGTTGATAGGGCGAATGTGGACCTTTCGTAGGACACCAAAAGGAGCCCTCTACGCGCTGTATTCCTCGAGATATCGGCCGTCCCACGCAATTTGAAAATCCTGTCCCGCAGATTGTCATTCTATCCCAAATTCCACCCCATGTTAGGTCAGTTGTCGATCAAATAATGCAACTTCTGGTGTCCGGTCAGTGGCGGTATTAATATGTGTGGATAAGGCGAATGTGGGCCTTTCGTTAGACACCAAAATGAGCCCCCTACGCCTTGTATTCCTCGAGATATCGGCCGTCCCACGCAATTTGAAATTCTGTCCCGCAGATTGTCGTTTTGTCCCATATCCCATCCCATCCCGCAGATTGTCATGTCCCAAACATCAGGATAATATCTTCAAAAACGCGCATAATATGACGGAAACATAAACCGATTTAAGTTTTCTGGCGCCTAAGTTCGAAAACCGCACGCGCTTTCAAATATTTTTGAATTTCGCGGGCTTCAAGTTTAGGTTTCGATTTTATTTCGTTCCTACTTTGTTATTCCGGAAAAATGGTTTTGCGACGTTTGTCATTTCCGATTCGTCATCGGGTGATGGAGATGCGGCACATTTGTCTTCGTTGGTGAATTTAAAATAAATTACCGAAATACAGTGAGATTTTCGAAGAACTAGAAAAATATACCTATGGAATGTTGTAGATTGGCATCTAGGGTGTAAGAGGTACCAACAGTTTTTAGTGGAAAAAATATTTTTTGTAGGAATACAGTTGAGTTCAAAATGGGTGGCAACAATTTTCTGTTTCTTTCCTTCCGTGACCTGCGGTCCCGGGTGCTGGTTCCGCCAATAAAAGAGGGTTTTTGACCAAATTCCAGGCTCCTGTGATCAAGGTAAAGGCGAGCCCGTATAAAACACACTGATAAAAGCCGGGTAAACCATGGTTTAAATTACCAGCCTCTACTGTTGTAAAATACCAGGCTCTATTCTGGTAAAGTTATGTTTACAATGGTATAATCAGATAAAAGTTATGTAAAACCCTTGTAAAAATAACATACCCTTGTAAATTCCAAGTAAATGCATGGTAAAATCAGGGTTACAGTGATATATACTCTGTTAAAAGCCATGTACCATTGACACATGCACCCTTGTAAACTCCAATTATATCATGGTAAAGTCAGATTAACAATGATATACTTTGGTAAAAAGCCATGCATGTGAAATGGACATACCCTTGTAACTTCCAAGTAAATCATGATAAATTCAGGATAACAATGTTACACTCTGGTGAAAGCCAGCATGTAAACCTATGTATATAAGATATACCATTGTAATTCCACGCAAATAATGTGGCCTACCCCACTTTACTCTCGTAAAATTCTGGTGATCGAAACAGGACATACACGGATAAAACCCATTTAAATCAGCCTCAAAATTGCTAAACAAGTTTTTGAGTTAGGGATTACCTTTCCTGTCACATTGTCTTCAAAGTAGCGCACTCCACTGCCCCCCCCCCCCCCCCCCGCCCCAACCCAAACTGCCCTTATTTGACATTCCTACTAGTATATACGTGCATACTATACATCAGTGTACTATAAATGAATCTCATGTTTACTACTATCAAGTAAAGTAGACATGTATATTGACGAATATGTGTAGCTGTGGGGGGGGGGGGGGTGTGGCAGCAGGCAGCGAGCGCGTCACTAGCCCTTGTGTTTCTGCCATTTGCAAGAATACATGTATTTGCCGGTGAGTTCTTTAATTAAATTTTATTGGTTATTGGAACAGATTGTAGATGGAAAATTATGTAATTAAAACATAGACTCGGCGCCCATTTTGTTGTCAAACAGGGGCTAGTCACCATGTGCCACCTGATGTGCTTAGTACTGCTTAGCACTGCTTACCCCCACCAAATGTAGCTACACTTATGTCTCTATGGTTAAACTATATATTACCTAATAATTGTACTAAGAAATACACCAAATCTTAGAGTTATTAACGCCCATCGGGTGTATACTGGTGGACAAATTTTAGATCGCTGTGTGTCTGTGGACGTTTTATAAATAGATAATCTTTTTTTTCCGGTTTTGACAATTCGCAGTAGGTCCATATTTGCGGAGTCTATTTGCGGAGCTCCCCGAATTCGCGGAGTTCCCCTTAAATTGTCGAAATATGTTTATTTTAATGAGGGAACGGGTGCGTATATGTCAATTGATACGTATTTTAAACAAATAACGACACGATCATCATAATAGGGGTTTGTTCTATCAATCATATCATCATCATCATCATCATCATCATCATCGTCATAATACGGAACAAGTCTTGCGACTTTTCGTCCCAATAATATTATTTGCAATGCTTGTTTACAAATATATGTATCGTCATTCGATATTTACTTGTTTACGTTAGTAAAAAGGGAAATAGTATTCAACCAACTGACAGCCTGAAAATAATTTATAACCCATTGGGAGCACGTTGTGGCAATTCGCAGTAGGTCCCTATATTTCCGGATGTCTATTTGCGGAGTTCCCTGAATTCGCGGAGTTCCCCTAAAATGGTCGAAATATGTTGATTTTAATGAGGGAACGGGTGCGTATATGTCAATTGATACGTATTTTAAACAAATAACGACACGATTTATAGCAGGAACACAATGACTCCGATTTTTTATCCGCATTTAGAGACTTCTGGTGTGGTGAATTAGAAACCTGCAGTAATAAGGCGTAGTTTTTTGTAATAATTTGAAGGATTAGTTGTTTTAACGGAATTCTGAGGCAGTGCATTCATGTAACCTATATATTTTACAATTTTTTTATAATTTATATTTATGCGTAATAATATAATCTTGAGGGCGTTACCATTTCTGATTATGGTTTTCTTGTAATCTATTATATATTTTGAAAGATCTGTGTGTGTGTGTGTGTGTGTGTGTGTGTATCTGTGTGTGTGTGTAATCGATGGACTCGAAAATGGCCCAGCCGATTTCGATGAAACTTGGTACGTGGGGGTATTTTCGGGTCAGGAGTAACATAGGCCTATTGATTTTCAGATCCGAGGTCAACTTTTCACGTGCCGAGGTCAAATCTGTTTTTACGCCGTTTTGCGCTAATATATTTCAGTTCGGTGCTCACAAATCGATTCGATATAGCGCGAATAATAAATTGCCAGTCATATAATTTGCACGGTTAGAATCTGTGGCGCTTCATCTTTCCAATGATGTATCACACGCCTGTGTATGTTTAAAGGTACTCAACCCGATAAAACTCCTCTCAATTACTATTTCAATGGCTTCGGGGGTCAAAAATATTTGATTCGAGTCGAGGAAGTCACCCATCAAAGCTCAGATTTGTTAGATATCGATTTTAGAAATCTATTATTTTTCATTATCGGGAATACTATCTGGCCCAGTACTCAATCAAAATTGCGTTAAAATTACCACTTGATTTTAGAGTTATTCATCCTTGTCTGTTTGAATAGATTTGGAGTACACATCCAGAGCAGATTACGGCAGTTATTGGTACTCATCTCGAGAACATAACAAATTTGAAAAATCAATATCTAATAACTCTGAGCTTTGTTTGATGGGTTCCTCGACTCGAATCAAATATTTTTTACCCCCAAAGCCAAAGAAATAGTAATATAGGACCCTCTGATCGGATTGTTGTTGTTGGAATCTGTTGAGATGGGGACCCTCTTTACGGGTTGAGTACCTTTAAAGTTTCTACCTTAATTATCGGGAAGAACGCAGGACCATGCTTCGCTCATCGAAAATCATTGCGTAAATATATTACGCCATCAACATATCGTGACGTGATCGCGTTAACTCTTAACCGGCCGATGTCGCGTTAACTCATCACCGGCCGAGGTATCCGCAAATGACATTGGGCTATATATCTCGGAAACGGGTGGAGCTATCGACTTGAAATTTGGTATGTGAATGTATCTTGCCCCGGGTGTTGGTGTTTGACCCACACCTGACCTTCAAAATGGTCAATTCAAGGTCAAATCGGGTAAAACCGGATGGATTTCGACGGGTACTTTTGTCGGGTACTTTTGTTCGGGCACTGTGTTTTGGACGGGTCAAATCGTGACCCCACTTGACCTTGGCCTTCAAAATAGACAATTCAAGGTCAAACCCGGACGAAGTCGGGTCACCTTCTAGTTAATTATAAAGGCCGCGCCCGGGGATGCAATTGTCTCAATACTGAGACGAGGCGTGCCTATATTGGATTAAAATCAAAGCTGCTGTTCTGGGAATAGTTATCACCAACGAGATGGCTCAATCTTTTTGACACGGTGATTACTCCAATAATGACTTATGGATAAGAAATGTGGATATCAGATTTTAAGACTGCATTAGGGTGAAACACTGCAGTAGGGTGATCAAATAGAAATGGAGAATAATAATCTTGTTCAAACTAGTTATTTTTACAAATATTATATCCAAATAGTCAACAAACATCGTCATTCTTATATATTAATTAAATGCAGTGACTCTCGATGACGAAATCGTTTTCGTTAATTTCTCGCAGATAGTTGCGTCCCGAATCGAGAAGTAAATATTTACAATTGAGGGTAGTTCAGACGATAGTGGTACTGTCGATTTGCTTGAAATTTTCGGCGATGTTACTAAAATGCTACATTCTTCCAGCGCCTGAATGTTAACTTATCAGTTTCACATACCCGAACAAGTCCATTATATATCTTTAACGTGGAATTCCCGTTCCAATTACTCGGCTCACACTAGCTAGTTAGTTAGTCTTGAGCATAAAAAAAATTGCATTGTTTTTTTTTTAATTCATATTTCTGCAGTAATAAAGAACATTATACAAAACGTTATTTTTCTAGCTCCATGAATTCCGTTGCCAGTTCCCAGTTCCCAGTTCCCTATTCTCCTAAAATTGCACTTTTCGTTCCTAAATCGGCTGCGTAGCCAGAGCCATGGTGACCACCCGGGAATCCTTGTAGTTTCGTCTGGTGCCACCCAGCGGGCATCTATAGGAAAGTCACGCGACCATGCAGCCCCTGCCAAATTTTTAAAAATTGGGCTGAAGTCGTGCATGGGGTGTCAAAATAGCATTTTTCGTTACTAAATCGGTTGCGTAGCCAGAGTCATGCTGGCCACCCTGGAATCCTTGTATTTTCGTGCGGTGCCACCCAGCGGGCATCTATAGGAAAGTCACGAGGCCACGCAGCCACTCCCAAATTTTCGAAAATTGGGCTGAAGTCGTGCATGGGGTGTCAAAATAGAACTTTTCGTTACTAAATCGGCTGCGTAGCCAGAGTCATGTTGGCCACCCGGGAATCCTTGTATTTTCGTGCGGTGCCCCCCAGCGGGCATCCATAGGAAAGTAACGCGACCACGCAGCCCCTCTCAAATTTTCGAAAATTGGGCTGAAGTCGTGCATGGAGTAAAAATTGCACTTTTTGTTCCTAAATCGGCTGCGTAGCCAGAACCATGGTGACCACCCGGGAATCCTTATATACTCGTGCGGTGTCACCCAGCGGGCATCTATAGGAAAGTCAAGAGACCATGCAGCCCCTTCCAAATTTTCGAAAATTGGGCTGAAGTCGTGCATGGGGTGTCTAAATAGCACGTTTCGTTACTAAATCGGCTGCGTAGCCCTAGTCATGGTGGCCACCAGGGAATCCTTGTATTTTAGTGCGGTGCCACCCAGCGGGCATCTATAGGAAAGTCATGCGACCACGCAGCCTCTTCCAAATTTTCGAAAATTGGACTGAAGTCGTGCAAGGGGTGTCAAAATAGCACTTTTCATTACTAAATCGGCTGCGTAGCCAGAGTCATGGTGGCCACCCCGGAATCCTTGTATTTTCGTGCGGTGCCACCCAGCAGGCATCTATAGGAAAGTCACGCGACCATGCAGCCGCTTCCAAATTTTCGAAAATTGGGCTGAAGTCGTGCATGAGGTGTCAAAATAGCACTTTTTGTTACTAAATCGGCTGCGTAGCCAAAGTCATGGTGGCCACCCGGGAATCCTTGTATTTTCGTGCGGTGCCACCCAGCGGGCATCTATAGGAAAGTCACGTGACCATGCATCCCGGTGCCACCCAGCGGGCATCTATAGGAAAGTCACGTGACCATGCAGCCCCTTCCAAATTTTCGAAAATTAGGCTCAAGTCGTGCATGGGGTGTCAAAATAGCACTTTTCGTTACTAAATCGGCCGAGTAGCTAGATTAATGTTGGCCATCCGGGAATCCTTGTATTTTCGTGCGGTGCCACCCAGCGGGCATCTATAGGAAAGTCACGCGACCACGCAGCCCCTCCCAAATTTTCGAAAATTGGGCTGAAGTCGTGCATGGAGCTAAAAATTGCACTTTTTGTTCCTAAATCGGCTGCGTAGCCAGAACCATGGTGGCAACCCGGGAATCCTTGTATTTACTTGCGGTGCCACCCAGCGGGCATCTATAGGATGCAGCCCCTTTAGAATTTTCGAAAATTGGGCTGAAGTCTTGCATGGGGTGTCGAAATAGCATTTTTCGTTACTAAATCGGCTCCGTAGCCAGAGTCATGGTGGCCACCCGGGAATCCTTGTATTTTAGTGCGGTGCCACCCAGCGGGCATCTACAGGAAAGTCACGCGACCATGCAGCCCCTTTACAATTTTCGAAAATTGGGCTGAAGTCGTGCAAGGGGTGTCAAAATAGCAATTTTCATTACTAAATCGGCTGCGTAGCCAGAGTCATGGTGGCCACCCAGGAATCCTTGTATTTTAGTGCGATGCCACCCAGCGGGCATCTATAGGAAAGTCAAGCGACCATGCAACCCCTTCCAAATTTTCGGAATTTGGGCTGAAGTCGTGCATGGGGTGTCAAAATAGCACTTTTCGTTACTAAATCGGCTGAGTAGCCAGAGTCATGGTGGCCACCCGGGAATCCTTGTATTTTCGTGCGGTGCCACCCAGCGGGCATCTATATGAAAGTTACGCGACCATGCAGCCCCTTCCTAATTTTCGAAAAGTGGGCTGAAGTCGTGCAAGGGGTGTCAAAATAGCAATTTCCATTACTAAATCGGCTGCGTAGCCAGAGTCATGGTGGCCACCCCGGAATCCTTGTATTTTAGTGCGAGGCCACCCAGCGGGCATCTATAGGAAAGTCACGCGACCATGCAACCCCTTTCAAATTTTCGAAAATTGGGCTGAAGTCGTGCATGGGGTGTCAAAATAGCACTGTTTGTTACTAAATCGGCTGCGTAGTCAGAGTCATGGCGGCCACCCGGGAATCCTTACATTTTTGTGCGGTACCACCCAGTGGGCATCTATTGGACATGGAGGCGCTCATATAGCCCCTTCCAATTTTTCGAAAATTGGGTTGAAAAATCGTGCATGGAGCTCAAAATAGCACTTTTTGTTACTAAATCGGCTGCGTAGCCAGAACCATGACAGCCACCCGGGAATCCTTGCATTTTTTGTGCGGTGCCAAACAGTGGGCATCTATATGACAGGGACGCGGCCATATAGCTCCTTCCAATTTTTCGAAAATTGGGCTGAAGTCGTGCATGGAGCTCAACATCGCACTTTTTTTTACTAAATCGGCTGCGTATCCAGAACCATGGCGGCCACCCGGGAATCCTTGCATTTTCGTGCGGTGCCACCCAGCGGGCATCTATATGACTGGGACGCAGCGATATAGCTCCTTCCAATTTTTTGAAAATTGGGCTGAAGTCGTACATGGAGCTCAAAATCGCACTTTTTGTTACTAAATCGGCTGCGTATCCAGAACCATGGCGGCCATGCGGGAATCCTTTCATTTCGTGCGGTGCCACCCAGCGGGCATCTATAGGACAGGTACGCGGCCATATAACCCCTTCCAATTTTTCGAAAATTGGGCTGAAGTCGTGCATGGGGTGTCGAAATAGCACTCGTTGTTACTAAATCGGCTTCGTAGCCAGAACCATATGCATGGCGGCCACCCGAGAATCCTTTCATTTTCGTGCGGTGCCACCCAGTGATCATCTATAGGACAGGGACGCGGCCATATAGACCATTCCAATTTTTCGAAAATAGGGATGAAGTCGTGCATGGATCTCAAAATTGCACTTTTTGTTACTAAATTCTCAAAATATAATAATAATCGTTACTAAATCGCCTATGTATGCATAACCACATGCAGCATCTACAGGACCATCCTTTTGGATTATTCTTGTGCCACCACTAATCCATCTAAAAATCACAAACTAGGTCACATATACTTGTCCAGCTGTTCAAAAATTGGGCGTAAGTCGTGCGTGGGGGTAAAATTAGGACATTTTTCGTTGCTAAATTCCTTATGTATTCATAACCACAGCAGCCAGGGGGCTATCTTTATGGATTATTCTTGTGCCATCATTAGTCAATTTTGAAATCACAAACTAGTTTACATACGCCTGTCCAGCTGTTCTAACATAGTGCGTAAATCGCCTGCGTATACATAACCATAGCAGCCGCGGGGCTATCCTTGTGGATTATTCTTGTACCACCACTAGTCCATCAAGAAATCACAAATTGGCTCACATACGCATGTCCAGCTGGGATTGTTTGTAATAACAACAGACTGTCTGACGCCTATGACCCCGAGGGGGTCCCACATGGTTCGGTATGGGTTGAGTTTGCGTCAGTACTGACTCAAAGCCATTATAAATATTTATATTACTTTGTAATAATATATATGTTGCTGCGCAATTCAGACTATTGAATCGAGGCTGGCTTACCTTCAATTATATATGTTATATTATTGTGACAGTCACTAAGTAATATACATATAACAGAACAATGGCAGATTTGATAACCTCACATTTGATCCTGATATCATAGCCGATGAGGATCCTCTTTATCCTCAAGATGAAACATTGCCACTCATTGAACCGATCGACCCGACGGGCATGGGTACCCATGACCCGACTGTCATGGATACGACGACAACAACCAGGCTGATATATACATCAAGAACTCTTGCAGTCGGCGGTTGATGACTATTATGGCGCCCTGACCAGAAGGGGACGAACACCAGCCCTTGGCGGCGCCCCTCAAAATTTGAGCTCGACACACACGGACAGATCCGATTAAAGGCATATCCCGATATCATTCTCACAAACACTCGTACCAGTGAGCCCCTAGCGATATCGACAATAGCCCGCCGGCGGGGCGGAAGTGCGGCAATCCGAGAATACTTGGGATTTGCTGACTGGCGCCCAGAAGGAAGGGGCGGGGCGCGATCAAAGGCGATCACAGTCCACCAGACAGTAAGGAATGAACTCGGCGGTGTAGCTTATGCTGCATATAGTGTAGAGCTGCAGGACCTGGGATAAACTGCAAAAGAGGCCTCGGATGTGGTAGGGCGAATGGAGACCAACTTCACAGATGCCGACATTGAAGAGATCATCGGAACTATGCATTACCCCCAACTAAACCTCTGCGAGATCAGGGGCTGGCCAAGGCAATGCAGACCATTCGAGGCGAGTTGACCAACAAGTTAAAGGCAACAACCTGGCCAAACCATCCGCATTGGATTAGCACATCGCAGTGGAGAAGCGGAAACTGGATGAGGCAGACATGTGGGCTGTCGATGGGAATACCAGGCGCCGCATCGCAGAGCGATTGCGCAACCTTGAAGATGAACGGGCCTCCCGCCTGGAGGCCGCCGCAACGACCAGGGATGCTCTCCGACTTTCGCCCAATCTTTGAACAGCTGAACGGGCGTATGTGACTTGATTTGTGATTTCTAGATGGAGTAGTGGTCGCACAAGAAGAATCCAAAAGGATAGCCCCATGGCTGCTATGGTTATGCCTACGCAGGCGATTTAGCAACGAAAAATGAATGACATGTTTTCATTATGTTGACACCACGCACGACTTACGCCCAATATTTGAACAGCTGGACAGGCGTATGTGAACTAGTTTCTGATTTCTAGATGGACTAATGGTGGCACAAGAAGAATCCATAAGGATAGCCCCTGGTTATTGTGGTTATGAATACATAAGGAATTGAGCAACGAAATATTAACTATTTTTACCCAACGCACAACTTACGCCCAATTTTTCAACAGCTGGACAAGTTTATGTGACCTAGTTTGTGATCTTTCGATGCACTATTGGTGGCACAAGAAGATTCCACAAGGATAGCCTCGTGGCTGCTACGGTTATGCCTACGCAGGAGATTTAGCAACGAAAAGTGCGATTTTGAGCTCCATGCACGACTTCAGCCCAATTTCCGAAAAATTGGAAGGAGATATATGGCCGCGTATCTGTCCTATAGATGTCCGATGTGTGTCACCGCACGAAAATGCAAGGATTCCCGGGTGGCCACCATGGTTCTGGATACGCAGCCGATTTAGTAACAAAAGTGCAATTTTGAGCTCCATGCACGACTTCAGCCCAATTTTCGAAAATGTGGAAGTGCTATATGGTCGCGTCTCTATCCAATAGATGCCCGCTGGGTGGAACCGCACGGAATGCAAGGATTCACGGTTCGCCGACATGGTTCTGGCTACGCAGTCGATTTAGTAACAAAAAGTGCAATTTTGACACCCCATGCACGACTTCAGCCCAATTTTCGAAAATGTGGAAGGGGCTGCATGGTCGCGTCCCTTTCCTATAGATGCCCGCTGGGTGGCACCGCGTGAAAATACAAGGATTCCCGGGTGGCCACCATGACTCTGGCTACGCAGCCGATTTAGTAACAAAAGTGCTATTTTGACACCCCATGCACGACTTCAGCCCAATTTTCGAAAATTTGGAAGGGGCTGCATGGTCGCGTCGCTTTCCTATATATGCCCGCTGGGTGGCACCGCACGAAAATACAAGGATTCCCGGGTGGCCACCATGACTCTGGCTACGCAGCCGATTTAGTAACGAAACGTGCTATTTAGACACCCCATGCACGACTTCAGCCCAATTTTCGAAAATTTGGAAGGGGCTGCTTGGTCTCTTGACTTTCCTATAGATGCCCGCTGGGTGACACCGCACGCTAACGGCCTTCTTAGATGTCAAAAATCAATCCATTAGCACGGGCTACATGTCGTACTGTTTGTGTGATCATCATGAAATTTGTCTTGGATGTTAATATTGACATGTAGATGGGAACGAGTCATTTTAGTGTAAAAAAAACATGGCCGCCAGCAGCCACTCTTTGCAGGACTAAATCCTTTGGCACGGGCTACAGGCCATACTGTTTATCTGATCATCATGAAATTTATCATGGCTGTTAATATTGACATGTAGATGGGAACCAGTCATTTTGGGGTGATTCGGCCAAAAATATCTAATATTACTTAGACCTTTAAACTTTCCGCATTCCTAATCGCTTCAGCACATGAAATTGTTCCCTTTCCCAAGTTGAGCTACAATGTCATTGACACTTTCATTTGTGTGTACATGCGCATGTGTGTGTTTGAATGTGTAGTTCTGTCATGTGTTGTATCATTGAGCGCTTTGGGTCTCATGGGACAAGGCGCTTTAAAAATGCTATACATTATTATTAGTTTCCTGAAGTTTGTTTAAAAACATGGCTGCCAGAAAACATCTTGGATTTCAAATTTGGATCCTTCGGCACAACCCTCAGCCCACATTTCAAGTAGTATATAATTGTTTTGAAAATATACGGACATGTTTAGGATTACCTCTATAGATGGGAGCTATCAATTTTTTTTATGAAAAATATGGCTGCTGGTAGCCATCTTGTTTTAAAAAACAGTTTACCTTAAACAAATGTTCACTTCTGTCCACTCACAGTGCTGACAGTAACACATGAAGTTAACCCCTCTCCAAGTTGAGTTACAGTGTCATTGACAATTCGGGTGCCCCTTGTATCAGTATGAGCGCGCTGTCTTCGCTGATAAATTGACTCGCGAAAACCGTCAAATTCTCAACATAAAAGTTCTTTTCGGAATAACATATATCTCGTCCCAAAGTAATACGAAACTGTTCGATATAATTCAGCAATATATTATAGCAATTAAGCGTTTCGATAACTGAATTAAAAACAGAAATATATTCACACGGAAATTATGACTGGAATTTGCTGTAGTATATATGAATTACGCAGTTTGGTAATCTACTGACACCCCACTTTGTAAGGAGCAGGCGAGATGGGTATATTACTATAATATAGCCTGTTTTACCATGTTTTCTAACAACAAGCAAATGTTCATTAGCATGAAACCGAGCTACCAATTTGGTCTCCTTCAACGAGGGGGTAAATTGTGCAATTTTATCGCTAACAGACAATAAAGCGACCGATCGCCCCTGTCTCTAGTTCACAACCTCGTTATCAGCTCGACAATTACACACAAGAAAACCATAGTCAGAAATGGTAACGCCCTCAAGATCATATTATTAGCCATAAATATAAATTATAATATAAAATATATTGGTTACATGAATGCACCGCCTCAGAATTCCGTTAAAACAACTATCCTTCAAATTATTACAAAAAACTACGGCTTATTACTGCAGGTTTCTCATTCACCACACCAGAAAGCTTCTAAATGCGGATCAAAAATTGGGTTCCCGCCATAAAATCTTCAAGTGTGCATGGTCCAGCCATTGTTCATACCTAAACACCGAACGCAATTAGCGCGGTCATAACAATTACATATTGCAACTATATGTGTTGCCCTGCGAGTAATCCCATCGCTATAGCTCAATTTGACACGGTCAGATTAGCCTTCCTACAATATCCTAAAACAATAAAGCTTCTCAAATCATCGGCATAGTCAATAGAACTTTCACGAACTTGGACATCGACACTTTCTAATCGCTCTACATAAGCATGATGAGACCTATCATCGAATACTGTAACTCTGCATGGAGCCCACATCACAAATATCAAAGCATTGTGTTAGAGAAATACAAAGAAAAGCAACGAAACTAGTTCGTCTCGCAGGACATTTCGGGTTTTCGTGGGGTGTGTATTCGCTGGATGTCTTATAGTTGCAGTATGTAACTATTATGACCGCGTTAATTGCGTTCGATGTTTAGGTATGAAAAAATCAAAACTCTATGCTACCGAGACCGAATGATAAGACTCAATCTGATGTCTTTAAAATATCGAAGATTTAGAGGAGATCTAATTGAGGTATATAAACTGTTGAATGGTCATTAAAATAGCAATGCCCGTGACCTATTAGAAAGAAATTCATCGGGAAGAACAAGAGGACATAATAAAAAGCTATAGATGCCCATTGTTAACAAGGCCATAGGAAAAATATTTCTTCACGCAGAGGGTGGTAAATAGCTGGAACTCTCTGCCAGACTTCGCTGTTGAGGCTCCAACACTCGATCAATTCAAAATATACATAGACTCATTCTTCTATTATATAAAATACGAGTTCGACGACAAGAATTAGTTAGTAATATGTTCAAGTGACCCATAAGTAAATATCGAATGACGATACATATATTTGTAAACAAACATTGCAAATAATGTTATTGGACGAAAAGTCGCAAGACTTGTTCCGTATGATGATGATGATGATGATATGATTGATAGAACAAACCACTATTATGAAGATCGTGTCGTTATTTGTTTAAAATACGTATCAATTGACATATACTCACCCGTTTCCTCATTAAAATCAACATAT
Organism: Siphonodentalium dalli; assembly: GCA_032622095.1. NCBI lineage: Eukaryota > Metazoa > Mollusca > Scaphopoda > Gadilida > Siphonodentaliidae > Siphonodentalium > Siphonodentalium dalli. The sequence continues at coordinate 120,720,193 of CP136065.1, read as the reverse complement.
TTCGACCATTTTAGGGGAACTCCGCGAATTCGAGGACTTTCGCAAATATCTCCGCAAATAGGGGATCTACTGCGAACTGTCACACCGATCAGCACGTATCAATTGACATACGCATTTTACAAATTATATTTTTCATTTCATCTATTTGTAATTGGCATAGCTTATCACAAACCAAAATCAACGACAATAAACGAAATTGAAATTCCAACTACAACTTTTACCGGTCTCGGGGTCGCAGTCCCAAAATAACCGGAAAACCCAATTATCTATTTATAAAATGCTCAGCGAACCACAGCTTTCTAAAATTTGTAGAACAGTATACACCGGGGGCGTTAACGAGTTTCCCGAGCAAACGAGGTGTAAGAGTCGGAGCATTTGAAAAAAACGAGCGCAATCCAAGGTGCATTTCCAAACTTTTGCCGTGATCTTCCTTTGCCAATCAGTTTTCGATAGTCGGAGCCTTTGAAAAACGAGTCGGAGACCGTGTGCATTTCAAAAATGCACGATTAAATAAAAACGGCGGACGATATTGATGATATCGAAACTTGATTAAATAGTCCGGTGGTGGCATATTACAATTATCGTAAGTATCATGGTTTATTCCGCCTCTGTTCATCTCAACACAGATGCCGATGTTGGAAATTACGAAATCCAAGATCAAATATGTCTGATCGCCTCATCATATAGGGACACATCTACCTCAATCATTGTTTTAATGGTAGGTTATATGAATATCCATCTACTCCTTCCGAAAACATGGGACAAAAGCATCACTATTTAATACTCACCATAACTATTTTCTCTTGACAGGGTAGGTTTTTCATGATCAAAATGACGAAAGTAAACAAAAAATCAGTATAAGGTCGGGGGGGGGGGGGGTAGTAAAAAATTTGCTGGAAGGCATGCCGGGGTGGGTGGGTGGCCCGAGGGGCAAAAAAACGCGTTTTTTACACCCTCATGCAATTTTTTTACTAAAGATCTTTTGTGCCCTTATATGACACTTGTTACAAGTTTAAAACATAGTATAAGAATTTATAACTGCAAAAACACCATATTTATGTTACTGAGACCGCATATGGGCCTTAGTAGAGATGACATTGAGTTATATGACATGTTGCATATGGGGCGGTGGGGTGAAAAAAATCCTTACCGACACCCTTCGGAAAGTAGATTCGAGAAATAAAAACTGAAATAAATAAACTTGTCCTGATGTAATTAACACTTTTGTTAGTCTACTGGATCAACCTCTGTTATGATAAATGACAAACAGTCACTATGCCAGACTTGGATATTTTAGGTGTTGTGAGAGTAACAGATATTTTCTGGGAGCCCAGGGTCAGGGTGTCGATCGTTGTGGGGAGCTAGGGTTCAAAGGGTTAAGGCATAATGCTAGATAATGGGCTGGTTGACAGACAAATCGGGAAATAGTTAGAAATTATGGAATTGTGTGTATCCTGTACAATGACGTAAGTTTGCATATATAAGTAAACTTGTCCTGATGTAACTAATGCCTAGAGTCTGGTATAGTGCTGTGACTGCTTGTCATCTATATATATAAACAAGTAGGATCTGTCCGGATTTTTCTCTCAGACCCCTGGACCGAGTTCAACCAAATTTGGTGTGGTGACTCGGTGTACCCTGGAGGATGTTCTAATGGTGTTAGTTTTTCAAAATTTTAATTAAAAAAAAAAAAAATGGTTTTGTTAAATTGAGCAAGGAATTCAATCTTTAAATATATATATACTAGCAGATTAGCCCGCCACTGGCGGCTTTGTCAGAAACATGACTATATGAGCGTATATGAGCAAGGACACGGGCGCATGCAAAATTGGACCCGATTTGACCTTGAATTCACCATTTTGAAGGTCAAGGCCAGGTCCTGGTCACGATTTGACCCGTCCAATACACTCCCGGACAAAAGTACACATGGCGTGGTTCGTCCCATGGCTTTGTTTGAAAAAGCAATTGCAACAGCTTCCGAGGACACGTGTGTTGCACCTAGGTATCAAATTTCGTCGAAATCCGCCATTTTTACCCGATTTGACCTTGAATTGACAATTTTGAAGGTCAAGGTCATGTCGTGTGGAAGATTTGACCCGTCCAAAACACCCCGGCAAAAGTAGCCCTAGGTATAAAATTTCGTCGAAATCCGCCAGGTTTACCCGATTTGACACACACACACACACCCTCACACACACACACACACCCACACACACATATATATATCATTTGTGGGTAACCGTTTCAAGGTCAATGTCACCTCGCGCGGAAAAACTGACCCGATGAAAATCTCCCCCGTTCATTGGAACCCCTAAGTACGAAATTAAGTACGAAATTTCGTCTCGAGACGGTCGATTGAGCCGTATTTATACTCGTCGTGGATATAAACGCTCTTTATCAACGACACTGTGGATACGAACGCTCTTTAACTATCACGCGATTAACCCCACAATTCCAAGGACGGCGGCAGTGGGAGTGGAGAAGGAGTACTCGGACATTCTCAGAAGCGGTCCGACGACACTGTCCGTGGGTTTTTACCCTTAGATAGGGAGTTTTGGCTCAATCGGTCGATCCGTTTTCGAGTCTATAAAGGATATATATATATATATATATATATATATATATATATATATACACACACACACATATATATATACACACACATATATACGGAAGTCTCAAAATATATAGTAGACTAGCAGGTTAGCCCGCCACTGGCGGCAATCGTCAGAAATATGACAATTTTAAATTTTTTTAATTAATTTTTTAATTAATTTTTTTTTTTCAATGAGTTAATTGTGCCTTTTTAATTTTTTTAATTAAATTTTTTGTTTGTCAATTTTACCCGATTTGACCTTGAATTGATAATTTTCAAGGTCAATGTCAGGTGGGGGTCACAATTTAACCCGTCCATGACACTTCCCGTAGTAGTCCAAGTCTTCTCGTACTAAAGCCGGCTAAGATATTGGGATGGAGGTGCCGGTCTTTAGTCCGAGTTCGTCCCGTATAGTCTCTTATGACACGACTTACGCCCACGATCTGTGGCGGGAATCTGTGTTGTATTTTACTCGATTTACCTAATAAATCAATACATGATGCTATATACATCGGAAAGAGAGACATCTTATGGTCATAATGGTGTATAATAATCTAACTTTCATGTTACATTACGCAGCGAATATTCCGGTTGATTGTCACCAACATCGCTGTTTTTATATTTTGTTTACTTAACTGAAAGCCGAAGTCAGGTTCCGAAGAATTCCGGCATTGTCCGCTGGGTATTCTAGTTTCAGTTTCTATATATAGCGCGGGGTTTTCCGAACAAAATGGCGAAAACCGATCGCCCCAAAGTCCAGTTTCCTATGTGCTTTGAGAACAATTCCCGCACTAAAAACTTAATGACATAATGGAGGATCAGAACGGTAGTTTTGTTGACAATTTTCGCAAGCAACTTGTCAAAATTGGAGCAAATTAGAACTCTTATGTCTGACTTGCCATGCGTGTGATGTGCATTTTGATTTGTGTGTTGATAAAATAATCGGAGAACCGAATCACACAGTTTCGAAATATAGTTCTTCCGTTTCAGTGGGACTTTTCAAACTTAAGGTTCAAAATGTATACAAATTTTGTTTGATTTTTTGTGTGCATAACAAGAGCAATATATTGCCCTGTTCGCTTAGTATATATCTTAATTTCGCGGAAGTCCACCAAATGTGGGTGAAATGTAGCACCATATAAGGCATATTATTTATTCTAATGCTCGTTGTGTTTACACTGTTTTAAACTTTGAGAGGGTTATAATTCCCGTAATTTATTTAATGTATTACATTTATATCTCCAATGTTTAATTAATCTATTTATTTTTTATTTATTGACACACATAATTACGATTACAATGGAGAATTCATCGTAATTTGCGTTGTTAGTCCAAAATCTACGAAATATTTTCAACGCGAGGTCAACTGAGTTCGCATACTTTTAAAAAATTGTAAACATTGCGATAAATGTCTCTTTTCGCATTAAATTACCGCTTTCAATTCATAACTGATGTGGGTTTCAGATCAAATAGCATGTCTTCTGTTGAAAATATCCGTTTATTGTCGCAATTGTGATATTTTATTTCATATAATTGTGGTTTTATTTGAGCGGGTCACTAACGCTTCGGATCCAAAATCACCAAAGATCCCAAAGTAGTGGTGAGCCCGCTGAACCCCAGCTGTGTAAATGAAGTCCTCGACTAAAGTTGTTAAAGGTAATCAATCCGACCAGACGCTCCTAAGTTAATATTTCTTTGTCTTCGGGGTAAAGTATATGATTCGAGTCGAGGAACCCACCCGTCAAAGCTGCGAGTGATCATATATCGATTTTTGAAGTTTGTTATTTCTCTAGAAATAATAATATGTGGCCCAGAAACACGTGGTCAAACGGATGGTCTCGGACAAAATTGCGGATGAAGAGGGATAACTCTAAAATCAAGTGGTAATACGGTCAAATTTCGTGATACTTGCTGTAGTTGTAATGTCCAAGTTCGTGAAAGTTCTATTGACTATGCCGATGATTTGAGAAGCTTTATTGTTTTAGGATATTGTAGAAAAGCTAATCTGGCCGTGTCAAATTGAGCTATAGCGGTGGGATATCTCGCATGACAACACATTTCGCGTTTTCGTGGGGTGTGTATTCGCTGGATGTCTTATAGTTGCAGTATATAACTACATGTATTATGACGCGCTAATTGCGTTCGATGTTTAGGTATGAACAATGGCTGGGTCATGCACACTTGAAGATTTTATGGCGGGAACACAATTTTTGATCCGCATTTAGAAGCTTTCTGGTTTGGTGAATGAAAAACCTGCAGTAACAAGGCGTCACTCTCACAAAATAAAGTGCTGAAGGGTACACGGGTGATTCTCCCTTAAATGAACAAATTCGTCCAGACAATTCTGAAAAAATTAAATATGTCACATGCCGATGAATTTTATGTGAGTATGTAGCACATACATGTATATTGGTGACCATGAAAATGGCATTTGGCAAAATTATAGGGCAAGGTCAAGGTCAATCAATGTCGTTCATTACAGCATGTGCCAATAGTGGAGCGGACGGAACCGATTTCAGAAAGTTTAGTCCATCGCGCGGCACCACACACGGGCTTGTGATACATCATTTTGAAGGTTATGACATTCCGCATCGGATAGGACCCGGTGTGAAATATACAAATGATGCAAAAGATGATTTTTAGCTGATTAAGTGCCAAAATTCAGCAAAAATCCCTGTTTTTGTAAAATTCGGCAAAATGAGAAATAAAAGTATAGAAACGCGAACATTTTGCGCTAAAATATTGTAGTCTACATGTCTCTAGATATTTACTATGATAGAGGTACGATTTCTCTGATATAACGAAGATTTTTTTTTTATTTATTGTAAAAATAGACAAAACAGCGCAATTTTTCATTTTTTTTGCCTCACTTAATGTGCGATAGATCAATATTGTTCTGACCGGGGATATCGTATATAGTCTAGAAAAGTGCGTACATATATACCGCATACGACAGTATGCTTGATATGTCATCATATATAACACGTGATGTGTTATGTAAGATTATTTCAACCCTCACCCCAAAATTCAGCAAAAAGTCACTGTTTTAGGGAAATTCGGCACAAATGAACACAAAAGAACAGGTATTCGGGATATGTTTGTGCTACGATATAGCAGGTTACACACTTATAAATACAAAGTAATGCAATGCCATGATTGCGGTGATAGATGTTAAAATTTCTTAAATTTACGTGGAAAATAGACAAAAAATCATTCATTTTCAGTTGTTTCGCCCCTCATAATAGGCGATTATTCAGTATTGCATTGAATGGAGATCCCGTATATAATATAGAAACTTGTGGAAATATATACTGCATATTATTGTAGGATAAGGATGTCATTCTTTGCCATAGATGCTATGTGGTGATAGATTGTGTCACACCCACCCCAAAATTCAGAAGAAACAAAATCAGTTTTAGAAATTTCGGTATGGCAGAATACAAAAGCACAACTCCGATTATTTTGTGCTATTATATTGAAGTGTACCCACTTCGAGATATACATTATGATAACGTCATGGTATAATTTACAGATGGCAACATTTCGGAGTTTTCTGATGAAAGTAGACCGAAAATCGTGAAATATAAACTTGTTTTGCCCCTCTATATACATGGGTGATAATTCAATTCCATTTTGAACAATAATCCAGGACAAACTCTCAAGAGTTGACGAGACACATAATGCATATGAATGTTTTCGGATTGTATCATCTTCTGTCGCATTTGTTTGGTTACGGTGTTGCACCCATCGCCACAACAATACAATACATTGCAAGATGAGACAAGCACGGAATATTCCTATACACATTTATGCATTATACACATACCTTATCAAGCTGAGGCTTTTGATAGTTACTTGAGTTGAAGAAATTACATCATTGTATATGTTTACTTCGCATAATATAGCTTCACAGTTGTATAATATTATACGTATTGGGAGGTTTAGTGATTGTTAATAACCAGGTTCAGCCACAGTACATGTAACTTGTAACGTGTGTTGCCATTACCAACGGAATCACCTGACTCACATGACCGCACAACATCAAACAACCGTTTAGACGTTTTGTGTCAAATGTGCAGCATTGCGAAATGTGTATATCAGAGGGGTGTCCAATCTTTATATCAATCGACGAACCTGTGATTAGTGAACTTTTGTTAAATTCTTCAGCAGCGGTGACCACGCCGTTACTTTTCCAAAATGGGTCGTTGGTACGACTTCCTTTACACCGTAGGTCGTCTGCAACCTGGAACCGATGGAAGCCAAAGTTTGTTTGTATCTGGGTGCAGAAATGTTCTCCAATGCGGTCGCATAGCCTACTATTCTTCGATACACATAGAGGGTGTTTAGCGACCAATGGGCATGAACTACACACGAGACGGCACAGCCATTAAGGTGAGCTCGCGATCTCACCACATCTATTCGTGGCTCAACCCTGCAAGTTGAGCCAAGGGGTCGTGTTTGGAATGAACCTGCAGCCACCCGGGACTTGATGTTCCCCCATGGCTGCCACTTCCCTTTAATCGTATAATCGAATATTTGTTTTACATAAACGGTACTGTACAACCAGTATATATACTGTATTTCTGTGGCTCTCCTATCTGGGAGTCATCATCCACGACTTCGCCCTATGGGGACCTTCCCACAGTATTTGGGGTTTTAATGCGTCACGATCTTCTTGGTCACAGCCATCAAATCGAGCCTTGTCATCAACCTTGCGATGTTCTTTAATTCTATATATCGTCCTTGAATCCCCCTTGGGGTACCATGGCGCCGTTTTTGGGTTGGGCCATATTTCTTGGAATATCATGACGAACAGATGCCGTAATATCTCCAAGGCCTTTGTCATTACATGTCGAATTTATCTGACCATGTATGTCTGCCAATTTGTCAGGAATAATATATTTCTCCTGTGCATTTGGTTTCACTTCAGGATAGGGTGGTTTTGGTTCAGCTCTTTGAAGTCATCCTCATTGCTTATATGGTAGCAGAAAGTACTGCTGTATTGTCATGTGATCATATAGACCCATAATAGGTTCGTTAAGCTTTCTGAGCATTTGTGAATTTCCAGACCTTCCAGGAGTCACATATGGCATATTCTGCCAATATCTGTGTTCTCTACCATAGCTGGTGCCTGATCCATGCTGCTTATCGAGGTATAAGTGGGCTCGTGATTATCAGTTTCAATAGTTCCAATTCCTTCTGGGGAATTTGTGTTGATGTGCTCTGACAAGTAACGAGAAGATACTATCTCTGGCAGAGTTTCCGATGAGTCAGATGATACAACTCGGTATGCCTTGTTCGTTTTGTTGGACTCAACGATCAGCAGCTCGTGTGCTACATCATTTATGTAACATATGGTATTTATCTTCCGATAAGTAGTCATACAGTTTCTTGAGAGCATGGAAACTGTTGCTCCAGTACCAATCAGAAACCTCACTGGCTGCCCATACAGATTGCAATCTAAATACAGATCCCCTCTTCAGAAGAGCTGTATCTAACAAACTCGTTGGAGTTACGATGTCCACTTGTGTTTTGCTGGTCTCCCCTACCACGATATGCATTATGGCACACGTCGCGTGGATTGTGAGAAGTTCTGCATCTGGTGCGTTCTTTGTATTCGTTCGTGTTATAATCAGGATTATCATTATAATTGTGTCTCCATTGTCTATCGTCACGACTCACGACGGTCCCTCCAGGACTCATTTGTGTTACCCTTTTTCTCCTTGTTTTGGTTCTCCAAGTTTGTCATTCTTTGTTAATCTCCCCTTTACACCTCTTCACATCAGTCAATATTTGTTTTATGTCCTTCATCTCAGAGATGGACTGTGATGTCTCGGACGGTTGTGAGCTATTTTGAGCTTTCCCATTAGAACCAGTTTGGGGCTTCAGATCATCTCTTATTTTTTTAGTTCTTCAAACTCTATAGTTTTGCTTTGTGTTGTGTCTGCTTCATTTACTACCCTAGCATAGTGTTTAGCCCTATGTTTTTTTCAGACTTGGCAAAAGCCTCTAATTCAAATGCATGTCTTATGCTCTCACCAAGAGAGCCCACTCGTGCTTGTTGTACAATGAGCCGTATATATATCTGGATCATACAACCCACCAATGAATTGGTCCTTTGCCAAGGTGTCTCTCAATGCGTGTGTTGCAGTATGATATCATATATTGGTCAGACGTCGGTAACTCCACCCCCTTGCCCTTTGCCGTCGTGCACGCAATTGTACAGGCAATAAGCACACGCTTGACTACCAAAAGATAACATATCGGGGTTCACGATATGATGGCTATTGGCATACAATCGCGACCACGGGAGGCACGTGGTGTTCGATTGAATATCAGAATGTTGGGTATCGTATAATACCATATCCCATAATATGTCAAATATAGCGAAATATCGAAATATAAAATAAAGCGAAATAGGAAAATACATCGAAAATCGAAATAGGAAAATACAGCGAAATATAACGAAAAATCGAAATAGGAACATACAGCGAAATAGCGAAATAGGGAGAAATATAGAACGAAATATAGAAATATGAAATTATTTTTATAAACGAAATAACGGAGATATTTGAAAAGGTGTCTTTGACGAAATAACGGACATATTTGGAGAAGTGTTTTAAAGATTTGGGAAAAGTAACGACGTGGTCACCGCTACTGAAGAATTTAACAAAAGTTCACTAAGCACATGTTCGTCGATTGATATAAAGATTGGACACCCCTCTGATTCACATTTCGCAATGCTGCACATTTGACACAAAACGTCTAAACGGTTTTCAAACACTAAACCTCCAAATATGTATAATCTTATACAACTGTGAAGCTATATTATGCGAAGTAAACATATACACTGATGTAATTTCTTCAACTCAAGTAGCTATCAAACGACTCAGCTTGATAAGGTATGTGTATAATGCATAAATGTGATTAGGAATATTCCGTGTTTGTCTCATCTTGCAATGTATTGTACTGTTGGGGCGATGGGTGCAATAACGTAACCAAACAAATGTGACAGAAGATGATACAATCCGAAAACATTCATATGCATTATGTGTCTCGTCAACTCTTGAGAGTTTGTCCTGGATTATTGTTCAAAATGGAATTGAATTATCACCCATCTAGATGGGCAAAACAAGTTTATATTTCACGATTTTCGGTCTACTTTCATCAGAAAACTCCGAAATGTTGCCATCTGTAAATTATACCATGGCGTTATCATAATGTATATCTCGAAGTGGGTAGACTTCAATATAATAGCACAAAATAATCGGAGTTGTGCTTTTGTATTCTGCCATACCGAAATTTCTAAAACTGATTTTGTTTCTTCTGAATTTTGGGGTGGGGGTGACACAATCTACCATCACATAGCATCTATGGCAAAGAATGACATCCTTATCCTACAATAATATGCAGTATATATTTCCACAAGTTTCTATATTATATACGGGATCTCCATTCAATGCAATAATGAATAATCGCCTATTATGAGGGGCGAAACAACTGAAAAAGAATGATATTTTGTCTATTTTCCACGTAAATTTAAGAAATTTTAACATCTATCACCGCAATCATGGCATTGCATTACTTTGTAATTTTAAGTGTGTAACCTGCTATATCGTAGCACAAACATATCCCGAATACCTGTTCTTTTGTGTTCATTTGTGCCGAATTTCCCTAAAACAGTGACTTTTTGCTGAATTTTGGGGTGAGGGTTGAAATAATCTTACATAACACATCACGTGTTAAATATGATGACATATTCAGCATACTGTCGTATGCGGTATATATATACGCACCTTTCTAGACTATATACGATATCCCCGGTCAGAACAATATTGATCTATCGCCCATTAAGTGAGGCAAAAAAATTGAAAAATTGCGCTGTTTTGTCTATTTTTACAATAAATCTAAAAACAATCTTCGTTATATCAGAGAAATCGTACCACTATCATAGTAAATATCTAGAGATATGTAGACTACAATATTTTAGCGCAAAATGTTCGTGTTTCTATACTTTTATTTCTCATTTTGCCGAATTTTACAAAAACAGGGATTTTTGCAGAATTTTGGCACTTAATCAGCTAAAAATCATCTTTTGCATCATTTTTATATTTCACACCGGGTCCTATCCGATGCGGAATGTCATAACCTTCAAAATGATGTATCACAAGCCCGTGTGTGGTGCCGATGGACTAAACTCCTACTTCTAGTGAGCTTTTTGAGTTTGTCCGCTCTACTACAATGACGTTTTTTTGGGGGTTGAATCAGGGCGACGCCATTGTCAAATTCGCTCTTTCTCCAAAACTTGTGTTTAATTCGAATATCATGATTAATGGAAACCAAACAAAATTGAGCCACTTTGTTGACAAGTGCCCTTTAATAGTTGAATTATCGTTATGAGTATATAGTCAACTTGTACATCATGGAATAGCCCATGAATCGACCATGATGTATCCGTCCAAACGACGTATCGCGCAGCTCCGCATGTTGAGACGTCTATGAGATACAGCCATTTGAATATACGTGGTGGATGTGCTTTGTGGGCGTGACTTAGAGTTCAAACTCTCTAAGAGGTCAACGAATACACCGATCTGATAATTGGAAACAGATTTTGATCGCATAAAGAACGATTCATATGAAGTCGGGCATGCCCTGGTCCATCGTACACTTGGTTTGACGCCAAACGATCGGGGAACTCTGATGTAGACAACGTGAACATACGTCAATCAAACTCTGTTCCTCAAGGGGTTCGTCAATGCAATCATAATTTACAGTAGAAAACATTGTCGGTGGATTTCTCTTACATGTTTGAAGATATCGAACTGAAAGGGGTTTCTCGTTGCGCTCAATCAGATAGAATTGTCAGTGAGATATTCCGATGGCCCAAAATGTGTCATTGACGCCGTTGCTATACCACACGAGCCGGAAATCGCCCCGCAGGCAGAACGATTGTTGAAAAGTACCGAAACAATTGATTTTCAAACTGTCATCTGCTCCTCTCTGAGATTGATTGTTGATCCATTAAAAAAATTCGTCAGGTTCCATTGATCATCCCCCCACTCAATCACTCACTCACTCACTCAACCCCCCCCCCCCCCGATCCAATAGGAACTATATGTGTGTGCACATCGTGTTGACCCTTTTACAGCAGAACAACCCAAATATTCTAAGCGTGAAATGTGTCTGTGACTGGGTATTCTGCGTCGCGGTGTGGACATGTCGCGGTGTGGACATTATTTATGTTTTCTTCAATTGTTTTCATTTTCTGTTTATGTCAGGCGTCCATTTGTTTTTATGCACGATTCTTCACCCCATGTGTACTATTTGAGCCATTTTGGTACTTTCCCGACATATTTTCTATTTCCCTTGACAGCGTCGCGGTGTGGACATTAATTAAGGGGCGCTGGTGGGTACACTTATATTCCTCTCACTTTTAATGTGTTTCGATTCTTTATATTGTCGAAAATCTTCCAAAACAAATTGTCAGAAGGCAACACTTTCTGATGCGTATGTTAGACATGTTAGGTTGTTCCCCTTAGTTCAAATGGAACCGGGATGGCCTATATTGAAAATAATGTCGCGGTGTGGACATTTCTCGAGACAGGCGATTTTCGATGTTTCAGAGTCAATATTTACATCAAACCACGAAAAACTTGAATCATAAATGGTATTCATGGATAAAGAGTCCAAGAAGTAACATCACAGTGCACGTTCTTTGACAATTAGAGGTAAGAGAACTTAGTCGGAATAAAATGAAATTTCGCACTTAGGCGATAAGACAGTGCGAATTTTGTGTTTTCTCGTAGTTTTGATCATGTAACTAAATTAAGGCATGTGTTGAGATATTACAATACTGTTTTATTATAACGTTGTGCCACATGCTCTTCAGTGAAATGGAACGCAAATAATATATGTTGTGGTTCTGGCACAATCATATATTTATGGAACAATTGTACTCGAGACACCAATTTGCTCGTTTAAGGGAGAACCACCCACACAGGGTTTGAAAATGTGCTAAAGGGTACACAGGGTTTGTGATCGGCACGAACACCATTACATAAATTGTGTTTATGAAAGTCTGGCGCCCATTTAGCAGTTTGTTTTCAGTACATTTTAATATTCATTGGAATGTAAACAACTATTCTCTGACAGAAATCATGGCAGATACGAAGACTGGATGTCCTTTATAATGACATTTCAAACCCTGTGTACCCTTCAGCACATTTTGAAAATCCTATGTACCCTTCAACACATTTTTGGTGATAGTGACCCCTTCAGCAGTAATAAGCCGTAGTTTTTTGTAATAATTTGAAGGATTAGTTGTTTTAACGGAATTCTGAGGCGGTGCATTCATGTCATTCATGTAACCAATATATTTTATATTATAATTTATATTTATGGCTAATAATATGATCTTGGTGGTGTTACCATTTCTGGCTATGGTTTTCTTGTCTATTATCGCTAAGATAATACAGCGCAGCTCTTAATGTTCGCCAGCACCGTGGCATGTATGTATGTATGTATGTGATGCCTCATGCACTGATATATTTAGTCTCGTTCAACAAAGTCCAGGTGCACGAGGTTCCCAATAGGGTTCTTGTCGGATTGAATCCAGTTTTCGTCACAGGCCCCTTGGAAAAATTACTAAAATACCAATATAGACTATATCAGTGTAAAGGTTCCAATGATCGATTTTGGCTAAAACCACACCAACTATCAAAACCCTACAAATTATAGAAATAGATAATTGCAACCAATATATCCCCTGGGTGTGTTATTGGCAATAAAATTCCCTTTCATTTGACATATAACTCGGCGAAATCGAACCAAGCGAAGTCGAGATATGATATCGGAATCTACCGAATTTTACCGAACAAATCGGCTCGTCATTCTCCCTTCCACCGAGAGCCCTTTGACCCCGTTATAAAATCAAAATTTTCGAGCAATAAATTGTATCGAACGTGTACTTAAACGCGATGTCATAACCTATAAATGCTCATATATATTCCACAAGTCATTCCGAAGCCACCATGCAACAGCTCTTTTATTTCACCCTTTTCAATTGTGATCGATATTTTTTACTGTATTCATCAAACGAATTCCAGAAACTAGACGTGTCTGCTACTTGCAGTAAATTTTGAGCGACTTGCTGATTGATTGACAATAATCGAGAGTATATATAGTTCACACATGTTGGCTTGAACAAATAAATATGCATAGATATCCGATAGAGTATTGAAGAAAAACTTGAATGATCAAGTTTCTCTGTTCCAAGAAGTTTATCTATTTAAAAACAGACGTGAACTTGAAAGTATAGTTAAATAATTGGATTTGCTTTGATACAATATTAAAATTCTGGGAATTCCACGTGACCTTAACCCGTACATTCTTGGTTTATTTTCGGTTTTCGGTCGCAGACACGTCTATATAGTTTCTGGAATTCGTTTGGTGAATAAAGTTGAAAATATCGAGCACAAACACACCGGGTGAAATAAAAGAGTTATTGGTGGCTTCGGAATGACTTGTAGAATATAAATGAACATTTATAGGTTATATTATGACATCGCGTTTAAGTAGACGTTAGCGACAATTTATTGCGGTGGACAGGGAGAATGACGAGCTCGCGATCGATTTGTTCGGCAGAATTCGGTAGATTCCGGTATTCTCTTCGTTCGATTTCGCCGAGTTATATATCAAACTAGAAGGTGACCCGACTTCGTCCGGGCTTTGACCTTGAATTGTCTATTTTGAAGGCCAAGGTCAAGTGGGGTCATGATTTGACCCGTCCAAAACACTGCCCGAACAAAAGTACCCGACAAAAGTACCCGTCGAAATCCATCCGGTTTTACCCGATTTGACCTCGAAATTATCATTTTGAAGGTCAAGGTGAGGTCGGGGTCACTATATGACCCGTCCAAAACACTCAGTGGACAAAAGTAACCACATGTATCAAATTTCGTCGAAATCCCATCAAATTGTCGATTTGACCTTGAATTGACCAGATTTCAAGGTCAAGGTCATGTTACACGGGCAAATGAACATGCTTATGAGACTCCCCGTACGAAAGTACCCCCACATACCAAGTTTCATCGAAATCCCGTGATATTCGGGCGTTTGACCTTGAAATGACCCGATTTCAAGGTCAATGTCACGTCGCACGGGCAAATTAATAGGCCTATGGCACTGCCCGGCCGAAAATACCCCCACATACCAAGTTTCATCGAAATCCCGTGATATTCGTGCGTTTGACCTTGAAATGACCCGATTTCAAGATCAAGGTCACGTCGCACGGGCAAATTAATAGGCCTATGTCACTCCCCGGCCGAAAATACCACATAGCAAGTTTCGTCGAAATCGGCTCGGCCATTTTCGAGTCCATTGGAAACAGACAGATACACACACATACACGCAGATCTTCCAAAATATATAATAGACTAGCCGATGAGCCCGACGTTGTCCGGGCTATTCAAAAACCAAATTTCAAGTCGATAGCTCTACCCAGCCCGACGTTGTCCGGGCTATTCAAAAACCAAATTTCAAGTCGATAGCTCCACCCGTTTCTGAGATCTCGTCTGCGCATGCGCGAAGCTGGCGTCGCACGGGCTCGGCGACCCGATAAAATTCGTATCCGGGGCAAGACACATTCACATACCAAATTTCAAGTCGATAGCTCCACCCGTTGCCGAGATCTCGTCTGCGCATGCGCGAAGCTGGCGTCGCACGGGCTCGGCGACCCGATAAAATTCGCATCCGGGGCAAGATACATTCACATACCAAATATCAAGTCGATAGCTCCACCCGTTTCCGAGATCTCGTCTGCGCATGCGCGAAGCGGGCGCCGCACGGGCTCGCCAATACGACAACGTTTACCGCCTGGTCAAACTACACACACGTACCAAGTTTCGTCCCGATCGGTCGAGAATCGTAGATTTGTATAAATGACAGACAGACAGACAGACAGACAAACAAACAAACATACATACAGACAGAGGTCTTACATAATCTTACATAACACATCACGTGTTAAATATGATGACATATTCAGCATACTGTCGTATGCGGTATATATATACGCACCTTTCTAGACTATATACGATATCCCCGGTCAAAACAATATTGATCTATCGCCCATTAAGTGAGGCAAAAAAATTGAAAAATTGCGCTGTTTTGTCTATTTTTACAATAAATCTAAAAACAATCTTCGTTATATCAGAGAAATCGTACCACTATCATAGTAAATATCTAGAGATATGTAGACTACAATATTTTAGCGCAAAATGTTCGTGTTTCTATACTTTTATTTCTCATTTTGCCGAATTTTACAAAAACAGGGATTTTTGCAGAATTTTGGCACTTAATCAGCTAAAAATCATCTTTTGCATCATTTTTATATTTCACACCGGGTCCTATCCGATGCGGAATGTCATAACCTTCAAAATGATGTATCACAAGCCCGTGTGTGGTGCCGATGGACTAAACTCCTACTTCTAGTGAGCTTTTTGAGTTTGTCCGCTCTACTACAATGACGTTTTTTTGGGGGTTGAATCAGGGCGACGCCATTGTCAAATTCGCTCTTTCTCCAAAACTTGTGTTTAATTCGAATATCATGATTAATGGAAACCAAACAAAATTGAGCCACTTTGTTGACAAGTGCCCTTTAATAGTTGAATTATCGTTATGAGTATATAGTCAACTTGTACATCATGGAATAGCCCATGAATCGACCATGATGTATCCGTCCAAACGACGTATCGCGCAGCTCCGCATGTTGAGACGTCTATGAGATACAGCCATTTGAATATACGTGGTGGATGTGCTTTGTGGGCGTGACTTAGAGTTCAAACTCTCTAAGAGGTCAACGAATACACCGATCTGATAATTGGAAACAGATTTTGATCGCATAAAGGGCGATTCATATGAAGTCGGGCATGCCCTGGTCCATCGTACACTTGGTTTGACGCCAAACGATCGGGGAACTCTGATGTAGACAACGTGAACATACGTCAATCAAACTCTGTTCCTCAAGGGGTTCGTCAATGCAATCATAATTTACAGTAGAAAACATTGTCGGTGGATTTCTCTTACATGTTTGAAGATATCGAACTGAAAGGGGTTTCTCGTTGCGCTCAATCAGATAGAATTGTCAGTGAGATATTCCGATGGCCCAAAATGTGTCATTGACGCCGTTGCTATACCACACGAGCCGGAAATCGCCCCGCAGGCAGAACGATTGTTGAAAAGTACCGAAACAATTGATTTTCAAACTGTCATCTGCTCCTCTCTGAGATTGATTGTTGATCCATTAAAAAAATTCGTCAGGTTCCATTGATCATCCCCCCACTCAATCACTCACTCACTCACTCAACCCCCCCCCCCCCCCCCCCCCCCCGATCCAATAGGAACTATATGTGTGTGCACATCGTGTTGACCCTTTTACAGCAGAACAACCCAAATATTCTAAGCGTGAAATGTGTCTGTGACTGGGTATTCTGCGTCGCGGTGTGGACATGTCGCGGTGTGGACATTATTTATGTTTTCTTCAATTGTTTTCATTTTCTGTTTATGTCAGGCGTCCATTTGTTTTTATGCACGATTCTTCACCCCATGTGTACTATTTGAGCCATTTTGGTACTTTCCCGACATATTTTCTATTTCCCTTGACAGCGTCGCGGTGTGGACATTAATTAAGGGGCGCTGGTGGGTACACTTATATTCCTCTCACTTTTAATGTGTTTCGATTCTTTATATTGTCGAAAATCTTCCAAAACAAATTGTCAGAAGGCAACACTTTCTGATGCGTATGTTAGACATGTTAGGTTGTTCCCCTTAGTTCAAATGGAACCGGGATGGCCTATATTGAAAATAATGTCGCGGTGTGGACATTTCTCGAGACAGGCGATTTTCGATGTTTCAGAGTCAATATTTACATCAAACCACGAAAAACTTGAATCATAAATGGTATTCATGGATAAAGAGTCCAAGAAGTAACATCACAGTGCACGTTCTTTGACAATTAGAGGTAAGAGAACTTAGTCGGAATAAAATGAAATTTCGCACTTAGGCGATAAGACAGTGCGAATTTTGTGTTTTCTCGTAGTTTTGATCATGTAACTAAATTAAGGCATGTGTTGAGATATTACAATACTGTTTTATTATAACGTTGTGCCACATGCTCTTCAGTGAAATGGAACGCAAATAATATATGTTGTGGTTCTGGCACAATCATATATTTATGGAACAATTGTACTCGAGACACCAATTTGCTCGTTTAAGGGAGAACCACCCACACAGGGTTTGAAAATGTGCTAAAGGGTACACAGGGTTTGTGATCGGCACGAACACCATTACATAAATTGTGTTTATGAAAGTCTGGCGCCCATTTAGCAGTTTGTTTTCAGTACATTTTAATATTCATTGGAATGTAAACAACTATTCTCTGACAGAAATCATGGCAGATACGAAGACTGGATGTCCTTTATAATGACATTTCAAACCCTGTGTACCCTTCAGCACATTTTGAAAATCCTATGTACCCTTCAACACATTTTTGGTGATAGTGACCCCTTCAGCAGTAATAAGCCGTAGTTTTTTGTAATAATTTGAAGGATTAGTTGTTTTAACGGAATTCTGAGGCGGTGCATTCATGTCATTCATGTAACCAATATATTTTATATTATAATTTATATTTATGGCTAATAATATGATCTTGGTGGTGTTACCATTTCTGGCTATGGGTTTCTTGTCTATTATCGCTAAGATAATACAGCGCAGCTCTTAATGTTCGCCAGCACCGTGGCATGTATGTATGTATGTATGTGATGCCTCATGCACTGATATATTTAGTCTCGTTCAACAAAGTCCAGGTGCACGAGGTTCCCAATAGGGTTCTTGTCGGATTGAATCCAGTTTTCGTCACAGGCCCCTTGGAAAAATTACTAAAATACCAATATAGACTATATCAGTGTAAAGGTTCCAATGATCGATTTTGGCTAAAACCACACCAACTATCAAAACCCTACAAATTATAGAAATAGATAATTGCAACCAATATATCCCCTGGGTGTGTTATTGGCAATAAAATTCCCTTTCATTTGACATATAACTCGGCGAAATCGAACCAAGCGAAGTCGAGATATGATATCGGAATCTACCGAATTTTACCGAACAAATCGGCTCGTCATTCTCCCTTCCACCGAGAGCCCTTTGACCCCGTTATAAAATCAAAATTTTCGAGCAATAAATTGTATCGAACGTGTACTTAAACGCGATGTCATAACCTATAAATGCTCATATATATTCCACAAGTCATTCCGAAGCCACCATGCAACAGCTCTTTTATTTCACCCTTTTCAATTGTGATCGATATTTTTTACTGTATTCATCAAACGAATTCCAGAAACTAGACGTGTCTGCTACTTGCAGTAAATTTTGAGCGACTTGCTGATTGATTGACAATAATCGAGAGTATATATAGTTCACACATGTTGGCTTGAACAAATAAATATGCATAGATATCCGATAGAGTATTGAAGAAAAACTTGAATGATCAAGTTTCTCTGTTCCAAGAAGTTTATCTATTTAAAAACAGACGTGAACTTGAAAGTATAGTTAAATAATTGGATTTGCTTTGATACAATATTAAAATTCTGGGAATTCCACGTGACCTTAACCCGTACATTCTTGGTTTATTTTCGGTTTTCGGTCGCAGACACGTCTATATAGTTTCTGGAATTCGTTTGGTGAATAAAGTTGAAAATATCGAGCACAAACACACCGGGTGAAATAAAAGAGTTATTGGTGGCTTCGGAATGACTTGTAGAATATAAATGAACATTTATAGGTTATATTATGACATCGCGTTTAAGTAGACGTTAGCGACAATTTATTGCGGTGGACAGGGAGAATGACGAGCTCGCGATCGATTTGTTCGGCAGAATTCGGTAGATTCCGGTATTCTCTTCGTTCGATTTCGCCGAGTTATATATCAAACTAGAAGGTGACCCGACTTCGTCCGGGCTTTGACCTTGAATTGTCTATTTTGAAGGCCAAGGTCAAGTGGGGTCATGATTTGACCCGTCCAAAACACTGCCCGAACAAAAGTACCCGACAAAAGTACCCGTCGAAATCCATCCGGTTTTACCCGATTTGACCTCGAAATTATCATTTTGAAGGTCAAGGTGAGGTCGGGGTCACTATATGACCCGTCCAAAACACTCAGTGGACAAAAGTAACCACATGTATCAAATTTCGTCGAAATCCCATCAAATTGTCGATTTGACCTTGAATTGACCAGATTTCAAGGTCAAGGTCATGTTACACGGGCAAATGAACATGCTTATGAGACTCCCCGTACGAAAGTACCCCCACATACCAAGTTTCATCGAAATCCCGTGATATTCGGGCGTTTGACCTTGAAATGACCCGATTTCAAGGTCAATGTCACGTCGCACGGGCAAATTAATAGGCCTATGGCACTGCCCGGCCGAAAATACCCCCACATACCAAGTTTCATCGAAATCCCGTGATATTCGTGCGTTTGACCTTGAAATGACCCGATTTCAAGATCAAGGTCACGTCGCACGGGCAAATTAATAGGCCTATGTCACTCCCCGGCCGAAAATACCACATAGCAAGTTTCGTCGAAATCGGCTCGGCCATTTTCGAGTCCATTGGAAACAGACAGATACACACACATACACGCAGATCTTCCAAAATATATAATAGACTAGCCGATGAGCCCGACGTTGTCCGGGCTATTCAAAAACCAAATTTCAAGTCGATAGCTCTACCCAGCCCGACGTTGTCCGGGCTATTCAAAAACCAAATTTCAAGTCGATAGCTCCACCCGTTTCCGAGATCTCGTCTGCGCATGCGCGAAGCTGGCGTCGCACGGGCTCGGCGACCCGATAAAATTCGTATCCGGGGCAAGACACATTCACATACCAAATTTCAAGTCGATAGCTCCACCCGTTGCCGAGATCTCGTCTGCGCATGCGCGAAGCTGGCGTCGCACGGGCTCGGCGACCCGATAAAATTCGCATCCGGGGCAAGATACATTCACATACCAAATATCAAGTCGATAGCTCCACCCGTTTCCGAGATCTCGTCTGCGCATGCGCGAAGCGGGCGCCGCACGGGCTCGCCAATACGACAACGTTTACCGCCTGGTCAAACTACACACACGTACCAAGTTTCGTCCCGATCGGTCGAGAATCGTAGATTTGTATAAATGACAGACAGACAGACAGACAAACAAACAAACATACATACAGACAGAGGTCTTCAAAATATATATGAGACTAGCCGATGAGCCCGACGTTGTCCGGGCGACGTTGTCCGGGCTATTCAAAAACCAAATTTCAAGTCGATAGCTCCACCCTTTTCCTAGATCTGGTCTGCGCATGCGCGAAGCTGGCGTCGCACGGGCTCGGCGACCCGATAAACTTCGTATCCGGGGCAAGATACATTCACATACCAAATTTCAAGTCGATAGCTCCACCCGTTTCCGAGATCTCGTCTGCGCATGCGCGAAGCTGGCGTCGCACGGGCTCGGCGACCCGATAACATTCGTATCCGGGGCAAGATACATTCACATAGCAAATTTCAAGTCGATAGCTCCACCCGTTCCCGAGATCTCGTCTGCGCATGCGCGAAGCGGGCGCCGCACGGGCTCGCCAATACGACAACGTCCACCGCCTGGTCAAACTACACACACGTACCAAGTTTCGTCCCGATCGGTCGAGAATCGTAGATTTGTATTAATGACAGACAAACAAACAAACATACAGACAGAGGTCTTCAAAATATATATGCGACTAGCCGATGAGCCCGACGTTGTCCGGGCTATTCAAAAACCAAATTTCAAGTCGATTTCTCTACCCGTTTCCGAGATCTGGTATGCGCATGCGCGAAGCTGGCGTCGCACGGGCTCGGCGACCCGATAAAATTCGTATCCGGGGCAAGATACATTGACATAGCAAATTTCAAGTCGATAGCTCCACCCGTTTCAGAGATCTCGTCTGCGCATGCGCGAAGCTGGCGTCGCGCGGGCTCGGCGACCCGATAAAATTCGTATCCGGGGCAAGATACATTCACATAGCAAATTTCAAGTCGATAGCTCCACCCGTTTCCGAGATCTCGTCTGCGCATGCGCGAAGCGGGCGCCGCACGGGCTCGCCAATACGACAACGTTCACCGCCTGGTCAAACTACACACACGTACCAAGATCGGTCGAGAATCGTAGATTTGTATGAATGACAGACAGACAGACAGACAAACAAACAAACATACATACAGACAGAGGTCTTCAAAATATATATGAGATGAAAGGGAATTTTATTGCCAATAAGACACACCGGGGGATATTTGGCTGCAATTATCGATTTCTATAATTTGTAGGGTTTTGATAGTTGGTGTGGTTTTAGCCAAAATCGACCATTGCAACCTTTACACTGTAAAGGGGCCTGTGGTTTTCGTATGATTACATTGATTTAAAAATCGAACATGCATGACATGTTTGCACGTATGTCAACCACATATCGGGTTTAGACTGCCTACTAAAACATTCAACCACCGGGATTCAGGGACTGAACTCCACATATCAAATTCTCCATCCAGTCAGTAATGTCACATGCTTCGGGCCATGAACACCCACTGACACATGCATTACGTATTTTAGTGCAGCGGCCAAACACCAAAAGTGGTCAGGTACCCCTACCCGCCGTAGAACAAGTTGAAACTAAAAAAAATTGAGTGAAAAATAATGGAATTGGTGGTGGCCATTGACAAATCGACGATGAACGAGACCCACCAGTAACTTTAAAAAACAATTAACGATTTTGGTCAGGCGAATCCTGTGGCGAAGTTCTAACTTATTTGACAATTAATTAACATTGTTGGTGTTGATATATTACTACATCATACCATATCTCTACTGGAAAGGAAAAACAGTGTTGGTTAATTTGGAATTTTCTGCCATTTGGAGCCGGAACATTTAATTTTAGGTGAAAAATCTCTCTTTTTCACAGAATTTTTCCCCCCAAACATTATTTTGAAACGGATATTGCAGTAACGCCAACATATTTAATCCATATGGTGTAGTAGTTATCTATCAAGCATATATGTATGGAGAAAGAAGTTAACAGAAAGTTTGAACGGTTTGCGAGATACTTGATTTTAGCTACCCCTCCCCCAAACACGTTTTTGGTCGAAAAATTACCTTTTGGTCAGTGTTTTGGTCGAAAAATTACATATTTTTTATAACGACTTCACAACAATTCACTAATTCATCTCAATGGGATCCGATATGAATCATGTACTGCAAGGTTTGTCCAGAGATGCCGTTTAATTGATTACATATATGTTCAGGCTTCCAGACCCCAGTTACAACAACAACATATTGTATTGATAACAGGTAATTCTGCATGCATTAACATCAATTTTGTAGGACTAAAATATTTGTTATAAATAACATATGATAAACTATATATATAGAAATAATTTGACAGAAATTTTGAACAGTTTGCGAAGTATTAGATTTTAGCTACCTCTCCCCCGAACACGGTTTGGTCGAAAAAATACATATTTATGATAACGACAACACATACATTTCTAGTAGGGCGCAATCACGTTGTTCAATTTGTTATATGATGCATTTGGTATACTACAGTAACTATCAACAGGTGACAGCATTTAATACATAATAACATTTTAAGTGCTAATTTTTATAGTATTTATGGCAGTACATAAGTCACGATAAAATACCCTTAAGAGAACATCAGACCAAATAAACTACGGTCACATAGGTAACTTATTTCCAGTTCCTTATTCCTTATTCGGAAAATTAAATATTGACCAAATAAACGGTGCGGTATGGTGGCCCACCCCAAACTATACTATAAAAACAGAAAACCGCAGCCCTCTAACCCGTGTGGTTGCCACAGAAGGTTCCCAAAATGGCAACCATAGGCGTTTTGGTCTTTATGAACCGATTTTGACAAAATAAAAGGTGCGGTAGGGTGGCCCACCTCAAATTAAACTATAAAAACCGAAATCCGCACTCCTCTATCCCGTGCGGTTGCCCCCAGGAGGTTCATAAATACCAAAGCGGCTGCGGTTGCCATTTTGGCCACCTCATATGGCAACCGCACGGTGGAAACGCGCGTTCTTATTGTTCAAATTGTAAGACTAATTTTTTGGCGCGAAAAAACAACGTTATCATCAAGGAGATGTCACCAAGGGTTGTGCGACGTTGACGTTACGCCTAACTTTGTTCAACTGTATCTTGATGTAACACCATTTGCATATATACCTGAGGAAGGGGAAACCCGAAAGCTCGTATGTTAAATACATAAAATAGGTCTTAAAAGGTGTTACTCTTCATATTTATTAATTATCAGCAGACCATGCACGACACAGCTTCCGATGCCAATACCCTATAACATGACCGTTATTCCGTATACAAGCCTTATGTATAAACATAAACGCTCTTTATTTGTACACCGTGTATAGGCCTATATAGGTATTCGACCTGAATTATACCTAACATATTTAAAGGTACTTAACCCGATAAAACTCCTCTCAATTACTATTTCAATGGCTTCGGGGGTCAAAAATATTTTATTCGAGTCGAGGAAGTCACCCATCAAAGCTCAGATTTGTTAGATATCGATTTTAGAAATCTATATTATTTTTCATTATCGGGAATACTATCTGGCCCAGAACTTTTTAGAGTTATCCATCCTTGTCTGTTTGAATAGATTCGGAGAACACATCCAGAGCAGATTACGGCAGTTAGTAGTACTGATCTCGAGTTTATAACAAATTTCAAAAATCAATATCTAATAACTCTGAGCTTTGTTTGATGGGTGCATCGACTCGAATCAAATATTTTTTACCCCCAAAGCCAAAGAAATAGTAATATAGGACCCTCCGATCGGATTGTTGTTGTTGGAATCTGTTGAGATGGGGACCCTCTTTACGGGTTGAGTACCTTTAAAATCATCGTTATTCCGTCAATTTATTAATATATAAACGCTCTCTATATACTAACGGAACTACATGTATTGAGAAACTCTAGGGTACTGCGCATACAAAAGGTGACTATATCATGCACTCGAGCCAATTGCAAATACAATATCACCATGGCATGCCCACTAGTCCACAAATGGAGCTTTATATAGTCACAACAAACGCCCATTGTTGACGAAATAACGGTCACTGTGTGTGGTATATCCCTAATATGTGTACAGAAGGTATCCGACCAGAGTGGTGCCTAATATACATGTAAACCAAATAATCCTAGAGTTTACATGTTATAGTCTGCCAATAAGTCTTGATTAATCACGGAATGCTCTCCAATAACGGAGAAACTCAAAGAACTTTGCAACCCCCCCCCCCCCCAACCCCCCCCCCCCGTGGTCGTGTGAATTTGCACGAAGTTAAACTGCTAGATGTTAGGTTTTTGTGTGTGCAAATTTCAGGATCAGATATCTAAATGTTCTCACAATTCCTCCCTTTGGCTAGTGGCCACAAGACAATATACTGATCCATTCATAAGAATAAGCTATTCCAGCCAGATTGAACAGTTGGGAGAAATCGAAACCCAGCGTGGGGGGTGGGTGCAAAGAAATCACACAAACTTCTGAGTTTTTGGTCTGGTTGTTCAATGTGAGTGGCTGTCAATTGGAAATTTAAACACGGACACCCCCACCCTACGCATAACCAAAAGAGTCCCTCCAGCCACGTTCCAGATGATACGTCATCGGGTCATATCGGGAGCACACGTTATTCCAATAATTATAATACTTGCCTATTTTGGTGACTTCCGTGCAGGCTATATATATGTCTCAGATTCTCTGGTCTGTGTGGTTCCCATGCATCAACAGTCTGCTATTTTTAGTTGTATTACACAATTATACTTGTTCGAGATATATGTCAAACAAATTCGCTTCTTCTAAAAACCACAAACAATAACAATGTTAGTGTTGGTCGCGCTTGTTGGCTGAGTATGCCCGACAGTGTTAAGGTTTTGGCCATATTCACTGAATTCAAGCCTGCAGGCCATACCACAGTCCTAGGAATCACTGTCCATGTAATTTTGAACTTGATTAAAGTATAATAAATAAGTATATTACCTCTACTATATTATTCCAAGACATAAGAAAACAAATACTCTGCAGTATTTAAAATAAAAAAAAGTATTTGCTTCTGAAATGACCCTACCCATTTTTCCCAGTTCGGGATTTTTTTGCCAGTTCGGGATAACTGAATATTTGACATTGCTGTTTAATACCTTATCTGTTATTTTTTGTGTATTAAAGTTTTATTTTATGTGATTTTATGCTAATTCCTTTCAACAGAATGCATATTTGAGCTAATAAAATTGTTTAATGAGTGCGTGATAGCCTTTTGAAAATGACTGTTGAACTGTTGATATCATGTTTTATTCAGTTCAGGAATTATTTTATTTTTTTGTTGAAACCTGCAGTATTTGCTTGATTCCAATGGTTATCTCATATTTCTTGATGTGATTCTAAAACATTTACTCACCATTATTAAAAAAAATTGTCATCCTAATGAATATTTTGTTCAAAGAAGAGAAAACGATACTATATAGTAAAGGTTCAGTTTGGCCTCAGTGAGTTCCAGGGAGTGACAGTATTAGTAAGTCACTGTTTCTGAGTGCAGACAGGAGCCATTCTAGCAAATAATCTCCAGGTCAGGTATTTTGGCCATATATGTATATGTAAATGTTGTGTTATGGTATGGTAATACTTGGAAATATACTAGTAATCTGACAGGTATAAATATACAGATTAACATTAATAGACAATATAATTGATGGTTTTACTATGACTGGGGTCAGCCTATCCAAATGTGTCTTATTTATCACCAATGTAAGCATTGGTATAGTGTTACTTTATATATGTAAAATAATTAAGAAGTCCTACTAAAAATCAAATACCCCTCCCAAGATTAAGAATACTAACAAACAGCTGTTAGGAGGTATTTACTATATACGATAAGATAGGTTATATTGTACAGCATTTGAGTACTGGGTTACTAGAGACAGGCTAGCATTTCATTCATTCATTCAGAAACAGTCGCTCAATTGATCCCACTACTGAGTAATTAAATATGCTCAATTTAAAACAAATTTTCCTTTCTTTCAGTTTCTTTGACTTTGGATAAATGTTGCCAGGGCACAGTTGAACTAAGTTTGCTCGATTTGTAGAGTACATGTAGCAGACAAACATACTGATACATGACTACATGTGTGTCTAAATTGTGGCCTGATCACAGAAGCTTTTAAGGCTAATATAATTTTTTTTAATTTATAGTATGTAGTATGGGTTTCCCTACCTACATATACCCTATTTTAAACCCAGTATGTTACTTTTTTAAACTTTTACAGTTTAAACAAAGGAAATCACAATTAATGTTATCGAAATATTGCAGTAGATATGAAAAGCCATGAAAATATGTCATTTATTTTCTGACATGTAACTCAAACCAGATATTTTTTTTCCAGGCCTAAACATTAATGCAAATTTATGCCAAAAAAACAAACCCATGATCAAGGCTAATGAAAACAATTATAGACAAAATGTAGCCATGCCCACTCATAACTTAATAAGTGATGCAGGCTTTTAAGGGCACCCTGTTATGCTGTATACCTGTTATGTTGGATTAATATCTAAAATCCTTGCTTGCAGCATTTAATAAGGTTGTTTGCCGCCCAAATCTGTTGTCTGTTTATTACACCCAGGCCTTAAAATTCATACACATTTGTGAGAATCTAAATGTACTAGTAGCATTTCTACAGCGAATCAGTTGCTTTTACAAGAATCAAAATACGTAATAATCATGATTCTGATTCTCATCAGATTCTAAGCCCAGATATCTACCCTTTGGATCACATTAAAAGGATGGAGAGCAAATACTACTGTAACGCTGAGAAGGGGAGAAGACTGATAGTAGGAAGTAAAATCTTTAATATTCAATTGGGACTTACCACGGACTATAGAGTATGTGTTACACGTACATGTACCATATACTACCGTGGACCCGTGGTATAGTACTAGTATGAGCATTATTGGTGGTCTGGTTACATTAGTGGGTAGGTGGCAGTGAAAATGGGACCATATTGCTGTTGCTTAAATAATTCTGGACCGGTGCTAGAAATAATCTTGTGGTTAATTGATATCCATTAATATAATTTTTTGACTACGTTACTTCTACTGTTCCCATGCCAGCCAAATTACAAATATCTGAGCAGCAGCTATAGCCCTTTGCATACCGGGTCATTTCTCTCACCCCACCTCAATCCTGATAAATGTAGTATATTTACAGCAGCAGCTATCCCTTTGTTTGCCAGGTAATTTCTAATTTGAGTGATATTTAGATGCCAAGATGTATATTGACAATAATGATTAATTTAATAACCAAAATGTCTTGGGAGTTGTGTATGCATAGTCAAGGAATTGCACAGCCAGGTGCGGGGCAAGGATCATAATAGTGCTGAATTTATTAGACCAGAAGTACTAGTACATTTCACAACTGTTACTTAATAGTTTGGATTGGAATTGCTACATCAGGTGTAAAGATAGAGATGTCAGCTGGCAACAGTTGTAATGCTTGGAAAATTCCAACCCATGGTGTCAGGGGTAGGGACCCAATTTTATTTCTCTGAATTATGGGGGTCTGGCTGGATCTACTATTGGGGGGGGGGGGGGTGCAATTTCTATGTTGGGTTCCTTCTTGTCCCTGAATTTAAATTGAGAGTTTAGGGAGAAGTGACTTCTCCCAGTTTGGTTATATGGGAGAACTACATGTATATGTAACTATGGATGAAGTTCAATTTACACCCCACCAACACCATTCTATGATCAAGTAAGTATCACGCAACACGATCTTGTCATTATCTTGAGCCCATTTATTATAAAACTACTATAGTGAATAAGAACTACCATGTTAATCTATAAAATTATAAATACACTTTATGTTGGCATATATGCAAGAGAAGTCACTGCTCCCTGGGGTAGGAGAGAAGGAAGAAGTGGCACATTTTAGGGAGAAGATGTCTCCCCAGTCACCATCTAGACTGGCCCCTGTACATGATAAAAGTACATATATGATAGACCATGCTTATTGTTAATTTGGAGGGGGTGTAACCCAGGTGTTGTTAGGGGGGTGCAACTAATTATAGTTTATGTGATTCATGATGAACATTGAAATTTTAGGCAATTTCATTGGAGTATTGATACTTCTAGTCGTAGACCTAGTATTGACATTCTCAGTAAGTAATGTTGTTGTTCTGTCAACTTGGGGTGGGAATCATGGATTTTTTTGTTTGGGTGGGGGGGGGGGGGGGGGGCG
Source organism: Siphonodentalium dalli (assembly GCA_032622095.1). NCBI lineage: Eukaryota > Metazoa > Mollusca > Scaphopoda > Gadilida > Siphonodentaliidae > Siphonodentalium > Siphonodentalium dalli. The sequence continues at coordinate 120,691,218 of CP136065.1, read as the reverse complement.
AGGGTGGCTCCATGTGTTCCTCCCAATTTTCTGATATAGCCTCTAGAAGTTAAGTTTTGAGTGAAAACTTGCAACTATTTATGAAAAATGCTTGTTTATATTGACTGCAGACAGTGTGTCCGCTACATTGATTTAAGTATGACGTTGTTGCTGGAACGCGTGCTTTTAGCGCTACGGTGTCTGTATTCTTTCTTAGATGTTATAATGGAAGAGAGATAACGGAACTGGGAAAATCAGTCTTCTCAACAAAAAGTATTTTTTGTTGGTAAGAATTTATTTGACTACAAACACTTTTTGTGCTTCAATAGTGTAAACATTTGTGTACAAATCGTGATCTTTTAGTTACAGAATTGAAAATTTATTTATCGAGATATTTGGTTCCAAAATAAATTCCGACTTTTGAAAACTCCTCTACTAAATTCATTTCCGCTTTAATGATGGCTGAGAAAAACGTGGATTGCTAGCAACAAAAATGTTTTATTTGTGCTAGTTTTGCTTCTATTTGGTCTTCAAGAAGATAAATTATCGGAATATGGTTGAAGAAAGTGAACTAACAGGGTCTACATTGACAATTTTTACCAAAACGGCAAGTGTTATCGGCAGTGGCCGGGTGGCGAATAGTCATATAACATAGAAATCGCTATTCGCCACCCGGGTGGCGAATAGCGTTTATATATTTTCTTTATTTGCTCCACATACGAAGAGTATGCATGGTGATCTCGAGCATCGGGAATAATGATTGTCAGTCCTTACGCAAAAGGCTGTGAGTTGGGTTGCAATAAGAGAAGGGGTGGGGGTACATAACATGTTTTTTCTAACACCGGAACTTCAAATACGGCTTTAATACAAGCATACATTGTATATCTAGCTAAAAATTATGTGATTTGTATGACAGGTGGAGATGGATGAGGGGATGGGGTGTTGCATAACTGATTGAGGATTTTAGGGGGGGTGGGGAAGTTGTACCGTTTTGGTGGCGAATAACTTTAATATTAAAACTTGGATGTCAGATGAGCTTCTAATTTTGTGCATTAGATTAGACGATCCTTCAATCAAATACAATCATTTTTATAGAACTGGAAGTGGAATTGCGAACAAAAATCTGAAATCTGAATTGGTTGGTTGTTTTATTCTTAAAACTTGGATGTCAGATAAGCTTATTATTTTGTGCATTAGATTAGATGATTCTTCAATCATAAATAATCAATTTAAAGAACTGGAAGTAGAAATGCGAAAAATAATCTGCGATGTGAATTGCTTGATTGGTGGTGTGGGGGGGGGGGGGGATTGGGGGTGGTGAATAACTTTATTGTTAAAACTACGATGTTAGATGATCTTCTTATTTCGTACAATAGAAGTGGAATTGCGATAAAAAATCTGAAATCTGCGATCTTAATTGGTTGGTGGGGGGGGGGGGGGGGGGGGGGGGGGCAAATAACTTTATTCTTGAAACTTGGATGTCAGATGAGTTTCTTGTTTTGTGCATTAGATTAGATGATTCGTCAATCATAAGCAATCATTTTGTAGACCTGGAAGTTGAATTGCGAACAAAAATTTGCGATCTGAATTGGTTGGTGAGGGGGGTGGCTAATTGGTGGGTGGGGGGGGGGGGGGGAGGGGGGTGGCGAATAACTTTAATCTTAAAACTTGGATGTCAGATGAGTTTCTTGTTTTGTGCATTAGATTAGATGATTCGTCAATCATAAGCAATCATTTTGTAGAACTGGAAGTGGAATTGCAAATAAAAATCTGCGATCTGAATCGTTTGTGAGGGAGGGGGTGGCGAATAAATTTAATATTAAAACTTGGATGTCAGATGAGCTTCTTATTTTGTGCATTAGATTAGACTATCATTCAACCATAGACAATCATTTTATGTACCTGGAAGTGCAATTGCGAACAAAAATCTGCAATCTGAATTGGTTGGTTGTGGGGTGGGGGGTGGGGGGTGGCGAATAACTTTGGATGTAAGATGAGTTTCTTGTTTTTTGTATTAGATTAGACGATTATTCAATCATAAACAATCAATTCAGATCTCAGATTTTTGATCGCAATTCCACTTCCAGTTCTATCAAATGATTGTTTATGATTGAAGAATCGTATAATCTAATGCACGAAATAAGAAGCTCATCTGACATCCAAGTTTTAAGAATAAAGTTATTCGCCTCCCCCGTCACAAGCCAATTGAGATCGCAGATTTTTGTTCGCATTTCCATTTCCAGTTCTATAAAATGATTGTTTATGTTTGAAGGATCGTCTAATCTAATGCACAAAATAAAAAGCTCATCTGACATTCAAATTTTATGAATAATATTATTCGCCACCACCTCACAAACCAATTCAGATCACAGATTTGTGTTTGCAATTCCACTTCCAGGTCCACAAAATGATTGTTTGTGATTGAAGAATCGTCAAATCTAATGCACAAAATAAGAAGCTCATCTGACATCCGTCCAAGTTTTAAGAATACAATTAATCCCCAACCCCCAAATTCAGATCACAGATTTGTGTTTGCAATTCCACTTCCAGGTCCACAAAATGATTGATTGTGATTGCAGGATCGTCTAATCTAATGCAAAACAATAACAAGCTCATCTGACATCCACATTTTAAGAATAAAATTATTCGCCACAACCCCACTCAACAACCAATTCAGATCGCAAACTTTTGTTCGCAATTCCACTTCCAGTTCTATAAAATGATTGTTTATGGTTGAAGAATCGTCATCCAAGTTTTAAGTATAAAATTATTTGCCACCCCCTCCCCCACCCACCAATTAGCCACCCCCCCCCCCAACCAAGCAATTCTGAACGCAGATTTTTGTTCGCAATTCCACTTCCAGTTCTATAAAATGATTGTTTATGATTGAAGGATCGTCTAATCTAATACAAAAAACTCATCTGACATCCCCCCTCCCCCCCCCTCCCCCAACCAATTCAGGTCACAGATTTGTTTTCGCAATTCCACACTACCAGTTCTAGAAAATGATTGTTTATGAATTAGGGATTGGCTAATCCAGTGCACAAATGAAGAAATCTAACTGACGTCCGAGATTTAAGAATACTTGTATTCGCCACCCCCCATCTCAAATTCCAATGACAAATATTTGTCCGAAATGTACTTCTAAACCTTGAAATGAATGCCTAATGTAGTACACAAATCCTTACATATAATGCACAACAAATAATCTGACACCAAGTTTTTGACAAAAAATGGTACAACTTCCCCACCCCCCCCTAAAATCCTCAATCAGTTATGCAACACCCCATCCCCTCATCCATCTCCACCAGTCATACAGATCACATAATTTTTAGCTAAATATATTGGGGGTATGGCTTGTTGCCATTCATCGGAGAGCTGTCGATGAGGGCTTTCAGATGAGTGGCGGCGGGCCATGTTTCCGACTGGGTCCTGAGGGGTGCCCGTGGTTCTGCTGTGGTTGGGTCGACAATTGCTTTTGGGTATTACTTTATATACTTATATACTTACACATTCCTTTCGTATGTGTATGCATGTGGATGTATGTGCATGTATGTGTATGCGTGTATGGGCATGTATATGTATATGTGTATATATGTATATATATATATATATATATATATATGTATGTGTATGTATACGTATGCATATATATGTATATGCCGACACGGTATGGAAACACTTGTCCCTTGGACACTCCATACTTATATGGTGTGGCCATCCAGATACATGTACCTAGTGTGTGTGGTGTGGCATGGAATTTGATCTCCACGCCTATTCAATTCCCATGCAATTATGAAGAATCAATTGGTGGCGGGTCATAAGAATAAGTTCTTTTTCTCTTATATTTCTATGTTCCTGTTATTTAATCATTATATTCATGTATATTCTTTTGTAAAATCTTCATATTGACTTGGAGGAATAAAAGATATATATATATATTTTGGGGTCATTCGGCCCAAAAACATGGCCGCCGGCAGTCATCTTAGATTTACTCTTTGCATGACTAAATTCTTTGGCACGGCCTACAGGTCGTACCTTTGGTCGGATCAGCATAAAATGTGTCATGGATGTTAACAATGACATGTAGATGGGAATGAGTAATTTTGTCATGGCTGTTGAAATTGGAATGTAGATGGGATCGAGTCATTTTCGGAACAATTCGGGTCATTCGGACAAACAACATGGCTGCCAGCGGCCATCTTGGATTTCAAAATTCAATCCATTAGCACGGGCTACAGGTCGTACCTTTGGTCTGATCAACATGAAATTTGTCATGAATGTTGACATTGTCATGTAGATGGGAACGAGTTATTTTGGGGTTATTCGGCAAAAAACATGGACCACCAGCGGCCATTTTGGATTTCAAAATTCAATCCATTGGCGCGTGCTACAGGTCATACTGCTCGTCTGATCATCATGAAATTTGTCATGGATGTTAATATTGAGATGTAGATGGGAACGAGTCATTTTGGGGTCATTCGGCCAAAAAAAATGGCCACCAGAAGCCATCTTGGATTTAACTCTTTGCATGACTAAATCCTTTGGCGCGGCCTACAGGTCGTAGCTTTGGTCAGATCTTCATGAAATTTGTTACGGATGTTAACAATGACATGTAGATGGGAATTATTAATTTTTGAGGTCATTTGGCCAAAAAACATGGCTGCCAGCAGCCATCTTGGATTTTACTCTTTGCATGACTAATCCTTTGACACAGGCTACAGGTCTTATCATTTGTCAGATCATCATGAAATTTGTACTGGATGTTAATAATGACATGTAAATGGGAACGAGTCTTTTTGGGGTCATTTGGCAAAAAAACATGGCTGCGAGCGGCCATCTTAGATTTTACTCTTTGCATAACTAGGCCTTTCAACTTTCCACATTCCTAATCACTCCATTGACTTTAACACATGAAATTACTCCCTTTCCAAGTTGAGCTACAGTGTCATTGACACTTTCATTTACACTCCTTTTTAATCTCTCTATTCATTGCTCATCACAAAAAAAATACCTTCCTTACAAAGTTGAGCTACAGTGTCATTGACACTTTCATTTATTTAAACGGCTGCCCATATTTACTTGCCCCACTTTTACCAACAGTCCAATCCAGTCTGGTCTGATATGAATTATCATGTATCATCATAATAATCCTCATTTCTTTCAAGTCTGATGCAGAAGATTGATAAATAGAGGATCTCTAATGCAAAATTTATTAACCGAGTGCACTAAATTCAATTGGGACCTCGGATGATTGGGACCTCAGACGATTGGGACCTCAGACGATTGGGACCTTGCCCCTCGGATGATTGGGACCTTGAGTCAGGATGATTGTGACCTTGAGTCAGGATGATTGTGACCTTGAGTCAGGAATATTTGGACCTTACTTTATAAAAAAAAAGTATAGAAGACATGGTATCTTGATGGAACGTTCAGCTTTGTCAATCCACTCCTTTGTCAGATCAGGAGAGTGTATGAAACAACTGCCATTATGTTTCATACTGATGTCAAGAAGAATGAAACATGACTACAAGGAGGTTCTACAGGCTGTGTTGAGTCACCTGGACACCACCAACGTTATGTCTTTCGGTGTCAACTTTGAAGCAGCAATGTGTCAAGGACTCAGAAGTACACTTGTCAACCCGAGCATACATGGGTGTGCATGCTTCCACTTCAATCTCTGGAGACATTACCAACAATTGGGATTAAATGTAAGTTTTAATCTCGGTGCACAACTATATACAATTTTTTTTTATTATCATTTCACAAAGAATAAATAATTTTAACTGTAAATGAATAATAATTTTATGGAAGTGTTATATATTTCTGTGTTATATATTTTCTGCTGTTTCCTCTAGAATCGTGCAATAGATATGTTATTGGATTTAACAGGGAAGTATTAATTATGTGACCATTTCTAGAAGCAGAAGTATATGTACTCAGAGCAGTCGCATGAATGTGGCAGATCATCATTTATTTTGATATACATAGGAAAACTTCACTGCTATAGAACGATATGAGAGATTTTACCCAGTACTATATGCTTTAAGCATATGGCGAAACATTACTTCGTCTGTTGCACGACCGTAATTATTTGTTTTTGGCCCAACTGTTGGAGGTATTCAGAGCAGAAAATCCAAACTTTAAAGACGTAAATCATTGGGTGTGCCTTGGGTTGCAGCGACCGATAAATTATTCAGATTGATATATTTAGTGATCTATGTACATTTAAAGATTTCGAACAACGGACTTGTATATTATTACCCATGCATATTCTCAGTCCCATGTGGTTATCCTGTGTGTTGCTTTCACTGTAGCATGTTCTGGTGTTGCGGCTGTTTTGACAGCCATTTCATGTCTCCGATTAATCGATTATATTATATTATGTCCGTGTCACTCTATTCTCTTCCATAACCTATTATATAATTTCACGCCTTTTATTTACTACCAACCGATCAACCATGAAATCGGTGCTAAAACCCTGTATCCGGAATTTATCTTTTATTAGAAACATTGTCTGACTAATTAGAGGAGCTCTAAAACATTTCCCCAGATTGGATTTTCTTGGATTTTGGATATGTTCATCTACAGTGTTCCCCATGTCCAATGACACCAAAATTGTATACCCATGCCAGTCATATCTGGTTCCTACCCTTTATTCTAGTAGTAAATACCACTCAAATATACATCAAGACTCACCCAATTTGATGCTTCACATCGACAACATAACTTTTATACACCAGGTATAAATACTTGCACATAATTCTGGCTCTGACTTCAAGGAATGCAATGACCTTGACCCCATATCATCACAATATTGACTTTTATATTGTCTGCTTACATCAGGTCCATCGATAGTAATAAATAGACAACAGGTTGTGCCTATATTCACAGTTACACATTCTAGGCCAGGGACACCTTCCAATTTCGCAAATATGTGTGATTGGCATCATATGGATAATTTGCATAAATGCTTGTTTTAATAGCATTGGAAGAGTAAATACTGGTTTGGAATTGATTGATATTGAAACAATAGTGATATACATTGCATCAGAATTTGTTGATCATTATTTTTTTGGTCAATCAATGACTATTGAAATTGAATTTGGCAACTAATTTGGGTTATGTAGATAATGATAGTGAAATACCCGTTATTAAATTTGAAAACACAACCATCGGTTTTAAAACTATGGCTATTGAATGGCTATTGACTCAGAATAACATTAATTTTTATTTGGCATACATTGATTTTGTTTCGGGTTATTTTTTATTTAAACGGCTGCCCATATTTACTTGCCCCACTTTTACCAACAGTCCAATCCAGTCTGGTCTGATATGAATTATCATGTATCATCATAATAATCCTCATTTCTTTCAAGTCTGATGCAGAAGATTGATAAATAGAGGATCTCTAATACAAAATTTATTAACCGAGTGCACTAAATTTAATTCAAGCCAAGCTTTACCGAGGCTCAAATCAAATTTAGTGGACAAGGTTAATAATTTTTGTATAGAATTGCGATGAATTTGTAATCGATTTTATCACATAATCACATTTTGTTGTCTTACTAAAAATATGAGGCCGATTTTGGGGCCAATTACATTTTACTTTGGTCTTATTTTATAGTCTGGAATTAACCATATAATATGTGCCTTGTGAAAGTATTTGTCACAATAGAATGTAATGACTGACACAATAGTTCTTGTGCACCAGTACTTTCATCGAGCAATTGATTCTGAGACATTCTATTTGCAAACTGTAACTCATAATAAGCTGGAAACCTGTGTCTGAACAGATCAATGAACGATTGGTGATAACCAGAAATAACTACTACCACTGAGTATTGTTAGCAGGAATTGGTACTCCCAAACTAGTAAGCATGATAGATGGCATTGAGGAGGCGGCGGTAGTGTGTTTGCTTCAGTATTGGAAAATCGACATTGCTTCTCCAGACCCACTCAATCATCCTCTTATTAAAACAGAATAAACTAAGCAATTGAATCCAGAACATTTTGGACAAACATCAGATCAGATTGAGATTATTCTGATTGTGCTGTTTTCCTTCATTAATTGAAGACAAGCATTGTGAACAATTGTACCATTTTATCTTGTACAGATGGTGACACATGCGGTTTGTTCATATCAGAAGTAAGAACACCATAGGAGACTGAATCTCAGCTGATATCAGGAAGCCTTTAGCCATTCTGTGGAAATATTGGTAAGATTTCACTTTATGTTGAAATTAATGTGGGCAATAGAGACCCAACTTGTTTGATGTTATGTAAAAACTCATGAAGATTGTATTTCTTACAAGTCAGCACAAGTAGACATTTTCATCAGATTTTTAAATAATTACACCGCACTTGCTCAATAAATTTATTCCTCCATAGCCATAATTTCTTGAATACTTTCCGCTAAAGCCTGTCAACTTATTAACCCAGAAATCAACAGCTAGCATCGAGTGATATGCCCATGCCTAAACCACATGCCTCAAAAATGTACATGGACATTATTTGATACTTTCTATGATTTAAAAGGAGATTTCGGTCATTAGAATCCTTCTGATATGACTTCTGAGTTCTCTACCAATAACGTACTGCTAACCCTCCATAATAATAGAGATATCAACAAGACTTATGCTAACATTTGCAAAGAAATGAAACCAAAATGTACAATTTTCTATCGTAAATGTCGTATTAATTATTAATATGATAGGAATACTCTTTCTGGTCCGAAAACATTGCGGTGAAATCCCGCAAAATTTGGCCCCTTAGTGCGCATGCGCGCCAGGTCAGCTGATCTCATCACTTCCTTTTTCTGGCGAATCGAATTTACACGCCGTTTTTCTCTCTCGCCATTTGTAAAAAATTCACAAATGGTTGCTTCGAATTCGTCTTCGACATATTCGGATTCGTCTTCTTCTCCGGTCAATCACAGACGTTCACGGCGACGTTCAACGAGTCTTGATCGCGTTAGGCATGAATGTAATTCCAAAATTTCGAGCCTTGAAAATAAATTGGATCGACTGTTAGTAATGGCCGGTCAGAATAGTTCTGCAGTTACCGGTACTTCCATTCAAGTTGATTCACGTGTGCCGATCCGCTAGAGGACGGCTTCACTACCGGATGGTAGTGTTGAAACGATTAGTGAATTTCAGAGTCGACTAGTCGAGACCCAAAAGTCGCGTTGCGTCGACTAGTCGGTACCCGATATCAAAACTTTCAAACATAACATGGTACGGAAAATTCATCATACATGGCGTACACTGATGACTGATGCAATGACGGTCTATTGCGTAGCGCATTTCCCTGCATAAACACCAATTTATTTGGGAAATAATACTGTAAACATCTTGATATTTATCCAACACACTGAATGTAATTATATAATTAGACATGTGGTGGATAATGATTAGAAACACGATCATTTATACAGGTTTTAAATTTAATATCTGCGTTCGAGATTTCGTTTAGTCACGTGATCACCAATAAACCGGTGCCGGGCGGTGTCACTATAAAATGTTAATGTTCCGACTAAATACGCCCTATAGAATAGGCTATGTTGTAGAATACGATAGCCAGTTCTTAATGTCAGTATCATTTATACACGGTAGCAACAATGACGTCACCAAAAGCGACCTTCAATTGATCAATTGAAATATACACAGTGTCTAAATCAAAGCGGTTTCCGACAAACGATAAAGCCGCGTCAATCATTGCCATCATGTCGCAGTGATGTCTTTGACCTCAAACGACGAGTGAGACATTGTGTTGTCAATTTCATTCTTTCAAGTAATAGTCGGGTCACCGTGTGTGTCTATACTAGTAACACTGTCAATTCCGGGTGCCACCAAACGTTATACTTACCTTAACTTACGCGCAGTTATCACCATTTATGTCGGAATCGATCTTGAAAACATTATACAATATACATGGAACTAATACACTATGTTCCGACTAGTCGACGGCAAAATTCAGAGTCGACGTTCTGACATTTCAGCGTCGTCTATGACTAGTCGATTAATCGTTTCAACCCTACCGGATGGTACTGACCCGCAGAGGGCGGTCCCCATCCAGGACTGTGCAAGTCCCACGAGACCTTGTGGTGACCAAGATGACATTCTATCCCTGAATGTTGGGGCATCAATTATAGATGATGATTTGGACAGGGAACCGATGGAATATGTCCAACAGATTCAAGACTCAATGGCGGACAGAAGTCTGTGCGATATCTTTGGGGCTGGCAGTTTTAATTTTACTGCACAGACAAAAAGAGTGGGTCTATTATAAAAAGTACTAATTCAATCATCGTTCCGTAGTGACAGCCCTGTCGTCCTGTCTGCTTTCAAAGAAGATACATTTGAAAAATTTCCGTTGGATAACACAGCCGAAGAGTTTCTTAAAGTACCATCGATGGACGATCTTATAAACAGTCTGCTGGTTAAGCGACATGGCGCTAAGGCGGCTTCGGGACATCAGTCCCCTAGTTTATTCTCCCAGCCACATAAAATGGTGGAACGGATAGCGTATAAAGGCCATCAGGCAGCTAGGCTGGGACTGGTGGTCCACTGCTATGTACAGCAGGCATTAGCTACACTTCTCTTATATTTGGATGCAGAGAATGCGGATGTGGAGACTTGTATGGCCCAAGTGAAGGACACATTTCAGATATCCTTACACGCTTTAGATCAGATGGGCCGTTCCGGCACTTTTTTCCATATCATTCACCGTGCTCTCGCATCCTCTGACATGGGGCTATACGAGTCGGAGGCTAGCGGTCAACTGACTAACTTGCCACTCACTGGAGAAGGGATCTTTGGCAAAGAACTGGAGCCCATGCTTAAAGCTAGAAAGGAGCACAAAAAGCAGATAGATGACTTGTTAGCATACACAAAAGCTGGGAAGCGGAAAGAGGCTCCCACAGGCTCTTCTCAATCTCACCGAAACGCACCTTTCGAGGAAAGAACTCGACGTCATCAGTTGCAAATGCGGGTTGACCATTCCGGATCCCGATCATACATGCTAACGAGGATCGTTCCCGGAGTCAGTCTTCTGGAGCATATTCGGAAGCCAGGTACAGACAAAGATATCCTCTTCAAGATCCTTCTTTTCGTGCCAAGCCACACTATGAGCGAGGGACACGGGGAAGAGGACGTTGCAGGAGGAGCATGTGACTATGTAAGTATCCCATCTCATTTGCCAAACGTACCCGTAGGGGGGCGTCGATCACATTTTTTGACATATTGGCAAACAATTACGAAAGATCGATGGGTATTGAAAGTAGTGGAACATGGTTACCAATTCGAGTTCACAGTCTTCCAAAATTCTTGGGCATGAAGGAAACCACAGTCACACATGGTCAATGTCAGTTGAATCAGAGCGAAATCATAACACTTCTTCAAAAGAAAGCTATCGAGATAGTCTCAGTAGACCAGGGGTTTTACAGTACAATCTTTTTGGTCCCCAAAAAGAATGGAAAATTAAGGCCAGTGATAAACTTGAAACCATTGAACCAATTCATTGTAAAGATGCTGTTCAAAATGGACACCTTGACATCGGTTCTGGCTCAAACCAAACAAGGCGACTATGCTTTTTCGATCGATTTGGAAGATGCGTACTTCCATCTGAAAATCAACAAGGCACATCGCCAATATCTTTGATACCGGTTTCAAGGCATTTCATACCAGTTTCGCAGCCTATGCTTCAGGGCAACGTCAAGCCCGCGAATTGTGGTTGTGGCATTCTTCATGCTCGGGGAATTCGGGTATGTCACTTTCTAGACGATTGGATGTTTCTCCACTCCTCTCGAAAAGGGCTCCTGGAAGCCAGGACAATGGTCCTAGATACAATTGTCAGTCTGGGGTTTTTGGTCAATCTCGAAAAGTCCAATTTGGCACCAACACAGACAATAGTATACCTCGGATGCCAATTCAATCTCCAACAGTGTGTCGTTTACCCCACACAGGATAGTCCTGGGGTTTCACCCTCCATCCAGAACAGCTCGGGATTTCCTATAATTACTCAGGACAATGGCGTCAAACATAGAGCTCATACCAAACACACGGCTTTTTATGAGGCCAATTCAAACTTATCTACTCTCCCATTGGTCTCCCAGTCGGATGAGTCTGTGTCACTCGATACCAGTAACTCCAGATTTAATGCGTCACCTCCAATAGTGGGTATTCGATTGCAATGTCCTCAAGGGCAGATCGCTTACGCTCCCTCTCAATTGGGTCACAATAACTACAGACGCCAGCAGCTCCAGAGGGTGGGGCGGAACCTTGGGCAGTCGAAATGGAAGCTGTTATTCAGACATTAAACAGTTTTCTTCCACAGTTGAAAGGGCAAAATGTGCAGGTTCGGTCAGACAATACCACAGTCACTCAATACATAAACAAGCAGGGCGGGACAAGATCTCAGACACTATGTCGACTAACGCACGAACTGTGGGGGGGGGTGGCCTTGGCAAACCGCATCACACTGAAAGCTGCTTTCATTCGGGGGAAAGACAACTCCCTGGCAGATCATTTGAGTCGTCATCAGGTAGACCCACACAAATGGTCCCTCAATTACCTTGTTGTTCAAAGGCTATTCCAAAGGTGGGGTCATCCAGTGATAGATATGTTTGCGACGGACCTGAACAAACAGGTAACGAGGTTTTGCTCCTGGATACCACAAGCACGGGCGACCGCACGAGACGCGTTCTCAATTCAATGGCCGAATCTATACATGTACGCCTTCCCACCCGTCCCATTGATCGCACGTTGTCTCCATCACATGGAACAATTTTGGTGCACGATGATTCTTATCGCACCGTTCCGGCCCCGTCAGGGTTGGTTTCCACAGTTACTCAACCTGCTGGTGGATATTCCCCTCAGACTCCCTGTAGACGGGTCTCTCCTCAGTCAGGGCAAGGGGTTACTGCTACATCCTCACCCGAGGATCTTCACCTGATAGCGTGGCTGATATCGACCAACGTTTCGCGGCAAAGGGCTTTTCAATTGAGGCTCGACTCTGGTTCGGTACTTACAAGTGACATCAGAGTGGCGACAAGAGGCCCCCTCAGAAGGTAATCAAGTGTCACTGTTTCTGGGGCTTAATAAACCTCACCGTGCAGTTTCAAATTCCAGTCTCTCACACTGGATTGTGCAATGCATCAAGTTTTGTTACCAATTGCATAAACAGTTGGTTCCCAGTGTGCAAGGACATTCCACCCGAAGTGTCAGGCCATCGTGGGCCCTGTTCAATGGGGCGTCATTGCCAGAAGTTTTAGAAGCATTACATGAAACCTTTAAGTTTGGCTGTGCTTTCGAGAGGAAAGGACCTCGAAAGGACATTTAGTTTTGAAAACTGTTCCCAGATTCTATGAGTTTGGTTTCTATATTTGTCTGCAGTAAAGACAAATTTGGAGGGACAGGATGTTTTTTGCTTCCTTTAACTGGCGAGTTCTTCAAGTAAATATACAATGTAAGCCAGAAAGCCAAGATTGTGCTTATAAATGATGTATATATGCGGGATATCTTTGGATACTGCTGTAAATGAAAGATGATTCATATGGTTGTATGGTGGTTCCAAGAAACTCATGAGACGTCATGGGTAATGGGCCAGACAACAGAATAAGTCCTCTTGGTGAGTAGAGATATAAAAGTTTATAGTGCTCTGTTATACCAACCTCCTCAGGCATGCTGACTGTGTAATCTGTGATATTCCTATCGTATTAATAATTAATACGACATTTACGATATAAAAATGAGAAATTTGAGTTATCAAATTATAGTTTTATAAGTAAATGGAAGTATTCATTATTAATAACCCTCCCTCCTCCCCGCTAGGGAACAGGAGGTGTTTGGGTTTATGGCGAGTTATTCGATTCGCCAGGTAGGAAGTGATGAGATCAGCTGACCTGGCGCGCATGCACATTAAGGGGCCAAATTTTGCAGGATTTCACCGCAATGAAAAGGGCGAGTTTTTCGGACCAGAAAAAGTATTCCTTTCGTATTAATAGTTAATACTTCCATTTACTTATAAAACTATAATTTGATAACTCAAATTTCTCATTTTGACCCAGACATCGAGACAGACATTCGACATTGGCAAAACATAGAATATAACTGGATGTTCCTATTAAAGATAATATATCCAGACAGCATGAACAGGTCAGACACCTTATGGTGAATAATATTAATCTCTTATAGTACAGGTAGTTTATACAGGGTGCAGCCTTTAATATAGATCTACATGCTTAGTTCATTTCAATTATAAGCAGTGTTTTTGTGTACTATAACATCCACATTCTGAATAGCAGGTGTGGTTCTATGTTTATTACAAAGCTTGTCCTACTTTACTTACTTAATCTGTTTATTTGTGACAGTGGAAGATTAAAAAAATAGTGTCAGAGGCTTTTTGAAACTCGAGCTCTATACATCAAGTGTATGCACAATATCAAGAGAATTCATGTGGCAGATAGGTTTAGTTCCCTGACAATAAATGTACCAGCATGTATATAGAATTTAATTTATCGTGTCTCACACATGATATGCTTAATACGTCTAGTGATGCGGACCGGAATGCTTTGGACCGGTCCGCGGTCCAGGGGCGGACCGCGGTCCGGTCCGGACCGGGTGTCACTGGACCGGACCGCTTTTTGCCGCCGGTCCGGTACTCTCCGTTCCGGTCCACTATTTTACTTCAGTTATAATAAACTATCATATTATTGCGTATTTGCCGTCATATCAATTAGCAACGATGTATTGACGCATTCAAGTGGTTAATATCTATTAAACGTTTGATGCCACGAAAGCAATGTATAGATGTACTTTGTACATGTCACTTTCCTTATAATGAAAGTGCCAGTGTGGGCGACGGCCTGCTTTGATGTCGCCGATTTCCGCCCGCCTTCTTTGATGTCGCAGAAGGTTTTAAAAGAGTTTAAGTGTTAATGTGTATGTCAAGTTGTCAACTAACTCAACTTCTGAAACTAAATCAGTCTGTGTATTTAAAAAGTTGAACATTCTGAAAACATTTTAAATTTGTTAGTATAAACCAAATGTTAATTTGTTAATTGAATATTCTGATATTTTTTTTTTAATTTGTTGGGAACAAATCAAATGTTAAATTGTTGAACATTATGAAAAAAGTTCAAATTTGTTAGAATAAACCGTATGTTAATATGTCAATCATTCTGAAAACATTTTCAAATTTGTTACTGTAAACCAAATGTTACAATGTTAAGCATTCTGAAAACATTTTCAAATTTGTTACTGTAAACCAAATGTTAAAATGTTAAGCATTCTGAAAACATTTTCAAAATATAAAAATTGCTTGTTTCGTTCTAAATTGTTTTTAATAACTACTATCCTACACTAGCCAACACTATGTAGCACCCAATCAATGCGACAAACATGTAACTGAATGAGTATGGAACTATTTGTCATAAACAGTGTAACATGGCATCAACTAATCAATTTGGATGGATATCGAATCGAGTATTCTATCGTTTTTCACAGTTATAATTATCAAAGAAACAAGCAAACCACATTACACAGTTCATACACAAGACAGTCACATTAATCCAATAGTAGTTGTACTTAGGTATATATCTGTAATTGTCAGGACTATACGATCAGCCATCATAATCTCCCAGACTCCAATATTAATGCAGTAGTCGTAATAGTACACATTTGTATAATTGTCATCAGTATAGTTATTTCGTTTAAATTTCAATTTAATGAAAATAAGTATGATACGAATCATGCATACGATCAGTTGAGTGCCATGTTAGATTGGTTATAACACATTCTGACCCTAGCTACATATCTATCCAATACATTTAATTAGTGCATGTTCGCATTACTAGAAATACTATTATCGTGCATCGTTCCCATTATATCCCACCAGACAATGATGCATACAATCGGCAAACAATGTAAGTTTTAACATATATGGACTCATTGCAATGCACTGAACTCAGTAACCTTATAGTTTGTACTATACAGAGTGAAAACTTTGAGAAAACAGAAAACATTAACATATAGCCTATTATAGGTGGACCGGACCGTTTTGGACCGGTCCAGGCATGTGTAACGGACCGGAATGGCCTGGACTGGACCGGACTGGACCGCCTAGCCAGTGGACCGGACCACCCGGTCCGGTCCGCATCACTAAATACGTCTGTATAGCACTGTATGTCATCAAAGACCTGGAAAACATAATATTTATTTACCTACAAGATAACATGTAGCTGGCATAAGTGATGAAACACTGGTCCCAGGTGCAGTCTGTGTTAATTACATACACTCAGATTCATACTGATGGTGAGGCCAAAAAAAACAATTTATTTGTTTCCTGTTACGGTGCCAAAAAATTCCAGGTAGGCAGGTAGGGATTTATTTTTTTTGGTAATATTTTTTTATTTTTCCCCCGAAAAGTTAAGAAGTACATTAATGCTTACTCTTTATACTTGTGTTAAGGCTGTCCATGTATATTGCAAGTAAACAGTTAATGTAGCACAAAATAATATGATAAGTATTGTCAATGTGGACAAACAAATGCCTCCCAGGCACTAACTTTGCAGCTCTCTTGTAATTATATTCTCTCATTTCGCCCAATTTGGGCGGTTCTCTAGTGGTGGTTAATTGTGCAATGTGTGTGCCAAGGAAAAACAGACGCAGCATTTGTGTAAATGTTAGCCCAAACTACATTTCGGCTACATTTGAAGTAACGACAGTTTTGTTATTTATTTCGAGGAATAATACCGCATCAGATGAATTCAGCCCAAATATGTTAACAGTTTTCGTGTAAAACATTTGCAGTAGGTTAGCGTTATATGGTATTTGTGGATGTCCTTTAACATGGCGAAAATAGACTACTGCGCTTGAACGAGCATGTGAATTTGTCGTTTTTAATGTATAGCAACTTAATAATCAATAACAGAGGCATTCTCTGTCAAATACAGTCGCTCTATTTACGATATTAATTGCTGAACTTTCTAAATTAAACTACGCGTAAACGGGTACCTACTGTAAATTATAGAAGATGTCGGAATCGGCCTAAACGCCCCAGGGCCAACTCGCCCCAGTCGACGTGTGCCAATTCGGTACACACTATAAAATGTATCCGAGGCCGGCTCGAAATAAAAGTCGTATACGGGTGTTATATAGCGTTTGGTCCGTTGTTTCTTAATGAATATTATTGAAATTTGGTGTATCTGTCCGGGCTGGGACATGGAATACAACAACGTTTGAATTGTTTTTAAATTTACAAATTTGTTGATTTTACTCAATTTTTTTCGTTCTGAAACACACTATAAAGTGTATGCGACCGGCTCCAAAATAAAAGGCGTGAGCGGACTTGATGTCGCATTATCTTCTTTGTTTATAAATGGACACGACTGAAATTTAGTACATATGTCCGGGTTATGACATGGACAACATTAACGTTTGAATTTTTCTTAAATTCACAAATTTGTTGATTTTATTCAACTTTTCGTTCTTTCATTCTATAAAGTGTAAACGGTCGGCCCCATTTAAAAGGTTAAGCGGCTTATGTGCTTAGTGTTATAGGTAATCGGATTAACTAATTGGCGACTCTAAACTATTGTGTTTTGGGGTATTTGAGCTTTTTTGTGAAATAATAATTTAGGACGTGAATACATTTATTTTAAATGATAACTTTATTTAATGATAATACACACATAAAATATAATAACGAACATGAGACATACATGATTTATAAACTGTTAACAAAAGATATCAAATTCAATACATGACAAAGATGACTCAGTGAAGTTTATAAAGTGAACATAAAAACATTAAGGTAAGAATCTTTTTAAGGAATGTAACTTGATTTAATGATAATAAACATGAGACATACATGATTTATAAACTGTTAACAAAAGATATCAAATTCAATACATGACAAAGATGACTCAGTGAAGTTTATAAAGTGAACATAAAAATATTAAGGTAAGAATCTTTTTAAGCATTACTAAACCCTTTAGCACAGACCACAGTCCACTTGACTCATCCGATCATCACCAAACTTCATATTTATCTTGATATTGATCTATCAGATGAGAGCTATCAAATATTTTTTGAATTTCATAGGAAAAAATGGTCGCCAGCGGCCATATTGCATTTACGTTATATGTTATCGCGTCATGTCGATATCTAGTATTACTTAGAAATTTCACCTTTCCAGATTCATAATTGCTCCATTGACTGTAACAGATGAAATTACCCCCCTCTTCGGATAGAGCGTCACTGAAACTTTATTTTGTCAGACTGTCTGTATAGTCACTGATTATATGTGGCAATAATCTGTAATAAGATGTAGCACTATTTTATTTTATATTTACATGTAGTGCTGTTTTTATACAACAATTCTAACCCCCCCCCCTAGATCATCATGTGATCGACCATACATCGCGTGTGAGGACCTGGTTGAATTAAGGGGGTTTTTATGGATCACTTCTGTCCTCAAGCTAGATTATACTTATGCCATTTAATGGCATGTTTCTAACGTGGAGGGGTAGATATGCTTGAGACCCCACCACTCTTCAATTCACACCAAGTTCTCAGCTGTCATGTTCGGATATTAGAACCCATAGCCATGATATATGGTTTATTTTGTGTATACTAGTAATATAGTTATTTTCAGTACCTTTATATACCAGTACTGTGTATAACAGTGCATATAAATGAATCCATGTGTACATGTATATTGATTCAACGGATTCAGTGGTTTTGTCCATCAGTCTATCAAATTTGCGGGGAAAACATGTCCACCAGCAATACACCCTGCTAAATTTCAAATTTGAATCAATTGGCGCACCCTTCAGCCAGCTTTTATTGGAGAACTTTTTCTCATGTGGATATTTTGGGTCACCACTAGATGTGAGCCATGTTTTGTTCTCAAACTGTCCTTGTGAAAACATCACTGCCAACGGTGATCTTGAATTTTACTATTTTTATGGCTAAATAATTTGGTAGATCCTACAGACGACATCCCTTGTCCGATCGTCATCAAATTCCACAATGATCTTCTGGATAACCAGGGTGAGAGTAATCTAATTTTTCCGAATTTCGTTAAAAAACATGACCACAGGCAGCAATTTGGTATCTTACTCTTTGCATGACTGAATTGTTTAGCAACTGTACAGACATATCCCTCATCTGATAGTCACCAAACTTCATATTGATCTTCGGGGTGACAACTAGATGGGAGCTGTCGAATGCTTTGAATTTTTTTGGAAAAAAAATTAACATTGTCGCCAGCAGTCATCTTCTATTTTGGTTTTTATATACATGTATATCTCTTCATGTGGATAGCCAGTATTACGTAGGTACTTCCGCATTCCTGTCATCATTTGAAATATAAAAATTTACCTGATACATGCACTCTTCAAAATTTGTTTCGTCGTATCTATTTTAATGACCCGCATGGTAATATTGATATAGATATATTTGTCAAACATTTCTTTGTACAATATACAGGTATTTAGTTTGTAACTAAATCTAGAAATGTATAATACTATCTGGTGGACCGTGGACCCGACTTCGTCCGGGATGTTCCCCTCTGATTTTCGGAGAATTGCGTGATTTAACCTTGAATTGACCATTTTAAAGGTGAAGGTCATGTCGGGGTCACAATTTGATCCGTCCAAAGCACTTCCCGGACAAAAGTGCCCGACAAAAGTACCCGTCGAAATCCGCCCGGCTTTACCCGATTTGACCTTGAATTGACAATTTTGAAGGTCAAGGTCAGGTCGGGGGTCATGATTTGACCAATCCAAAACACTCCTGGGACAAAAGTAACGGTAGGTATCAAATTTCGTTGAAATCCTTCCGTTTTACCAGATTTGTCAATTGAATGTCAAAGTCAGGTCGGGGTCAAGATTTGACCCGTCCAAAATACTCCCTGGAAATAATTTCCCCTAGGTATCAAATTTCGTCAAATCTGTCCGGCAGTTTTCCCGGCCATAGCTAACAGACAAACAGACAGACAAAAGTCCCAAAATATATATTAGACTAGCTGATGTACCTGACTTCGTTCGGGCTATTTAGGGATTTCTTTGTGATCGCCTCCATCTGGACAGTACCTAGTATATACAGCGTCTGGACAAACTATTGTTCAATTTGTCCAGAAACATGCCTATATCAGCACGTTCGAGGACATATGGTCCCACGTGAATTTGGACCCGTCCATATTGCTCCCGGGATCGAAGTAGTCCTACACACAAAATTTTAGTCGGATCGGTCAAGGTCCAGAAACATGCCTATGAGCGAGGTCAAGTTGACACGTTAAATACCAAATCCGAGTCGGATCGGTCGAGCAGTGTTAGAGTCTATAACACATACACACATGCATTCATAAACACACACATACATACAGACAGATATTCCAAAATGTATAACCGATAGCTACAACAATTCTATGGTAGATAGTTCACGGGCGACCTGATGCATGCATCTTAGTTTTCTTGGTTTAGATAGTGGTGGCACATCTTCCTCAGAGCACAATATTGACATGTCAATAGGCCCAAGATGAACACCATAATAGGGCTTTTCTATGACCTTTATATAATAACATATCTTGTATGATATTAATTCAAACCTCACTTAAATATTTGGTCATACACCTCAGGACCTACATGTAAGACACACCTCCACTGGCAGATTTATTGGTGAGATTGGGATTCATCTGCAACCACAAATGGACATGTATTTCAATAGAAGTAAATTGTTTTTGAAAACTCCATCTAAAATTATTGCTGCTTAATGTAGACATAGTATATAGTATATATTTAGCGATATAGATGTGTTTACATGCCAATTACATGCATTCAAAAAATAAAAACAAACAAAAACAGTTTTTGTTTTGTTTTTTGTTTTGGATTGAAATTTGAAGAAAAAAAACTCCAGGTCGGCCCAATTTCGGCAGGTCGGTCGGGTAACCGGAAACACGGATGTTTTTTTTGTCTGAGTCTGTTATATTCCCTCCAACTTTTAATTTTTTGGAACACTTGCTGAATTATGTTACATCTAGCTATGTCAATCATTTCCCTTGGACACTTTTATTTTGGTGCTACTAATAGTGAGTTCTGATTGGCGCTACTGATGTGGATTCCTGCAGTTCGGGAAATAGAAGTGACAAGTAATCAGACCGGCTATTTATATGTGTGTCTGTATATAACTTTATCTGTCTCAGATGCTGACTATATGAGTTTATCTCGTAGTCTCTTTATGACACTTTTTAGCTCACCTGAGACGAAGTCTCCAATGGAGTTATAGTCAACACTCCTCGTCCATCGCCTGGCCATCCATTTTCCATCTGTCCATCCATCTGTCTGTCCATCCATCCATCCATCCATCAAGAATCGCCTTCTTCTCCAGAACCATAAGACCGAATGGGTTCATATCTGGTTTGGATGTTCCCTAGGTGACTCACATTCAGATTTGTTAAAAAATAGGTCAGCAAGTCAGATATATGCAAAGCCAGTGTCATAACTCTTTCCCTCCATAGTAATTCTTAAAACGACTTCTTAAGAACGATCAGGCCTATTTAGCTTATATTGGCATGGAGGATCCTTGGGTGACTGGGGTTCTGATTTATTTAAATGGGATCACATGGGTGCAGCCAGGGACATAACACTTAAAACAAATTTTTTTTTAGATTGAAATCATTGCTCAATTTAACAAAAAAAATTCTAAATGAAAAAATATATATATTAGATTTTTTGTTAGATTTAAAACTTTTTTAGACACCCCCCACATCCCCCAGCAGCCCCTGCACCCTAACATCTGTCAGGGATTAGATACTCCCTTGTAGATATCAGACAGTCAACTGTGGTGACGACTGTGGCTGACAATGCCGATGATAATGCATGCGCTATTATATGCACGTGAGTGAACTGTGAATGTGCACTTGTGTTATTGAAGTCAGTTAGCGATTATGTAGTTCAGAGTAATGTTGTGTTATATGCAGTAGTTTGCTTGTTTAACTCCTCCGATCTTCCTGATACTTACATACTTCCCGACATTTGGTCCCTCGAACTAGATCCCTGGATACAAAATGAGTTTGAGAAAGGAACACACAAACATAAGGATATGGAATTCGTGAGGCTATAATGCTCTCATGGACTTACAATATCTGGGGTGCACTGAGGAACTCTTAGATATTCAAGTGCTGATCAGAACAAATGTTAAAATGCTTGGTTGATCATCCTGGGATCTGATAGAACACATAGAGAATGATGATGCTTATATCAGAGAAGCTGACCTTATAGAGGATGCTATGCGAGGTGTGTGAGAGAGGTGTTCCATGATTGGGCTGTATCTTTATGGACATCTTGATGTAAGAGACACGTACACAACACAGCTAATTTGATAATTCCCATCTACAGAAGCAGTCCACCAGGAGTGTACTAGCTTCGTTTGGTGACAGAAGTTCAGCCAATGTGCCGGTGACCGATGGTCGGAATCCAGTCAATAATTCTGTGCTTCACCTGCTAGTGACACTCTGATCAATATGGATATTTGGTTTCAGTTCTGGAAACTCCCGAAAATTCGATTCCTTGTCAGATATATCCTCAGTCAGATGTGCTTGCTTCTGGTGCACATGCTAGTAGTTTGATTTTATCAGATGACCAACCAACTGCACCAATGTATACCCTGACGACAGCAGGTATTGATGGCAGCTTCTACATATATTCCCTGTGTCAGAGAAAACTTGACTGATCTTGATACTCGGAATTCATCAGAACCACTCAAGAGTGATGCGTGTGAATGTGTGATTGATGTGCTACATGGTTCACAGACACTGGACATTCTTCAGTCTCCTGGATATTCAAACTCTATAGTTGATTCATGTGATGTATTTGCATATGTTGCTTTAGGTTTTCTAGATGTGTATTCTGTATTTCAGTGTGAATTACATGTACCGACCTCTTCTCTGTTTCTGAATTTGGACTTATTTTCGGTGTCCCCAGAGGATGCATGTTGGGGATTAGATAAGCCCCTGTATATATCAGATAGTCACTGTGGTGACGACTGTGGCTGATTGAACAGCGGACAATGCATGTGATAATGCACATTATGTGTTTCCTATTTGTTTGCCATATAAATCCAACCAGCCAGCCCAGGCCAGCCAGGGAAATTATTTTATTTTATTTTATTTTTCATACAGAGTTGAGAAAGAAAGAAATGGACATGTTCAACCCATTACTGGGTATATTGTTTATTATACAGCTTTAATATTCCTTTATCCCACATATTTTTCAGGTCATCTTAGCCTGTCATTGATGTTTAAGGGAATTTTTTTAAATACATCACTGCCATTTAAACTTTTAATTGCCAATTAAATAACAAAATATAGGTCAGATGATATAATCTCACCTGCCAAATGATAGTGATTCTCCTGTACCATGTAACTATAAACAATGGCGGAGTATAAACAATTAATTACTTTAAATATGATAATTAATTTCTTAAAGGGAGGGGCAGCCTTCGTTAGGTTATAATTTTCAAATAACATGATCAATTTGTGATAATTTCCCCAAGAAAATACTAATAGTATAGCATAATGATATGAATACGATATTATTTACAAATCATGCTTTGTGACCCAGAAAGTAGATTGTTTATAAGCAGAATATTGCGCCATTTCCTTATTTAGATTCGCGCTTTATGGGTCTGTTGTAAAAACCCTAATTTGGTGCGCCTACATTTTACTTACAACTCACAATACTACTCATAGTAATATTCTTTATTTTGTATGTATGGCCATATATAGGTTAGGAGAAAATATCATATCTTTAAAACAAATTGTTGCCCATATCTATTAACTGGTCAACAATAAGAGTAGATTTCTAAAGCATATGTGAACAGAATGCATGCATATGTCTCTATGCATGACACTATGGCACTTTCACCTGTTCTGTTTTGGAAATAAACTTTGTTGGCTATATTGTTATTTGTCACACAATTGTGTTTGCTATTGATTGAGTACAAATTTTAAATATTTTCAGATAATTTTCCCCCCTCTCCTGCTGTAACCCCAATCGGAAAGGTCAAGAATGTTGCATACTAACATATCCACCAGGGATAGTTTAGGTCAAATAGTTTGAACTGCTGAAATTGAATGTTATGATTTGTCAAATGTTCAGTTGACGTCAAACGCAATATAGGCACAACTCATTGTAGTGTGTACTGTTGAAATATTCAATTCCGATGGAAAAGGCATGGATAATCTATATTTGCTTAGAAGCGTTGAATGGGTCACTCTCACTAATAAAGTGTTGAAGGGTATACATGATTTGAAAATTTGCTAAAGGGTACACAGGGTTTGTGATCGGTACTAATGCAGTTACTTTAATTGTGTTCCTGAAAGTCTGGTGCCCATCAGCAGTTTGTTTTCAGTTCATTCTAATTTCCTTGGAACATTTGCAATTATTCTCAAACAAAAATCATGGCAGACACGAAAAATAATTAATTTAGAACGAGATTTCAAAACTTGTGTACTCCTCAGCACATTTTCAAAACCTGTGTACCCTTCAGCACTTTTTAGCTCAACTTTACTTTGTAAAGTTTGAGATATTGCCATGGCTTTGTCGTCTGTCGTCCATGTGTGCGTGTGCGTGATCCGTCAACCAGATGGGAACGAGTCATTTTGGGGTCATTTGGAAAAAAACATTACCGCCAGTGGCCATCTTGGATTTCCAAATTCAATCCATTAGCACGGGCTACAGGTCCTACTGTTCGTCTGATCATCATGAAATTTGTTATGGATGTTAATATTGACATGTAGATGGGAAACGAGTCATTTTGGAGTCATTCGGCCAAAAAACATGGCCACCAGCAGTCATCTTGGATTTTACTCTTTGCATGACTAAATTGTTTGACACGGGCTACATGTCCTACCTTTGGTCGGATCATAATGAAATTTTTCATGGGCGTTGACATGTAGATGGGAACGAGTCATTTTGGGGTCATTCGGAAAAAAACATGGCCACCAGTGGCCATCTTGGATTTCAAAATTCAATTCATTAGCACGGGCTACAGGCCGGAGTGTTCGTCTGATCATCATGAAATTTGTCATGGAAGTTAATATTGCATGTAGACGGGAACGAGTAAATTTGGGGTCGTTCGGCCCAAAAAACATGGCCGCCAGCAGCCATCTTGGATTTAATCTTTGCATGACTATATCCTTTGGCACGGGCTACAGCTTTTACCTTTGGTCGGATCATTATGAAATTTGTCGTGGCTGTTGACATTGACATCTAGATGGGAACAAGTCATTTTGGGGTCATTTGGCCAAAACACATGGCCGCCAGTAGCCATCTTGGATTTTACTCTTTGCATGACTAAATCTTTTGGCACAGACTACAGGTCGTACCTTTGGTCGGATCATTATGAAATTTGTCATGGCTGTTGACATTGACATATAGATGGGAACGAGTCATTTTGGGGTCATTCGTCAAAAAAACATGGCCGCCAGTGGCCATCTTGGAATTCAAAATTCAATTCATTAGCACGGGCTACAGGCCGGAAGTGTTCGTCTGATCATCATGAAATTTGTTGTGGAAGTTAATATTGACATGTAGATGGGAACGAGTCATTTTGAGGTCATTCGGCCATAAAACATGGCCGCCGGTAGCCATCTTGGATTTTACTCTTTGTGTGACTAAATCCTTTGACACAGGCTACAGGTCGTATCTTTGGTCGGATCATCATGAAATTTGTCATGGATGTTAACATTGACATGCAAATGGGAAAGAGTCATTTTGGGGTCATTCGGCCCTAAAACATGGCCGCCAGCAGCCATCTTGGATTTTACTCTTTGCATGACTAAATCCTTTGGCAAACCATACAGTCCACTTCCCTCATCCGATCATCACCAAACTTCATCTTAATCTTGATATTGATCTACTAGATGGAAGCTATCAAATGTTTTTGAATTTCATTGGAAAACATAGCCATCAGCAACCATCTTGGATTTTACTTTATATATCTCTTCATGTTGATAATCTAGCATTACTTAGACCTTTCAACTTTCCGCATTCCTAATCGCTCCATTGACTGTAACACATAGCTACAGTGTCATTGACACTTTCATTTTGGTGAGAGTGACCCTTTCAGCCATAGTAGCCATTTATACCCATGGTACTAAATATGGCTAATGTTTGTTCCGTTGATGATCACATATACCCGGTACCAGTATAATATAATGTCAATTTTGTTATAAAGTGTTGTTACCTACTAACACAATTAGCCAAATTATCAGCAAGGTCTGGTTACATTTATATACTGGTAGAGCATGTGCCCTTCCAAAACACATGTTCATGCCTGAATCGTAGTTGATCAATGACTGGTTAGCAGGCATTTGTTGTGATCACACATACCCCGTCAGCATGCATTGCATACTTTGTGAATGGATGCAAGGATTACACCCTGGTTTAATTGTCCCCCAAAATTATTTACAATTTGCCAATTATTTTTTGGTTTTTAGTTATCTGATTGTTTTTAAATTCAACTGAATCTCTTGATATTGGGTATGTTGTTCAAATGTCAGAAGACAAGGCCAAGTTTGAACTTGGTCAGGGTCCGATGAAATTTGAGTTAAAAAAAATGCTATCCTTACTAAAAAGCCACCATTTTCGGGGGACACGTGGTCGGTGACCTTTTATTGATAATGATTCTAATGAAGAGGTAGATTAGATAGGGGTGGTACTGAATATTCAAGTTTAAAAAAAAAATCCAACCAGGGCCAGTCAAACCAGAAACACAAATATTTTTTGTTTGGCCTAATACCTGACTGGTATGGTTATTTAAAACCTTTCATACCCTTTGTATGTTTTATCCTACTATTTTAACATTTAAATTTGAGTATGAACTACCTTTAGAATTTAGTTTCTGATAACATACACTTTTCAGATTTCAATAAATCTTCTGATGAATGTTAGTGTAATACAATTTTTTGTCTTGCAACACATATATGGAGCTCCTTGGTCCAGTGGTTAGTGTGTCGGACTTGTATTCGCTGTAAACACATCGATATGGGTTCATGGCGCATCGTCGGTCGTTGAGTCTCCACATAACAGTGGCTTGGCCGCTTTGAGCGACGTGCAATTGTCGGATTGCTCGCTGTTTCAAAACCCGCGCCAAGTTGTGACCCTTGAGCATGGTCGCTCGTACTGAGTCGGCTTCGCATCACTCATGCGTTAAAAGAGTACCAGTCAGCTTGTCATACTGATGAGTATCAGAGCATGTTCTGATCAAACTAGAGCAGTGGCTGCAATGGCTGCAGCCGTTTCATTGGTTGGCTTGTACAAATGACTGGGGTTATATTGTGCCAAGCCTGTTAGAGCAAGCAATTGGTTAATCGCTATATAAAACTGGTCATTATTATTATTATATGGTGCACATATTAAATGTCAACATCTGAATCTCATATCAGGTTTGCTCAAATTGGGTTGGTTATTCAAGAAGGGACACTGCAGTCTTAAAGCTGAGTGTATAGTTCTAACTACTTAATTTGAACTAAATTTGACAAGTATTGGCTGTTGTAGTCTTCATAGTGCCAGTCTTCTCAGTCTTTACAGTCAGGTCGCCGACTCCACAGTCATTGACTGTCTAGTTACAATCCTATGCCAATTTTTATCGAACCATCACTCCACTGTACCTACATAAAATATGAACAGTACTATCGGCAAAACATGCAATCCCATGTTGGCATAATGGATGGAATTACCCATTAGCTTTCGGCAGTCAATGTGTTAAGACAAACAATCATAGGAGAGTTGGGTTAACAGAGTTTTGTGAAAAAGAAACAGGTTTTGTTCTCAGTATATAATCAAAATTTATACATATTCTCATGCTGTCCACCTTGCTTCAAAAATACTGTCCATATTCGATAAATAATTAATATCGTCTTTGTGCCCTACCGGTAACAAGTTTGTATTGTTCTGCTTACACTACCCCCAAAATCAATGAACCACTATTTGTGAATGAATTAATTGATTATCACCAAGTTTTCCTGTCGCACGTTGCCTGCTTCCACTTTTCTTTGTGCGGACAGGATATATGTGAATGTGCCGTGACAAGTTGGATGTTTCCCCCGCATACACTCTATATTACTACTACATCTCTTTATGGAGGTGTATCTTGACTGATTTATTGGTAATATCAATCACCTCCATCACAATTCCCTGTATAGCTATGTGGAGTAATTGCTCATTGTATAACACATAGAAGGCTAAATCTTGGTCTTTTGAGTGTAATGCAGCAGTTTTGGGGCCATATGGTAGGACCAGTTCATGCCGTTGCCTCTTGGATCCATTTTGATAATGATATGATCCTTTTTTCACCTTTTTTTCTCAGTGCTTGTGATTGACTATTTCTGAGACAGATGCCACCCATTCTCTTGTAATAAGGAAAGCATAAAGGCTGCATTTTGCAGCCAAGTCATACCATTTCACCATTGCTAAACTATTTCTTTATATGCATTTAAGATATATTTGTTTATTCACTGGAATCTATATCTAAATATAAATTTACATTTAAATTGAAATAGTTAAATTAATTATTTAGCCATTTAATATTGATGGAATTCTGCCACATTCAGGGGTACTGGGCAGACGGCCGTCATTTGCCATGGCATGCCACACAATGCATGTACGAATAAAAATTCAATTATATTATCATGTATTGACATAATAATAATAATAATGGATAGTTTTGATATAGTGTTAAATCACATGAGTACCTGAGCACTTGAACAGTTACATAATTACCCCAGTTGTTGAACAAAGCACATAATTACCCCAGTTGTTGAACAAAGCAGAGTCTATTAACTGCGTGCTGCAATCTTACAGGTGCCTTACCAGAGTGGCGAGTCATGCACTCACAAATCCATATGATCTTGTTCTTGCCCAACATGCTAGGTACCCATTTCGCATCTAGGTATGATGAAGTTGTTACAGCACAATAGTCCAGTAAAAATACAACAAATATGGGCTCAACCTAGACAGAATTTGTTATTTCATTCTTAATAATATGTGCAGAGGCCTCTTCCTAACCACATATCAAAAGTTCACTGCAAGATCTGTGTGCAAAGTATGGAAATTGCCATCATTTCTTGCAGCGACCATAGTTCTTTTTGGTCGCATTTGTTTAGGGGTAGGGGAAATTAAAAATATCACAAAAAGAAGTCTATTTAAAGAGCGAGGACATGCTATGTACCAAACGAAAGTGTGTGAATTGTTTTATGCACTAGATTATGTGTGGTTGTGAATATCTTATCATTAAAGTTAACCAGGTCACAGAGTACAAAATGAAAATCCGTTTCCTTAACCTGTACAACTCGTCCAGGAGATATTGGTAGATCTTTGCACCACAGGAATCATGTTGACCATGCCCGTTTTCTTCCTTAGGGTCTTTTCTAACTTTTTTTCCGGATACTATTAAGAAAAAAGTGGCCGCATAATCTCCAAACAAGATGGCATCCATCATGGCAGCCATTGTGCTTCATATGCACCGCGACTCTATGATTGCCATGATACTACAGAAAGTACCATAGACGGTCTTGCTTTCTATGGGATTCACCAGATTTATACACCGCTCGGAGAATTGAGTCAAAAATCCTACACAGAAATCCAATATGGTGGCCAAAATGTGGAAATGTTCTCTAAACGAATACCTTTCAAATGTCACAATTTGCCTGGCAATTTGGTAATGACTAGGTAGGCTGGCTAAAGGACTAAAACTAATTATTATTCCCCCCGCAATAAAGTTGTGGGGGGGTGGTATACTGGAATCGGCTTGTCCGTCCATCCGTCGTCCGTCCGTCCGTGGACACAAATTTGTCCGGAGTTTTTCTCAGTTGTGTTATGATCAATTTCTGTGAAACTTGGCACAGACATCAACCACCATGGGAACCTGTGCACCTGCGATTATGACGTCTGTCGGACTTTTTTTGGTGGAGTTATCCCCCCTTTTTTTTTCCGACTTATAAAATTTTCGCAACATGTATAATTTTGTCGATCTTTTAATCCTACATTTTAGGTCAATTTTGTTTAAACTTGGCACAGATATTTAGTACCATGGGAACCTGTGCACCTGTGATTATGACATCTGTCCCTGTCTGTCCAACATTTTTTGGTGGAGTTATTGCCCTTTTTCGACTTAGAAATTTCTTTGCAACATGCATAATTTTGTCCGAGCTTTTATTCCTACATTTTTAGGTCAATGTTTTTTAATCTTGGCACTGATATTTAGTACCATGGGAGCCTGTGCACCTGCGATTATGATGCCTGTCCGACTTTTTTTTATTGGAGTTATTCCCCTGTTTTGACTTAGAACATTTTCGCAACATGCATTTTTCAGTCAATAGGTTTAAGATTAGGGTTAGGGTTGTGCACCTGCAATGGGAACTGTTATTTTATTATTTTAACTGAATGTTTACTGACATGTGAAACATCTTAGTATTTTAAAAACACGGGGGGTATCCTTAGTCCCATTGGGACAGTCACACCTCTAGTTTGGTTCTGCTTTCCTAGAGTGAATCTTGACTGCAATTTTCCTTGGATCCATTGTCTACTTCATACCATAAGAAATTGAAAATGAAGGTAAACATTATTAAGATCAAAGCTGTCGTTTTTAGTAAAGCAAGTTAGGACACATCCAAGATGTTAAGTGGAAATTGTTGACAGTTGACAGTTATCTTTATTTTTAATGAAAACATAAAACATGCTGCTTTATACATGGCAAAACATGATTCAAAAGCGCTGTTTTACTTCATAACACTACGTTTCAATAACGTTGGGAACTAACTAGCAAAAAGGGCAAAAATAGGACAACCATGTGATAACCATCATGGATGATACCACTTCACTTTCCCTTTGGGGGGGGGGGGGGGGTGGGGCTTTCGTTAAAGCAAACATCGGCTGATTTTAATTACCGTACTACAAAGAGGATTTTAAAAATTTACATATATTGTTTGGTTTGCTAACTTTAGATTATAGTATACTATAGTAAAATAAAAAATTTGTTGTGTATTACTGTCCATGTAAGTATATCTACAAGGTTTCCGCATGCCTTGGCCAGCGATATGTGGAATATAGGTCATCGATTCTGAGAAGTAGGTTAGCGTGAACTGCATTTTAAGATGCAGTATGTCGTGTGGTTGCGAAAATATTTCCTGCTTTAGTCTGCTAAGGATTGGTGATAACCAATAAATATCCAACACTTTGCAAATGTGATAGGTTTTTGGTGTTTACTACATACATCGTTCACTGCAACTCTACGCAATCATGACACGTAATAGCATGATCGAAATTGTGTGATATCCGGAACTATGCATGATTATATATATAGTTATATCCTGACAAATTCAATAGCAAAATCCTTCGTCACACCCTATTATCACATTGCCCATCCGATTGATCCCAAACTTCATATGGCTCTCTGGGTTCACCTCTAATATTACTGAAACATTTAAACTTTCCTTTATTTCACTCCATTGAATGTAATGCATGACATTTAATATCCCCTCACAAATTTGATCTCTGTTGAAAAACTCTGTTGCGGCTCACTGCCAATCAACTTGCTCAACACAGGTACAATATATTTTGTATCAAAAGTGCCAACACATATCATCATTCTTTCGTATAAATTAAATAAAGTGACTCATTCTCATTTATTTATCAGTGATTTGGTCAGGTCATGAACGAAGAACTATTTGTTTACATTACTGCATACTTCAAACAGGTGTAGTGGCTGTGTCGTAAAATATCAGTTTGATGTAGTGAAATAAGCATGTAATATCTCTTTAAATGATCCTGTGACCAATGAATATTAACTTAACATTGGTATGAAAGGTGTGTGCTATTTTGATATCTATTCATTTTACAGAGTACAGACACTGCCTTCAAGTTGCTATAGAAGAGAATGAGAGGCAGATCATAGTCAATTTCTTTTACACAAAAGGTATAGTTTCTCTTATACTAGTAAGTTTAGAAATAAAATATCTTATCCATAACTTTCATTCAAATTTTATTTTTATATTGAGTTGGCTATTATGAAAAACAAATTATCTGACCCATGCAAACTAATACCAGGGTAATTAATTAAAACGAGATAGCAACAATTTCCATGTTCATAAATCATCGTTGCTTCCTTCACCCTTGAAACATAATTGCTTCCTTTGCTTTTCTCTGAATAATGTATCTTAAATCTGACATTAATTTTACATTATTGCGACCCACAGAAGGATAATCAATTGTCCTTTGATATCACTTTAATGTCATTCTGATTCTTGTGGTCTGTAATTTGTTATCGTGGAACATGATGTTGGGATGAAGTCAGTCATGAACAAACAAAACTATAATAGCTATAAACTCCCTGTCACTCAACCTATTCCAGTCTTCAGAACAAACACAAGACGTGCTCACGGGTTTGTTTCCATGGAAACATCAATATTTTTTAGTTCACTCCCATACAAGTGGGGATGAAAAATTGGATCAGATTGGCTGATTGTGAGATATTGGTTGTGTAAATTGTTTCTATTACACAAGCTCATTCTCTTAGTTACAAAAATTAGTGAGCATTGTTGAGCAAATATTGGAAGGTTTCATCAATCTTCTCTAGTCAGTGTTCGATTTCATGCAGCCATCTTGTTCTTCTATTCAAAATGTGCACAGCTTACTATAATACTTCTGTCTTTTCTCTTGAAGATTTGAGCATCCAGTATTAGGACAATGTTTCTTAACAAATTGGTTAATACTCCCTTGTTCTTCAACACTTATTTTTTCTGGGCCAGTTAGCTCAACTTGACAAAGTCAAGTTTGAGCTATTGCCATGGGTTGGTATCCGTTGTCTGTGTGTGCATCCGTCAACAATTTCAATTAGCGCGGGCTACAGGTCGAACCTTTTGTTGATCATTATGAAATTTGGCATGGCTGTTGACATTGACATGTAGATGGGAACGATGAAAAACAGTGGAACTGCAGATGAAGTTTTAACTATTTCTATATTATATTAAAAGCATCATTTACCATAGGAAATGTTCAGTTAATATTGATTTCAACAAACGACCATATGTTGTTTTTTGAATTTATTATCTAATCATTTCCCTCAATAAATAGGACTCCTTCTCTACTTTTATTTATCTGTTGTCGGCTTATATTACCTGCATATCCCTGAAAATCAATA
Source organism: Siphonodentalium dalli (assembly GCA_032622095.1). Taxonomy (NCBI): domain Eukaryota; kingdom Metazoa; phylum Mollusca; class Scaphopoda; order Gadilida; family Siphonodentaliidae; genus Siphonodentalium; species Siphonodentalium dalli. Next base: position 120,658,033 of record CP136065.1, on the reverse strand, counting down.
ATAGACTTTTGCGATGTACAAATTTTAACTGACTGGGAGAATCTGTTTAGTATAGAAAGGGTATTCTATTCGTTTTAAACAGGGGAACAGTTGTTAGATAGTTTATAAATCATGCTATTAGATTGATGTTGCTTTAGACAGAATTCCGTTGACAATGTTTTTAAATGTACACCGAGTGCACTGATCCCAGGGCTGGCAGAGCAGGAGGCATGTAGAGTTCGAGGCCCATTGTTGATGCATCATTTCCAAATTCAGTAGTCAAAAACCATGAATACTGGATTTACAATAGCGGTAGATAAAGCCTATTATTAAAATGGAATAGTTAGACCTCATGACCCGAGGTAATTTTCCACTGTTCTTGTTTATTGAAACTCAAATAGTTTTTCTGTCATTGACTGATAGCCATTCCATCCTATTTAAAGGATTGCTATCCTGATGAATATAACAAAACATTATCGGAAAGCACCCCTATTATGAACACTAAAACCCAAGTCCCATTACTATTGTGTAATAAATAAGCCAAAAATAAATAATACCTCCACCGGTTGTCTGGCTATCTCTGTTACTAATCTTCATATGACGTCATATGAGTTGCGTCATTTTCAGTTTGTCGCTTTCGCAAAACACGTTGTTTATTTATCTGGTGCGATGGTATTACTCGTCTCTTAAATATGAATAATCCCTACGATTCCCAATATCAATAAAAAATAAAAATAAATCCAACTTCCTTATTTGGGTGAGGCTTGATTCTGCCATCAATTATACAGGCTCTTCCAATAACCTCCCGATTGATCCACTCTTCCGGTTTGCAACACAACACACACACGTGGTTTTCACTCGACCGAAGTTGAATTAAGAATCGCAAAGTTGGTTCAAACGATATAATTATTCAGAAAATGGCAACAAGAAATAGATCTTTGGTTTGTTCATGCGGATTTGGAAACATTAGAAGACAATTTCAGTACTGATACCAGTACGTTGTAATACCTGAGTACCGGTATGTCATTGAAAATGGAATAATTATTTGCACCCCCAGCCGGGATTGAAATGGATTATTCCATATTAAACTGCACTTAGCTATATAAACTATATTTGCAACATCGTCGGATTCTGAGAATACCGTAAACCCAGTGTATTTCAAATCTTGTATATGCACCCAATAATATACTTACCAGTAGATATCATATTCCACCGGTTCAAATCCTGCACGCATATAATTATACAGTCGACATCAATTTCGACTCAGTATATCATATAAATTCATCTGATATTATAATTATTACGGAGATGTTTACGTCGACTGATAATTATAGGCCTATTTTAGCATTGCGCGAACATGGTTTCTATTTATGGGGAGGTTATTTCCTCAGCGAAGCGGAAATGGCCGAGTCGCTGAGAATGGACGTAACATGTTACATGTCTTTCTCCGTTGTGTCTGGTATATATATAAACAATATACACGAAGAACCGAAACGACGATTTATTAAAAGCTCCTACGAAAATTCACGGGATCGGAGTTTTCCAAAACATACCGCACTTGAAGAACGGGAACTCCGATATAAAACTCCGATTGAATCGGATGATTTTACCGACGACACAGCGAAAAATCTCCGACGGAATCGGAGTTTTATACCGATACAAAAACTCCGATTGCCATCGGTATCGGAGATCGGAAATATCCATCGGAAACACCGATTCCGACGGAAACTCCGTCGGAATTGGACAAGCTCCCTTAAGTCTAGCATGTGGTGTAATTTGGGATGGGCTAAGGTTTATATATAATAATTAGTCCAGGCACATCAGGTTTCACCAATTGAGGTATATACAAACAATGCTTAGTCCTGAACCATATAAGTACAATGTATGTCCCAAAATGGCCAAAATAGAATGAAAATTATATTTTATGCAAAATTGAATAGCTAATCCCATAAGTGACAAAGAGCTCGAAATATGTGAGGAAGAATAATTGCAGAGTATAAGAGAAGCATTTTATCTGGGATGTACGAATTCTCTCTAATATATCTCGCAACAGATATAGCGAAAAGCAAGGTCTCATTGAATGGTTAAATCTGGATTTATGGGCACAAAGAAAAGGAAGAATGAGGCAATTTTTTCTGCACTATTTATCTGGAATCATGCGATATATGTGCAACCTAAACTGTAAAATGAAATTTAATAGTGACAAATTGATTCTGTGACCTTTCCTAGAAGCCAAAATATATGTGTTCTTATCAGTATCACGAATGTGACTGGTCATCGTTTATTTGATATATACACCATCAAAATGCACTGCTATAGAACAGTATGAGAGATATTCATAGAGTAATGGGTGCAATGTGTAGATTATATTTTCCGTGTCATAAAATATTAGTCATAGTTGCCTAAGATCAAGTAATAAAACACAAATATTTTGCTTTTATCATGGTGGTATACTATGAATGCAAATTATCAAAACACAAAGGAGTACCATATACTCTCTTCAAAAAAATCTAAATTTGACCAAAATTGCCTACATACTCGGTGACAGAGACCGTCATTATACCTGGAAATAATAATTGGTTATATTCACCAAGGTCACATATATGCAAAGGGTACTATGTTTTCTGCAACCGCATAATACCGTGTGTATCCCTTCTCCCTAATGTTACACATATCTGCTGGACTCACAACCATACATAACAACATTGAGTCAATGGTCAACGCTGAAATAACAGCTTTAATGCTGATTACCTGATATTTTGCACAAGTTCATGGGTTGTTTTGGTAAGATATTTTCAAACAACAAAATACAGAAAACTAACATTGTACATTGAGTAATAGCATATTCCAGTTGCAAGTTGCCGACTGAAGTAATTTGAACAAATTGTCTACTAATTAAGACACCTGTTTGGAAGCAGCACAAAAATCAGTCTTATCTAAAATGTACGATGTACTGTCTAATTGATCTGGTGAGATGGAGTGCTAATCTTTTGAAGAGACGGTGGTTTCTTTGCAATATAATAAGTGTTGCAACATATGTGTATTGTTTATTATCATGGAGATTGCTGAAAAATCCAGAAATGTAACTACAATTTATACCGCAAGGATGTGCATTTAAGTTTCTGCATTACATTAAATAATTTATCATCATGCTGAATTTAACTACTATACACTGTACATGTGTGGCGAAACATTATTTTGTGTGTTGCATGCCCAAAATTATTATTTTTGGGCCCGACTAAACAGGAAACCCGAACTTTTAAAGACGTAAATCATTGGGTTTGACTTACATTGCAATGACCTATAAATCCTCCAGATGGATATGTTTTAACGATCTGTGTACCTTTAAAGATATTTAGCAACAGACTTGTATATTACTAATACGTATTTTACCTACAAGGTGGTTATCCAATATGTTGCTCTTGTCTTGGTGGTTGCGGCCATTTTGACAGCCATTTCATGACCGCGATTGTATTATTCTGATTGTGTCACTATATTTGCTCTCATACTCACATTTTACATAAACTGTTATAACTGCGTAATGCATATGACTAGATTAGACAAAATTGAAGAGAAAAATATGACCAGATCGTTGACAACCAGTTTTTATAGGGGTTAGGGTTAAGTTTTTAGTAGTTTTGACCACTTATCATATGAGTACTTGCTAATTGATTTGGCTCAGTGTTTTAATTCATATCCATATCTGCAAAATTCATTTGAAATTTCCCTTTGAATGGGTGTTTTTGGTTCGAGAATTGTGTATCAAACAATATTGAGTGCTCTTTGTATATGTTTCGGCTGAAAAATTGTTACAGCATCCAATTATTTCCATGATTGTGAAATATATATATTTTTTAAATTATATGGAAAAAATGATGTAACTCAGAAAGCTCAACTCGATTTTAGGGGACTTTTGGTGACTCGTCCGCAATGTTATGGCCAAAATAATATAAAAAAAGTCAGCTTTCCCCGATTTATTTCCTTACTTTCCACTTTCATGTTTAATGTGCCTGGACTAAATGTATGCATTAGAGTTGTGAATAAAGTTATTAGTTTTCAAGTGAAGCTTTTAAAAATAATTTAATAAATACATTGTCGTTGTGGGCATTTTATGACCGGGTTATTGAATAGACCGTGCTGCTACATTGCTAATTTTATAGGCCACTAACCATGCAGCGAATTGTCAGTGGGCAAGATTGTTTTGGGGGGCTCAATATTCCAAAAATATATATACATATATATAGTGTTATCATATACATGCTGCATATACTATGAATATATACCTATTGTGCATGATATAATTTATGAAATGCATCATCTGACATCCATATAAAGCAAACTTATCTGTGTTATCACATTGCGATAAATTAAAACTAAACGCTTTTTATTGCCACACGAATTCGGCAAGATTTATTTGGATGCGCAAATTTAATTCCGAATATATGATATATAATGTATATATATATATTGCCCTAATATATACATGATTCATTACTATGAAAATATACGAACTGTATCATCACACCGGTCACCCGCATATCACGAACACGGCGATAGTACCACCGATCGAGATAATCCGTTCATGCATATCCCAAGCGATGGAGGAAGCTACTTATGTTAACATTGCTAAATTGACTGAAATTCGATATCCCAGAAGAACAATTAACTACATCTTATGTAGATGGATTATCACTCGTTGATAGAAATTCTCTGGAAATTTAAATCGTGATTTTTCTAATGATTATTTGGAAAAGTTTACAGTCTGAGGAAATAATTCTGATTAAATATTGATATAATCATAACCATGTTCAATTGTCCACGTCATCCTGAAGCTATTTGGAAATATGTACATTAGTTTGACAGGAAAAGTCCTTGTCGTATGTTAGAATCATACAAAAACACCAAATTATGAGTTTATATAATTGTTGTCGATAAATTTTTGAGTATCAACAAACCGGTGTAATTTCTTGTGAAAGTACCTATTGTCGCGGTTGAAGTACCCACTGGTGCAGATATTTTGCAAACGTCCAATGGGTTTTCCTGATCGAAAAGTCTTTTTGTTTCTCTTTCTGGGTAACACTTCAACAAAAACAACAACAACAACAATATATTGATTAACAAATGGTGACAGAAGCTCCACGCATTTGTCTGGCGACTCTGAAATATTATTTTGAACCTCGGGGGTTTGTCATTAAGAACAACATCATTTTACAAGAATACGGCGTTTCAGACACACATGAATATACAAACTGGCTCATGTCCATATAAATTTAAGTCACACTGGAAAACGTTTGCCGCTGAAGAGTACCCGCAACGTCATGCAATAGCATGCGGTGGAAACTGGCTACTCATGCTCAGAATGTACGCTGTTTTATTCTGTCGCAAGCAGTTTAAGAGTTCACAGTATTGCCGTACACAGTGGGACCACATTCAGTTGTGAATGTGGCAGGGTTTACAAGTACACTGGCCTTGCAAACCACAGACAGAAGACAAAGCATTAAGTGTTCACAATAAAGCAATGTCTTCCATATGTGTTTGTTGTAAAAACCTGGGTATTGGTTGCATACTACTAACACTCATATGAGTCTGGCTCCCCGTTGGGGGAGTTTCCACTTTGAATATTTTCAACTATCACGATTATTAGGCACCTGAGAGTAGTAAAAAAGAGCGATTAATACTGTTATTTCCATTTTTGTTGTAACTGTCACTGAACATAACGAGATTATTCCAACAAAGCAAACATATCAGATTATCCACGCGCACGAATGTTGGAATGGATTTATTTTCGTAACATTAAACCGGAAATAATTACAAATAAAATGTATATAAATGAATAAACTCACTTTTTCTTGACACCAAAACATTGACTAGGCGACCAGATTTCCATGAAAATAGGTACTCTTCCGTGTTGGTGATACGAGGGTGACCGGTGTGATCATATTGCTAACGAATGGCGTGATATAATTTATTAAATCCCACAACAATAAACCAAATTATTTTTGTATGCTGCGTTACGTAAATTAAAACATAGTGCTCTGTATTGCCACACGACTATTAAAGGGCATCTGGAAAGTGTGGAATGTTTTTGAGGTTATCAATGTCTATTATATATAACTTTGCAAGTCTCCGCATATATGCAATATCTTTATATGAATATATAATATATAATTAACTTGGACTATTCCGGTAATGAAAAGATGAGAAACACGAGCACATGTTTATATTGATAACTGCACGTAAAACGGAAATAATATACGATAATGTATTAATACATCGTGGTAGAATATATGTAATAATATTTTAAAGTCTTCATCTGTGATTTCTTTTATGAGAACAGTTATAGGTCCTATGTAAAATATGCGCATGGCTTTATAATAACAACACATCACGATACATCTGTATGACTACGCTTGGCTTTTAGATAACGAACTAAAGACCTTTTATTATGAGAACTGCGACATATTTCGGCGAAGTTGTTGGATTCCCAGAGTTCTCCGAGGCCCATAACATGGCAAACTTCAAAAGCCGCGATCGAATCCATGATCTCTCTGTGTGTGCAAACTTTATATGCTATCATTGTGTATCTATGCGTTGTCAAGGAGTTACACATGATCGATCATGTGACTTTGTAATTCAGTGGCAAAATAAAAAAAGATCAGTGATCAGGGTTCCCGCTGGTCCTTGAATACCCTTGAATTTAAAAATCATTGTTCAAGGGCCCTAATTATGTACTTCTTTTACAACTACCCATTGTCCATATACACGCAGATGATATTGAGAGGTGTGTTATATATAGACTTCAAATTAAAATAACTAAACGCGTATAAACTATAAACACAAGTATGGCATGTAGTACTAAATATATAGAAGACTAGCAGGTTAGCCCGCCACTGGCGGCATTCGTCCCATGGCTTTGTTCGAAAAAGCTTTTTTTAAATGAATTTATTTTTCAATTCGTCGAAATCCGCCAGTTTTACCCGATTTGACCTTGAATTGACCATTTTGAAGGTCAAGGTCAGGTCGGGGTCACAATTTAACCTACCCATGACACTTCCCGTAGGTAGCAAGTTTGAGCTCAATCGGTTCGAGTCTATAAAGGACACACACATATATACATCATTTGTGGGTACCCGTTTCAAGGTGAAGATCACCTAGGACGGAAAAACTGACCCGATCCCAGTTCCTAGGAAGCCCTAAGTATGTAAGAATCACACAACACGCTCATGTCTGGATACCAAGTACGTAAGAAATACACAACATGCTCACCGACGCTGACGCCTGTGTACAGACGTAAGAATCACATTACGCATATACGCTCTTTATCGACTACACTGCGGATAGGAACGCTCTTTAACTATCAACGCGATTAACCACCGCCGTGCCGTTTGCGGTGATTTTGATGATTGGGAGTGGAGAAAGGGTGCTCAGAGCTTCTCCAAAACACGACAACTACGGTGACCGTGGTATTTTACCCTTAGATGGGAAGTTTGAACTCAATCGAGCCAGCCGTTTTCGATTCTATAAAGTACACACATATATATATACGGAAGTCTCAAAATATATAGTATAGAAGACAATGTGCTAGATTCTAAAGAAGTTGGAACTCATTCTTGGAGGATATATGGATGTTTTAATTCAGAAAGTTTACATGCAATGGAAGATGCTTAGTAACAGCGGAAATTTGGCATATTCTGTGGTAGTATAAAACAACTTTGCAGTATGACCGAACGATCAGAAGAAGGCACCCGACTGGAAATATGCCTCCCATGCTGTTTTGCATGTAAAGGTAAATTCAGATAATCAGCTAACAAGATAGTATGTGATCGTTGTAGAATGTCGACATCAATACCACTTTAGCTGTCAGAGACTAAGTGCGGAAGATGTGAAAGACGTGAAAAATGTGCAGTCAACAGCTATACAGTGGCACTGCAAATGATGCCGGAAGGCAGACACTAATCATCCAGTAAATAACTTAGATAATTCAAAAGGAGAAGGTATTATAAAAGATGGATGCAAAATTGAAAATGAAGTGGCAGGTACAATATCTAATCGAAATGAGGCAAACGAAACTGAAAATATAAATAATCAAGAAATCGGCAAGTGGACGAATCAGATAGAAAGACTAATTGAAAAGGTTATTACAAACATGGATACATTCAAAGATCGAACTAAAATCCGATTGGAGAAACGACTAGAAATTTTCGACAAAAAGCACACCACAATAATGGAAAGATATATGACAGAAATGAACAGCAGAATTCAAAAGATGGAAACAACAATCGTAAAGCTCAAGAAAAGATCAACAAACAGTGAAGACAAACTAGCCATAGGAAAGGGAGAATTGCACACACAACTGGATGCATACAAAAGAAAAACTGACAATATTATCAAGGAATTTAAACAAAAACAGGAAAAGGAAAATGATAACATCAGGACGGAAACTAAAGAAATACAAAAGAAGCTGGAAAATGCAATACAAGATATGATGACAACATGCACTGCCGGAAATGAATATTCGCGAGATTGAATCAACGAGATGTAACAACATAGTAGTATGTAATATACCCGAATATTCCGAAAATTCTGGTGTACATGTAGAAAAGGAAAAGGATTGGAAGACAATATCACGAACCATAAAGGAGATGACTACATATGAACCAGAGTTAGAAGTTGTTTCCTTCTACAGACTGGGCAATAAACGTGAACAAAATCGACCAGTAAAACTTATACTGAAAACAAAATCTACTAGAGACAGCATGATAAGAGAATTGTGTACAACAGGAAGCATCTGGTGGTTAATGGAAAGAAAAAGATATGTTTTAACAAAGGACTAACGAGAAATGAAATGGAAATACTGTACGAAACTGAGATCACAGTTAAAGACAATACAGCGCGATAACCCAGAGAAATGTTTTTAAATTGAACATGGAAAAATTAATGAAATGTAAGACACAAACTAATGTTTGTGACGTCTATATTAAAATGTAAATATCGTATATGTAATTATGGGAACTTTAAAGAGTTGGTTTGACTCGTTCCGACATTAAATGATGATGATGATGATGATGATGAATACTGAAAATAGTTTTTCTGTTATTTGCAGAATGAGTGGGCTAGCATCACCAAAATTTACCTTCTGGGGGACCTCAATCTGCATAGGCCTCATCTTCTGGGAAGTATATGTAGTCTCAAAATAACAATGTTTTAGTTACTTTTTCCATTCTGTTCAGTTTCTATATCCCTTTATTAATAATCCTTTCAGTGCCAAGTCCGATTTTTGTATCGACTCATATTTCCTTGATCATTTTTCAAATTTATTGATTATAATAATGTGATACATTGATGGAAAGAGCTCTACTTAGAGCTCTTTCCATCAATGTATCATATTAGCTCTTTCCATCAATGTATCACATTATTATAACCAATAAATTTGAAAAATGATCAAGGAAATATGGGTTGATACAAAAATCGGACTTGGCACTGAAAGGGTTAAATTTCAAAATTTCAGAAGATAATGGTGATCAACAACTTCAACTGGGGAAATTCAATCTGATCCTAGGTCTCCCGTAGCCTGAGCAGAATGAGCTTCCCAGAGGGCGAGCACCCCGTGTGATAGCGTCACTAAATTACACTCTCTGGACCTCATTCTGCAAATGACAGACAAACTGTTTACAGGCTTGATGGGGTAGGGGGTCTCTCAAAACAGTCAAAACTCGCCTTTATCGTTTGCTATCTGCTTTTTGTAAGGTGCCACATGCTTCGTGAACCAACCTATCATTAACCATTGCATCTATTCTGATAGAACAGGCAAACCACCACAATCTCGGATGATATTGATACCATATCACTTCAGCTAGCCGTGTGTTCAATAATTATACCCCCCGCAACGAAGTTAGGGGGGGTATACTGGAGTCAGCTCGTCCGTCCGTCCGTCGTCCGTCCGTCGTCCGTCCGTGGACACAAATTTGTCCGGAGTTTTTCTCAGTCGTTTTTTTATCAATTTCCGTGAAACTTGGCACAGACATCAACCATCATGGGAACCTGTGCACCTGCGATTATGACGTCTGTAGGACTTTTTGTTTTGGAGTTATCCCCCCTTTTTCGACTTAGAAAATTTTCGCAACATGTATACTTTTGTCCGAGCTTTTATTCCTACATTTTTCGGTTAATTTTTTTAAAACTTGGCACAGATATTTAGTACCATTGGAACTTGTGCACCTGCGATTATGACATCTGTCCGACATTTTTTGGTGGAGTTATCCCCCTTTTTCAACTTAGAAACTTTTTTTGCAACATGCATAATTTTGTCCGAGCTTTTATTCCTACATTTTTCGGTCAATGTTTTTTAATCTTGGCACTGATATTTAGTACCATGGGAACCTGTGCCCCTGCGATTATGACGTCTGTCCGACATGTTTTGTGTGGAGTTATTCCCCTTTATCGACTTTTTTTCGCAACATACATAATTTTGTCCAAGCTTTTATTCCTACAATTTTCGGTCAATAGGTTTAAGATTAGGGTTATGGTTGTACACCTGCAATGGGAACTGTTATTTTATTATTTTACTAAATGTTTACTGACATGTCAAACATCTTAGTATTTTAAAAAGGGGGTATCCGTAGTCCCATTGGGACAGTCACACCTCTAGTTCAAATAGGCATTGGGGTCACCTAGCTATTAAGACAGTGAAAATTAACCTTTTTTGTTTAGCAGCCGCTTGTTGTAAAGTGGCATAGGCTTTTGGGAACCATCCCATTCATAACAGATGTGTATTTCCTGATAGTACTACCATTTGACCACAACTTCAGTTAAAATTGAGAGCATATCATTTCAGTGTGTGGCGTATTTAAGACATTACGTGGGATAGTGGGGTCCTAAAAACATAGAAGTTTCACATTTTCCAGCCTCTTTTTGGGGGAACCAAACCACCTTCCCTGATAATGCTACCGTTCGTTCACTCAGCTAATTTTGAGAACATATGACTTAAGTGCATGGTGTGTTTAAGAGTTCAAATGGGTTAAGGGGTCCCCCAAAACAGTGAGAATATGCCTTTCTCATTTGCTAGCTGCTTTTCGTAAAGTGTCCAGACATTCAGGAACCAACCCATCCATTCAAGATATGTATTTCCTGATATAATTACCATTTGTCCACACCTTCAGTTAATATTGGGAGCATACCATTTCAGCTAGTGGTGTACTGTTTCAAGATTTTAAATGGGGTAGAGGGTCCTGAAGTCTTGAAGTCCTGAAGTCGCCTTTTGAAAAGTACCCTAGGATTTTGGGAACGAAACTACCCATATATATTGTATATTCCCTAATAGCACTACCTTTCGTTCACACTGTCAGTTAATATTATGACCATACTACTTCAGTGCCTGATGTGTTGAGAAGAGTTTAAATGGGTTAAGGGGTCCCATAAAACGTAACATATTCGCCTTTGTTGTTTGCCATCCGCTTTTTGTAAAGTGCCAAAGGCTTTTGGGAAGCAACCCATCCATAAACATTGTGTATGTCCTGATATTACAACCATTCGCCCACATTCTCAGTCAATATTGGGAGCAATCCTTTCAGTTTGTGGTCTGTTCAACTTTAATACTTCAATTGGGTAGGGGGTCCTCAAAACAAAGCAAATTTGTCTATATTATGGTATATAATTATTTAATTGAATTAATTATTAGTGCCCTTTTAAGACATCTGATGTCAATAGGACCTATCTAATAAGATTCCCCAGGTTAAATTACAGTTATGGACAAATTTTCAGCTCTGATGGTCCATCCGTTTCTGTATAAACAATCAGTAGATAAAAGCGAACTGTGACAGCCTTTCAAGTTTGACACTGTGTGTTATTAGTAATCCTTGATGTGACATCACATGAAGGAAGATTAACAATTCAGGCTGCATAATCCATAATATTCAATCCATGAATCGGCATAACTTCAGTTATTGGCGGCCTATCACAAACATCTTTTCGACAGTGTGCTCAGTGGATTAGCGGGCATCGATAATGACTGAGAAACACTACACCGGCATAATCCTTTAAGGTCAAACTTTTTATACCCCCCGCAACGAAGTTAGGGGGGGTATACTGGAGTCAGCTTGTCCGTCCGTCCGTCGTCCGTGGACACAAATTTGTCCGGAGTTTTTCTCAGTCGTTTTTTGATCAATTTCCGTGAAACTTGGCACAGACATCAACCACCATGGGAACCTGTGCACCTGCGATTATGACGTCTGTCAGACTTTATTTTTTGGAGTTATCCCCCCTTTTTCGACTTAGAAATTTTTCGCAACATGTATACTTTTGTCCGAGCTTTTATTCCTACATTTTTCGGTCAATTTTTTTAAAACGTGGCACAGATATTTAGTACCATTGGAACTTGTGCACCTGCGATTATGACATCTGTCCGACATTTTTTGGTGGAGTTATCCCCCTTTTTCAACTTAGAAACTTTTTTTGCAACATGCATAATTTTGTCCGAGCTTTTATTCCTACATTTTTCGGTCAATGTTTTTTAATCTTGGCACTGATATTTAGTATCATGGGAACCTGTGCACCTGCGATTATGACGTCTGTCCGACATTTTTTGTGTGGAGTTATTCCCCTTTTTCGACTTAGAAATTTCGACTTAGAAATTTTTTCGCAACATACATAATTTTGTCCAAGCTTTTATTCCTACAATTTTCAGGTCAATAGGTTTAAGATTAAGGTTATGGTTGTACACCTGCAATGGGAACTGTTATTTTATTATTTTAACTAAATGTTTACTGACATGTGAAACATCTTTAGTATTTTTAAAAAAGGGGGGTATCCGTAATTCATTGGGACAGTCACACCTCTAGTTTAATTTACTACATTACGGATCTGCTGATTTCTCTGTGGCCCAACAAGGAAATCAAAATCAATTATAAATTTTTTCATACTTTCAGCACTGACCTTGGCTGTAACACATTATCCAACACATTTCACTGATGATTAAAGATACATAGGTCCCACCAACTATAGACTTCTCTGGCTCTAATTACTGTACCACAAATGCATTATATTTAGCTACATCCAGGATATAAACTGAGAAGTCAGCTTGAGTGTATAGGGCTCTGCCAGCAAGATACCTGTATGATTTCTATTAATCTTGATATTTTTATGAACTTGACACAGTCAAATACCTCATTAAATGGTCGTTAGCAATACATTTGGTATTCCTGGGAATTTATGGTGATGTTTATGATGGAAGACCAATAATAGTCTACAAGTTTCTTAGATAGTAATGACAAGCTAATGAGTAAGCTCAGCATGGGGTTGTTCAAGTTACACATTCCCTATTTTATCACTACCCCTAACTTCACCATTCCCATGGGTGTATTAACTATCTCTATGCTAAACACTCATTGATCAGATGAGTAGATCCCTTAGGAAATTTTTAGATAAAATAAGTTAAACAAATGGCCATAGACCATTTTCTTTTAACTTATTATCTGAACATTTCCCAACAATTAATAGGAATCCTTCTGCACAAGTAGTATCTGTCAGCTGCTTATTTTTCCATGACATCCCTCCAGATGAATAGTCTTTTTCAATGTATACTTTATAAATAAATGGGGGAGCCATTTATTTAGTAATGAAAATGTTAAACAAAAACTAACACTCTTTATTTTTTTCAATACATGTATAATCTGAGCTAGCTTGGTTTCAAATAATGGTGTTGGATATGAATGTGGTGATATACATTCCGAAAACAGTAAGTGACTGACAGAATTATATAAACAAAATTACCACCTTAGTGATTATTTTTATTTTTTCCCCCGACCAACCCTACCCACATTCAAACAAGGTTTAAAAAATCAGTGTAGGAGAAAAATATAAAAGTTTGGCCTAAGACATCCTCCCACTTTACTGTAATGAGGAGCTTTGGTTGGGGCCTGTGTACATCACACAAACCAAGCCTATATATGGCCTCCTTGCGATAAAAAGTGTCAAATTTGTCTAACAGATATTGATCATTGGTACTGTATCCAATTCAAGAGGTAGACACATCCCACACGATCTACACAAAAACTAGCATCATTGATCTGAGAAATAATATGATATCATGGTCCTTGTATGAACCACAATGTGATCAATGGAACGAACCTGAATACCCACCAGCTCATGGAACAATATACTAGGCATCTAACCAACCAGAGAGCTTTTCTGGAAATAAGTAATGAGAAAATCTTTTCACATTGGTACTTGGTTTGCTTCTTTGCCAGCTAGTAGTTGGGTTTGCTGCATTCATTAAGGATCAGAGCTGGGCACCATCGATTGATCCAGTACTGTAATGGGGAAGTTGCCATCGATTGATTTATCTGAGGAGGCCTATTCAGTGTGTGTGTGTGCTTAGACTAGGATTGGAACTCTTTAAAACTTTACCATTACATGGTGAGATAATAGCATCTGGTATTTAACATAGGCAAGGCAATATTTTGTTTCAGCTTTTTTTCAGGTATTGGTTATAAATTGGTTAGTTTATGTTTAATATTGTATTTATTTGGAGTTTATAGTCAACTCAAACATTCATTATTAGGAAAATCTCTGCTCTTGTTTGTAATGTAACCTATGGCCCAATTTGATTTAATCCTTGTAAAATAAATGTTTATTATTCGCTACTTATTTTAATTTCTGAGTACTAATTGTGAAATTTGTGGGGTTTTTTGCTTTCTTTATTTCTTCTATATTCCTCAAATGACAGATTTATTATACAAATGAATGTACCCAGTATAGTTATACTCTCTTTGTGAGTATGTTAATGCTCAGCTTGAGTTTGTGACATTGTTTAATCCTTTACCCAACAGAACGGCCCTGTGCCAATGCATTCTCTTATATATGCGAGTCGACCATAGGTCGCCTCGCATATATAAGAGAATGCATTGGCTTAACACATTAAATATTATAAAATTGTTAAAGAATGTAAGAAAAAATGGTAAAAAGTGTTAAAAAAAGATTTTTTTAGGCCAATGCATTCTCTTATATATGCAGGCGACCTATGGTCGACTCGCATATATAAGAGAATGCATTGGCACAGGGCATAACTGTAACCATCACAATGTGGTCAATGAGCCGGTTCCAATGATATCCATATTTGTATGGTTTTATTGAGACAGACCCAAGATAATTTAGGCTGTTGCAGCTTTATTTGGGCGTTTTTGGCCGGTTTGTTGGGTAAAGGGTTAAAGTTTCATTTGCGGCTGACATTGATGTCATTTTATTTTTTGTATCCTATTAATTATCAGAGGGTGTCACCAGGTGCAAATAACAAATCTGGCTTTTAGAAGGATATATTTTTTTAAATCACTTGCAATTACATCTCTGGACATCTCTGTGGATTCACGGAATGCTTTTATATGAGAAAACACAGTGACATTATTAATAACATCCATAAGTAGATGGTGAATGAACCTCTGCACATTTTACCAGCATTATAACTGCTAAAATCTGCCATCCAATAAATTACATGGCAGCAGCATGAACTATGCTTTTAGGTTTGAAAGTTATACCATAATTGCAAAATTGTTGTATAACTATAGCCACAAATATGATAATTTTAGTGATAATTTCAGCTGTTTTCCCATTTATGAAGGTGGAATTTCATCATCTCATTGTTTCCTCAAATAATTATTTTAAGCATTTTACCATTAACTGTGAGCTGATAACTGGATACTTTCTTATCAGTGGGTAGCTCTTGATTCACATCGATTCATTGGTAGGCATCTAAACTTTCCTTGCCCTAGGCCAGTGCCAGTACAATCAAATGTTTGTATATGAGTCCTTATCAAATTTAATGTAAATTTCAGTCAGGCAATAATAACAAAATTAAGGATGACAGTAGGGCCCTGTGAATCAAGGGTTTACAGTTTAATCAAATCTTGAATAAAATCAGGGGTGAGATTCGCATATCGAATATAGCGTATATCGAATATGTGTGACCATGTGTAACATAATACCAGTTATGTGAACCTGGGCGATTTAGTGTCCAAAACCATTGGGTAAAGATCAATTCATGCAGCAGAATACTATGTCTACTGGGGCATTATATGCATGAGGGATGCAATTACAGGGTCATTTGATGGGCGGTGGAGCGTGATACAACATATAAGACTCATCTTTAAAATTATAAAAGTTGGTACAGTTGGTGCTTATAGAAAATCATGAACATTGCATTTCTGCAAGTACATTTTAAGAATGCCTAAGGTGAACATATCTCTGATTAAATGTTTTCAATATTTCAAATGACTCTCTAAATTTGGATAATTCGGGTGAGAAATACACTGTATTATTCTAACGTCATTGGGAGTTATGGCACAAATCAATACAGGTCAATTCTCAGCAAAACGGTGCATTCATTTTGCCAGCAGCTAGACATAAAAATACCAATGCTACAGCAGATTTTTGGCGTTATGGAGAACGATATCACAATGCCTAAAGATTACCATATGACCTACATTTTTATTGTTCTGTTGTTGAGGGGTAAATCGACTATATGTGTGCCAAACTGTAACATACGTTGTCATCGTTGGAGCAGGATTGTCATTTAGATGGTTCTCTTTATAATATCCAACATTTTTCAAATCTCTAAATTATAGGTGTATTTGTCAATTGAAAATGTCATATTACGCAAATTTAACAATGTAAAATGCATACTGCATTGGAATATAGAACGTATTAGTGCCGCAATTGAGTGGTGCCAGATTTGCATCAAATTGGTCATCTTAAATTCGGAGTGACTATTTGTAAGCGTATGTGCTCGAAATGTGTCACAAAAGCAACCAATATCATACTTTATATGGTCTTTCCCCATCATGCAATATCCTGCCCGGTACTATTTTATTCAAAGCCTCAATGACTTGCGTTGTCATAAACTGGCATGGTTTGTTTTAAGCATGTAACATACGTTATTACCACACATTCTCAAGCTAACGGATATGCTATGTTCCATTCTTTCCCTGTGTAAAGTGGACACCAGTGCCAGCATTGGAAAAAGGGTATAGATAGATGATGATGTTGAACTGTTATTTGGTTACTCTACTGTAGCTACTGTAACATACGTTACCATGGTATACATAGCATCGCAGGATAATACTACTGTTTCAAGAGCCAAATACAGGAAATGTATTACATATTGTTGGAATTGGCAAAACATGCACTTTCTGCTGAGTGCAGAAGTTAGATGTTTGGTCCAATTACAACGCAGATGAGGCAATAACTGTTCAATACAAAGTGCATTTTAATCCAAAATATGAGGCCGATAATGTCACATATACACTGTTCTGTGCTATGTTGTTACATATTCAACAGAATAAATCATTGAGGGTCTCCTAAAAATCGCAGCCTTGAAACTAGTGTTGTACTTTATATATAGGTGTTATATATCAGCAGTTTGAAAACATGTGATATAGCGAATTATATAATCCGCACAAAGACGGTGCTGATCTGAACAATTTTGGAAATATTTTTAGAAGTAATGTCCTATCTCAAACTATAAGCCACTCATATATATATTATAGTGTTAGAGTGTGCTATATCCAGAAAAGCGAAGGAACGTAACAATGTTTCTGATATAATTCAACATACAGTTTGAGATACTAATGGAAAGTTCCAAACCAAAGGGGTTTTCGCGAACATGGGAGTTTGGTCTAGTTCAAAGCGGATGGGTTAGTCCAAGTTTCCTTTGACGTATACCAGCGGTTGGAATAATGTTGTTTTATGTCAAAGTCCAAGTGTATATATTTTTCTGTAAATCGGTGTTTAGTGCTGTTGCCCATGCAGCTAACCCAAAATCACAATAAATATAATACAATACTGCCACAAGATATGGGTGTAAAGTCTGGAGCTTCGACATAAACCAGCATTATCACAACAGTTAAAGAAGGGAACCATCACTACTAATCCAATATCATGAATTGCTAATACCTGTGTAATATTTTGTGCATGAGATCATGATATTTAAAATATGGAGGGTGTCTCCCAGACTTAAAAAGAAATTTATGTTTATATGTAAGACTCATGACATTTAAAATACAGAGGGTGTCTTCCAGATTTAAAAAGAAATTTATGTTTATATGTAAGACTCTAAATCAGGATAATCAGAGCACTCAGAACAGTCTAACTCTGACATAATGGAATGTCCGGTCCAATGTATGTTCAAATGCGATCACAGAGAGAATAAACATCATAATGACAACACAGTCCACAAAACCACATAGCACAGTCCCTGCACTGCACCCAGTCTGGTCCTTTTTAATTCTTCCACCTCTTACTGCATTCACCACAAATATCAATTCCATTGTTGTTCCAGAAGTTCCACAGACAGTGGATGCTTCGGGTATTCCTTCTGGTTTCCTTTGCATGAGCATCCAGGACAAACATTCTGTCCCCAGCAGCCAGCTACACAAGAAGTACAATAGTGTGAACCTTTATTGGTTAATAGTTGGTCATCTTGCATGTAACATATGTTACCATGATCTATGGAGATTAGCAGCTCTGTTAAGAATAGAAGATCATGAGATAATACTTTTGCTTATCATTAATTTATAGCTTGTATCTCCAAGTATATATGTGGAATCAAACATCGACACTAAACATACAAATGGCCGATAGAGAATAGTTGAAGTATGAAGCAAGAATTTTTACAAAATGTGTGTGGGCCAACATGGGTCATTGACTTGGTATCGAAATGCCTAATACTGCACATCAAACGAGTAATATTATAGACCCAAAATGTGTAACATAGGTTACTCGTTTGGAACAGTAGACAATTATATATATGTAGACATTCATTTCACTACATGGAGGTTAGAATATCCAAGTGCACGAGCCGACATAACGCAGGATGTATATTGTATTGCTGGCAGCCATATTTTCCATTGAAAATCATTCAAATTCGATAGCTCCCATCTACAGGTGATCACAATCGTGCATGCATAATTTAAAAATGATGCTACACATGAAGTTTGGTGAAGTTTGGTGAAGATTGGATGAGGGATGAGGCCTGTAGGGCGTGCCGAGGGAAATTGTTGATGCACGCACATGCACGCACGGATGACAGACCCATGGCAATAGCTCAAACTTGACCTAGCAAAGTTGAGCTAAAAATGATCGGGCCATAAATGAAGGCTGTAGGGTGTGCCGATGACTTCAAATTTGAAATCCAAGATGGCTGCTGGTTTTTCATCAAAATTCTGAAAAGAATTGATAACTCCCATCTATAGGTTACCCTGAAGCTACATATGAGACATTACCAAAAATATGTAGAACCACAATGCAACGAAGTTGAAAAATTATGACCTATTCCAGAATACAAATACCGAAAGGAGGCATGCTCATATACACACACAAACAATTAAATCAACAAATGCATAGTCTGTCATATACCAACTATGACGAACAATGTTTGGTGTAGATGGAGAAACAGAAACGAATCGTTCAAACATGGTTTGCATTTACCACAGTCCGAACTCAGCAAAAGATAACAACATAGCTCTAACAACTATGATGAAATCAGTCAATGATAATATGAGGAGCAATGTAATGGTCACTGGAGACTTTTATACCTGTCCGGGAATTAGCTGGACATTTGGCACATCGACATCTGAAAACGAAGAAGCATTCTTGCACACAGGACATGGAGGCATGCTCAAATAACTCTTGAAGTACCAAGACACAAGGCCAACCAAAAACAAAATAAACTTGACCTCGTACTTACTAATAATATGGATCCTATTTCAAACATCAAACATGAAGCTCTGTTTGGAAATAGTGACCATGATGTACTCACAAATTGAATTAAATGGATGCAATTGTCCAACCAGTCAAATAGCAGTAACAACAAAAAGTAACTTTTTCACAAAGCCGCATACAATAATATACGTGAACTGATCAACTAAGAAAACATGACTAGAATTCCTTAGCAACTGAAAATGCAGATCTCGGGAATTCATTTATAATACTATGATTGAAATGCTAACTAGATATGTGCCATTTAAAATACAAACTCAAATTTAAGTTTTACGAATAACTGATATTAATAATATTTCAGTTAGAATTATCCCTTCTAGCATAGATAAACTTGCCTGTGGTGTAGCGGAACGTGGACCATTCTACTATCGTCACTTTCCATCTGGCAATATAAGAAGCCTCCATTCTTGAAAGTATTATTGACTCCCAAAGGGGAGGATGGGTAGGCCTGAAATATTATTGTCCCTAGAAAAATTTATTTTCGGGGGACTACAGGAACGGGCTCTGTCCGTCCGTCCGTCCGTTCGTCCGTCCGTCCATCCATCACACTTTTGAGTACCTTCATGGTGTAATCATCTCCTCCTACAGATTTCATCCCAGAGATTTGAAACTTCAGAATATTGTTGCCCATATATTGAAGATGTGCAACATGTATATAGATGACGGAATTTTGTTTGGTTAACAGAGTTATTAACCCTTTTCGACTTAGAAAATTTCAAAAAAAATTATTATTTTCTGTATGAGGGTACCTTCATGGTGTAATCAACTCCTCCTTCAGTTTTGATCGTAGATATTTGAAACTTCAGAGTATATGCAACATGTATATAGATGACAGAAAAATTAGTTTTTACGGACATTTAAAAAAATTTCTTTAACCATTTGAACCCGACTGGCCGCAAAAGCGGCCAGCCAGAAAACGTTCATATACCCGACTGGCCGCTTTTGTGGCCAGTAATATTCAATGACGTCATAAACCTATGCAGCATGTTTATATATGTTATAGCCATTAGTATATCCACTTATATTTATGTAAATGATCACTAGAAACTTCAGCAGTGCCACGGGTGCATGTGTATGGGTTTGTTGCCGACTAGTTGGGTAGAAAAATATGCGCATGCAGCGCAGAATTCAACAAACATACATTATTTGAAGTGTTCGTGTAACGTTCTACATTGTTGCGTGGTTCGCAGGACTGTAGAAAGACACCATTTCTATCACTCTTCTAGGTTTTAATTATTCTTGTATACATAATCAGTGTTCTGGCATATGTGAGTAAGGTGCAGTTACTTATTGGGTCGATTTGTCTCGCGCATGCGCAAATTAGGATACAATTATAAATGTATGGGTTTTTACGTAATGATACAATCACACCAAGGATCCCCATAGTATATCAATTTTCACTATACAGCTGCACGTTTCGACATTTGCACCTGAGTAGTTCTGTGGAAATAAGTTGCATGGTCACAATACCATCTAGTCCGATCCAAGCCTTGAAATAGCGTGTCTGTCATTTGCAGAATGAGGTCCCCAGAGGGTGAATTTAGTGATGCTACCCCGCATAGCGAGCTAGCATCACCAAATTCACCCTCTGGGGACCTCATTCACTATTTCAAGGCTTGGTCCGATCTACTTGCGCATGTGCATTACAAACACGTTGTCAAATCATGCATTATTGAGCAATTCTGTAAAGTTTAAGACCTGTGGCACCATTTGAACATGACCATCAACATGCCCTACAGGCGATGTCTAAAATGGGACATAATACCATTGAATGCACATGGAAGTGGTGGCATTCGATCACTTGGCGTATATGCTTTATAGCAACCACTGATACCGTTTAATACAAGTTGGGTTCACTCTTCTGTCCTAATATATCTCAAATAGGGTATTGACTGCATAGAAAACGCAGTTATTTAGCGCGGAATTATACGACGCTATAAGCTATAATTGCATATTACTTTCAGTTCCGGGTAGTTCCATAGAAACCGTTACCAGGGAGTGATCGTGTGGCAAAGTATACCAATCTTTAAAAATACTCAGTGGTCCATGGGAACATACCTATAAAGTTTCAGACATGTGGCACCATTTGAACATACCCATCACCATGTGCGCGTCAAGGAATGTCTAAATTGGGCATAACACAATTGAATACACAGGGCAATGGTGTCATTCGATCATTTGGGGTATTTGCTTAGCAACTGTTGCTACCCTTAAATACAAGTTAGGTTGACACTTCTGGCCAGATATATATCAAATTTCACAATAGGGTAATGACTGCATCAAAAACGCCATTTCATTGGGCTGAATTACGACGATAAAAGCTATAATTGTATTTTACTTTCAATATCGGGTAGTTGCCTAGCAACCGTTACCAGGGAGTGACCATGTTGCCATGTAACCAGATCGTAACGTAATCAGTGGTCCATGGGGAACATACCTCTAATGTTTCAGGCATGTGACTCCACTTGAACATAAACAACACCATACGCCTAAACACTGGCTACAATAAGTTAAAATACCACTGAGAGCCCAGGGTCAGGGTGTCGATCGTTGTGGGGAGCCAGGGTTCAAAGGGTTAACAAAGCGGTATCGACTTGCCACGTTTTCGGGGGGCACTGTGGTCGGCTGACCTTTTATTACTATCACTATTTGTAAAACTTAAATTTGAGTTTTCAAATTTTCCATATTTATGTCATAACTTCCTTAACTTTCTTAGAGCTCTTTCCATCAATGTATCACATTATTATAATCAATAAATTTGAAAAATGATCAAGGAAATATGGGTTGATACAAAAATTGGACTTGGCACTGAAAGGGTTTATAATAATAATATTTCAATTAGAAATATTACAGACTCGAAAGCCCTAACAAGGAGGTGGGAAAGTAACAGAGTCAATAATACTACAAATAAAGACTCACTAAACTTTACCCGAGTTCCCTTTGTATTCCCCAAATATGTACATGTACATATGCATCTTCCTCCATGTACATGCAATACTAGGCCCACTTGCCCCTCAAGTGATATGCTACTATCACCAGTTGACTATATATACATGTATATATATGAACATTCTTGACATATACAATAATATAATGCATTATACAATTGACTATACAGACCATGATGTTATGATTGCTCAAAGAGAGACACTGACATATTTGTTTGCACAATCATGGTATAAGTAATAGCATATTGGTGACTTGATACGCAGTATCTGATGAGAGCGAAACTCAAGTCCTCTCTAATGTAATGAATGTCTGCCCTCTACTGGTCAAGACGTTCACTCGCTATAAATGTTTATGTAGATTTTCACTAGATCATCAAATTTTTTATACTTATGTTGACAGCATAGGGATTATAAACAGAACAAGTGAACTACACTTTTAATAGTTAACAAATACCTACACTGTATGATGTAATCTGAGTACAATCTGCTATAGTTATGATAACAAATCAACACATTATCCATTGCAGCAGACACTGATATTACATACACACACATAATATATTCTTTACCCTGTATGCATTTTGATTTTTATATCAGTACATGTATTTACATATTGGTTAAAAGATCTAAATTAATTTTATCTTGTCTTTTGAAACTGCATGGTCATGTCCCAAAAATTTCATGTCTCTGGAAAGCAGTATATATTATCTAATGCTAACTTTGTTTCTATTTTGGAAAACTATAGATAGTTTCAAAGAGATAGAGCCACAAATATTAGAAGACAACAAGCATAATGTTGACTGTCTTGGCTGCGAAAATAACGCAATGCATTCAGAGCGCCATTTTTTCTGTGTGTCCACAAGCATAATATCTGGAATATCGGACCAACACGGCGACCTCTTGCCCGTGCTAAATGATGCAATTTTGAAATCCAAGATGGCTGCTGGCGGCCATGTTTTTTATGCAAACGAGCCCAAAATGACTCGGTGTCGTCTAGATATCAATGTCATGATCGATGGAAAATTTCATGATGATCGGTGCATCACCACAGGCTCTAGGCTGTGTTATTGATTCAGATTTATCTAGTATTATCACTGAAATCCAAGGAGGATTCACACCAAAATGACTCGTTCCCATCTACGTGTCAATGTAAACCTCCATGACAAATTTAATGATGATCAGACAAACACTGCTTCTTCTAGCCCGTGCTATAAAAGGATGCAATTTTGAAATCCAAGATGGCTGCCAGCGGCCATGTTTTTTATGCAAATGAGCCCAAAATGACTCGTTCCCATCTAGACGCCAATGTCATCATCCATGAAAAATTTCATGATGATGGTACGGTCATGTAATAAACATGTAATCAACAGCTATCTTCGAAATTAGAAACGGTACTTTCATGCTATCCGTCTCCGGATCATAGTTTTAAAGTTTGCGAATATTTCCATACTATTTCCGCAACTTTCGATTTCATCAGGTGATGGAGATACGGCGGATTTGTGTTCGTTGGTGAATTTAAAATAAATTACCGAAATACAGTGAGATTTTCGAAGAACTGGAAAAATATACCTATGGAATGTTGTAGATTGGCATCTAGGGTGTAAGAGTTACCAACAGTTTTTAGTGAAAATATATTTTTTGTAGGAATACAGTTGAGTTCAAAATGGGTGGCAACAATTTTTTGTTTCATTCCTTCCGTGACCTATGGTCCCGGGTGCTGGTTCCGCCAATAAAAGAGGGTTTTTGACCAAATTCCAGGCTCCTGTGGATAGACCATGGTTAGTCTATTCTGACATGTTTGAAAATTAATGTCTGTATTTATTGAAATACAGCATTCATTTCCACGCGGATAATATGTTACGGAAAAAATCTTTGAACCTCCTTGACCCTATATGATCTTCAGGCTTAACTTCTGATGAGAATCACAAAATCATAAATCTTAGTGTGATTCGCATAAACTCAGCTGATTCGCTGTTTGAAAATTTAAATTGAATTCCTTGCTCAATTTAACAAATAAAAATAAAATAAATAAATTAAAAAAAAATATAATAAAATATTTTTGTTTAAATAATTAAAAACAATTTTTTTTTTAATTTGAAAATCTAACACCATTATAACTCTGCCAAGGGTACCCCGAGTCATCACACCAAATTTTGTTTATATCGGTCCAAAATCTTGTGTTATGTGCTGGTAAATCTGTTTGGAGCGACACAGAATAAACCCAATTCACCAATTCCATCCCATGCCTTTGGACTACTTAGCTATTGATAAGGCTATATTATTTTCTGATGTCTCTTATGCCAATGTGCAGATAAAGAAAGCAATGGTATCTAATTTTTAAAAAAGTTTCAACAATACACATCACATGATTTTAACAGTAGACTAGAACATCTGTGCTGCATTGCACAGCTGAGTATATCACTCTACAGATGGTCTGAGGTCATCACAAATGTTATTGGTTTAATAATAAACAATGCCTGTGATTTGTTGACAGCTCTGCTATATAATTGATATTAATGGGTCAGCAGTAAGTTGTCTTATCTTGATTGCTGTTGTTGGTAGAATTTGATACATTATCATTGTAAACATAAATTGGACTCTCTTAACCCAAGTATTCCATGTCCAGGTCACCTTTTCACATTTAACCCAAGGCTGTACGTGGTGGTGCAGAATTACAGATCCTGTACCAGTGCATTCTCTTATATAAATGCGAGTGACGTATAAATTCCAATAATTTGTGTTATGTACATTTGTCTATAATAGTATATAACAGTATACTCTATAATTCAACATCAAAACTCTCATTTATGATTCCGATCACAGTAATTTAGTATTGTCAAGGGATGGGTTAACATCTGCCAATCGTGATCGGCCTCTCGTTAAGGCCTGTTAAATCTCAGTCCTGTCCAGTGAAATCCACTTACCTTTGTCATTCCGGTGACTTTGGTGCTTGACAGAAAAATATGTAGATGGTTCCCTCTTGAATATTGTGCCAATGCATGCAGTTTTGTATCAAAACAATTAATATGCATGTGACCTTATCCTGTCCATTTAATCGCATGCGATTATGTATGACAAACATTCCATATTGAGAGCATTCCTCCAATAAGTTTGTTGTATGATTCTGTTGTATGAACCGATAGACAATTTAAATCACCGTAGGCCTTACAGGTTAGGAGGATGCAAAAAATTTCCAGTCAAGTACCTGTATATACACCACCCTGCACTATTAATCAGAGTTGCATGTAGGTGTTTAGGTTATATGAAATACATGCTTCTTCAGGAAGGTATTTCAAGTATTCGATTTGACCATGCATAATGAAATTTCATATTCCTAAAGGAAACCTTTAGGTAAAGAATCCATTATAAAAAGAATGTTTCTTAATTCGACCAAATTCCCTGACGTCCATGTCTGAAGAATGGAAAATATGATATACTGGTCTCAGTTGATTCACCACAATCCCTTCTAACTATCTCAATCAAATTTTCCTTTTTTTCCAAAAACATTTCGGTCACATTCCCCTTTTAGACCAGGCCAACTCTGCTGTAAAAAATCCCCACTATTTTCTGGAATTAGTTTTATGCAGAATATTTCAAATTTCTAATTGAATTTTTAATAAATAAATTAAAAAATGCATTTTTGTTTGATAAATGCATGTAATCAAAATGATGTAATTCCCTTTAACATATATAGGCAACTCTTACCAGATGCAAGGGTTTTCTATACTTCATTTAGACATTAGCTTTAGAACATACCATGAAGTGAGCTCTCATAGCGTCGCTGACCTCTCTCTTGGTGTTATTGGTACCCACGTAACCATTCTCCAAATATGTCTGCATGAAAAAAATGCATTATCAAACAGTAAAAGAGGCATGTAATTTCAGTGGGGCCTCCCTCATTAGAATGCAGGATTCTCATCAGCATACAATAGTTTCTTATGGAAATTGCCGAGAATTAATTGAGTTTGACATGACGATAGCATGACGTTTGTTCTGGGCCTAAATGTCTCGGAAGTTCCAAGCCAAGGATACCAGATATAAAATTTTCTAAGATCACTGCTGTTCAGTATATCAGCTACTGAATGTATTTGGAGCAACCAGTTTGGTAGGAATAACAAAGTCTTTTTTCATTTGGTATTGATCAAGATTATTGCAAAACGCTCTAATCAGTTTGCTATAAAATCAATTGTGATGTGAGAGAGTGAAGATAATATATGTTAGTAGCATGAGAACAACTACACCTGTTCCTATAAGCCCTCCTGCTGGGAGTAATATTTGCCCACTACTGTCAATAAGACAACACATTTGCTTTGTGACAAGTGGCTTTATTTGTGGCTATATAAAACCAAACACACAGTGTGATTGGAATTTGGTTATTCCATTGCATGGAGTATTCAAACAAGTTTAGGACCTTAGGTTTACACTGGTGTAAATATGTTTCGGAGTGACATCTAGCGGATGCGGGAGGAATATATAGGAGAGAATAAAATAGACACTGGGCCCTGATTGGTCAATAGCCTTGTGTTTTTTGCATAATGAAATCATCACGCTTCTTCCCTGTGATTTCCCCACAGGAATTAACAATATGTTGTGAAGTTCGGTTCTGAAAATCATATTTTGCTCCCAATATTAACCCCGCAACAACCGGATCCCGAAATTAGAATAGTTGGACTACACAGACATGGTGGTCGCTGAAATTCCCATTTCTTGTGACACCTCGGGTAATGAGAGCCCATACTATGACACTAGTTACGAAAACACAAGATTAAAAGTGAATTCCCACCTGGACAGACAAAACTGAGATTTTGTGCATTTTTGATTCCTGGGAGTCACTTTAACCCTTTCAACCCGGAAGACCGGAATACCGGTCCGATCCTTATTTTCCTATATCCCGGGAGACCGGAATACCGGTCCGGAAACCATACGATTTTTGACACGGAAATACAGCATAATAGACGCACATATCCATAAGAATTGTACTTCTACTTTGCACACATGAGTCCCCGGTTTACCACCGTGACTTTGGCTGTCGAACTGACTACAGAGGGTCTGTTTCTTCGCGCATGCGCAGAGGCATATTAAAATAAAAAAGTTAGTTTTTTATCGTTTTTATCGTCGGCTAAGGAGATCAATTTCATTAGAAATATTGCGAACAAAGCACACATTAAATATATTTTTGCTTGTAATAAGTCACAATTTCGTTACCATGACTTTAGCAGCTAAATTTGTGATGGGGGGGGGGGGGTCTGTTGTTTCGCGCATGCGCAGAGATGGATTTTGAAAAAACACTTTTTTATCCTCAAAGGAGAAGCATTTCTCTAAATAACGTGACCACGTGGAGCCACAATATATAATAATATAATGTACATGTATATTGGGACTAGAATAGACTGTCTCGCTGACATAATATGTGACACGTTTCACAACACGCTATAGTACAGGTAGCACATGCGCAGATGTGACATACCGGTCCGGTACTTAACTATATATGGTCCATATATATGCGCATGTATATATTAGCCTATATATGAGCACATGCGTTTAACGTATATTAGGTTGCGTTTGAGTACTTGAAACGACGGAGAAGAAACTCCATATAATTACAAAGTATGTGCACTAGATTCACTCTTCTGGCTAAATATGTCTAACATTTCACAATAAGGCGCTCACTGAATCGAAAACACCATTTCCTAGCTCTTATTTACGACGATAAAAGCTATAATTGCATTTAACTTTCAATTCCGGGTAGTTGCCTAGCAACCGTTACCAGGAAGTGATCATGTGGCAAAGTATCCCGATTTATAATACTCAGTGGTCCATGGAGAACATACACATAAAGTTTCAGAGCCGTGGATCTACTTGAACATAACCAACAGCATGCTCATAAACACGTGTCTACAATAGGTCAAAATACCCCCGGGGGCCCCCGGGTCAGGGTACAGCTCTCTGTAGGGAGCCAGGGTTCAAAGGGTTAAAGTGTTTTGATGAATTTTCACAGCCTGGTTTTTCAGTCCACTGAATCTCTCATGCATGGTGTGGATTTTTATAAAAAAATTCAAATTTTTCAATGTATTTTCAGAATTTGTCAAGGTGGTAATAGTCAAATGATGATGCAAATGACCCATAACATGAGCAAGTTTATATGACACCCATAACAATTGTTATAAAAAGCTAATCTAAAAAGTATTTTGGATTCTATAGCCTGCAGTGATATACAGATATATGGTGAAAGTGTGTCATTTTCACTGGTGGGTATGGCCATTTGAAGGTTAATTAATAGCACTAAAACTTGGATACATTTAAGAAAATGCTTCAGCACTTTGAAGAGAGCATATCTGTGTTCATCTAATTCAATATACACCCACATGCAGTTATCTTTGGGCACCATTGCAGACCTGAACATGTAATATTTTAGTTATCCATGTGTGGATAAAGCCATGTGCTTGATGCTCAGCTGAACTCATGCAATGACCTCTCATCACCAGAAGTTCTCTCATGGAAAGAATTTTGTACAGTCTTCCATAGCTGATCCAAGTTTGCAACACCAGACCCCCAAAACTGTGAAATTGGGGGCTGAACCAGGCTGAACATGACTTGTGGTGAAAAATTATGTTTTTTTTATGAATAATGTGTTAAAGGGGGTGGGGTTAAATTGTGTGTAATAAATAAAGAACCGCAGAGTGATTTTGTTTTTGAACACATTTATTCCATTGTGGGGTAATTCTGAAGAAATGTAGGGAGTTACAATTATTCCACGAAAAAGAGCACTATTGCTTTTAGGTTACATCTAGCAGATGTGGGTGGAAATTTATAGGAGAGAATAAAATAGACACTGGGCCCAGATTGGTCAATAGCCTTGTGTGTTTTTTCCAAAAAAAAATCATCACACCTCTTCCCTGTGATTTCCCATAGGTAAAATAGCCATTGCCACAGGAATTAACCCTTTGTAGTGGTGAAGTAAATTTTGTGGTGTGGTCTAAAATATGACATTATTTTTTTAATGTGGTTCTTGTTAAGATACTTTAATTAGTAACCATTAACGCCCTCAGTCCATAGCCTCGAATACAGAGAAACCAAAGTCAATACAATGCTAACATTGCAGGTCCTTCTTCTGAACTGTCTGCTAAATGAAAACAAATAATAACTGAAAATAACTCCTGTTTCTAACATTTTTATGAAAGTACACACATGACATCTCATTTCTTAGAATCTATAGAATCAGAATCTGGCATTCCGAAGCACAGTTAGAAGTTCCTTCGATGAAGCTCCACGCTTTGTAAGTGGGTCTGCAAGCTGCTTCCTTGCGATTGTCCAAGAAACTTTTATTTCCTCTTCCTTCACCATTTCTCTAATCCTTGAGATGTCTACTCTCAACCGTTTGTCCGATACAAGCGTTGAAGTTTTGAGAGTTTCATTAAGAGACGAATTGTCAGTTAAACATTCTACCTTCGGAAATCGAGGTAACTTAAAAATTTCCTGAATTAAGGAAGAAACCAGCATCTGCTGCCTCACTTAATGCCAAGGTTTCAGAAGCTAGAGGACTCTTGGTAACTCTGGTTAGCTTCTTTGATTGCCAGCTTATTGGTGCTACTGAGTCATTCTCCCCTTCAAGAAACACTATGAATCCTCCTTGAGACGAGCCATCAGGAAGACTTGCATAAGTAGCATCAGAATATGTCACCACTTTTAACCAACTTGGGTCTCCCGAGATTTGGAAACTTGAGATCAACTCTCTCAGACTGAATATTAGAGCATGCCTATTGGAGGATGAGGACAGTTATATGGAATGGAGCAAAGACGTAAAAATATGGCAGTTATACACAGAGTTAGATAAGAAAAAGCAGGGACCGGCTTTGTATCTGACATTGGCAGGACGTTCTCGCAATTGTGTTCATGATTTGACTGCGGGGCAGATTGGATCTGCTGATGGTGTTAAGAACATAACAGAGAACTTGATTTATTGTACTCGAAGGACGTGAACACTCGGGCATATATCGCATTCAAAGAGTTTTACGATTATCGCCGACCCTCTGGTGTGAGTGTAACAGACTTCATCGTCAGATTTGAATATCTTTATCATAAACTGCAACAGTTCGAAATGAAACTACCTGAAGGTGTTCAAGCATTCTTCCTTCTCAACGCTGTGAATGTATCTGAGGACAATGAGAAATTAGCACATGCTACAGTAGGTGAATTGACTTACACAAATATGAAAGAAAAGATCAGAAAAATATTCGGTGATCCAGGAGCGTCTGAAGGTGGCAATGTTCCCAGCGTTAAAAGTGAACCTGTGTTTGCAGCTGAACATGTGCATCAAGCTACTGGTTATTCTCGTAATATGAGAAGTAGAGGAAGAGGATTCTATAACAGTGGAAGAGGTCGAGGAGGACGAGGATACTATGGTGGTGAGAGATCAGGAGCTAATGTCGGTAATAAGACATATAGTTCAAATCTGATGGATAAAGATGGTAAAATATATCATTCTGTTTCATGTTATTCAGACTTCAGTTCTTTCTCTTTGGCATCAACAACTTCTTGTGAATATTCCTCATCGATAGTCATTAGTACAGCACTTTCCATCTCCGGTACATCAACTTGCAGACTGTCTGACAAAACGTGGCGCTTCTTCTAAGGAATTACTGGAAGTGCTACAGAAGTCAATGTTGTAGATGATGGATGTAGAACTGTAAATAGTGTATATAGGACAATTTCTGTGCTGTTTATTCTTCAAAGTAATAAAAGACAATTAAGACGTTATAATGACTTCTGTAATAGACAAGAAGAAGAAGCAGCGGCATTCGAATGATTTCTTTAGAAGACAAGAAGAAGAAGCAGCAGCAATGTTAATGTACTTTCATTATCGTTGCAGGATACTGAGGGCGTTACTATCAACCAACAAGGTAATCAACAATTAGCATCATGAACTAACTGCAGAGTTGGGTTCTTTCCTGTGTTGCTCATCACACATGTTTCATAACACATATCCGGACGAGTTTGTGAGGTAACCCACATCATTTGGCCACTGAGTCTTTTTAACTCCTTCTTGTCACTTAAATTGTGGTTAATTCATCTGTTCTTCTCGCATTTGGCCGAGTGTTTTCAATGTTTTTAATTGATGGAATATAAAGCTCCTGATTCACAATCACATCTTTATCAGGTGACTGCTGGATATTCAGTCCCTGCATGGTATTTAAAAGATCCATTCTCGTGTGCACCAATCTTGAAAATTCCTTTGAGTTTCAGAATAACATCATGATTAAATTTTTCACTTCCGCAGAAGACAAAATCATCTACATGACATGCCAAGATCCCTGTTAAAGTGTCCTTCACATCATGCCACAGGAACAAGGCATTATCATAGCTACTCACAGTCGCACCAAGTTCTAGCATGGCCTGTCTCACTTTATTATACCATGATCGTGGTGCATCGTTTAAGACGTATATACACTTTTTCAGCTGCCATACAGTGTCTTCAGGACAAACATCCTTTGGAGGCTTTAAGAACACATCGCGTTGCATTTGTTTTCCTTATGTCTATAGATTGTAGCTCCCAAGATTTAATAGCAGCTGTGGAAAACACCATTCTCAAACTTTCTCTGCAACAAGTTGGAGAATCAGTTTCTAATTTAGTTGAATCCTCCTCGAATCCACGAGCCACTAAACGTGCATTTACTTTCTTTGATCCAGCTGCTAATGTTTTCTCAGTAATGATCCATCTTGATGATATAGTTTGTTGATTGTCAAAGGGAACTTCTTGAAATACATCATTCTGAACCATATTTTCCAGTTCCTTCTGTTTCGCATTAACCACTTCTTGCGAGAACTCTTTATCAGAAGTCATTAAGACAGCATTCTCATCTTCATCTGCATCTGTCCAACTTTCAACATTGTCCCAGTTCACATATATCGGTTCTACATCATCCATCACTTTGATATTAATCCAATTCTTGTATTTCCCGCTTAGGCTGCATACTTAAAACTTTCCCTTTTTTCCACTCATCACTGGAATTTAGCTTAAAATTTATGCAGGAATTTCGATGTGGTTTCATCTGACTGTCTAACATTTTGGCGAGAGTCTTCTACTGCGTCATTTAAGGAGTCACTCTCTGTTTCTGCATCAGGATCATGTTTAATGCTTGCCTCTTTAACAATGTCACAGTCGTCTTCTATATCTACATCAGAAAGTTTAGTTTTCTGTCTTGGTCCATTAGGTGGAGAACTATCACAATTCTTATTCTCATCATCGTCAGATTTCCTCAACTTTCCATCTTGCCCTTTCACCTTCATGAGTTGACAAGGATGCACTCGATAGTATGCACCACCATGTCTAATGAGAACAAACTGTCCCTCTTGACCAAGTACCACCACAGGTCCTTTCCATCCCTTGAAATTCTTCCGTTTATAATATACTTTGTCTCCATTGAAGAAATGTTCATCAGAATATGTTCTCACTTGGTGCCGAAGAGCTCTCTGTATACGCTCACTTGCTTCAGCTTTAATGAAGTTCTCTCGTGATTTATGCATGGCTTGCATATTTGTTCGAATGATATCTCTTGATGTTGCAGGTTTCAATGCAGGAATATCATCTATGAGAACTGAAGGAATGTTTATATTCTGTCCAAAAACTAGTTGGTTAGGACTAAATCCACCATGATTTTGAAGTGCATTTTTTGCACTTACTGGCCATGCTAGAGCAACATCAGCTTCACATTTCACATCTTGCAGTGTCTTTTGCATCGTTTCTGCAAGTACCAAATTATGACGTTCCACAATACCATTGCTGAATGGAGCTTCGGCAGCAGTTGTTGTTGTTACTATGTTCAATTTCTCATTCATTTCATGGAAACACTCATTGGAAAATTCACCACCATTGTCCGAAAGTATTTTTCGTTGGAGATCCGAAATAAGCTATCCACATCTGATAAACTTTTCGCACTATCTTATCCTGCTGTTTTGTAGATATAATGCATGCAGCAGAATATCTGGTTGCTGCATGCACCAATCAGATGAAGAATCCAAGACTTATTATGTTCATGTTCTTTCAGGTCCATACAAATATATACTACTTGATTGAACTTGTCAGCTAATGGAAGTCCAACAACAGGTCTATAATGCGGCCGTTTTAATTTTTCACATATTTCACACGAGTCACATACCTCTCTTATGGCATCAAGAAATTCCTTGTCTTTGAAGTCCTTAGCTTTACAGCTTTCACTTTCTTTTCCTGTATGGAAAGCTTCTGAATATGCACTGTATGCAGAATGATGGAGTGTGGACTGTTATCACACAAAAGCAGCTTTGTTAGCGGGATCCTGTACATTTCAATTTCACATGATGTCCTAGTACATTAGCCGTATCGGTTTTGAAATTCACCACCATATCTGCACGCTTCATAGAAGCTCTGCTCAGAAGCAAAGGAATTTCGTTAGGAACAACATTTGCTTCTATTGTTACTTTTTGCTCACCCACACATGCTGGAAATTTGACAAGTCTCTTTGACGTCACTTCAGCGCCATCACCAAAGCAAAATTTAGTGTCTGAATGCGAACTAACAACATCTTTCCTGTCATGCTCTTCCAATGTCTCCAAATATATATTTAACCATGTTTCACCAGTCACTGCTTCGTACAAGCACTGTCCAAAACAGCCATACCCAGAGTCTCTCTAACTAATTGAGACATGGCTTGATCTGGCTTTGAATTAAACAAAGTCAACTGAACATTCGCAGTCTTTCTGTCTTTCGGGTGGGGACAGTCTTTCATAAAATGTTTGGTGGAATCACAATTAAAACAACGAAGCACTGACCCATCTTTGTCAGTAGCGTTGGAAGTGTTCTTTCTGAAGGAACCACTAGACTGATTTTAAGAACCACGACCATGTCCACCTCGACCACGTCCTCTCCAGTTTCTCTGATATCCTGTCGATTGTTCTACCCCAACTAGTCGGCAACAAACCCATACACATGCACCCATGGCACTGCTGAAGTTCCATAGGATCATTTACATAGATATATAACGTGGATATACCAATGGTTATAACATGAATACACATGCTACATAGGTTTATGACATCGCTGAATGATGCTGGCCGCAAAAGCGGCCAGTCGGGTGTACGAATGTTTTCTGGCTGGCCGCTGTTGCGGCCTGTCGGGTTCAAAGGGTTAAAGGCCAGGTATGCACGTATACACTGATCTTTCAGAAACAAAGAGTTCAGTTTATCTATGATTGTCTTAACACCAACATCACCACCAATTTCCGCAGGAGTTAAGTCTTTTATACAATCACGTGCCTTCCCTGTCAGCGTCAAATAAATAGTTTGACCTTGTTTCTTTTTCTCTACATCCGTTAACATCTGCCATATATGAACATCATGTACCCATTCACTATAATGGTCATCATCCTCAAGGACCGGGGTCGTCTTTAATTGCTGAGCCATCTTGGAGGATCAATGAACAGTTATTGTTTTTCTGTGATGAACAGAACGAAGATTATCATCACACTACTGTTGTCGCTCTTCTTCCATTGTTAGCTCAACTTTACTTTGTAAAGTTTGAGCTATTGCCATGGCTTGGTATCCGTTGTCTGTGTGTGTGTGCGTGTATGCGTGTGTGATTCGTCAACAATTTCCTTTAGCACGGGCTACAGTTCGTACCTTTGGTCCGATTATTATGAAATTTGTCATGGATGTTGACATTGACATGTAGATGGGAACGAGTCATTTTGGGGTCATTCGGAAAAAAAACATGGCTGCCATCGGCCATCTTGGATTTAAAAATTCAATCCATTAGCACGGGCTACAGGCCGTACTGTTCGTCTTATTGTCATGAAATTTGTCATGGATGTTAATTTGACATGTAGATGGGAAACGAGTAATTTTGGGGTCATTCGGCCAAAAAACATGGCCGCCGGCAGCCATCTTAGATTATACTCTTTGCATGACTAAATCCTTTGACACAGGCTACAGGTCGTACCTTTGGTCAGATCATCATAAAATTTGTCATGGATGTTAACAATGGCATGTAGATGGGAATGATTCATTTTGGGGTCATTCGGCCGAAAAATATGACCGCCAGCGGCCATCTTTGATTTCAAAATTCATTCCATTAGCACGGGCTACAGGTCATACTGTTCTTCTGATCATCATGAAATTTGTTATGGATGTTAATATGGACATGTAGATGGGAACGATTAATTTTGGGGTCATTCGGCCAAAAACATGGCCGCCAGCAGCCATCTTGGATTTTACTCTTTGTATGACTAAATCCTTTAGCACAGGCTACAGGTCGTACCTTTAATCTGATCATCATAACATTTTTCATGGATGTTAACAATGATATGTAGATGGGAACGAGTCATTTTGAGGTCATTCGGCCCAAAAACATGGCCGCCAGCAGCCATCTTGGATTTTACTCTTTGTATGACTAAATCATTTAGCACGGGCTACAGGTCATACTTTTAGTCTGATCATCATAAAATTTGTCATGGATGTTAATAATGACATGTAGATGGGAACGAGTAATTTTGGGGTCATTCGGCCAAAAAAAATGGCAGCCAGCAGCCAACATGGATTTTACTCTTTGTATGACTAAATCCTTTAAGCTACAGGTTGTACCTTTAGTTTGATAACCAAAAACATGGCCGCCAGCAGCCATCTTGGATTTTACTCTTTGTATGACTAAATCATTTAGCATGGGCTACAGGTCGTACTTTTAGTCTGATCATCTTAAAATTTGTCATGGATGTTAATAAATGACATGTAGATGTAGTAGAGTCGCTTATGTACTTTCGTGGGAATTTTTTTAACTAATGTAGAGACTACGATATTATGATAGTGTATCACTTACTTTGTCGGAAAATGTTTGTTAGACTTCATGGGTCCGCGACTGGAGAGAATTATGACGTCACAAAGATGACGTCATTGTCAGTTCAGTTCAGATATAGGGTTGTCATGAGGACTGACGAATTATGTGCATATTTCTTAATTGTTATGCATTTTTTTCAGTTAGGGCAATTCATCAATAGTAGTTCTCAAAGTACAGTACCCAAATTCACGGGACAATATTATTCCAGTCAAAGATGGCTGCCAAAATGGCACCAGAAAATCAACAATTTTGCGATTTTCAAGAATCTCATGTAAATGACCTTCCGTTTGGTAGCGACTGCGAATTGTGACAATTCTGTGTCTAATTATTGCTGCAGCAATGAAGTGCTGCAATTGTATTGTACAAAATATGTTCGATCTGTCAAAAATCCACTTTAAAGAACAGAATTATAGCAACTTGTCAAATATCAATTCCGATATTGTAGCAATAGATTTAAAGAAATGATCGGAATTCAGTGATGGGAAAGAAATATTCGTGCCACATTCGGAATTATAATCCCACTTCAACAGAACTGTCGAGTTTCAGCCAAGATGGCTACCAAAATGGCAGCCAAAATACAAAAGTAAGTGTTCGTTAGAACACCAAATGTCACACTAGTATTCCATCATGGGGAATCAGGTTAATCGGCTAATTTTAAGTAAATGCGCATAGCTTTAATTTCTTATACAAATTGGCGATGTCATATATGGCATACGTGTCTTTTCTTCAAATGTCCTTATATTAAGTGAGGAGGGTGTTTAAGAGAAAATCCAACTCACTGTGTGAAATTAGAAAGTATCTTAGACCGCCATCATAGCTTGGGGGACAAGTGTTACCATCCCAAAGTCTAGCCGTCTGTGCTATACTCTAAAGCAGAGTACTAGTTGAGAAATATTAGTGGTTACCATATCAGATGGCAACTGATGATGCGTATAAACATTGGTGTTAGTTCGTGTCATGACATATCAGTAGAAAATGCATATAGTGTATCATATAAGGTAGCAATACACAATTGTTTATTGTGATAGCTATGAAGTGGAATTTTACTTCTCAGCTATACCATGAATCTTGGCAAGCAAGAATCAACACCTTGTTTATCAACACAAACACTAGTAAAATGAATTATGGCTTGTATCACTATTAGTTGCGCTGTAACCTTTAATTAAATTTGCATGTTAACACAATTTGAACCTCAATTAGCTATATATAAGTTATTGACCTCACGGGACATGTTCATTCAGTTGAAATGAACATTATCATACAGGCTAGATCCCGAAAACAGGCGAAGTGGTATGTCTGGTTCTTGGCTTTTCTCTTGTTCAGTTAATTGGTGGTGGCCACACAAAGTGATTCGCCCAATATAAGAAAGGTGTCTTGGCATGAACACAGTAGGCTGTTATGGACCATTGCTAGTATACAGCAAACTAATCCGATATTGATTTATATGATTTGGGCATGTGACGAGTTTAGTGAGACAATGCATTGTGTTTGTACATCAGCCGGTCGCACTTGAGTAATGATTATTTTGAAGTTTGTAGAAATCAACAGGGACTGCGCAACTGCTCTGCATATCCAACCCTGCAGCTTGGATGACGAAAGAATGTGAATGGTAAACGCAATAGATACGAGCCAAAATAGACAGGCGATACTTATTATAATACTATTTCATTGTGGGAAACGGGTGAAGAATCCATTGGTAGTGATGGTCTTCTGGTGTCATGTCATCAGTTTGATTTATTATGCCCAATATACTCTGGAATCCAGGCTCTGAATACTGAATGTAATTATGGGGGAACGCAGTCCACTAACTTCTTACAACATAATGTGAAGTAATAGTTGAAGTTAATAACAGCTCGTGACGTGCCATGTTGATTCTGGTTAGAACGTTATTATTAACCAAGAGAAATGCGGAAATGAAGTTGGTTGAATAAGCACGCTTAACTACCGAGGTGACCATGGTTCACTATAATAATGGCATCTTTCAGATCATATTATATAGGCCGATCCATATATATCCCAATGACTCAACTGTTCTAATTCTATTCGACTAAGAGTTATCACATCAGTCTGGCTATATCCCATAATTTGTATAAATCGTGCTGCATTCATGCATCATGATAATTTACCCCAAGCAAGTGGCATATATAGATTAACTTCAGCAGAACACGGTCATGGTGAGGCTATTGTACTAAGAGCTCCATACATTTCCACGTGATAAGCAATCCAGTTTGATAAGATAGATCTTAGTGTATGCATTATATTTTTTTCTTAATACTAATAATACAACAAAAATAAGTATACTTTTAATCGTGGATCGGATTCGACATCAACTGTGCAGGCTTATGTGAGTCTTTTCCGGGAATCATTTTATATTCACCCCACCTAACGAGATTGTTATTGTCCAAATACACATTACCGCTACGTGTATATGAGACAAACTAATTATATACATACATGTATTGATACATAAATATCCTAATATCGCTGCAATATAAGTAAATATATTGCTTGAGTTCTAGTTTAAATTTGACACGATCCTATTTTGGTCGTCATATTAATGCACATGTGGAAAAAATACCGGTACTTCGTATGAACTGGTGACAAGAAGCAGTTTAAGCATGAGGCATCAACATTTTTTCCTACGCATATATGTTTGCTAGAATGGTAGAAGGGAGTGTATGATCATTTTGTGTCGATTTTCCATTCCAATCACCCGTTGAAGGATTGATTTTACGAAGACGTTTATGGATATTATGTCAGAAAACATGTAACTTCGACAGTCTATCCAACCTCGTTTATCTACCAAACCTATACCGGCGGTATACATGTGCCATGGTGAAATGGAAAAGAATAAAGTATGGCTATAATATATGAACGAGGCCCGGGCGATCTCCTGGTTTATATTTTCAATGTTAGGCTTCAAAAGCCAGCCATATACTATAGTACATAGCTATATACAGTAATCTGATTGATTCGGTCACTAGACCTTTTTGTATAAAAGTAGATATTGTCAATCTTTATTGATATGCAAGAACGTATGGCGATCTCATGCACCATTTGAGCGTTGGTAGCTGACAGCGCCTGAAATTGGCAACTTCACAATTCTCTCCCCATACCATGTCGGTCTCTATTAAAATATTTATATAATATCAGAATCGAGTTTGGCACAAGTCCATATACTTAACGTGCATGAACATATATTTCGGTTTTATATAGTAAAGGGTATGTTCTCATCGAAAGCCCATGTATGATAATGATATGCACATGTGTCATTCTTACACGCTGGGATATATTGCGGAAATATATGTATTTTAATGTCAAATTTCGACATTTCCGCCACATTGACGGCCATCTCGATTATAATGAGGTAATAATTAATAACTCCGGATTATGTAAATCGGAGTACATTCATTCATACATCTAACACCGATATATATCGTTCTCCTCTGATGCACATGCTATTTGACGTATACAAATATAATGTTTGGCGAATTTTCACGATGCTTATTTGGACAATAATTGTCATATGAACTCGCATTTTGAGTCATTGTGGTAAAACAACTAATAGGAATGTGTCATAACATGGCCATTATTTATTTGGAAGAAGAAAATTAGCCTAATACATTCACATTCTACATGCCAGAAACGTAATTGGGCGAATGAGTGTAAAATTTGTGTATTATCGTATGTTTACCGCCATCTTGGAAGCCATCTTGGATTAAGTTGACAGTTTCTGGATCCAATTAGATGTAAATACCTTATGTAATGATCCTACTCATTTCCATTACCGATTAATTCTAAATTTCTATAAGGAAATAGTTAGAAAATAAAAAAGTATATTTTGGCGAAAATTCATACCACTTCCTTTAAATCGTCGGATTTGGAGAAGCCAATCAAGGTCATGATTCAAGAAATCAATGTGATACCTAAGTGATTTTTTATCAAGATTGAAGAGAAGTATATTCCCTAATCGTCACCAGTTCGATACAATCGGAAATTATATAGGCGAAATGTATGGAAAATCATCAATTTTCCCACTTCCGGTCGCCATTTTGGTGGCCATCTTTGATCGAGATGACATGTTTTTATATATAATTATAACATGGCATCACGCCATACACTGTACAGAGGGATTGTCATATATTTTAGATCACAATTATATTTATATCATGAAATCCAACAATAGCGAACTTAAGAAAATGAGCATGGCGGCCATCTTTGTGATGTCATTAGACCACCCAGTCGCAACCCCAGGGTGTCTAACAAATCTTTTTCTGAAGTAGAGACCATATACTGGCTCATGAACATGGTCTCTATATTTGTTCATGAATTTCCCACGGGAGCCCAAAATCGGACATAAGTGACTCTACTAATGGGAACGAGTCATTTTGGGGTAATTTGGCCTAAAAAACATGGCCGCCAGCTGCCATCTTGGATTTTACTCTGTGTATGACTAAATCCTTTACTGCTCATTTTTTACACTCCTTTTTATGTTCACCCATACCATGTATGGTAAACATAGTGTTGTTGTCCGGATTGACCACTCATCGTCCGTCCGTCTGTCTGTCCGTCCATAGACACTTCACGAGTAATGCGATAACTCAAACATTTTCTATCCGATTGGAACCAAATTTTGTATATGGGTTTCTCAGCCCAAAATACGGATCGAGTTCGATTTGGGGTTTGATCTGAGATTTTATTACAGTTATGGCCCTTTTTCGACTTAGAATTCACACATTCTGCCATAACTCAAACATTTTTTATCTGATTGGAACCAAATTTGGTATGTGAGTTTCACAGCCCAAAATACAGATCTAGTTCGAAAAAAAAATTAAAATCGATATTAAACAAAATTTATTTTTAACTTTTATAATAATAATAAAAAAAATGTCATTGACATTGTCATTTGTTTTCATTTAGATATTGATGATTATGATACAAGTTGATCAAAAGATTTCCAATGTGTCCCTTTAATTTTTTTAAATAATTAAAAAAAAAAAAATATTTAAGTTAAAAAGATTGAAAAACTAACACCATTATAACTCTGCCAAGGGTACCCCGAATCACCACACCAAATTTGATTAAATCGGTCCAAAATCTTGTGTTATGTACTTGTAAATCTGTTTAGAGCAACATTAAATCCAATTCACCAATTGCCTTTGGACTACTTAGCTATTGATAAGGCTAAATTATTTTCTGATGTCTCTTATGCCAATGTGCAAATAATCTGATAAAGAAAGCTATGGTATCTAATTTAAAATAAAGATTCAACAATAAACATCACATGATATTAACAGTAGACTTGGACATCTGTGCTGCAGAGTTATATCTTCAGATGGTCTGATATCATTATAATTGTTATTGGTTTAATAGAGAGGTCAGTGTTCAACATAAACAATTCCTGTGATTTTTTGACAGCTCTGCTATATAATTGATACTAATGGGTCAGTGGTGAGGTTGCTTATCTGTATACTAGGACACATTATTATTGTAAACTTAAATTGGACTCTCTTGCTGGCTGTGGCGGTTTAGCATTACAGATCATGTACCAGTGCATTCTCTTATATAAATGCCAGTGACCCATAAATTCCAATAATTTGTGTTATGTACATTTGTCTATAATAGTACATAACAGTATACTCTATAATTCAATACCAAAACTCTCATTTATCTGATCATATTAAATTTTTATCGCCAAGGGATGGGTTAACATCTGCCGATCGTGATCGGCCTCTCGTTATTCTCTCTATTCATTGCTCATCACAAAAAAATTACCTTCTTTACAAAGTTGAGCTACAGTGTCATTGACACTTTCATTAAGATACTTTAATTAGTAACCATTAACTCTTTCGCTGCCACCACGCCACACGGACATACTCCCCAGTGCCAAGCATTCTGTGTGTAAATACAAGTATTGTATGTATATACGGGTAATGCAATGACTATCGGGTAATTATTAGTGTATTTAGTTGAAACTTCACATGTGGGTATATATGACAATGACCTATCACCTGCCCCGACGTGGAGACCCATTCAATGTCATAGGGGTCACGTGACATTGGCGGCCATCTTTGATTTGCTTTAATTTATGTTTTTCGGTAGATTTTTTTCAATTCATATATGATTAAATGTTTGTTTTTTGTTCTAGTGTTCTATGCCATTAATTAATGCTTCACCAGTTAATCATATTCCGGCTACTATTCTGTATTTTTCACCGACCTCATTCCGACAGAATTTCGGTCGGTTTGCGCGACTCGTTTTGGACGCTAAACTGATCAGCAGAAAAGAGGCCGCCAAGTCACTTATGATGTTTATTTTCCACTCATATATCACATCCCACCAACAGTTAATTTGTCAACGGTATAATCTGGCTCGGACTGTACTCATAGAACTTCAGGACTAGCATGACTTTGACTGACCTTTCTTCTAAATTGTCAGCGCACACCAGCACTCTACATAAAATAATCGAAACCCCGTTGTAATGCAACAAAACAATATAATTACGATCCGTAAACCAGGTGCACCCCCGAACTCGCATAAATGCGTATTTGGCAGTGACTGGGTAACTCGAATTATGCGAGCTGGCATCGAAAGAGTTAATGCCCTCAGTCCATAGCCTGGAATACAGAGAAACCAAAGTCAATACAATGCTGACACTAGTTACGAAAACACAAGATTTGAAGGCATATTCCCTGCTAGACAGACATGATTTTTTTTGTATAAAAAGTTTCTGCAAATGTCAATCTTTCAGATTTAAAGAAATTTTGGACCTTGGATTTATATTGTAAACAGTATACACTAAAACGTTTGCACTGAGGCCTGTGGAAAACATTTACACCAGTGTAACCTTTAGCTGTTGGAGATGATCAATAAAACAATGTTTTGTTGGGGAGAAGTATAGCATATATAATGAAAAAAATAATAAATTGTGTGTATTCATTGGCAGTGTATATCGAGTACTGTTCAACTGAATTGTGTGTGATGTATCTTGGAATAAATTGTAAACTTATTATGGAATAAATTATAAACTTATTATGTTCACATTCACAAAACAAGAGGGTTAGAACAGCTAAAGTTAACTTAATGGCAGATTATGAGGGAATAAATATGAGTGTATCTACT
The DNA here is from genome assembly GCA_032622095.1 of Siphonodentalium dalli. NCBI lineage: Eukaryota > Metazoa > Mollusca > Scaphopoda > Gadilida > Siphonodentaliidae > Siphonodentalium > Siphonodentalium dalli. The sequence continues at coordinate 120,614,359 of CP136065.1, read as the reverse complement.
TATCCAATAATGATCAGTAGAGCTGAAAATGTCATATTCAGTTGTCTGGAAACTATATACTATACTTGCTATGTGAAAGCCCCTGACTCATGTTAATGTATGAGCAAGAGAACTACCTCATTGTGAGCTACAGTAATGCTCTAATTAATCGACCTCTTAACCAAAGCAGAATTATGGGTAACTTTTCAGGATTTAGTCGGAAATATGGCTTGTTGCCATTCATCGGAAAGCTCTCGCCGAGAGCTTTCCGATGAATGGCAACAAGCCCTATTTCCGACTAAATCCTGAAAAGTTACCCATAATTCTGCTTTGGTTAAGAGGTCGATTACTTTGGGCATTACTGTATTTGTAATTGCATCTGTCTCGCTTGACTGTGTGAAAATTTCTCAAGCCTGAGTAAATATAGTATTCAATATTTTGATGATAATTACCCTCTGCTGGAACACATCTCATAAATGTCCATTCAATGAACTTACACGTTACACGTATACCTCCAGTTTGAAATAATTGTTTATATAAAAGATTCATGAACAGTTGACCCAAGCTCTAATTTCGTCATATAGTGAACCAGCAGGTGAGATTCTCTACCTCATTATTAAGACATATTATGTGTTTATTTAAATTTTACTACTACAAACATATTTTACTATTCAGCCATTCTACAGACTATGTGAGTTTCAAAAATTAACCCATTAGACAAGCTTCTCTTCACTTTGACCCCTCCATGACTGGAGCTTTATTGAAATTTTGTGAAAACCCTGTGCCAATGCATTCTCTTATATATGTGAGTATCCCATAGGGTGCCTCACATATATAAGAGAATGCATTGGCCTAACACTATTTTAATACATTGACCGTGTAAGCCAGTGCATTCTGTTATATATGTGAGGCTCCATATGGGAGACTCACATTTATAAGAGAATGCACTGGCACAGGATCTTTAATGCTGTACCAGCAGTCAGCTCCTGTCATGAAGGGTTAAATATTCATGAAATAATATTTCATCTCTTTTCCACTCCTGTAAATATTCAGTCATTTTTAGACATATTGTGAAACATATAAATGTATGCTGGTTTTCTAAACATTCTGGCATCATTTTCTGTACCCAAATTTGTACAACCTTTTTTTTTTAAATTGGCCCAGCAGAAGGTAGACACTATAAATGTCTACTTCTTATTCACACACATCTATATTTATATTTGCAGGCCTTCGTTTAACTTGTTATCTGAACATTTCCCACCAATGAATAGGAATCCTTCTGCACTTATATCATCTGTCGGCTGCTTATTATAATTTTCAGAACATCCCTCCATATGAATAATTAATTAAAAAAATTGTTGGTGATTTCCACTTATATTTTGGCATTGGCATGATGTTTGAGGAGTCTATTAATGGTGTAGTTCAAAGTTTCTGAACTGGTGCCATTCAGGTCAGCCATGGGAGTTGAGGAGGGGCAAAAAATTGATAAAAACTAAACTTATTTATGCAGTAGGGCCCTGCAAATCGGGCATTTTCATTTCGATTTGAATCTCGAATTGAATCAACAAAGTGGTTCCGAATCGAATCGAATCTTGAATCGAATCATTGTATCAGTGGTATCAAGAATGAAGATATAGATATGGACTGTACTGGTATATCTGATAAGTGATTTTAGCCATTACTACCAATTAAGTATGCATTTGTTGTGTCCATCTCTGTTATAAAATAATGAAACAGTATCTTAAGAAATAATGTAAGTATTTAAAGCAATCACGCAGCTGAAGTTCGGCATATATGAAATTTTGCTAGATCAGTTTATACATCAGTCGTGCAATGCTTCGGTGGTCTATATAGTATAGCTCAGTCTACAACAGTGTTTGTGTATGTGGTCTTCATTGCATGATATCATAATCTATCTTCGACAGCCGATTTCGAATCCAAATGAATCAGACGAAAGATTCCGAATCGCATCAAATTGAATCGATTCGCAGGGCCCTATTATGTAGGCATCTCCATGATGGAGGTGTCTAAATGGTGAAGTTTAAATTTTCTGAAGTGTCACTGTCTGTGTCAGTGATAGGAAATAGGAATTTGGAAAGGGGCACAAAATTGGTCATAAACTGTTTTCACTAATTTCCACAAAATTTACATATATCAGTTGGCATCTAATGTTATGATACAAAAGTTGCCATGTTTGTCTGATACATAAAGTAATTTTGTATTTTCATACAAACTTATGCCAGTTTACAGGCATATACATGTATATTATACAGGTAATCAAATTGTCTGATTACTATTGTTCCTCGAGTGGTGCTATAAGCCCCAGTCAGGAATCGATGTTGGGAAGGGCACTGAAAATGGTTTTAAAATTTGGTGCCAACTTCACCAACTTATAAAAAAATATATTATAAGGCCATTCAACAAAGATTGCTTGGTTATCACAGATGCCCACCACTAAATTTTGGCCCGTGCGAGAAAAAAAAGAGTGTGTCTTGTATTTCCCCAATGTTATAAACAAACTTGGTACCACAGCGGAAAACTTCTGATATAATCAGGTCCTTAAATCAATGCTCTTTGTTTTAAATATCAAATATTCGTGACTCACATACTCAGTCAGAGTTACTTGCAAAATCAAATTTTCCAGGAATTGTAAGTTTCAAAGTCGCCCTTTGGTGGTTCAATAGTAAGCAATGCCATAGATGTATGATGTCGTCTTGATCTTCCAAGATCCATGAAACACATGTACTGAAAAGATCAATGCAATAAGCTTCTTGTGCTCGTAGCACTTTCATTTGACAACAATATCTGTCCAGTAGGTTGATAAGTATTTTTACATGGATGCCCAAGGAGAAAACCGAAAATCCAATGTTAGTCTACAGTTTGACAGACAGACAATAAAAAGTTACCGCAATGCGAATGTACCATAGAGTTAATACTAGCTAGGCCAATGTTCTTCTTTATTATTTCTCTATAATTCGCAATGTATCAGTTAACGTCTGGTAATACATCCAATGATATAGTAACAAGCTTCATCCCATGTTAACAATGACACATGGTCAGTTTTCTCACCAAACTGTTCCATGTAAACTCTGGATGTTCTAACTAACAATGTTGGTTTCCGCACCAGTATATCGTCAGGTATAACAATCCGAAAGTGGTATCTTCACCCCCTTTGAAAACTCAACCCATACAATCAATGCCACATGCCAGTTCTCCTACAAAACTTGCGAAATTTCTTAGTAAAATGCATTGAGTATAAATGTATGGTTTTAAGGAACACGCCTGCTCCATTTTACTTTTTGTAGGAAGCTTCAATGAGCCTACTTATTGTCAGGTAATACAGGTAGCATCTACAAAACATGTAAAGTATGATAATTCTATATATAACCATTGTGGGTTTTAGTTCACGAGACCAACATGTGGCTTATCACTACGAGTTCTGTCTGCCTAAACTTCTATGGAGTTTGGTATCTAGATATAATAGTTCAAATTCCAGAGATATCTTCGTAAAAATACCTGGCTATAGCAGGCTTCTCAATGGTTCCAGTACCGACAGGTACCAGAACAGTTGGTTCTTGGGACAATTTTCACGGTACCGGTACTGAGTGTTGAAGTACCGCCGGTACAATGTACTAGGTACTAGACAGTACTCGAATTAGAAGACTGCATACGTGTGTATAAGTGATGGATAACTTCATTTGTATGTTAGTTTATACAGCATAAACAAAACCACATCTCAACCACAGTCGGTTATTGCTCAATAAATGGTTTGTGTATAGTCACAGACCCAAGTTGAAACTTGCCTCGACCAAAACGGATGTTGCAACAGAGTATATTTTTTAGGTCACAAAGTTTGATAATTTAAATAACATATTGTCTGCGTATAACATCAGGTGCCATAGTTTCACCTAAAGTGTTCAGTTAGCAATGGCAATATGAAGTATGGAAACATATATACGCATAATGTGACCTAAAATTAAAGACAAATACAAATGACCATTCACTCACTGAACAATGATACACATGACTGCATGACGTCACAGGCAGTTTAAGCAATGTTGCCGACTGACATGCATGTGCGCTTGTCTTCGTTTGAAATGACTGTTTTGCGGGTTTGTTCTTTTATGTTAAAAGAAGGTAAATGGTTGGACAATTCTGACAGCTTCAGGTTTAACATCGTTGCATTTTTTTATTTAGATCGGATGTCACTAGCTGCAATTTTTATAGTCAGTGAACCGGTGTTTGTGAATAGATGCTGTTTATTATCAATAATATTCTATCGCTGTGGAAGATTTTTAACCGGTTTGTTCGTTAAGTCTGCGACAAAAATATCAAAGAAGAAAAGCTTTGCCAGCCAAACATCACTACATACAAATTCATACATATATATAGGAATGACATTGCATGTTACCAATTTGGATATAAAAAAAATTATATTTATGGCAACTTCATCATCTACACCCACTCGGTCGATCACCATATCTTTTACAGTATTCCACATCACCTTAATAATTCAAGTCATGTAGATTGTCCGCATGAAATGTATCATCGACTAATTTGCTTTCACAGCTGACCTCGCCAAAACAAGCGATCAGTTGGTTTTATGGGTTTAATTCAAATTTTATTAGCAAAAGCTAGAAGGATCGAGTTTTAAAATAACTTAAGCTATCAGTTAGGAATGGTCCATTGTAAGATGGAAACTTACAATTATTGTTCAAAAGGTCAAAGACATTGCCAACTGCAATTTACGTGGTGTTATCTTCATGTGAAATGCTTGTTTTGAAGTGTTATTTTTGTTACATGAAAATTAAATAATTGTGTCAATCAATTGGCAAAATTAATTATTTAAATACTTCAAAGTCCACGTTGTTATCTACTTCCTGGCTTAAGACCAACCTGGGAACTGGAATCATTGTATGTAAAACTATAAATCCTAGCAGCCACATATACCACTTGAGACTATCAGTACACACCGCAGAACCATCCCGGTGTGCTACAACATCTTCCCCCCCCTGCGCATCTTCCCCCCGCCCTGATCATCTCCCACCCCCCCCCCCCCCCCCCCCCCGCCTGAATTTTTCATACCTTAACATCTATTGGCGAGATAGTCTCGATTTTAATCATTCACTATCACTATGTGACTAAGAAAAACTATCATTGGTGACAAGGAAGCATGTCTTTTCTTCGGCAGAGACATTATTGTTCAGATTGTTTTTATTGAAAATCACCCCAGTTTATCTCCCCCCCCCCCCCCCCCCACCCCCCCCCCCCCCCCACCTGAATTTCCATACCTTAACATCTATTGGCGAGTTTAGTCTCATTTTATCGTTCACTATCACTATGTGACTAAGAAAAACTATCATAGGTGACAAGGAAGCATGATTTTTCTGTAAAAGAGACAATAATTATAGTTCGGAGAATTTTCATTGGAATTTACCTAGTTTATCTCCCCCCCTGCCTGGATTTTCCATACCTTAACATCTATTGGCGAGATAGTCTCATTTTATCATTCACTATGACTATGTGACTTAGAAAAACTATCATTGGTGGCAAGGAAGCATGTCTTTCTTCGGCAGAGACATTATTGTTCAGATTTTTTTTATTGAAAATCACCCAGTTTATCTTCGCCCCTAACTATAACATTTGACAGGCTGAATATTTAATGGTCACATTGACTGATTTGTATTGCAATCAATTATGTCATCAAGAATGTTCAAACATAGTGCTTTATCATTTACCAGCATAATAAATAAGCACTCAAATTAAATCCTGAATAAATAAAGGCATAACCTTTTACACATATTAATATGATAAAAAATTACCCTACCATTTTGCAGATTAAAGAACATTCCCACATTAAATGCTTAGTAATCTAGTAAAGCACAGGCTGTGAAACACTATATGAATTACCATTCAGTTTTATGTGAGACTAGTACTGTTCTTCTAAATGCATTCAACAAATAGCCTCATACATGTCACCAAATGAAGCTTTCATTTAATATTTTTATCATGTAAATATCATTAAATATGAAGTATTATTGATACACACTGATAATCGACTCCTTAACCACAGCAGCATTATGGGTAATTTTTCAGGATTTAGTTGAGAACTTTCCGACGAATGACAACTAGCCATATTTTGTACTAAATCTTGAAAAATTAACAATAATTCTGCTGTGGTTAACCCTTTCAGTGCCAAGGTCCGATTTTTGTATCTACCCATATTTCCTTGATCATCTCCCAAATTATTTGATTATAATAATGTGAAACATTGATGGAAAGAGCTCTTCGAGCTCATTTCCATCAGTGTGTCACATTATTATAATCAATAAATTTGGGAAAATGATCAAGGAAATATGGGTTGATACAAACCACGGACTTGACACTGAAAGGGTTAAGGAGTCAATTATTTAGGGCATTAATCTATAGTGATTTTGTCATATATTGTTACACATCACTGTATTTCATCTGTTGTTATTTGCAATTGAAGCAAACTAAAGAAAACATATATGCAAATCTGTCCTTATTGATCTGAATATCAACCCTTTATGTTCTAGGGAGCTGCCCATAATAGACATATACATAACTTACATAACTGACATACGCCAATTAGATTATGCCCCCTCCAAATCACAAACTTGGTAAAATGTCACCATGGAAAACAAGTTTGAAGTGACATTTCAATTTGTTTTTCTAAGTCACATAGTCATAGCGAATGATAAAATGAGACTATCTCGCCAATAGATGTTAAGGTTATGAAAATATTCAGGGGGGGGGGGGGGGAAGATAAATTATGTA